>CM051259.1:31428341-31755841 GCA_027921565.1 Artemia sinica | reverse complement strand
GATATGTGATATCCTTGAGCAAATTTAAAATGGAAGATCAATTATGTTTCGCCGCAAAAGTTGATATAGCACATGTGAATAGACTTCAATGTGCTTTAAGTGCATTAGTGAAACATATCGAAGACAATAAACTCTATCGCTAATTGTACATGCTTTTCTGGTTAGAGCTAACGAATCAGGCTCAGTCTAGAGTCAACAGTCAGAGTGAAAGGATTGAAAAATGCATAAATTTGAGAAAGAGAGAATTAGATCAAATCTAGTGTTTATGGAAAAACATTTGATTTTGGATGATGATTTTCTCGAGTTATCTCTTCAACGCAGGATATTCTCTCAGGGAACACTTGACAATATAATGAAAACTGATTCTCCCCCATTGGACTATTGTATGAAACTTTTAAAATGTGATTCAAATGCATATACTCAATTTATTGATATATTAATTGGAACAAAGCAGAATCATATTGTGGATATACTTTTGAAAACATTGCCAATGTAGATGGCTCCTCCACGTCATTCGAAAGAGGTAACGTCACAGAGCTACTCCTCTCCCCCATTTCCCCTCATTGAATTTATGGAGCGAGGACGATCAGTTTCGTTTTAGCTGTGAGAGAGTTGACATCGGAAACCAAAAAATGTTCA
Organism: Artemia sinica; assembly: GCA_027921565.1. Lineage (NCBI taxonomy): Eukaryota > Metazoa > Arthropoda > Branchiopoda > Anostraca > Artemiidae > Artemia > Artemia sinica. The sequence goes on along the minus strand of CM051259.1, from coordinate 31,755,202 downwards.
ATATATGCCCATTGTGCTTGTACACTCTTGGCAGTTGGACTCAATGTGAGAATTGTACAATTATTGATGACTATAGTGAAAAGTGTAAATTATGTAATCCTTGTAAATTACATAGAGGCTATGCAGTACAATCAAAGGATGTAATTCATGTCTTGAGGAGGTGTGTGACTCTCACCCTAGAGGGCACCTGTGCTCCAATTGTCACTATGATAAATGTTCAGTGGGAGAATACTTACCCCGCTATGATTGGAAAGAATCCTAAACGTGATTTCAGTTTATTTCTAAGAGATTGGTATCGTCGCGGATTTAAATTATTCTGGGAAGAGGAATCTGGTCTACGATTCAACTGTTGGGGTAACAAGACAATCTGGTTTCTACGTCATCGCTGTGACGAAACTGCCTACTATGACTATAAACCAAGTGATTTTTATTTGGCAGTTACCGAATGTGATTCACCACTTGAAAACACTCTATGTGATATTGCTTCAAATAGACAGATTGAAACTCGTGAATTTCATAATATGAATGCAAATAGTATCATTGACTATACAAAGAGATATGACAAGAGTGAAGTTACATTGTACTGCAGAAAATGTGACCCCGACTTTGCAGTCAATCAAGATCAATATACAGTGAATCCAAATGATTTACCAGCATTAGTGGTTCACGACAGTTGCCTATACACCGATGAAGAAATCTAAAAGTGAAGATTTGAAGACATTGTTGTATATATACATTTTATTAATAAACAAATTCATAAACATTTTTTAAGCACTTTACTCTTAGGGCACTGAAATCAATATTAAATACACTTGTAAGTATATTTTCCACTAGAAAGTCGTTCAGACGTGGATTGTCACCATAAATGTGGAGAAACTGCTTGTAAGTATAGCCACGACATCGGAACACAAAATATAGTAGCGCATGGAAGCCACAGCTTTTAGTCGTTAGATCCTGCACCCTCTTTCGATTTTGAATAATAGTTTTCCCACTGCTCTCAATATAGTTGCTGATGTGAGGTGTGTAGAATGTATAGGGTAGACCAAGAGGATCAAAAAATTCAATCGTCTTCATTGGTTGATAGATGCACACCCAATGACCCGTCAGCACAGTCGATGGACTGCTATTAACAATAATCAAGGTATTGTTGGCGCTTTGAATTTCTCCAAGATAGTCTGAGGGTAGACAATAGGATTTGTACTGGGACATGTAGGGGTCCATATTAAATACACTGATTATTTGACTGGTGTTCATGGCGCCAAGTCTAGTAGAACACTGCCTTCGGGAGTGATTTCCCAATAGGTTTCATATTGATTTAGTGAGATTAGTGCAATACTCTCAGCCAATGGGTCGGCAAATGTACACTCTAAACGCACAGTCCCCGTACGTACTATACTCATATCCTGTGTGCCAGACAAATCCAATACAATGATACCATGTGTTTTAGCAAACATATCTTCGGTTATACTATTTTCAAATAGTTGCGAATCATGATCTAGGGTTTGCATGGTCAACTCATACAATGTTCTATAGGATTTATCAAAAGATAGATTGTAGAGTGGGATGCCGTTTACTTTGCACACAAGAGATGAAAGTCCAAACTTCTCGAATTTATGTGGGCATTCAGTCCATGATCCTATTGCACTGGCGCTCTTTACAAATGCCAATGCAAGTTTCGAGGGGATTTCACCATTGATAAAGGATGAATCGGTGAAGGTGCGTGACCCCATGGCAATATGACGTTGATTAGTGATTGTATGAGGAACAAGTAGTTTAATATTATTTCCATTGGCTCTCAGTTTTTCCACGGCCAAAGCAACAGAACTCATAACCTGCTGTTTGCGTACATGGAGTATTGCCGAGGTGAGGGAGAGACTTACATCGGGATTGGCAGCAAGTTCCTTTCTCAATATGAAATTGGATGGTGCAAGCGTCAATTTTATATCCACTTTAACATTGGGCGGCAGCCATTGGGGTATATTAAATATTTCATGATATATTTTTCCAACTAGATGTAATTCACTAGTTGTAGCATTTTTAAGTGCATCTGTACTATCAGTATTAGTAATATATTCATATCCATTGGAGGCGCCTCTCAATTCCTTGTATGACTTGGGTGTCATCAACATGAATTGCATATAGCTTGCATAGTTTGAGAGATTGTTGCTGGTGCTAACCAGCGTGCCATTGATGTAGACACTAATTTGACGAAATAAATTATGTAGTATACAATTTTCATAGGATATCCCATCGGCTCGAACTGGCATTGTATTATCGGATTTCCGGACTTTCATTTGTAAATCTATAAATGTTGAAGACATGTCCATAAAGTAGTCTTCATTGGAATAAATTTGAAAGTGGATATTATCGGAGAGGGGTTGTAGTGGATAAAATTGTTCATAGTATCCATGCTTGACACTCACATCAACATTTTCAGCATTGAATAGATTCAATGAGGCGGTTATTGAAGGTTGAGAATCCTTATGCGGCAGGTAGGACATCTTAGGAGAAGAAATCTAGTTTCGATCTAATAATTTTCTTCCTGGGGCTTCTGTTTACACTACGTGTCGGCTTTTTCCTTCTTTTCTTTGACAAAAGGGATGATGTCTTTCGTTTCCGATCTGAGTAGAGACTGATGAGTGATGCGTTGTTTCTTGACCTTTTTAAACCTTTACCATTTTGTTTTAATTTCTCGCCAAGGGTTCGCGCACTGGACCTAAGATTTTCCGTAGCACTTTTTTTAAAATCCTTGCCAGAGCCCCAATCGTATAGTGTAGAGGATGCAAAATCTGTCGCAGCCGGTACAAGATATTTTCTAGCCAGTGGTAGTGAAGAGCGAAACAGCTTAGCAAACCAACTGCCAAGACCATAGCCAGACATTGACGAGCGACCCTTGTAATAGTCCATTCCATTGCCCTGTTGTCTTGGGCCAAGAGTATTAACATAGCAGTCAATATCAGGACAAGTGAATACCACTTTTCTATTAGACATCTTGCTGTTGAACGATGGGTCGAAAATGACATGTAATCACAGCCAAACCCTTTGAAATTGCTATGGGATCACCTAATTCAGTTCTTAGTGTTAACTGACAGAGTTCCAAATAGGAAGTGTTTACGGGAATATACTGAAGATGCTTTATATTGTAGTGGTGAATATGCTCTTGATTGGTTTTTCGTTCAAGAACTCGTAGGAGGGGAACATTTGAATTACCAACCCGTGATGTTTCCACAAATGAGGCGTAGAGAAATATACAAGTGTCTGTGGAGAAGGCAGGCGGGTAGTCAGCAAAAATGAAATTAGTGTTTCCGGCACTTTTACCATTGATTATATTGAGCTTAAAGCCAAGAACATCCTTTAGATTATCATTGAGAATAATCTTTTCGCTGGCAATAGGTGAACTAATGTAGCTCTTGCCCTCCTCCTTTGAATAGTTGAAATGAAAAGCTCCTTTTTTACGAGCGGAAATTCTTTTATGAATAGTACGACATAAATCATTCATACAGGTGAGTTCCTCGTAGGGTAATTCAATATATGGATAATCCATCCAATTGATTTTTGAATTTGTTCTTGATCACCTGGTGGTGGTGGCCAATCATTGGGTCTAATTTTTATTTCATATTTACGATCTTTTCTCAGGATGTCATAGGTATTTTTGAGAATACAGTCGACAAGAGCCACTTCATACTTTCCATCGAATTTGATGGTGGGGGAGAGTTTCGTCCAAAAATCACTTGTTTTATTCAGATCATTGTAGAGAGGATCAGAAACATTGGACATGAAAGTCACATAGAAATCATTGGGCATTGTTAATATCTTCAGCACTGACCCAAGAATCAAAATCCGAGTTGTATCCTAGCCAGCGAACAAGCAACTGTTTCTTGCCCCTACGAGTACGACTCTTTAATATCTTTTCAATTTGATAAATTTCACTAGTGTTTCTAACTTTTTGCAGTTCATATTCATAAAAACCACCGAGAATCTCATCATCTTTGGTGTCTCGCAGTCGATACGTTGTGGGCTCGGTGTCTAGGATTTTGGACACTTTAAAAAGTTCGGTGCTCCATAAATAATTCCCCTTTTCAAAAATATTGGTGGTTCTATTAATTCGAACAGTATCACCAACATTAAATTTCTTCTTCTTTTTCTTCTCATTGTCATTGGAGTATTGCTTTAGAAAAGCATCAAATATATATATTATATATATATATATATTATATATATATATTATATATATATATATATATATATATATATATAATATATATATATATCTATATATATATATATATATATATTATATATATATATATATATATATATATATATATATATATATATATTATATATATATATAAATATATATATATCTATATATATATATATATATATATATATATATATATATATATATATATTATATATATATTATATATATATATATATATATATATATATAATATATATATATATATATATAGCCTTAGTAGCAGTAGTAGTTGCAGCAGTTTAGTAGTAGTAGTAGCAGCAATAGTCGCAGTAGCAGGTGTCATAGTAGTAGAAATAGTAGTGGTATTATATTCCGGTCTTTCGAAGGCATGGGAGCGTCAAACTTACTCATCTTAGTTTATGGACTTGTAAAATGACAGAGCTCATGTTGAGCAAAACTTCACATGAGCTCTGTTATTTTTTATTCGTTTTGGATTTCGTTCGTAACTTATTGTTTTTCCCCGAGTAGCCTAAGTTAGTTTTCCTTTTTTTTCAATTTTATTTGTTCTGTTTTCTCTTTTTGATTTAAAAACATTTTCCCACAAAATAAGTTTTCAAAGAAAACTAAAGAGCTATGTTAAACCAAAAATGAACAGATATAAATGTGAAGTAATTATCCATGCGCGAAATTACCACAAATCCCAATCAATTAACAAATGAAACTCAAAACGAACAGAAATTACATTAAATAACCGAGTTAAACTCAAAACAAACAGAAGCTAAGATGAGTAGGGGTGACGCTCCCATGCCTTCGGAAGACCAAAAACACTACTTCTACTACTATAACACCTGCTACTGCCGGTATTTCTACTTATACTACTATTACTGCTCACTTCTGCTACTGCTATTAAAGCTATGGCCACTACTAGATTTTCTATATATATATATATATATATATATATATATATATATATATATATAATATATATATATATATATATATATATATATATATATATATTATATATATATATATATATATATATATATATATATATATATATATATATATATATAGTAGTAGTGTTTTATTAGTAGGTTTAGTAACAATAGTAGCAGCATAAGTACTAATAGCAGCAGAAGTATGCACACGTAGCCTCTTTGTCAGTTGAACATCCGTCGCATTATTCCTTGGAAATCTCAGCTTCGTGCGGCAAGCCCTTCTGAAGATATTGCTGATACACCCTTTCGAAATCTGTATACACATAGTATGTTTTCCTTTAGTTTCAATTCTACCTTAAATAATTCCTCAAATTTTCACTAAATACCCTCAAATTTGCAAGTAGTTGCTACAGAAGCAGTATTAGTATTAGTAGTAGTAGCAGCGGTAGTAGTAGTAGTGTAGTAGTAGAAGTAGTAGTAGTAGTAGTAGTAGTAGTAGTAGTAATGGTGGTAGTAATAACAGCACTAGTATTATAGGAGCGTACAAATATTGTATTTCTAGTCAATTGATCACCCCACTCATCATGCTTAAAAGTTCCACCCTCATACACATTGTCATTCCTGAGTTACACCCTTTCGACAACCCGTATGCGCATAACATATTTTGATTTAGGTCAACACTCCCCTAAACATTCTCCTGAAGGTTCAGCTGAATTGACACTAAAGAATACTTTTTGGATACAATAGGGTGAAAACGACAGCCTTTCCCAAAACACAAATACTTTATGTAGAAAATAAGCAAATTTTCTAACCCTTGTCCCTAGAGCTGTAAAACCCTTGTCCCTAGAGCTGTAGGATGGTTGACATGCACAAAGACATAGCCACTGGACCTTTAAGCTATGATGAAGAAATGGCTACCTGAGCATGCTCATTATAAATGTTTGGGAATTGATGGGTATGGGAGGGGTCCTGGTTGCCTCTCAATCAATTTTGACTGAAAAAGGGCACTAGAACTTTTAATTTCCTATCGAATGAGCTGCTTGAGCTGTATGGAGAGCCCTCAGGACCATTGTTAAACTCATCTACGAGGTGGTCCTGATCATTTGGTGATATTCTATGATAAAATACTCTTATATACTACACACAAGAAGAAAAAGTCTATGTAAAGCCATAAGTTCAAGGTATTGACAGTTCTGCAGTCATCATTGACATTGAAAAACAAAATTTTGGGTAGAAGTTTGAGACAGAGGAAAGACCTGGAAATTGCGATTAGTTTACAGGTCCCTGTCATCTTCATTCATTACTTGTCGCTATTCATGGACTTATTATTGGCATCTGACACTCGCCTTAGGGTGAGAAAAATTCATGCATATTTCTATCACGTTGAGTCACTTGTTAGAAAGAACTATAGACGCCACTTACAATAGGAGGTGATGGATTAGGTGCATCTGCTAAGTACCCTATTATTATCTTCTGATATCCAAGTAAACTACCACTCCCAGAATCCCAGGACCACTTTCAGATCTCCATATACAAATAACTCCAGCTCATTAGGAGGCATCCAACGAAACAAATGGTCTTACATAGTAAGAAATAGCAAAAAAAATACATAGTTACAAATGATTATTACATTTCAGAAGCTGTGTCGGCTAACGCCCACATATTTATCCTCCTCTAGCTACGCTTATGCTAGTCTATCTTTTATATTAATGTTGGTACTCACGTCAGGTCGATTGAGATAGCCTTTTGCGAGCTGTGGTCCTCGTAGACATAATTCTCCATCTTCGTTGGGTCCCAGGTCTTGACCAGTTTTTAAGTCAATTACTTTCATTTCAATGTACGGTAAAGGGTAACCTAGAGTTCCTGGTCGGTCAGCTAGAAAAGTGAATTTGTTGTGAAAATAATAGGCAATGTTTAGTAATCATTGAACTTCAATTAATAATTATTGATGTAAATTTTCAGAGCTTTGTTTATTCTTGAACGGCTACTTGTCAAATGTTTAAATTGCGTTGTTTTTTTTTTTAATAAAGTTTAATCCAATCCAGTCTAATCGCAGGCAGTAGTTGCACATCCATTCCTGAAAGGGCTTCTGGGGCCCAACTAAACGTACATGAGTATCTGTATTTTAACATCAAACCAAACTATGTTATTTTTATGCTGTGGGTTCAAAATATGAACTTTAACTTACTGCCAATGTGTCGGACGGAAACAACACCCATAAGTATAACTTGAACCGAGCCAACCTTTGTTTAGGCAAGAAGGTTTTAACAATCAATGCAAACTAAATTTACGACTCCATCCAAACTTTTTTATCTCTATCACTTTATAAGACTATATATATATATATATATATATATATATATATATATATAATATATATATATATATATATATATATATATATATATATATATATATATATATATATATATATATAATATATATATATATATATAATATATATATATATATATATATAATATATATATATATATATATATATATATATATATATATATATATATATATTTATATTTATATATATATATATATATATATATATATATATATATATATATATATATATATATATAATATATATATATATATATATATATATATATATATACATATATATATATATATATATATATATATATATATATATATATATATATATATATATATATATATATATCTATATATATATATATATAATATATATATATATATATATATATATATATATATATATATATATATAAAACTATTTACCTAATTTACAATCCTTGAAACATTTTTTAATAAAAGAAAATAATAACTTTCTAATTAATGCCACTGTTTGATGATGGGCGTGTCCTTACCCAAATTTAAAGGCTAAAAGCTTTTATATGTTTTTTGTTTATCGTATGGGGAAAAAAAATGAAAGTAACAAAATCAGGAAGTTATTTCTCGTAATCTTTCAAACTTTGAATATTTTTTTATCAATTAGTTTTACAGGAAATTTTTTAACAACAGGGAGCATGTTTTCTTCTCAAGACAAGCAAACTTATTACGGAAAACAACTCTAGTACTAACTTTTCAGAATTCTAAGGTAGTTAAATGCTAAAATTTTTAATTATGCTAATAACAAGCACTACTTTAAAAAAAAATAAAACAGTCCTTAGGATGTTTGTCCGTTGTTTATCAAAAACAAGTTTTGATAAAATCTAAATAAAGGACTCTCACATAATTATTTTTGTTATTATATTATAAGCATATTGAAGTAGGCCTATTGTTATATTGTAATTACTTTCTTAATCTCCCACCTTGAGCCAGTAAATCCAGAGTAATCGCAGAGTATGGAGCAATTGACCTATTGCCGCTGCTACTGAAATATTGAATAAGTTTGAGACTTCGCCAGACTCGAATCATGATTTTTAGGTGTTATTAAATAAATTTAAAAAAAAAAACAAGTTTTTTCAACTGAAAGGAAGGAGCAACATCGAAAGTTAAAACGAACAGAAATTATTAGGTATATGGGGAGGTGCCCCCTACTCAATATCTCGCTCTTTACGCTAAAGTTTTTTAGTACTTTTTAAAAAAGCTTATTATTCTAATTAAATGGCCCTTGTGTTTCAGGAGTCGTTCTTAAATAACTGGGACAAAAAGTCAAACTTCAGCGTAAAGATCAAAGTATTGAGGAGGGAGCGACACCTCATATACGTAATAATTTTGTTCGTTTTAAGTTTTGATGTAGCACATTACTTTCACTTGAAGAAACTTATCTTTTTTAAATTTCTGATTCTTTTAAATAATTGTGGTAAATCTGGCTCCCCCTCCACGGAAAATTCTTTCTTCAAAAGAAAAATCCCTCCATGGAGGGTTCTTCCCACGTAAAAAACACCCCTTCCATGAGACTTTCCCCCAGACAATCCCATTCTAGCTGAAAATTTCCCCCGGAAAGTTTCTTGCGGAAGATACAGGGTGAAAAATTTTCCATAAAATAGTTTTTATTTGAAAAAGACTTTAATTTCTGGTCGTTTTTAAAATCATGCCAGAAATACCTCCTCCGTGGAAAATATTTACCGTAAACACCCTACCCCCTAGTAGAAAGTTGCCCCGGTAGAAAATTCCCTCTGGAAAATTTATTCCGTGGAAACCTCCCACATGGAAAATTTCTCCTGGGGGAAATCTCCCTGCTACGGAATTGTCATCCTGGACAATTCACCCAAACATCTGAAAGAGAAAGTAAGACCAATAAAAATAATTTTGTATAGAAGTTTTGACATATTCCCCAGTGTAAAATTTCCTCTAGAAAGCTCATACCCCGGAAGCATCCCTTCCCGAGGAAATTCTCCCAGTGGAAAATCCCCCAAGCAGAAAATTTGCACCCCCCCCCCAGTCTGAAAAATGTCTGTATACATCCCAATAACAAATATTCTTCGTAAACACTCTGCCCAATTCATTGCTTACAGACCTTACCCCAGAGGAGTTAGGGGTCTTAATATCCCCAAAGGCATAGTCACTGAACTTTTCAACTATGATAAACAAATTGGCAATCTCAGTATTTCGAACAGACGACTATGAGGAAAAAAAGGGGAGGGAGAAGGTTAGTTGCCTTCCAATCTTTTCGTTCATTTAGAAAGGGCACTAGAAATTTTAACTTCCGTTCGAACAAGCCCTTTCTCGATATTCTAGGACTATTGGACTAGTAAGGGGGGGGGGGGCAATACTCCTGAACTTACAGCCTGAGGGTCTAAAAGATATACCCTAAACTTCATTGTGAATACCATAAACCTCATTTGCATGCTCCAACATGAATATCATTAGCATATTCCAACGAGGACATAATTTACGTATAGCCATGAGGCTCTAGCAACCAGCCGTAGCAACCATATCCAATATAAAGCTGCATTTTAAATGTATTTTATACTAGTAAGACCAGTTATTATAATACTTAATATTCAGTAATCCCATGAGAATTATATTAAAAAATTGTTTATTTGGGTTGAATGAAACTGGTCTTATGACATGCGCTTCAGTAAATTAAACCGGACGCATTTTATAATACGAAGCGAATTTTAATGAATCAATAAACGATAAATCTGCTGTTCCTTTTTTATTAGGACATGCGCTTGGGTAAAGCAAACCAGCAAACTTATGTCAAAAATGAATCAATTGCTATGACATTTTTTAGAGGAAACTTATGGTCATCTGTATCCCTACCTCCAAGGGGCTCCCACTGCCCCTTCCCCAGATTTTTCCCCCTCCACTTTTTTTGAACTTAGAATTTTTTTTTAACTTTGAAATTTTCTTCCCAATTTTCTGATGAATTAGGTTTTTAGCAAAGTCTGAGAGAGATGAATCGGATTCTTTTTAGAGTTAGAGACATAAAAAGTGGGAATTTATCAACATTCAGTCAGACAAAGAGACTACTATCAGCTCAGAAGTGGTGTGCTAGGGTCTGAAATAGGTGAATTAAGGTTTTACTAATGTCTGAGAGAGATGAATTGGATTCTTTTTAGAGTTAGAGACATAGGAAGTGTGAATTTATCAAGATTCAGCGAGAAATAGACACTACCACCAGCTCACAAACGGTATACTAGAGTCTGAAATAGGTGAATTAGGTTTTTACCAAGGTCTGAGAGAGATGAATCGGATTCTTAAGAGTTAAAGACAAATGAAGTGGGAATTTATCAAGATTCAGTAAGACACAGACACTATTACCAGCCCACAAGTGATATACTAGAGTCTGAAAAAGGTGAATTAGGCTTTTACCAAGGTCTGAGAGAGATGAATCGGATTCTTAAGAGTTAAAGACAAATGAAGTGGGAATTTATCAAGATTCAGTCAGACAAGGTCTATACTTCCACCTCACAAGTGGCATACTATAGTACGAAATTAGTTTTTTTTATCAAAGTCTGAGAGAGATGAATTGGATTCTTTTTAGATTTTAAAACATATGAAGTTGGAACTTTAACAAGATTCAGGCAGACACAAACAATACTACCAGCTCACAAGGGGTATACTAGAGTCTGAAATAGATTAATTAGGTTTTTACCAAAGTCTGAGAGAGATGAATCAGATTCATGTTAGAGTTATAGATATATGAAGTTGGGCTTTATCAAGATTCAATCAGACGCGTCTGAAGTCTGAAATATAAGGTTAAGTTTTTACCAAAGTCTGAGAGAGATGAACTGAATTCTTTTTAGAACTAAAGACAATGAAGTGGGAACACAACTGATGGCGGCACAACTCAATTTTACCGGCACCTGTGTATCTGTAGCCAACCTAAGAACCGCACCTTTTGAGCTGGTAGTAGTGTCTGCGTCTGACTGAATCTTATTAAATCCCTATTTCATATCTCTCTAACTCTAAAAAGAATCCAATTCATTTCTCTCAGGCTTTGGTAAAATAGAAACTCATTCACCTATTTAAAACTCTAGTAAAAACTTGCTAAATGGTAGTAGTGTCTATGTCTGACTGAATCTTGATAAGTTCCCACTTCTTATGTCCCTAAGTCTAAACAGAATCCAATTAATCCCTCTCAGACTTTGGTAAAAAACCTAATTCATATATTTCAGACTCTAGCATACCAATTGTGAGCTTGTAGTAGTTTCTGTGTCTGACTTACTCTTTATAAATTCTCACTTCATATGTCTCTAACTCTAAAAATAATCCATTTCATCTCTTTCAGACTATGGTAAAAAACCTAATTCACCTATTTCAGACTCTAGTATAAAACTTGTTAGCTGGTAGCAGTGTCTCTGTCTGAAAGAATCTTGATAAATTCCCGCTTCATATGTCCCTAACTCTAAAAAGATTCCAATTCAAGTCTCTCAGACTTTAATAAAAACCCAATTCACCTATTTCAGACTCTAGCATACCGGTTGTGAGCTGGTGGTTGTGTCTATTTTGAATGAATCTTGATATATTCCCACTTCATATGTCTCTAATTCTAAAAAGAATCTGATTCATATCTCTCATACTTTGGTTAAATCCTAATTAATCTATTTCAGACTCTAGTATATCACTTGTGAGCTGGTAGTAGTGTCTGTGTCTGACTGAATCTTGATAAATTCCTGCTTCATGTGTCTCTAACTCTTAAAAGAATCCAGTTCATCTCTCTTAGACTTTTGTAAAATCCTAGTTAATATATTTAAGACCCTAGTATATCACTTTTGAGCAAGTAGTAGTGTCTGTGTCCGACTGCATCTTGATAAATTCACATTTCATATGTCTCTAACTCTTAGAAGAATCCGATTCATCTCTCTGAAACTTTGATAGAAACCTAATTCATTTATTTTGGACTCTAGTATACCACTTGTGATCTGGTAGTAGTGTCTGCGTCTGTCTGAATCTTGATAAATTCCCACTACATACGTCTCTAACTCTAAATGGAATCCGATTCATTTCTCTCAGACTTTTGTAAAAAAACGTAATTCACCTATTTCAGACTCTTGTATACGACTTGTGAGGTCATAGCAGTGTCTGTGTCGGACTAATTCTTGATAAATTCTAACTTTATATGTCTTTAACTCTTAGAGGAATCCAGTTCATCTCTCTCAGACTTCGGCAAAAACCTAATTCACCTAAAACAAAAAACGTAATTCACCTATTTCAGACTCTAGTATACCACTCGTGAGGTGATGGTAGTGTCTGCTTCGGACTGAATCTTGATAAATTCCAACTTCATATGTCTTTAACTCTTAGAAGAATCCAGTTCATCTCTCTCAGATTTCGGCAAAAACCTTATTCATCTATTTCAGATTCTGGTATACCACTTGTGTGCTGGTATTAGTGTCTGTGTCTGAATGAATCTTCATAAATTCCCACTTCACACGTCTCTAATTCTAAAAAGAATCCGATTCTTGTCTCTCAGACTTTTTTAAAAACCTAATTAATGTATTTCAGACTCTCGAATATCACTTGTAAGCAGGTAGTAGTGTCTGTTTCTGACTGAATCATGATTAATTCACATTTCTTATGTATCTAACTCTTAGAAAAATCTAATTCATCTCTCTGAAACTTTGGTAGAAACCCAATTCATTTATTTTGGACTCTAGTACACCACTTTTGAGCTGGTAGTAGCGTCTGTGTCTGACTGAATCTTTACAAATTGCCACTTCATACGTCTCGAACTCTAAAAAAAATCCGATTCATCTCTCTCAAACTTTTGTAAAAAAACGTAATTCACCTATTTCAGACTCTATTATACCCCTTTTGAGGTGACAGTAGTGTCTGTGTCGAACTGAATCTTGATAAATTCCAACTTCACATCTCTCTAACTCTTAGAAGAATCCAGTTCATCTCTCTCAGACTTTGGTAAAACCTAATTCATCTATTTCAAACTCTAGTATATCACTTGTGAACCGGTAGTAGTGTCTGTGTCTGACTGAATCTTGATAAATTCCTGCTTCATATGTCTCTAACTCTTAAAAGAATCCAGTTCATCTCTCTCAGAGTTTTGTAAAAACCTAATTCATCTATTTCAAACTCTAGTATATCACTTGTGAACCGGTAGTAGTGTCTCTGTCTGACTGAATCTTAATAAGTTCCTAATTCATATGTCTCTAACTCTTAAAAGAATCCAGTTCATCTCTCTCAGACTTTGGTAAAAACCTAATTCATGTATTTCAGACTCTAGTATTCCAATTATGAGCTGGTAGTCGTGTCTTTTATTGACTGAATATTGATATGTTCCCACTTCACATGTCTCTAAGTCAAAAAAGGATCCGATTCATGTATCTCAGACGTTGGTAAAAAGCTAATAAATTTATTTCAGACTCTAGTGTATCACTTGTAAGCTGGTAGTAGTTCTGTGTCTGACTGAATCTTTATAAATTACTACTTCATATGTCTCTAACTATAAAAAAATCCGATTCATGTCTCTCAGACTTTTATAAAAACTTAATTAATCTATTTCAGTCTCTAGTATATCACTTGTGAGCTGGTATTAGTGCCAGTGTATGACTGAATCTTGAGAAATTCCCACTTCATATGTCTTTAACTCTTAGAAGAATCCAGTTCATCCCTCTGAATCCTTGGTAAAAACCTAATTCATTTATTTAGGATTCTAGTATATCACTTGTGAACTGGTATTAGTATCTGTGTCTGACTGAATGTTGATAAATTCCCACTTCATATGTCTCTAACTCTAAAAATAATCCGATTCATCTCTCTCAGACTTTTGTAAAAAAAAAACGTCTTTCACATATTTCCGACTCTAGTATAACCCTTGGGAGGTGGTAGTAGTGTATGTGTCTGACTGAATCTTGATAAATTTCCACTTCAAATTTCTCAAACTCTAAAAAGAATCAAATTCATCTCTCTCAAACTTGGTAAAAATCTAATTCAACTATTTCAGACTCTAGTATACCATTTGGGAGCTGGTAGTAGTTCCCGCGTCTGACTGAATTTTGATAAATTCCCAGTTCATACGTCTCCAACTCTAAAGAGAATCCGATTCATCTCTCTCAGACTTAGGTAAAAACCTAATTCCTCTATTTCAGACAAGAGTGTATCACTTTTGAGCTGGAAGTAGGGTCTGTTTTATACTGAATCTTGATGAATTCTCACTTCACGTGTCTCTAACTCTAAAAAGAATCAGATCCATGTTTCTCAGACTTTGGTAACACCCTAATAAATGTATTTCAGACTCTTGTATATCACTTGTGAGCTGGTAGTAGTTCTGTGTCTGACTGAATCTTGATAAATTCCCACCTCATATATCTCTGTCTGTGTCTGACTGAATCTTGATAAATTCTCACTTTATATGTCTCTAACTCTTAGAAGAATCCAATTTATGTCTCTGAAACTTTGGTAAAAACCTAATTGATTTATTTCGGATTCTAGTATATCACTTGTGAGTTGGTATTAGTATCTATGTCTGAATGAATCTTGATAAATTCCCACTTCATATGTCTCGAACTCTATAAAAATCCGATTCATCTCTCTCAGACTTTTGTAAAAAACATAATTCGCCTATTTCAGACTTTAGTATACCACTTGGGAGGTCGTAGTAGTGTTTGTGTCTGACTGAATCCTTATAAATTCCCACTTCAAATGTCTCCAACACTAAAAACAATCAAATTTATCTCTCTCAAACTTGGGCAAAAATCTAATTCACCTATTTCAGTCTCTAGTATACCACTTGTGAGCCGGTAGTAGTATCCGCGTCTGGCTGAATTTTGATAAATTCCCAGTTCATACGTGTCTAACTCTAAAGAGAATCTGATTCATCTCTCTCAGACTTTGATAAAAAAAACCTATTTCATCTATTTCAGATTCTAGTACACCACTTTTGAGCTGGTAGTTGTGTCTTTGTTAGATTGAATTTTGATAAATTTTTACTTCATATGTCTCTAACTCTAAAAAGAACCAGATTCATGTTTCTCAGACTTTGGTAATAACCTAATAAATCTATTTCAGACTCTAGTATATCACTTAATAGCTGGTAGTAGTTCTGTGTCTGCCTGAATCTTGATAAATCCCCACTTCATATATCCCTAACCCTTCAAAGCACCTAATTCATCTCTCTGTGACTTCATTAAAAACCTAATTCATTTATTTCAGACTCTAGTATACCATCTCTGAGCTGGTAGTAGTATCTGTGTCTGACTGTATCTTGATAAATTCCCACTTCATGTGTCTCTAACTCTAAAAATAATCTGATTCATCCCTCTCAGACTTTGGTAAAAACCTAAATCACCTACTTCAGACTCTAGTATAGCACTTGGGAGCTGGTAGTAGTGTCTGTGTCTGACTGAATCTTGATAAATTGTCACTTCGTATGTCTTTAACTCTAAAAGGAATTCGATTCATCTCTCTCAGACTTTGGTAAAAACCTAATTCATCTATTTTAGGCTCTAGTGTACACTTGTGAGCTGGTAGTAGTGTCTGTGTCCGACGGATTCGTAATAAATTCCCACTTCATATGTCTCTAGCTCTAAAAAAAATCCTATTCATCTTTCTCAGACTTTAATAAAAACCTAATTAATCTATTTCAGACTCAAGTATACCACTTGTGAGCTGGTAATAGTGTCCGTGTCTTACTGAAACTTGATAAAATCCTACGTCATATGGTTCTAACTCTAAAAAGAATCAAATTCTTCTCTCTCGGACTTTGGCAAAAACCTAATTCACCTATTTTACACTCTAGTAAACCACTTGTGAGCTGGTAGTAGCGTCCACTTCTGACTGACTCTTGATTAATTCCCACTTCATATGTCCTTAACTCTAAGAAAAAACCGATTCATATCTTTCAGGCTTTGATAAGAACCGAATTCACATATATCAGACTCTAGTATACCACTTGTGAGCTGGTAGTAGTGTCTGTGTCTGACTAAATCTTGATAAATTACCACTTCAGAGGTCTCTAACTCGAAAAAGGATCAAATTCTTCTCTCTCAGACTTTGGCAAAAACCTAATTCACCCATTTCAGACTCTAGTATACCAAATGTAAGCTGGTAGTAGTGTCCGCGTCTGACTGATTCTTGATAAACTCCCACGTCATATGTCTTTAACTCTAAGGAGAATCCGATTCAAATCTCTCAGACTCTGGTTAAAACCCATTTCATCTACTTTGGACTCTTGTTTAAAACTTGTGATCTGGTAGTACTGTCTGTGTTTTACTGAATCTTGACAAATTTCCACTTCATACATCTCTAACTGTAAAAAGAATCCAACTCATCTCTCTCAGACTTTTGTAAAAAACCTAATTCACCTATTTCAGACTCTAGTTCACTACTTGTGAGGTGCTATGAATGTCTGTGTCAGACTGAATCTTGATAAATTCCAACTTCATATGTCTCTAACTCCTAGAAGAATCCAGTTCATCTCTCTCAAACTTTTGTAAAAACCTAATTCATCTATTTCAGACTCTAGTAACCACTAGTGGGCTAGTAGTATTGTCTCTGTCTGAATGAATCTTGACAAACTGCCACTTCATACATCTCTAACTCTAAAATGAATCCGACCCATCTCTCTCATACTTTTTTAAAAATCGTAATTCACCTATTTCAGACTCTAGTATACCACTTCTGAGGTGATAGCAATGTCTGCGTTGGACTGAATCTTGATAAATTCCAACTTCATATGTCTCTAACTCCTAGAAGAATCCAGTTCATCTCTCTCAAACTTTTGTAAAAACCTAATTAATCTATTTCAGACTCTAGTATACCACTAATGGGCTGGTAGTAGTGTCTGTGTCTGACTGAAGCTTTATAAATTCCCACTTCATGTGTCTCTAATTCTAAAATGAAACAAACTCATATCTCTCAGACTTTGGTAAAAAACCTAATTCACCTATTTCAGATTCTAGCATAATACTTGTTAGCTGGTAGTAGTGTTTGTGGCTGACTAAATCTTGATAAATTCCCATTTCATATGCGTAGCTCTCAAGAGAATCTGATTCATCTCTCTCAGACTTTGATAAAAACCTAATTCATTTATTTCAGACTCTAGTATTCCACTTGCGAGCTAGTAGTGATACGAAGTTCCCGGGTATGGAGGAAAAAATAAAATAAATAAATACATTATGCCCACATCGTTCTTTACTTAGGCAGCTCTATCGCGCTGCTTATGAAAAAGCATGGCGCTATCTGTGCTGAAAAACTAAACTTCCATAGGGTTTGTGCTTAGTACTTTTGACATTTGAAAGTCCATATTTACGGCGACCCTAATAGTGTAAGTTAGGTTCTTTACTGATAACGAGCGTTGCTTACTCCAGTTCAGGATTCATGAAAAGACTCCAGTTCAAGAAAAGAATTCATTGCTCAGTTTAGTTTCTCGTCACCTGTGCTTGATATTGAATTGATTTTGTTGATGTTTGTACGATTCATCCGCCGGGCCGATTTTATGCTTTATGTCGATGCTCTGTGAAAGATTCTGCCGTGGGTGTTCGCTCTGGACCACACGAACTACGCCAGATGGCTGTCGGTGCACGTGTGAGACATGATTGCCCTTAGTACCCAGAACCCAGCTGTATTTTGTGAGTTTATGAAAGGAAACTTCAGAGTTCAAAAGACAAAACATACTTTTTCTTCAATGGCTATGGATCAAGCGCTTGAAAAGATGAACGAAAAAATGAAAGGAACAGCCGGTTTGATTGGACTGACCGAAAACCCAGATGCAATGCTTCGATAGATCACATCATGTCCCCATGTTCAAAGGGCCGTTGATGAGTATGAAGAAAGTTTCACAAACCCTTCTTCTGAAGAAAAATTGAAGCATTATGAGGGCACACCAAAATCACAGATGCGATTCAAGTTCCATGTTCAGGACTTTCTTTAACTCATTGAAGGAAGGGCCAATGCATTTGCATAATCAGAAAACGACCTTCTTACCTTTGAAACGAGGAAGGCCATGCCCAGTAACATAGTACACAGCGCCAAGAACGCATACAAAATAAGACTAGGCTTATATAAGAAGTTTACCGAAAAGCGACTGACATCATGCTCTACGCCAGTCACAGATGTTATTAAGAAAAATAACCTGCCACTATTCACAAGTGTGATAGCCAAGAAACTGTCAAAGGTGAAACAAGAGATTTCTAGTTCAAAAAACAGTTGTTCTTTGTTTGGTAGATCGCACATTGACCGCCAGTCTCGTGACAGCGACATGGACGAGTTGTTTAAAGCAAGAGAACCAGCCCACTTGTCCTGCACTATCCGACAGCGGATCCCTTAGGAAACTGCAAAATTTGACCTTACAACTTGTTTAGAAGCATTGCTGGACTTACAAACTACTATTTCTCGAGTTAGTGCAAAAGTAATCGATGGATCAGCCTTGGTTCATTTGCTTGCACCCGGCTCCTGCAAATTTTTTAAAGATTACACGGAAACAGTTTTTCTACCTACATTCATAGCCAACTAGAGACGGTCAGTCAGATTGACGTTATATGGAACAGGTACATCAAAAGCAGCTTGAAGAAAGGAGAAAGAGAAGGGAGAGGTTTCGGACAGCGATTCAGCCTAAGAGAATCGACTCCTATCCCTCGGAACTGGGCTGCTTTCCTCCATACCGATGAAAACAAAGAGCAACTGTTCTTCCTGTTAGCAGACCGCTTTACAAGCATGAATTTATTTGGAAAAGAAGTCTATAGCACAAAGGATGCAGATATTTTGCCTTTGGTGTCAGCTGCTCGAGATGATATAGTCCCTTGCAATCATGAAGAGGCAGATACGCGAATTATCCTCCACGTTCGTCACAGCTACCTGTCTGATCACCAACAAGTTATGATACGAACCGTAGATACAGATGTGCTCGTGCTAGCTGGGGCCACTTGCTCAAACGTCTCACTTATTGAGCTCTGGGTGGTCTTTGGTGTGAGGCAGCAGCGCAGAATCATTCCAGCTCACGAAATTCACCATACGCTTGGCCCCAAAAATTCAAAAGTTTTTCCTGGTTTCCACGCGTTCACAGGCTGCAATACAGTATCTTTATTTTTTGGCATTGGAAAGAAGAAAGCCTTTGATGTCTGGAGAAGTTATTCCTATGCAACTGACGCGTTCTTGGATTTACCGTCTGCGTCAACTGCTACGAGACCGCGAACGCAAGAGATACTGGAGAGATTTGTAGTTTTATGCTATGAGCGGACAAGCGAAGTCCAGGGTGTTGACGAAGCGAGAAAAGTGCTTTTTGCCAAAGGATGGCAGATTGACCGCATCCCACCAACATCCAACGCCCTTTCTTCAGCACAACAGACGTGCACACTTTCAGGCTGGCCGAATTTGGGGAAGAGCTGCCGACCCCATTCAGAATCCTCTTTCCCCTCTGAATTTCGATCGAAGCTCGTAAATGATGAGTGGCATCCTGTCTGGACGACGCTATCTGAGGCTTCCAAGGCATGCAAAGAACTGGTCAAATTTGGCTGCAAGAAAGCCTGCAAGCCATCATTCAAGTGCACGAAGGCTTCACTACCGTGCACTGATCTGTGTGCCTGTAATGGAGCGTGCTACAGATCTGATGCCAGCAACGAAGAGGCTGCTGAACCAGCGCAACAATTTTTGTTTTTTTCTTATTTTGACCTCTTTTCATTTCTTCCTTCAGTGATTAAAGTCATATCTTTAAACGCAAGTTATGATAGTGCATTTGTCTCTTAAAGGTGGGGAGACGAGGGGGAGAGGCAATCGTAGTTTTGCACGTCAAAGCTGTAATCCCCGGTTACCTTTGTCCAGTGTTTGCCACCTACTCCCAGCAGTCATCATAACCACCGGAGCCAAAACTGAAAAGAAACTCAGTTTGGCATTTTCCCCAGCCCCCCCCCCGTTTCCCCTCTTTCCCCTATCCAAGATTTAGGATATAATACTGTACCACTTGATCTTGAGAATGCCTCCTGATATGGCGAGAACAAACTTAGAGACTGCAGATCAGAAATTTCCCTTCTTTAGCATTTCCCCCTGGGGAAATCTTTACCCCTGTTTCCCCCCTCCCAGGACATACTCTGCACTTTTGCTATGGCATTAAATCAGTGACTATATAAGATTGAATAAACAAGCCGAATTCTAATTTGAAATAGGCAAAAACAAACATTTCCCATTTCCTCCCTGTTAGATAAATTTCGCGGTGAGTTTCGAGTTTGAGTTTGACTTGGCTATCTATTGTAATTTTTGTTATTTTTTGGTTTCATTTACTTTTCAATGGTGATTTGTGGTAGTTTTACACTTGGAAGATAAGAAAAACAAACTCATAGAATTTGACAACGCTTGCGTCCGTAAAAACTTAAACACTTTTGAATTTGTTGGTTTCCAAGGCCAATTATCCTTCCAAAGGATAGCTAACCCTTCTTAAACTTTTTGGTGCCATATGGTTTAGTTTAATTTTGATTATCGTTCGCCTATATTTTTTTTTCTTCTTCAATTAACTTTTTTTTTAGTTTGGAACCCACTACTGTCAAAAGTTGCAGAATTTCATATGGAAGTCTTTATAGAATAGATTTTAAAAATAGAATTTTTACGAATATCGAATTTTCTGAATTTTTTTCTATTTTAGTCTTAGGATTTAAGAACTTTAAACTTAAGATTTTTAAGAATTCTAAACTAAAGAATGGAATAGATTGTAAGGATTTTTGAAATTTATTTCAGAATTTTAGATTTTAACTTTGATTTAACAGTTTATTATGGATAAAGAATTTTTGATTTTAAGTATAGAAATAAAGAATTTTAACATTTTAAATTTAAGAATTTTTAAGAAAAGAATAGAATAGATTCTTTTAACTGGAGAAATAGAAAATAAAAAAACAGATAGGCCTAGCATAAAACTTTTTCCAAAATAAAAGCTCCAAAGAAATGTCCTTTTTATCACATCTGTACAAATGAAACTTTCAAATCATATGTCCTTTGCTACCGAAATGAAACGTGCGCAACCACATACGTGCTCAATGTATGGACATCTTTACAGAAAACGATGGGAAGTTACTCCTTGAAACGATTTAAACATTAAAGAAGCAGTGAAAACTGCTTGGAAAATTGCGGGGAGTTGTATGTTTAACAGCTTTTAAAAAATTGCTCTTCACAATCATTTTGAAATTAAAGATTAGAGAAATAGTAGAAAACTTTTTTCTAAAATGTCTGTTTTTGTCCAAATAAATTCTACTGGCCAAGTTTACTCGCATAAAAACATAAGTTCATACTATCTGTGTGAAAAAATATGAACCAAGTACTTATGGCAAAACTGTTGAAGCAAAAGATGTTGCAAAAAAACTACAAAGTAAATTTAGCTATAAATATGTAAATTTTCCTATTTTTTTTTGTCAATGCTAGTGAAGTTCAATGTAGAAAAATGTTATCATAGGCAGCGCAATAGTGCTGCTTAAGTAAAGAGCGATGTTGGCACAATGTATTACTGAATTTTTTTCCGACCAATGCACTTCGTATAGAAGGAGTTGTCGTAGAAACTTCGAAAGGGACTCATTCGTTTGGAAATTGAAAGTTCTAGTGGCTTCGTTAAGTGTCAAAACTGACTAGAGGGCAACAAGCCACCCTCCGTACCCATCATTTCCCCAAGCAGATCCCATTAAAATTTTGAGATAGACATGTTGTTCAGTATGTTTGAAAGGTCCGGTAATCCTGTCTTTGGGGATGATACCCCCCTCTCGCACACACAGACCTATGGGCAAGGGCTATAAGCCAAACTAGGTGGCCATTACTAACAACTAAGGTTTTTATGGTAAAGGGTGGTCGTATAAGGTTCATAGGGGTTCATTTGATTGGAAATCTGAAGTTCTAGTTCCCTTTTTAAGATTCAAAAGGGGTCGGAGGGTAACTAGCCCCCCCCGCGTCCTCTTTTCCTTAAATGCATCTGATAAATATTTTTAGATAGTCATTTTGTTCAAAAAGTCTGAAAATCATATAACAAAACCTTCGGGGTGAATAAAACCAGGGTTAAACAACCCCAGAGCCTGGGGGCAAGGGTTGCAGGTTATGCCACGGGGACATATAAGTTTTTTATAGAAGGGGTAGTCATATAAACTTTACAGTAGGCTGATTTGACTAGAAATTGAGAGTTCTAATTCCCTTTTAAGAGTCGAATGTGATAGAGATAAAATAGACCCCCCTCCCGATATTCTCTTTTCTCCAAATAAATCTGGTCCAAATTGTGAGATAGCCAATTTGTTCAAAATACTCTAAAGAACACATAACAATGCCTCCAGGATTGACACAACCTCCCAGAGCCCAGGGGCAATCGCTGTAAGTTATGTCTTAGGGGCAAATAAGATTTTCATGGAATGGGTGGTCGTATAAACTTCGGATGGGGCTCATTTGATTCAAAATTGGAAGTTCTACAGCCTTTTTTATAGTCAAAAGCTATTGGAGGGCAACCACCACCACCCCACGCATTTCCCAAAATTTCCCAAAATACATTTAATAAAAGTTTTGAGACAGCTATTTTGTTCAGCATTGTTGAAAAGTCTAATAATTATGCTATTAGGAATGTCAACCCTCTCACAGCCCTCATGGCCAGGACTGTAATTTAGGCAATTATTTCATCGTTTATATATAGTGTACTTTCATTTGCAATTAGAAGAATAGAACATAAATTCAGCAACATTTCACTTCGTAATTAGAAGAAAGAAGATTGTACCACCTTTATTAAAAATTCAACGCAGTGTTGAAGAAGTCAAAATAGTTAATTAACCTTTTCAGTCAATGGCCCAGGAACTTGCTTTGATCCGGAAGTTATTATTTTGTTTCAGTATATGCAGTTTGTTTTAATTTTAGTGTGTTAGTTTCTCAACTGATGATGATGACTGCCTATGTCATCGAAATATCTAGAGCTTTTGTATGTATTTGTTTCTCTGTCTAATAATAGGACTTATCACTATTTGGAAGTCTTGCTTGTTTCGACATAGAAAAAGCAATGTGGTCTTGGAAAAAAAATACCAAATTCTTACACAAAAAAACAAAACACATAAGACATTATTTTCTTTTCCAATGAAAAAACTATGTCATTAAAAAACGAACAGAAATTAATTTGAAAAACTTTTTTCCAAAAATAGGTAAACCTTAAGGAACCAATATCAGTCTATGTAAAATTATTAAATAAAAAAAAAAAGTTTTTTTTAACTGTAAGCAAGGAGCGACGTTAAAATTTAAAAGAAACAGAAATTATTCCGAATATGAAAGGGGCTGCCCCCTCCTCAACCCCTCGCTCTTTACGTTAAGTTTTTTATTGTTTTAAAAAACAAAGTTTTGAGACAGAGTCAAACTTTAGCGCAAAGAGCGAGGGGTTGAGGATGGGGCAGCCCCTTTTATATACGGAGTAATTTCTGTTCGTTTTAAGTTTTAATGTCGCTCCTTGCTTTCAGTTAAAAAAAAACTTGTTTTTTTTTATTTAATTCCTGAACGTTTTTGAGTTAATGCAGCTTTTATTTTGGCTCACCGTACGTGAATAATTAAAACAAATTTGCATATTAATTTTACTTTTTTGCTAAATTCCCTTCTCGAAATTTTGTTCAGACGTAACTTACGATTTAACTTACGTAACGAGGTTCTATATTCTTATATTTTTATTACGTATATTAGGGGGTTCGCCCCCTAGTCAATACCTAGCTCTTTACGCTAAGTTCAAATTTTGTTCCAATTCTTTAAGAATGACCCCTTAATTACAAAAGGCCGTTAATTAGAATAAATAGATCTGACGAAAGCACAAAAAAAACTTTAGCGTATAGAGCGAGGTAATGAGTAGGGGACGAACCCAATCATACACGTATTAATTTTTGTTCGTTTTAAATTTTGATGCTGCTCCTTACTTTCAGTTGAGTAAATTTTTTTTTATTATTTAATTTCTGATTTTTTTTTTTTAGTAATGCTGGGAAATCTGGAATCCCCTTCATATCAATGTCCCTTCCCTATGAAAACTTCCTCCATGGAGAGTTCTTCCCACGTAACACTCTACCCACACCCACCTCCACACCCCAACTACCATAAAAAATCCCCCCTGAAAACTTCTGTGTACTTCCCAATAACCAATACTATATGTAAACATTGGGCAAAGTTCATAACTTGCAGACCTTCCCCCGGGGACTGTGGAGGATTAAGTCATCCTCAAAGACATAGTTATTGTATTTTTGACTATGCTGAACAAAATGGCTATCTCAAAATTTTTATTGGATAACTTTGGGAAAAAAGGAGTGTGGGAGGGGGCCTAGTTGCCCTCAAGTTTTTTTGGTCACTTAAAAAGGGCACTAGAACTTTTAATTTCCGTTCTAATGAGCCCTCCCGCAATATTCTAGGACCATTGGGTCGAAACAATCACCCCTGGGAAAAAAAAAATAAAAAAAAAATAAATAAACACGCATCCGTGATCTTTCTTCTGGCAAAAAACACGGAATTCCACATTTTTGTAGATAGGAGCTTGAAACTTCTATAGCAGGGTTCTCTGATACGCTGAATCTGATGGTGTGATTTTTAATTAAGTTCTATGATGTTTAGGGGGTGTTTCCTCCTTTTTATCCAAAATAAGGCAAATTTTCTCAGGCGCGTAATTGATCGGTACGACTAAACTAGATGAAACTTATATATTTGAAATCAGCATACAAATATTGTTCTTTTGATGTATCTATTGGTATCAAAATTCCGTTTTCTAGAGTTTCGGTTACTATTGAGCTGGGTCGCTCCTTACATACAGTTCGTTAACACGAACTGTTTGAAAATGAATTTCCCCTTTCATTTTTTTTTTTCATCAAAGCACAAATCACGTTCTGGTCTTGAGAAGCCGTGGTCAGCCCTGAGAAGGGTTGTCAGCCCTGCTCATGTAAATTTCTGCTCGTTTTGAGTTTGAATTGCTTACTTATAGTTTGACTCGGTTATTTAATGTTTTCTATTCAAAACTGTTTTTTTCCAAGACTATTTGCAATCATAAAAAAGTAAAAGCATGCACGGAAAAAATTATGGATTGGACCCCCTGAATCCTTTTCATATTTTTAGTTTACTAAGTCCATCAAAAAAATTGTCAAGAGAATCTAAGTCCATTAGTGTCTCGAAAAAGGTTTTTTTTACCTGTATTTTCAATACTATTTACGAATCAAAAAAATATTTCGGGAGGGGGTTCAGACCAAGTAATTTCCTATCCCTGGAAAAGGACCTAAAATAAAAGCCATTCAGTGCATTAATCATCCGACCAGGAGTTGCATAGCCTTCTCGGTAGACCTCTCAAAGGGTCAATATTTTTAGATTTTAACCTTCCCCTACACTTTTTGTTTTTTATACTCTTCCTAGATTTTTGACAAACAACCCCCTCCCCCCATACATTTTCATTTTTCTCCTTTTTGTATTATGGAATTTCAATCTTTTTGATTAAGATGTCATTTTTTTATATTACCATACATGATTAAATGTTAGATACAAGCAAAAGAACCTATCATAAAACAAGGGGAAAAAACTATAATATATATTCTTTCGAGAAGACCTTTAAAAAATCATTAGCATAAAATATAAAATTAAAAGTCGTCTTACCCCTCCACTAACAAAACTACGTATAAAGTTTGTCTACTTTCACTGAAACCTATTGACTGTAAAAAGAATTTTTAAAATCCATAATTCCTTGGCTTTAGCCTTCAGGTAGGTCCTATACAAACAAAACACAGATTCTCTTGTGAACATCTACAAACAAAGTAATCTGACTTCAAAAGTGCCCTGGAGAAAACTTACCACATTGCAGACCATCACTTGGTTGAATTAAACTAGTGATTGGTAGAGTGTTATGGACCCTTACAAGTTATAAAAAAAAAACCAGAGGAGTCGTTTGGGGGATGCAAAGGGGAAGTTGCCCCCCAATAATTTGGAGAAAAATATTATTATGTAACCCATGCCCCTTGACAAACCGGATATGAACCCCTCTTGTCATCCCAACAAAAATGCTAGAGATTCGCCCCAGTAAAACACCGTAGGATGTTTATCTTAATCCTTTTTCTTTTCTTTTTTGTTTTGTTTTGTATATGGCTGTAAAAAAGCTTTAATAATACATTATTATTATTATCATTATTATTATTATTATTTGAACATGGAATGCTTTATTTTTTGTGAAATATCGTTTTATCATACTACTTTAAGAACCTCTTAATAAAGTTACCTGTTATGATTATCAAAACCTACCTATTAACATTTTAGTACAACTTAGCAACCTAGTTCTGTCATTGACTCTTAAAGCTTTACAACCCTTTCCTGGAATTACAAAAAGTAAAGAAAGTGGTATAATTTCCTCAAGAATTTTTTCCAAGAAGATAAACTTACTTTGAAGCTCAATACACGTGTCGACACAAATTGCCTCCTCGCTCTTGCTGTACGGTGATGTGACAGAAACATAGCCTATTTCCGTCATTCCGTAACCCTGAAAGAGACGCGTTTAGAATAAATTTTAGAGTAAACTTTGACGTTTTTCGGAAAACTAGAGAATTCCAGTTATTGTACGGTTGATATTACTTGTTGAAAGCTTTTTTTTATTTAACTTGAGATCAAATTAACAAGTATTTATTCTTAACTACTTTTAAAGGATATTCACACAGCAGACTTTAATACAAGAAAAGGATGAAAAAAAATTTGGTTGAGAACAAAAGACAAAAATGTATGCCTAGAAATAAATTCAGCATCAAAACAAAGCCATAAAAACAGGCTGAAGTTGAAGATAAATTTGATATGCATAAATAATTGATAGCAAGAATAAGAAATGAAAAAGATGGACTGCAAATAATCTTTTATTTCAGGAAAACTGTCATTGAAAGGTAATAAAAATAAATCTTTCTATCCGATAAAAAAAAAAAAACAAATTGTTCATAACAGATTAAAGGGAAATCATTCTAACTTGAAAGATTAAATAAAAAAATCAGGGTTTTTCAACTGAAAGTAAGGAGCAACATTAAAACTTAAAACAAACAGAAATTATTACGTATATGAGCGGGTTCGCCCCCTTATCAATACCTCGCTCTTTACGCTAAAGTTCGAATTTTGTTCGAATCAAAAATCAAGCTCTTTTTTAAGCACTAAAAAAACTTTAGCGTAAAGAGTGAGGTATTGACTAGGGGGCGAGCCCCCTCATATGCGTAATAATTTTTGTTTCGTTTTAAGTTTTAATGTTGCTCCCTGCTTTCAGTTGAAAAAAACTAGTTTTTCTATTTAATTTCTGACGGTTTTTAAATACTGCTGAGAAATCCGGCGCCCCCTTCACAGAAATGTCTCTTCCCCAAAGAAAATATCCTCCATGGAAAGATCCTCCCGCCTAACCCCTCGTCCGAGCCCTGCCACTAAAAAAAAATCCTTCCTGAAAACGTCTGTATACTTCCCAATAACCAATGCTATATGTAAACAATGGGCAAAGTTCATAACTTACAGCCCTTCCCCCGGGAACTGTGGGAGACTAAGTCATCCTCAAAGACATATTTGTTAGATTGTCGACTATGCTGAACGAAATGGCTATCTCAAAATTTTGATTGGCTGACTTTGGGAACAAAATGAGCGTGGGAGAGGGTCAAGTTGCCCTCCAATTATTTTGGTCACTTAAAAAGGGCACTAGAACTTTTAATTTCCGTTCGAATCATCCCTCTCACAATATTCTGGGACTACTAGATCGATACGACCATCCCTGGGAAAAAAACAAATAAACACACATCCGTGATCTTTCTTTGGGTTGCTACCATTCGATTAACCGTCACACGCACTAAACGTCATAACATCTAACCGTCAGAACCACTAACCGTCATACCATCGACAAAAATTTTTAAAAGTTTATATAATAGTAATCAGTGTATAATAGTTTAGAAACAAATTTGGCTATAAATTTGCACACCATGCGGGTGGGGGTAAAGCATAACATATATTAAATGCGTAACCTAACCTAGGTAGCTTACCCCCTAAACCCCCAAAAAATAAAGTTTAAAAATTTTAGATGTTATGACGGTTAGTGGTTCTGACAGATTGTTTTGTCGATGTTATGACGGGTTTTGTCGATGTCCTGACGTTAGTGGTCCTGACGGTTAGATTTTATGACGCCTTCCCCTTTCTTCTGGCAAAAAACACAAAATTCCACATTTTTGTAGATAGGAGCTTGAAACATCTATAGTAGGGTATTTTAATACGCTGAATCTGCATTAAGATTCTATGACTTTTAGGGGGTGTTTCCCCCTTTTTCGAAATTAAGGCGAATGTTTTCAGGCTCGTAACTTTTGATGGGTTATAATAAATTTTTATGAAACTTATATATTTGAAATCAGCAAACAAATCTGATTCTTTGATGTATCTACTGGTATCAAAATTCCGCTTTTTAGAGTTTCAGTTATTATTGAGCCGGGTCGCTCCTTACTTACAGTTCGTTACCACGAACTGTTTGAAAATACTTGGTATAGATACTTATCAAACGATGAGACTTTTATGTTTCAGTACATTTGCTACGTATCTATATATTTAAGTGCATAAATAGTTTTGGTGACCAGATGTATAATTTTGTGCGAAGAACGTCAGCTAGTAAATTCATATGCAAAAATCATTAATAGTAATGATGAAAAATTGAAAAAGATAGAATGCATATTATTTATATTACAGTAAAACCCTAATTGAAAGGCAATAAAAAAAAACAGCTCTCCAATTAAAATACAAAAATATGTTCTAACTAAATTGAAGGTAAACCTTTTTAGTTTGGAAAAAAAAAGGTTAATATTGGTACTGCATGATAGGTTTCAATACATGTCCTACCGCTTAGATATATTTTAGTGCATAAATATTTTAGGTGATTAGTACTGTAATGGCAACCACCATTGGTAACAAATATTGTATTGTAATGGCCACTGCCACCAAATATTGGCGTGGAAATGGTGCTGACACCACTTTATTGGAGTGGAATGCCTCGTGGCCACAACTATTACAATATAAATATATAGGGTACGGTATACCCTATTACGATATACCCTGCTCCAGGGTATGGAAACATGATCGAATGGTCAAATGGGCCAAACTCTAGGCCAAGGGTGCACCCACCGACTCTAGGCCAAGGGTGCACCTACCTGGGTCACCCCTAATATCTCTAGCTATCTCTTTGGAGGGTAAAACACCCCCCATGTCGATACACTGATGACGGCAGTAGAAAGGACCCTAAAGGTCCAGGGGGGACTCCTAATATGGGCATAGAGTCCATAGGGGAAATGGATTTCTGAGAAATTGATTGCGTAATCGAAGGGGAAGTGGATTTCCGAGAACTTGATTGCGTAATCGATTGTGAATGTTATGATCCAGAAATAGGAAACAGTATTTGTTGTTGTTGTTTTGGCCAAGTGCATGCTCGGGGCGAATGTTATGATCCAGAAATAGGAAACAGTATTTGTTGTTGTTGTTTTGGCCAAGTGCATGCTCGGGGCGAATGTTATGATCCAGAAATAGGAAACAGTATTTGTTGTTGTTGTTTTGGCCAAGTGCACGCTATGGGCAATGTATTGATCTAGGACTCGAGGGGAAAGTGAATTTCCGAGAACTTGATTGCGTAATCGAAGGGGAAGTGGATTTCCGAGAAATTGATTGCGTAATCGATTGTGAATTTTATTGATCCGATAACGGGAAACAGGATCACGTGTTTCCTTCTCAGCCAATCAGAGACTTGCTTACATATTAGCGGTGGAGGTTTGCGGAGAATATGAGGAAAGGATTTTTGCTATAGTTTTTTTTATTAGTCTGTGAATAGAATTTAAAGGAGTAAGAACAGTTTGACTTTACTCATTTGAATATATTTGTGTGTTGATGAGTGGAATGTTTACCCTCTTAGAAGTTGATAGTGGAGTTGATGGTAATAATACAAGAGCACCAAACATTGCGGTGGAAATCACGAGCGGATCACGGCTTTGTCTGGAATGGGATGAAGTATTTGCAAGATATGTGATATCCTTGAGCAAATTTAAAATAGAGGATCAATTATGTTTCGCTGCAAAAGTTGATATAGCACATGTGAATAGACTTCAATGTGCTTTAAGTACATTAGTGAAACATATCGAAGACAATAAACTTTATCGCTAATTGTACATGCTTAGTATTATTGTTGTAATTATTCAATAAAATTGTTTCGAAATCGAAAATGTTCCCTTTCTTTTCTGGTCAGGTTAGGTTAGGGCGAACGAATCAGGGTCAGTCTAGAGTCAGCAGTCAGAGTGAAAGGATTGAAAAATGAATAAATTTGAGAAAGAGAGAATTAGATCAAATCTAGTGTTTACGGAAAAACATTTGGTTTTGGATGACGATTTTCTCGAGTTATCACTTCAACGCAGGATATTCTCTCGGGGAACACTTGACAATATAATGAGGACTGATTCTCCCCCATTAGACTATTGTATGAAACTTTTAAAGTGTGATTCAAATGCTTATAGTCAATTTATTGATATATTAATTTGAACAAAGCAGAATAATATCGTGGATATACTTTTGAAAACATTGCCAATGGATTGAATGTGGATTGCTCCCCCGCCATTCAAAAGAGGTAACGTCACAGAGCTAATCCTCTCCACATTCCTCCACCTTGAATTTATCCGTCGGCAGGAACGATCAGTTTCGTTTTAGCTGTGAGAGAGTTGACATCGGAAACCAAAAATGTTCTATACATGTCCATTGTGCATGTACACTCTTGGCAGTTGGACTCAATGTGAGAATTGTACAATTATTGATGACTATAGTGAAAAGTGTAAATTATGTAATCCTTGTAAATTACATAGAGGCTATGCAGTACAAATTAAAGGATGTAATTCATGTCTTGAAGAGATTTGTGACTCTCACCCTAGAGGGCACCTGTGCTCCAATTGCCACTATGATAAATGTGATCAGTGGGAGAATACTTACCCCGCTATGATTGGAAAGAATCCCAAACGTGATTTTAGTTTATTTCTACGAGATTGGTATAGTCGTGGATTTAAATTAATCTGGGAAGAGGAATCTGGTCTACGATTCAACTGTTGGGGTAACAAGACAATTTGGTTTCTACGTCATCGTTGTGACGACACTACCTACTATGACTATAAAGCAAGTGATTTTTATTTGGCAGTTACCGAATGTGATTCACCATTTGAAAACACTGTATGTGATATTGCTTCAAATAGACAGATTGAAACTCGTGAATTTCATAATATGAACGCAAATAGTATCATTGACTATACAAAGAGATATGACAAGAGTGAAGTTACATTGTACAGTAGAAAATGTGACCCTGACTTTGCAGTCAATCAAGATCAATATACAGTGAATCCAAATGATTTACCAGCATTAGTGGTTCACGACAGTTGCCTATACATCGAAGAAGAAATCTAAAGTAAAGATTTAAAAACATTGTTGTATATATATGCATTTTATTAATAAACAAATTCACAAACATTTTTTAAGCACTTTACTCTTAAGGCACTGAAATTAATACTGTATAGGTCTGAGAGGATATTTTCCACTAGAAAGTCGTTCAGACGAGGATTGTCACCATAAATGTGGTGAAACTGATTGTAAGTATAGCCGCGACATCGGAACACAAAATATAGTAGTGCATGGAAGCCACAGCTTTTAGTCGTTAGATCCTGCACCCTCTTCCGATTTTGAATAATAGTTTTCCCACTGCTTTCAATATAGTTGCTTATGTGGGGTGTGTAAAATGTATAGGGTAGACCAAGAGGATCAAAAAATTCAATTGTCTTCATTGTTTGAAAGATGCACAGCCAATGACCCGTCAGCACAGTCAATGGACTGCTATTAACAATAATTAAGGTATTGTTGATACTTTGAATTTTTCCAAGAAAGTCCGAGGGTAGGCAATAGGATTTGTACTGGGACATGTAGGGGTTATATTAAATACATTGATTATTTGACTGGTGTTCATGGCGCCAAGTCTAGTAGAACACTGCCTTCGGGAGTGATTTCCCAATAGGTTTCATATTGATTTAGTGAGATTAGTGCAATACTCTCAGCCAATGGGTCGGCAAATGTACACTCTAAACGCACACTCCCCGTACGTACTATACTCATATCCTGTGTGCCAGACAAATCCAGTACAATGATACCATGTGTTTTAGCAAATATATCTTCGGTTATACCATTTTCAAATAGTTGCGAATCATGATCTAGGGTTTGCATGGTCAACTCATACAATGTTCTATAGGATTTATCAAAAGATAGATTGTAGAGTGGGATACCGTTTACTTTGCACACAAGAGATGAAAGTCCAAACATCTCGAATTTATCTGGGCATTCAGTCCACGATCCTATTGCACTGGCGCTTTTTACAAATGCCAAAGCGAGTTTTGACGGAATTTCACCATTGATAAAGGATGAATCGGTGAAGGTGCGTGAGCCCATGGCAATATGACGCTGATTGGTGATTGTATGAGGAACAAGTAGTTTAATATTGTTGCCATTGGCTCTCAGTTTTTCCACTGCCAAAGCAACAGAACTCATGACCTGTTGTTTGCGTACATGAAGTATTGCCGAGGTGAGGGAGAGACTTACATCAGGATTGGCAGCAAGTTCTTTTCTCAATATGAAATTGGAGGGTGCAAGCGTCAGTTTTATATCCACTTTAACATTGGGCGGCAGCCATTGGGGTATATTAAATATTTCATGATATATTTTTCCAACTAGATGTAATTCACTAGTTGTAGCATAAGTGCATCTGTACTATCAGTATTAGTAATATATTCATATCCATTGGGGGTGCCTCTCAATTCCTTGTATGACATGGGTGTCATCAGCATGAATTGCATATAGCTTGTATAATTTGAGAGATTGTTGCTTGTGCTCACCAGCGTGCCATTGATGTAGACACTAATTTGACGAAATAAATTATGTAATATACAATTTTCATAGGATATGCCATCGACCCGAATTGGCAATGTATTATCGGATTTCTGGACTTTCATTTGTAAATCTATAAATGTCGAAGACATGTCCATAAAGTAGTCTTCATTGGAATAAATTTGAAAGTGGATATTATCAGAGAGGGGTTGTTGAGGATAAAATTGTTCATAGTATCCATGCTTGACACTCACATCAACATTTTCTGCATTGAATAGATTCAATGATGAGGCGATTGAAGGTTGAGAATCCTTATGCGGCAGGTAGGACATCTTAAGAGAAGAAATCTAGGTTTGATCTAACAATTTTCTTCCTGGGGCTTCTTCTACTGTTTACACTACGTGTCGGCTTTTTCCTTCTTTTCTTTGACAAGAGTGGTGATGTCTTTCGTTTCTGACCTGAGTGGAGACTGATGAGTGATGCAGTTTTTCTCGACCTTTTTAAGCCTTTTCTATTTTGTTTTAATTTCTTGCCAAGGGTTCGTGAACTGGACCTGAGATTGTCCGAAGCACTTTCTTTTAATCCTTGCCAGAGCCCCAATCGTATAGTGTAGAGGATGCAAAATCTGTCGCAGCCGGTACAAGCTATTTTCTAGCCAGAGGTAGTGCAGAGCGAAAGAGCTTAGCAAACCAACTACCAAGACCGTAGCCAGAAATTGACGAGCGACCTTTGTAATAGTCCATTCCATTGCCCTGTTGTATTGGGGCATGAGTATTAACATAGCAGTCAATATCAGGACAAATGAATGCCACTTTTCTATTAGACATCTTGTTGTTGAACGATGGGACGAAAATGGCATGTAATCACAGCCAAACCTTTTGAAATTGCTATGGGATCACCCAATTCAGTTCTTAGTGCTAACTGACAGAGTTCCAAATAGGAATTGTTTACGGGAATATACTGAAGATGCTTTATATTGTAGTGGTGAATATGTTCTTGATTGGTTTTTCGTTCAAGAACTCGTAGGAGGGGAACATTTGAATTACCAACCCGAGATGTTTCCACAAATTAAGCGTAGAGAAATATACAAGTGTCTGTGGAGAAGGCAGGTGGGTAGTCAGCAAAAATTAAATTAGTGTTTCCGGCACTTTTACCATTGATTATATTGAGCTTAAAGCCAAGAACATCCTTTAGATTATCATTGAGAATAACCTTTTCATCGGCAATAAGTAAACTAATGTAGATCTTGCCCTCCTCCTTTGAATTGTTGAAATGAAAAGCTCCCTTTTTACGAGCGGAAATTCTTTTATTAATAGAATGACATAAATCATTCATACACGTGAGTTCCTCGTAGGGTAATTCAATATACGGATAATCCATCCAATTGATTTTTTGAATTTGTTCTTGATCACCTGAAGGTGGTGGCGGCCAATCATATGGTCTAATTTTTATATCATATTTACGATCTTTTCTCAGGATGTCATAGGTATTTTTGAGAATACAGTCGACAAGAGCCACTTCATACTTTCCGTCGTCGAATTTGATGGTGGGAGAGAGTTTTGTCCAAAAATCACTTGTTCTATTCAATTCATCGTAGAGAGGATGAGAAACATTGGACATGAAAGTCACATAGAAATCATTGGGCATTGTTAATATCTTCAGCACTGATCCAAGAATCAAAATCTGAGTTGTATCCTAGCCAGCGAACAAGCAACTGTCTCTTGCCCCTACGAGTACGACTCTTTAATATCTTTTCAATTTGATAAATTTCACTAGTGTTTCTAACTTTTTGCAGTTCATTTTAATAAAAACCGCCGAGAATCTCATCATCTTTGGTGTCTCGCAGTCGATATGTCGTGAGCTCGGTGTCCAGGATTTTGGAAACTTTAAAAAGTTCAGTGCTCCATAAATAATTCCCCTTTTCAAAAATATTGGTGGTTCTATTAATTCGAACAGTATCACCAACAGTGAATTTCTTTTTCACATTTTTTTTTCTTTTTCACCATTGGAATATTGCTTTAGAAAAGCATCAAATGTATTTTCACTGTAATGAACTTTCCGAGGGCTTGAGTTGGACAGAGATCGATGAGGTCGATGGTTGTATATCTGCATGATTTTATCTAAATCATGAATAAAAGCCGGTGTATTTCTCAGTGTACAATATCTTGAAATTAATAGACGAATCGTTCTTATTAATCGTTCAGCCAATGCAGCCCTTATCGGGCTGTGACTATGATAAAGTGTTGTATTATATTTCAATAGAACCTTTTGCACATGGGGATTAACAAATTCACTGCCACGATCCGATTGAATTTTTCTATACGAATCCTGTTCAAGAATACTTTCAATGGCCCGAGCAACTTCAACACCTCTCTTTGACCGTAATGGAATGGCATAGGCATAGCGACTAAAGACACTGATTGCCACCAGAATATATTTGTAGGGTGCATTGTGACGCCGTTGAACTGCGTCTAAGGTTAAAAGATCCGTTTGCATTATATGCAGAGGGAAAAAGGCTTTAGTTTGACAATATTGTTTGCCACGAAGCCTGTGATTCCGATGCAGTGTGTAACTCGGTTCATTCTCTAGATACTCTTTTGCTTTTTTTCAATGTGCTGCCGGAGACAACTTTAGAAAGCGTTTTGGGAGAACTTAAACTCCCCGCTTAACCAATATTTTCATAGACACCTTTCAGAACTTCATCCATTTTGAACGTAAAAACGTAGTGCAATGTCCACTCCCCTTTTGCACACTGGAGGGTAAATCAATTCGTCTTCGCTTTTGACTAGCAGCCAGAGGTGTTGTAAAATCATTGCTGCTACTGCTAGTATTTTCAAATATTGAATTTTCTTCTATTTTAAATGGTGTTGGTGTTGTTGGAGGAATATATTCTCTTAGTTTCTTTAGAATTTGCTTATTGCAAATAAGACTTTTGGGAAAGTTTGATACACTTAGAAAGGTGTATAGATTATTGTCAAATGATAAAAGTCCTTTACGATTCGTCACCATATCACAAATTAAATCAACTAGATTATAACTTTTTCCCTGAATTATAATTCGTTTCCCTGTGCTGTCGACTTGAACTTGATGTTCATCACCAGTTTCCAATATGAGATATGATAATACTCTTTTACTCTGTTCTCGATAGGTCAGTGGCAATAGGTTTCCAATTTTCGATACAATTGAATTCAATTCCTTCTCATTTGATTGTGCAGAATCTTGAGGAGATGTTTCCTGTTTAGCGGGATCGGTAACAGCGGCGGCGGGTCTCTCACGATATGGTTTATGTTTGTCGACACGTCGCAATGCATCTTGAAGTAAAAGCAGTTTTTTGTCATCGGCAATATTCTCATCATTAATGAATTTGCTTAGATTGTCTTCAAAATGTTCGAAGGGCGAGAGGACAAGTTCAAATGGTGTCAATTTATAGGATTTTGCCATTCTCTCTCTAGAGAAAACTGTTTACAAGTCATGCAATTATTGGCAGTAAAAGTGTGAAAAAGCTACCACCCGCTTGAAGGAGCCGTTTTCATTTAAAATTTTTTCCCTTGTTTTTACAAGCTAAGGCGCGTACAGTGGAACGATGTTGCTTTGTCTGTTGTCTAACACCTTCTGGCAGTTGAACATTGCCCTCAGTTAAATTTAAACAAAGTTCAGATATTAGATTAATGAAATCATTGTCAACACCATGTTTGAGTATGGCCTTCCTAAGCAAGGGTTTTGAAGTGCTTAAAACGGAAAATAAATGCCGTTGTTCGTGTAGTTTCTTCAGTGTCATAATGGCAACTAATAGCCTTTTCTACTGTTGACCGGAAGATATACTGTAATTTCATTGTTGAAAATGTCAGTGACTACACGTAGATCCTCGGGTGTGCTCTGATTAAGATCCAGCAAAATGTAACCATAGGGTTTATTAGTCGCCTGAGTGTACGCTGACAACAGAAATTTAGGGGCGCCGGGGTATATCTGTTTATTGAGAGTTATGAGCGAGCTAGAATCACGAACAACTCTATAGATAATATAGATAGTGCAATTCAAAGCAAGGGTTCGCATACATTTGCTCTGATGAAACAGATTGTGTAGAACTAGGGTTATGGAAATGTGTTAATGATGGGAGCGAACAGTGAACAGTTGTAGCATTTCCTGTGAGAACTGTTCAATGGATTCAGCCAAATCATCTATAATCAACCACGAGTTCGATTCAATACTATTGAAAACATCAAGTCCCCGTATGAATTGTATTGGTATGGTTGTGGCAATAGCTTTTATTTGATCGTAGGACTCCTGCCAAATACTATAGCAATAGTAGATTTTTTCGGTTTTTCCAAAAACATTTTATCGCAATTTTTAATTATTTTAGTTAAGAGTGTTGTTTTCCCCGACATTGAGGGACCACACAGAAACGACCTGAAGGGTGTTTTAAATTGATACATGTTGCTGCTGTTGACAACAGTTGGACTATAACTAACTGTAAATCATACGTGTCCAATGAATAAGTAGTAGTAGCAATAATTTTCCCATAGATCTATCTACGTTAACAAGAACAACAACAAAAAAATATTTCATGGTCATTTATTTCGGCAACATGAAAACTCTATTTGTTCAACATGAACAACAATGATAAAAATGACACTTTATGTTCAACAAGAACAACAAAATTATTTCATGGTCATTTATTTCGGCAACATGAAAACTCTATTTTATCAACATGAACAATGATAAAAATGACACTCATTGTCTTTAAACACTTTTTGTCCATCAACATGAAGAGCAACACTTATTGTCTTTAAACACTTTTTGTCCATCAACATGAACATGAGCAACAACAACACTTTATGTAAATTAGTAGCAAACACACACTTTTCTATACAAAAAAAAACACTTGAAAAAAAAAACACTCGAAAATTGAACTAGCACAGTTGAACATTATGAATTTAAATGGGGAGACCCCCAACCCCCGGGAGCTGCGGGCGGGACCCCCACCCCCCGGGAGCTGCGGGCGGGACCCCCACCCCCCGGGAGCTGCGGGCGGGACCCCCCTCCCCCGGGGCCGGCCGCGGGAAGGCACCCCCCCCCCTCGGGGGCCACGGTGGAAAAAAACTGTACAATAATTGTCGTCACTGCGGCAGGTTACGTTGGGTTAGTTGAGGTTAAGGTGGTTAGTTGAGGTTGGGTTAAGGTGAGGTTGGGTTAGTTAATTTATGAACGGGTTGGGTGGTTAGATAATTTATGAACGGGTTGGTGGTTAATGCCTCATGTGATTTTGCAACTTTAATTCAGTCCAAAATCGAGAGAGGCATGTTGGACAGTAGAAACGTTCCCCCCTATTCTTACCCTCCCCCAGAACTCTACTGATGTCTGTGATCGGGTTAAAATGGCCAATTGAATTGGCAAAGTCACTAGATGGTGGTGTATACAACAACCAAACCCAGTGTTTGACTAATTCAATTGACGGGCCTCTTACTGGGAAAACCACCCCCTTCTTTTTTAAACGAGCCCCATCTTGAAATTCAGTTTCATACTGATCCACAGTAACGCCGATATTTAAATGGGCATTAGCCCTTTCAAAAATATCAATAAATCTTAGAGTTACTGGGTATTTTCCTTCTAAACAAGAGAAATCTACAATGGGGAAATTGGACCCTTCCTTCCCATGTACAGCCCAGTGATCTAAATTCGTCTTTGAGGCTTCATCTTTCAATGGTCGGAAAGCTGACATGAGGAAAGCATACTTGAAACATTTTTGACCTGTTTCAAAAAAGATCCGCTGGACACCTTTACAACCTTCTAGACCTGGATTATAATTTTAAAACGGTACCCTTATCCCTATGCCCCCTCTTAAAATAAAATCTTTCTTAAATTTACAAATATTAACACTTAAATTTTCAACAAATAAAACTACAGAGCCGCTCCCGTTTTCGTTAAAGTTCTCGAGATGCGCTATAATTTGACCTACCCACTCCGAAAAAATCACCCTCAAAATTTTCTAAATTTGGATAAATCACGCGCATCTCGGAATGTATATAGTGATGGTAAACTTCGCTTTTCCCCTCATTTAAATAAAACACATTTAAAACAATTAAAACCTTAATTGAATCCCTCCCCCATAATTGAATTTGGTTCTCCAGCAGTGCACAAATTTTATCTACATAGTCATGCACAATTTCAACAGGATCAAACACAAAATTTCCCCCATAAGTAAATTAAATGGATCCCCAAAAGTCGCAGTGTAGACAACTATTGCATTTAAAATTGTGTTGGACAGCTGAAATTCTGGAAATGTTGTCAATTGGTCATTAACCCCCTTCCCCTCTTGTATATTATCAACACTACCTCCACATTGTTCAACAATAGGGCTATGTGAATCCACTTCAGTTGTTTGAAGTGGAAGTAGGTTATCAGTGGGGGGAGGGTTCCCAGTTAATTCGTTTGTAAAATCATCTAAAATTAGCATGTTATTTGGACTTAGCAATGGCAAGTCCCCCTCTGAACTAGGAACATTACCTTGCTCAACTGTGCTAGTTTCTACATTTAAAATTTTTTTCATCAATATTATCAGGTATTTCATCGGAATTAACAATACCATCCCATTCATTGATATGTGAATTGTCCTGAATGACATGAAATTCCCCTAGACGCGAGTTCTTCCTCTCCTTCACCAACTGGTGAGGATGATGATGATGATGATGATGATGACGACGAGTATGGGACCAATGCTCCAACCTATAAATGAAAAATAGCTTATTTTCAAAGTGTTCAAATCACCCCTACTGTTTTTAAAATTTGGATTATTATTTACGTATTATTTAAAACGCGCTTAGTAGTAGTAGCAGTATGCACATAGTAGCATTTGGTTAATTCACTGTTCCCCCACAACTATCGATATTCTGAAAGTTCCAATTTCCAACTTAATATAAGATATTTACAATCTAAAACACATTACATAGAATTGACAATTTGATTTTGTTCAAACAACTCCATCCCCTTTCCCAATTTCCACTATTTAATGCCACCCCCCCCCCCCCCCCGAGCCGGCCCAGCGGGCCACCGCGGCGCTTCCCGCAGTGCTTCCCGCGGCGCTTCCCACAGCGCTTCTCGGGCCCACCGGCGCTTCCCGGCCGCCACGGTGCAAAAAGCTATCTTTTTCTTAGCGAAATTCCCGGCCCCATACCGGTTCACCATCGCGTGAAGAAACAGTTTTTTTTCACTTTACAATGAGGCGGTGATAGAATTGAGGCATGTCCCCCTCCCACCTTTCGCCAATGTCCTAAATATATTGTTAGACCTTAATTTGAAAATAACTTGTTTCACCAGTTCTCCAGCAAATAGAGATTGCATAGGCCTGCGCTTAATAAATTGCAATTGTCTGCATGAAACCGTTTTAATTTGATGGAGAAAAACAACCCCCTCCCCCCTTTTCAGCAATGTCATAAATAGCAATTATTATTTTGGGGGATATAACTTGTTTCGCCTTCTTACATAGAATTCCAATGTCCTAAATATCTATCGCTAATTTTGGAGACAATTCCGCTACTTTCAGACAAACACAGAATTACGTAAAAAGTATTGAAAGCCTAGACTTGGCATAACCACTAACCGCTAATGATAGAACAAAACAGGAAAAGGGGTGAAACAGATCTATTTATATGCTTGTGCAAAGCTTTATGTCAAAAATTAAAACTATAATATTGACGGCGTAATATAGCATTTTGAGTTTCAAATGGTGAGATAGCAGTAAACTAGAAAATTGCCTAAAAATATTATTATGAGATAGCAACAGTGGGGGAACAGAGAAAATAGCAAAGATTAGAAAAAGAGCGGTTTCTTTTGACAAGCAAGCAAAAAAATTATATTATATTTAGATATCTCTGAGGGAGGGGGGAGCAGAGAAATTTAAAACAATGGTTGGGGGTGAGGGGTTAATATTTTAATATCTCTGAGATACACTTTTACAGTGTTGAAAAATAGTGAAAAAAAACATTGGAAGAAATAGATATATATTTCTATAACTAGAGGTAAAAATGCTCACATTTGCAAATCCTGGCTGCACTTGGGTGCCAGATGGTCCGGGTAGTGCGTGTTGTAGGATGGACGGTGCTGTAACATCACGCTCTTGTGTAGACGGGACAGGTTTTAAAGGTGCATGGAAAGCAGCCATCCACTCGCTCTTTAATTTTCGGCCTGGCTGCATTGCAGCCTGCGTGGATGGGGCTTTGACAGTCAACGCTTGTTTGGGAGGCTTCAGCCAGTGACTATATTGTTTAACTGTCGCCTTCGCAGTGGGCGCATTATTACCTCTTGCTTTCTTAAATGGAGGAGGCGTACATTCTTCATAATTGGCCTTAAAAAAGAAGAGAAAAAAGTTAGTATGGAAAATAATTTCCCCCTTTTTTAAAGAAGGAAAATTAGTATCCCCACTCACACTAACCATAATTTTGTCTAGAACGCATTTATCACTAAGAAAGCCCCCTACGCCAAAAGCAAAGCAAAAGGTAAAATTTGCAAAAAATGCCCCTATTTTTACCTTGCTGAGAAAATTTTTTAAATGTTTCCCATCTATAGGTCTTTAGAATGGAAAAAAGATTGTTAGCCTAGCAGCTTATAGGCCTAAATTACAATCTTGGATGTAAATGTACACCTAATAAAGCTATCTTTTTTTCTTAGAAACCCTCGGTCCTCTTACTGTCCTAACGCGAAGAAACAGTTTTGTTTTTCATTTTAAAATGATGGCGATAGAATGGAGGCATGTTCCCCTCCCCCTTTCGCCAATGTCCTAAATATATTGTCAGACCTTAATTTGAAAATAACTCGTTTCACTTTTCCAAATAGAGATTGCGTAGGCCTGCGCTTAATAAATTGCAATTGACTGAAAAACCGTTTTAATTTGACGGAGAAAAACAAACCCTTTGGCTAAGCCACGAACGTAAATACACAGGAAAAGGGTGACAGCTAATTTTAACCTCGCGCTAGAGAGCCATATGTCAAAACAGAGCTGCATAATGCCTTAAGAATTGACAGAAGTCAGTGGTCACTTTTAGCTAGGATATAGAATGCTTAAAATTATATAATTTTATCGAAAAAGAGAAGTGTTTCTATTACGAGAATTATCGTTGTAAAACAGTGGGGGAGGGGTTAGGTTTATATGGTAAAAAGAACATATTTTATGTTTTCTATCGAGTATAAAGATAGCATGGTGGTGTTTTGTATTGTGTGGGAGGGGGGACCTAGATATACTGGAGGGTGACCAAGGAAAATAATTTTATTTTGAAAATAAAAATGTACTGAAACAGAACTTACATTGTAAATTGAGGTTGCAAATGCTTCAAGCTCATCAAAAATTTCAAGTGTTCTATCCATTGTCAGGTTACTTTACTTTCTGATAATTTAATCACAATGCATGTCCGTTATATACGAAATCTCAAGGGTGAATTGTTATGTAACGGGGAAAACCATATGTAAGCAAGCCTCTGATTGGCTGAGAAGCAGATGTAACCAGCCCTCTGATTGGCTGAGAAGGAAACACGTGATCTAACTGTTTCCTATTCCTGGAAACTCTTAACATTCGCCCCTAGCATGCACTTGGCCAAAAAAACAACAACAAATACTGTTTCCTATTTCTGGATCATAACATTCGCCCCGAGCATGCACTTGGCCAAAACAACAGCAACAAATACTGTTTCCTATTTCTGGATCATAACATTCAGAACCGAGCATGCACTTGGCCAAAACAACAACAACAAATACTGTTTCCTATTTCTGGATCATAACATTCACAATCGATTACGCAATCAAGTTATCGGAAATCCACTTCCCCTTCGATTACGCAATCAATTTCTCAGAAATCCATTTCCCCTAGGGACTCTATGCCCATATTAGGAGTCCCCCTGGACCTTTAGGGTCCTTTCTACTGACGGCCTTTCTCACGAACTCTTTTCCTATCCTGCCTGGGTTCCTTGAAAAATAATCTACACGGTTGTAGAAAATAACGCGGGAAGGGGGGGGGAGGTACTCGGGTATTCGCCGGGGGGGTATTTGCCTAGAACCATTTTTTGTTGTTGAGCGGCATGTCTGACGTATACATTGTCACGAAAGGTTTTTTTTTCATTTCAGTTTCTTTTGAGAATGGTTGATCTTGCTTGTGGTTTATTACCATTAATGGAATGCTATTAAATAGAAAATTTAAAGGCAGGCCTACTGAATAGCCTAATATGGTTCTAGGCGAATACCCCCCGGCGAATACCCCCCCCCCCCCGGAGAATACCCCCCTTGGAAAATACCCCCGTGGAAAATACCCCCTGAGAAATACCCCCGCGGAAAATACCCCCCCCCCCCCACACACCGAAAATACCCCCCTGCAAAATACCCCCCACCCCCGAAAATACCTCCCCCCCGTGGAAAATAAGGCTTTCCAAATTTAAGAATTTTAT
This sequence comes from Artemia sinica, assembly GCA_027921565.1. Taxonomy (NCBI): domain Eukaryota; kingdom Metazoa; phylum Arthropoda; class Branchiopoda; order Anostraca; family Artemiidae; genus Artemia; species Artemia sinica. The sequence goes on along the minus strand of CM051259.1, from coordinate 31,711,409 downwards.
TTGAGTTTTTTTCTTTAATTTCCGTAGGGGGAAAGGAATTTTGGTAATTGTGTGTTATGTGCCATTGACTCAAGTTTATGCTGTGTAAAATTCGAGAACACACCGTTTTTTTGTTAGTTTCTTCGTTACTTTAAAAATAAATTTCCGCTATAGATTTGCACATTAGGGGAGGGGGGGGGTCTGCATGGGAGGTAAGCAGAGCGGGTCTGCATGCAAAATGTGTTTGGTACAATTATTCGGCATATTAGATAGATAGACAAATAAGTGCATTTTGGAGCCAAATAAACGGCCATGAATACAGTAAATAACATAAATGAAAGGCATACATAACATAAACTTAGATCAGCGATCAAACAGTTCGTGGCAAACTGTAAGTAGGGAGTGACCCGGCTCTATAGTAACCGAAACTCTAAAAAACAGAATGTTTATGCTGTTTATGCAATATATACGGATGTTTATGCTGATTTCAAATATATAAGTTTCTTCAAGTTTAGTTTTACCCATCAAAAGTTACGAGCCTGAAAAAATGTTTTCCTTATTTTCGAAAAAAGGGGATATACCCCCTAAAAGTGATATAATCTTAATGAAAATCAAACAACAAGATTAAGTCCAACAGAAAACCCTACTGTAGACGTTTCAAGCTCCTATGTGCAAAAAAAGTGGAATTTTGAATTTTTGCCAGAAGAAAGATTACGGATGCGTGTTTACTTGTTTGTTTTTTGTTTTTTTGCTCCAACCAAATCATACTGAAAATTTTTTGTGGAAAACTTGTAAGGGGTCACTCAGTCACAAATTAGAACTTATATTTTTCCTTATTATGGGTCAAAATCTATTGGCAGGCAGCCAACAATGAGGTAGCAAACATTTTTTCCATGGTTTTCCCGTATTCTGCTTTTTTTCCTTTGGTTTCTTTATAATTACTATAAAGTCCCAAATTTCCTGGAAGGAATCATGGCCCCCTACCCCCCCCCCCCCTTGCCGGTGCCCATGGCCTCGTTAAGCTGAAAATGAGTAGAAATAAATTCAAATAATTTTCCAAGCGTAAAACTACCATAAATCCCCATAAATAAATGAATTGAACCCAAAACGAACAGAAATAACAATAAATAACCTATTCAAACTCAAAATAGCAACAATTAGTATGATTAGGGCTGACAACCCCCACACATCCTCAAGACCAGAAAGTAATTTGCACTTTACTGAAAACAAAATATATTTTAAATGTTTTCACTTTTTTGACTTCAACTAATAAAGAAGCATTAAGACTATAAGGAATAGATATCAGAATATGTGTATCAAACTGACAATACACGTTTTTTTTTTTTTGTTTTTTTTTTAAGTAAAGTGCAAATTATTTTCTGGTCTGAAGAAGACATGGGTGTCTTCTTCATTAGACTATAAGACTATATTTATTAATCATTAAGATCATTATATCATTAAGATTATAAGGAATAAATATCAGAATATGTGTATCAAACTGACAATACACGGTTTTTTTTTTAAGTAAAGTGCAAATTATTTTCTGGTCTGAAGACGACATGGGTGTTATCAGCACTACTCCTTTTACTTTTTGCTCGTTTTGAGTTTGACTAGGCTATCTATTGTAATTTCTGTTAGTTCTGGGTTTCATTTATTTGTTAATGGTGATTTGTGAGTTTTACACTTGGAAGATAAGAAAAACAAACTCGTAGAATTTGACAACGCTTTTCTCAGTAAAAACTTAAACAATTTAGAATGTGTTGGTTCCCAAAGCCAACTAGCCTTTCAAAGGATAGCCAAACCTTCTTAAACTTTTTGGTGCCATTTGTTTTAGCTTAATTTTGATGATTGTTTACCTAAATTTTTTTTCAAAAATTTCAGAAGTTCATATGGAAGTATTTTCAACACACATGGATTTTTGTTTTTCTTCTAAGTTTTTAAGATACTTCTAGTGTGTAAATTCCTCTTTTTCCCGTTCCTTAACACTTTTCAATGAAACTAAAAAAAAAAAACTCAAGTAAAAGTTTCAAACTTAGAAACCTTATTTTCCACAGGGGGGGAGGGTATTTTCCGCGAGGGCATTTTCCAAGGAGGGAGTATTTTCCGTGGGGGTTATTTTCCGGGGGGGGGGGGTATTTTTCGTGTGGGGGGGGGGGGGATTTTCGAGGGGGTTAAACACCCCCCCCCCCCCCCGCATTCACTACATTCATTTATGTCATTTTTCTGTGTTCATGGCCGTATATTTGACTTTAAAATACACTTATATATCTATCTATCTAATATGCAGAATAATTGTACCAAAAACATTTTGCCTGCAGACCCATTATGCTTACCCCCCATGCAGACCCCCCCCCCCTAATGTGCAAATCTATAGCGCAAATTTATTTGTAAAGTAACGAAGAAACTAACGAAAAAATCGGTGTGTTCTCGAATTTTACACAGTGTAAACATGAGTGAATGGCGCATAATACACAAGTACCAAAATTCTTTCCCCCTACTGAAGTAAAAAAATAAAGCTCAAATAAAATTCTGAAATTCAGAAAGCCTTATTTTCCACGGGGGGGGGGGGTATTTTCCGGGGTTATTTTCCACGGGGGGTATTTTCCAGGGTTTTTTTTTCGCGGGGGGGGGGGGTATTTTCCGCGAGGGGGGGGGGCATTTTTTGCGGGGGGTATTTTCCGGGGGGTATTCGCCAGGGGGGGGGTAAACGCCAGTCACCATCTTTTATCCATAATATCACAAATCAGGTTTGTAAACAGGCTGTGATAATCGTTAGAAACAGAATTCTTGCCCGATCTAATTTTTGATTTTTCTTTCAAATATTTGGCTTGCTGTTTGCTGAATCATTTTTCTCTGTCGATATACCTTACTTCAATGGATTAGTTCTTGTTCGATATATGCCTTTTCTTCTTTTCACTTTTTTTCTGAGCGTTAAAAACGGCTTAGCAGAGGTCTTTGCCGATATGTCTATTTTTTATTTTCGTTTTTTCCAGAGGCTGAAAATCACCCTTGCTGGATTTCTTAATTATTTCTTTTTTTCTTCGTATGCTTTGTTTTTTTTTTATCGGATGGCATCAAAAGAATGTGCTTTAGCATAGAGAGGGGGAATTAAGGGAGGTGGAAAATTCATCGAAGTTGTACTTTTTTATCCTACTCACACACAACTGGATAATCTTACACAAAAGCAATATGGACGTTTAATCACAATTTCTTAAGACAAAAATAAAACTTATTCAAATTTCCTTTAAACAATAAGATTATTTCTTCAAGTGTTTCGAAAGCCGATAGGTAAGTAAAATTCTATTTCGTATCAACTTATTTTATTGGTTACATTCTAAAATATTTTCAGGACAGAAATTAACCATTTAACAGTCAGTGTAAAGAATATGGTGTTTAGGCAGACTAGAGTCTTTTTTACTTACAGGATGATTAATATTCGTTTTTGGTTTTGATTTCACTACGATGGGTCTCTTTCAACCCCTCAATTCTCTTGCAAAACAAGTTGGAAATTCCAACAGAGGGCGGAGGAAACAAATTCTCGAATAGAACCATTTCATGACTCATGCTTCCCATTCACGCTCCCAATTTTTGTATTAGCCAATAGATAAAAAGAGGAAGCAAATAGGCTAACAGTAAATTCGGTAGTCTCTAAAATAAAGAGATCAGACTTGGTGTTTTTCGGTATTTTCTCACAAAGCTGACAAGTAGACATGATTTTGAGCATAGTACTGTCACCACAGCATACACTACAATGTGGTATATGTTTTACAATATTTTGTGAATAGACATTTCAACTAAACAATTGTAATATCTTATTAATTGGTAAATAGCTTACCTGTACAGCAGATTTTAGGTTAGGCAGTCGTTTTTTAATTTCTGATTCCATTGCGGCACTCATTATTCCACCCCCAAAAAGCACAACTTGAAGACTTGAAAGATCGTATTTTGCAGATAAAGGGTTTTTAACCATACTTATCAGCATTGCAGGTAATGTTGCCATTGCTATTGGCTGTAAAATATAAAGAATTAACAAAGAGAGGATGTACAGGGACGCACACAGGATTAGAGTAGAGTCCTAATTTATACTTCTATCGCGCCCCTAGGAATTCCCATGCTATTCTACGACCGCCATAGGACCATGTTATTCTACGACCGCCATAGGACCATGCTATTCTACGACCACATGTTTTGGGAGTATGGTCATAATTATATAACTTAAGCAGACTGTTTTTTTTTTAGTTGGCAAGGTATAATGTGGTCAAACATGTTTTGGGAGTATGCACGAAATTATGTAACTCAACCAGAGTGTTTTTCGAGCCAACATCCGTTTTTTTTATTCGTCCTTGAGATTCTGTATAAATTGTTCCATACATTACAATTTAATTTTCATTATGATTTAACATATCATACATAGTACACTGAATATTATTAACTTTGAAACAATGTATACTTCTATTGTCAACGTGAGTATAGTTTACTGAATTTCTTAATTTATTTCCAGATAAAAATTATTTTACCAGTCAAATTCAAGTTTCAGGGGGACTTAGCCCACCTCCCCCCTCCAACAATACAAACCCTAAAATATGATGATTATACTCGCTAGAAAACGCAAAGTACGCTTTTTTTCTATTATGTAAAACTAAAACCCCTTCCTCCACTGCTTTGTTACGAGCATAATTCCTTACTTTTAGTTATTTCGTTCAAAATGGCCCTTTTCCTAATTGTGTGTTAAAAATATTTCGTCTTTTTCCGGTCTAAAAACCACATGTGTTTATAATTACAGAGAGTCCCTTTTGAAGCCAGAGTTCAAACGTGTCTTATCTGAGTTATGAAAACAAAAGGTTGATGATTAAGACAAGGAGTTGTGTAATTCTCGTCAGAAAACTTAGAATTTATATAAAACCAAATCGTATTCAAATATTTTCTTGGGGAGAAAATTTTAAGTTTTATATTAATTTGGATTTAGCTCACATTTAACAAACTTAGTCGTATTAACGAACTTAGTCTAATTGCATAGCTACTAAAGGAACAATGAGCATTTTTTTTTATTTAGTTGGCAAGGTATAATGTGGTCAAACATGTTTTGGGAGTATGCACGAAATTATGTAACTCAGCCAGAATGTTTTTCGAGCCAACATCAGTTTTTTTAAGGAGGCCAGTCAGAGACATCGGAGCTTGGAAGATGGAGAAAAAAAAGGGTTAAAGTGATTAGCAGTTAAGGTAACCCTGAAGAGCATGTTAATTCATACCTTATTTATTATAAATTTGGAACAATATCAATCTATGAAAATGGTTAACGATGATAAAATGGTCTTATGACTTGACCTAGCTTTACTTCTTTGATGTGTTCTGTATAATACACAAGTGGCGTTTGAACAGTGTTGTCAGTTTAAAGGTCTTAGTTTTTAATGGTGCTCCTTATTGCTAGTTGAAAAAGCTTATTTTTTAATTTAAGGGGGCAGCTCACATCATATACGGGATAATTTCCATTCGTCTTGGTTTTTAACGATGCTCCTTATTTCTGGTTGAAAATGCTTATTTTTTAATTTAATTGGGATGAAAAGTCAAAGTCTAACATAAAGAACAAGGTATTTCGGAGGGGGTAGCTCACTTCATATACGGGATAATTTCCATTCGTCTTAGTTTTTAACGATGTTCCTTATTTCTGGTGAAAATGCTTATTTTTAATTTAATTGGGAATGAAAAGTAAAAGGATAATTTCCATTCGTCTTAGTTTTGAACGATGCTCCTTATTTTTAGTTGAAAATGCTTATTTTTTAATTTAATTGGGATGAAAAGTCAAAGTCTAGCATAAAGAGCAAGATATTTCGGAGGGGGCAGCCCACTTCATATACGGGATAATTTCCATTCGTCTTAGTTTTTAACAATGCTCCTTATTTCTAGCTGAAAATACTTATTTTATAATTTAATTGGGATGAAAAGTCAATGTCTAATATAAAGAACAAGGTATTTCGGAGGGGGTAGCTTACTTCATATACGGGGTGATTTCCATTCGTCTTAGTTTTTAACGATGTTCCTTATTTCTAGTTGAAAATGCTCATTTTTTAATTTAATTGGGATGAAAAGTCAAAGTCTAACATAAAGAACAAGGTATTTCGGAGGGGGTAGCTCGCTTCATATACGGGACAATTTTCATTCATCTTAGTTTTTAACGATGCTCCTTATTTCTAGTTGAAAATGCTTATTTTTTAATTTAATTGGGATGAAAATTAAAAGTCTAAAATAAAGAACAAGGAATTTCGGAAGGGGTAGCTCACTTCGAATTTTGAGCAAACAAAAGGATTGTAACACCTGATTGGCTCTTTTGTATGCAATTTCAAGCCAGTGAAAAGAACGAAACGTCTTTGGGTCACTTTTTTTTACAAGTAAATTCGTGGTTTCTCTATGATTCAATCCCAGCGCCCCCCAGCTCTGAGTGTTGAAAATGATTTCACGACATTATTTTAGGTTTTTTTTTGTCCCAAACTATTTTTTATCATGAACCGTTTAGAGACCAATTTGATCAACTTGGAGAAAGTTCAAATAGAATGGTTACTGATATTAAAGTTGTGGTTTGGTTAAGTTTTAGTTAAGGGTTTCGAGTTTTAGCTTAGAGTCTTAGCTTAGAGTTTTTGTTAGAGTTCTAGTTTAGTTTAGTTTTAGTTAAGGGTTTCGAGTTTTAGCTTAGAGTCTTAGCTTAGAGTTTTTGTTAGAGTTCTAGTTTAGTTTAGTTTTAGTTAAGAGTTTAGAATTTTTAGCTTAGAGTCTTAGCTTAGAGTTTTTGTTGAAGTTCTAGTTTAGTTTAGTTTTAGTTAAGAGTTTAAAGTTTTAGCTTATAGTCTTAGCTTAGAGTTTTGTTAGAGTTGAAGTTTAGTTTAGTAATAGTTAAGAGTTTAGAGTTTTAGCTTAGAGTCTTAGCTTAGAGTTTTTGTTATAGTTCTAATTTAGTTTAGTTATAGTAAAGAGTTCGGAGTTTTACCTTAGAGACTTAGCTTAGAGTTTTAGTTTAGTTTAGTTTTAGTTAAGAGTTTAGAGTTTTTTTTTAGCTTAGAGGCTTAGAGTTTCTGTTAGAGTTCTAGTTTAGTTTAGTTTTAATTAAGAGTTTAGAGTTTTTAGCTTAGAGTCTTAGCTTAGAGTTTTAGTTAGAGTTCTAGTTTAGTTTAGTTTTAGTTAAGAGTTTAGAGTTTTACCATAGAGTCTTAGCTTAGAGTTTTAGTTAGAGTTGAAGTTTAGTTTAGTTACAGTTAAGAATTTAGAGTTTTAGCTTAGAGTCATAGCTTAGAGTTGTACTTAAAGTTGTAGTTTGGTTAAGTTTTAGTTAAGAGTTTCGAGTTTTAGCTTAGAGTCTTAGCTTAGAGTTTTTGTTAGAGTTCTAGTTTAGTTTAGTTTTAGTTAAGAGTTTAGAGTTTTACCTTAGAGTCTTAGCTTAGAGTTTTAGTTAGAGTTCTAGTTTAGTTTAGTTATAGTTAAGAGTTTAGAGTTTTAGCTTAGAGTCATAGCTTAGAGTTTTTGTTAGAGTTCTAGTTTAGTTTAGTTTTAGTTAAGAGTTTGGTGTTTTACCTTAAGAGCCTTAGCTTAGAGTTTTAGTTAGAGTTCTAGTTTAGTTTAGTTTTAGTTAAGAGTTTAGAGTTTTAGCTTAGAGTCTTAGCTTATAGTTTTTGTTAGAATTCTAGTTTAGTTTAGTTTTAGTTAAGAGTTTAGAGTTTTTAGCTTCGAGTCTTAGCTTAGAGTTTTTGTTGAAGCTCTAGTTTAGTTTAGTTTTAGTTAAGAGTTTAGAGTTTTAGCTTAGAGTCTTGGCTTAGAGTTTTTATTAGAGTTGAAGTTTAGTTCAGTAATAGTTAAGAGTTTAGAGTTTTAGCTTAGAGTCTTAGCTTAGAGTTTTTGTTAGAGTTCTAGTTTAGTTTAGTTATAGTTAAGAGTTTGGAGTTTTACCTTAGAGACTTAGCTTAGAGTTTTAGTTTAGTTTAGTTTTAGTTAAGAGTTTAGAGTTTAGAAAAAAAAATTTAGACGGGGTTACATGCGCGCATGTAACCCTGTCTAAATTTTTTTTTTCATATTTTCCTGAATTAAATTTCTGTATTGTGTACTAAAACTCTAAATTCTTAACTATAACTAAACTAAACTTCAACTCTAACTATAACTCTAAGCTAAGACTTTATGGTAAAACTCTAAACTCTTAACTAAAACTAAACTAAACTAGAACTCTAACAAAAACTCTAAGCTAAGACTCTAAGCTAAAACTCTAAACTCTTAACTAAAACTAAACTAAACTAGAGCTTCAACAAAAACTTTAAGCTAAGACTCTAAGCTAAAAACTCTAAACTCTTAACTAAAACTAAACTAAACTAGAACTTCAACAAAAACTCTAAGCTAAGACTCTAAGCTTAAACCTTTAAACTCTTAACTATTACTAAACTAAATTTCAACTCTAACTAAAACTCTAAGCTATGAACTCTAGGCTAAAACTCTAAACTCTTAACTACAACTAAAATAAAATAGAACTTCAACAAAAACTCTAAGCTAAGACTCTAAGCTAAAAACTCTAAACTCTTAACTAAAACTAAACTAAACTAGAACTCTAACAAAAAACTCTAAGCTAAGACTCTAAGCTAAAACTCTAAACTCTTAACTAAAACTAAACTAAACTAAAACTCTATGCTAAGTCTCTAAGGTGAAACTCCAAACTCTTAACTATAACTAAACTAAACTAGAACTCTAACAAAAACTCTAAGCTAAGACTCTAAGCTAAAACTCTAAACTCTTAACTATTACTAAACTAAACTTCAACTCTAACGAAAACTCTAAGCTAAGACTCTAAGCTAAAACTCTAAACTCTTAACTAAAACTAAACTAAACTAGAGCTTCAACAAAAACTCTAAGCTAAGACTCTAAGCTAAAAACTCTAAACTCTTAACTAGAACTAAACTAAACTAGGACTCTAACTAAAACTCTAAGCTAAGACTCTTAAGGTAAAACACCAAACTCTTAACTAAAACTAAACTAAACTAGAACTCTAACTGAAACTCAAAGGTAAAACACCAAACTCTTAACTAAAACTAAACTAAACTAGAACTCTAACAAAAACAATAAGCTATGACTCTAAGCTAAAACTCTAAGCTCTTAATTATAACTTAACTAAACTATAACTTTAACTAAAACTCTAAGCTATGACTCTAAGCTAAAACTCTAAATTCTTAACTATAACTAAACTAAACTAGAACTCTAACTAAAACTCTAAGCTAAGACTCTAAGGTAAAATTCTAAACTCTTAACTAAAACTGAACTAAACTAGAACTCTAACAAAAACTCTAAGCTAAGACTCTAAGCTAAAACTCTAAACTCTTAACTAAAACTTAACCAAACTACAACTTTAAGTACAACTCTAAGCTATGACTCTAAGCTAAAACACTAAATTCTTAACTGTAACTAAACTAAACTTCAACTCTAACTAAAAATCTAAGCTAAGACTCTATGGTAAAACTCTAAACTCTTAACTAAAACTAAACTAAACTAAAACTCTAAGCTAAGTCTCTAAGGTAAAACTCCAAACTCTTTACTATAACTAAACTTATCTAGAACTCTAACAGAAACTCTAAGCTAAGACTCTAAGCTAAAACTCTAAACTCTTAACTATTACTAAACTATATAGAACTATAAGACTTCCCTATATAGAATAATTGAAAAATGCAACCAATATGTTTATTTTTCACAATTTTGTTAAAAATAATTGTACAACAGTGAACATGGCGGTGATGGGGGTGCTCCCCCTGGAACATATGTCGACTGGGATATTATGATGTAAGAATTGTTTTGTATTTGTTTAGTATCCAGTAAACATGCAATAAGTGAAGTTTGGTTAATGCTAATGAAATAAAACAAAGTATGATAAAATATAATGATTCAGAAACAAATTTGGGCTATATATTTGCCCATTAGGGGGGGCCCCCCACACTAATGATTCCAGGTATAGTTACACATATTTATAAGCAGTAGTAAATATGTCACTCAGTTATATATTTCTGTATATAACTTATATAGGCCTAGTCAGTGAGTTACACATATTTATAAGTAGTAGGCTAAATATGTCACTCAGTTATATATTTCTGTATATAACTTAGTTTACCAGAGCAGTAAGTTTACCAAGCTAAGTAAAAGACCTGTGATGCATAGAATCTTTTTAGGTCCTAAAAATAAAGAAAAAGGTAGAAATAGTAGCTTGGCAATGCCTTTAAAGGTTATATTTTGGTCATAGATTTACTTTTGCAAGTTATATTTGCATAACTCTTTTACTTCTCAAGATAGTAAGAATCCTGATATAACTTAGATAGGCCTAGTCAGTGAGTTACACATATTTATAAGTAGTAGGTTAAATATGTCAATGAGTTATATATTTCTGTATATAACTTATATGCCTAGTCAGTGAGTTACACATATTTATAAGCAGTAGGCTAAATATGTCACTCAGTTATATATTTCTGTATATAACTTATATAGGCCTAGTCAGTGAGTTACACATATTTTAAGTAGTAGGCTAAATATGTCACTCAGTTATATATTTCTGTATATAACTTAGATAGGCCTAGTCAGTGAGTTACACATATTTATAAGTAGTAGGTTAAATATGTCACTGAGTTATATATTTCTGTATATAACTTATATGCCTAGTCTGTGAGTTACACATATTTATAAGCAGTAGGCTAAATATGTCACTCAGTTATATATTTTTGTATATAACTTATATAGGCCTAGTCAGTGAGTTATACATATTTTAAGTAGTAGGCTAAATTTGTCACTCAGTTATATATTTCTGTATATAACTTAAATAGGCCTAGTCAGTGAGCTACACATATTTATAAGTAGTAGGTTAAATATGTCACTGAGTTATATATTTATGTATATAACTTGTATGCCTAGTCATTGAGTTACACATATTTATAAGCAGTAGGATAAATATGTCACTCAGTTATATATTTCTGTATATAACTTATATAGGCCTAGTCAGTGAGTTACACATATTCATAAGTAGTAGGCTAAATATGTCACTCAGTTATATATTTCTGTATATAACTTAGATAGGCCTAGTCAGTGAGTTACACATATTTATAAGTAGTAGGCTAAATTTGTCACTGAGTTATATATTTCTGTATATAACTTATATAGGCCTAGTCAGTGAGTTACACATATTTTAAGTAGTAGGCTAAATATGTCACTGAGTTATATATTTCTGTATATAACTTATATGCCTAGTCAGTCAGTTACACATATTTATAAGTAGTAGGCTAAATATGTCACTCAGTTATATATTTCTGTATATAACATATATAGGCCTAGTCTGTGAGTTACACATATTTATAAGTAGTAGGTTTAATGTGTCACTGAGTTATATATTTCTGTATATAACTAATATAGGCCTAGTCAGTGAGTTATGTATATTTATAAGTAGTAGGTTAAATATGTCACTGAGTTATTGCCTTTGCAAAACAAAAGTGATCCGTTTATCTGGCCTCCCCCAGGCCATTCAGCATGTCCCCAGGTGGCGATAGGGGAACACTCTACAGATATGTAGGGTACCTCCATAGGAGGCATGGACCAAGGGGGGACCTTGTCCCTGGGGGTCCATAATAGAATCTGGGGCACCCTTGCCCGGGTCATAAATACAGGCGGAGGAGGAAGAAGGCCCCTCAAATGTACACTCAAAAGGGCCCACTTGTTTATCCACAAGTTCCATGAGTTGCAAACCTTCTCCCAGCAATGGGTTAAATTGCATGGTGATGCAGAACACCATCGCGGGAGGATCCTCTATAGGAGGACAACTGTGGCAGGGCGTAAGATCCAGATCTATGGACAACGGCCTCTGCAAAGGGCTGCCTCGACCTTTTCGGGGTACCTGCAAGACTGGGGACCTTGCGGTCAACTCTATTCCCACTTGAGGAGTGGCGCCCCTCGAGGAAATTATAGCCTAGTAAACGACACAGCATTCGCACGGGATTCTGACTAATGGACAATTCTTCTGGGATTGGTATGTTTTGATGGGCGTCTTTGGGCTGAAACACCTCTTCCTAGCTAATTTATCTATTACGGGTTGCCTCCCCGTAGTAGCATAATATTTGTAGGCATGAATATATAATGAGTCGGAGGTAATAGGCTTGAGATTGTCTGTGCAGGATTTCGACTCTTGTTGATAGAAGAGCATCGCCAAGCGCTGAAAACCATGTTGTGACCAAGATGGGCCCAGGATTGCACAAAGCCTCCATTCATGGAGGTCCCAGGGACTTCTTGCTGTCCGGTTCTAAGCCGGCTTAAGCACTTCGGTGTAGACTTGAGAAGATATGTGATCCCCGTCCTGCACTGGTATCCGGGATCATTGCTTTTCCTGAGGCAAAAAAAATTTCAATGATTTAAAGAACATGAAAATTGGAACTTGGAATGTTACGACATTAAAAAATGACTATCGTATCGACATTTTGACTGACGAATTCAGACGATTCGAACTGGATCTATTAGGAGTTTCAGAAACTCATATCCCAGGGGTAGGAAGCATGAAATTAGGTGATATAGAATTTGTTTACTCAGGCAGGAAGGATGGGTTACATAGACAGGGAGTAGGGCTCATGATGAATAAGGAAGCTGCTAAGTCTTGTTTAGGCTGGGAAGGTATTAATAATAGAATACTAATTGCTCATTTTATGACTAGAAAGTTCAAGGTATCAGTTATAGTAGTATACGCCCCTGTAGAACCGACTGATGGAGATACTAGTGACTCAGATGAATTTTACTTACAGTTACAGGAGCAAATAGACAAGGTCCCAGGTAGAAATATGATGTTATTGCTGGGAGATTTTAACGCCCAGGTTGGTAGAAATATGGATAGATGGTATCCCAGCTTAGGTAAATTTGGTGTAGGAAAAGAAAACAGTAATGGATACAGACTTTTGCAATTTTGTAGGTATAACAATCTAGTTATAACCAATACGGTGTTTGGTCATAAAATGGCTCATAAGCTAACATGGTATTCACGTGATGGTAAGACAGCAAACCTTATTGATTATGTTATAGTAAATCGAAGACTGGCAGGATCAATACAAGATACTAGGGTATATAGGAGTGCTGTTATTGATGTTAAAAGTAAAGATCACCATCTAGTAGTGTCAAGGGTTAATTTAAAGCTGAAATATCGGAAGGGTAATTACCTCCCGGGAAGTTATGATGTTAGTAGACTCCAGGATGAGAATTTGAGAGAAACTTTCCAGGAACAGTTGAATACTAAACTTGAGAGCTTAAAATTTGATAATGTGGAAGATGGTTGGAATAATTTTAGAAAAATAATTTGTGAAGTTGCTGAAGGTGTATTAGGGAAGAAAGCTAGAACTGCAGCTAAGAATATTAGTGAAAAAGCTTTAAGTTTAATAGAAAGGAGAAAGGACTTGTACAAGAATTATCTGAGTGATAGATCACATGAAAACAAAAGAAATGTAAAGAAAGTGGAGAAAGCATTGAAATATGAACTAAGGAGGTGTGAAGTGGAGGCCATGGATAAAATTGCCGAGGATTTAGAAGATGCAGCTAGACGGCATAATAGTAAAATATTGTACTGGCACGTTAACAAATTGAGAGGTAGTAGTCAATCCGGACTTGTCCCAGTTAAAGATAGGAATGGGGTGGCAATTAGCGATAAGACAAAAGCTAAAGCGAGATGGGCCGAACATTTTGAGAATTTGCTTAACCGAGATAGAGTTGCAGGAAAAAATATAGAGGAAAATGAAAAAGTTTGTGATACCTTGGATGTGAAGGAAGATTTGTTTTGTGAGGAGGAATTAGAAACAGTACTAAAAGGATTAAAGAATAATAAGGCTCCAGGTGCTGATAGGGTAGTAAATGAGTTTCTTAAATATGGTGGCTCTGAGGTTAGAAATAAGTTATTGGAGATTATGAATATGATTTTTGAAAAAGGGGAAGTACCTAATGATTTTAGGAAAACCTTAATTAAGCCACTTTATAAGAAAGGTGATAAAAGTGAGTGTGGTAATTATCGAGGCATTAGTCTGGTCTCTGTAGGTAGCAAATTGCTTAGTAATATGATACTTTTTAGACTGAGAGATGCCGTAGACAAAGTTTTAAGAGAAGAGCAGTGCGGTTTTAGAAAAGGTAGAGGATGTGTTGACCAAATTTTCACTCTTAGGTTAATAATTGAGAAGTGCCTAAGTTTTCAAACACCTTTGGTCCTTAGTTTTATAGATTATGAGCAAGCGTTCGATTCTGTTGATAGAGGAGCTTTAGTAAAGGTTTTATCCTTGTATGGTATACCAGACAAATACATTAAAGTGATTAGTGCTATGTACGAGAATAACACTGCTGCGGTTAAGGTAGGAAATGAGGTTAGCAGCTGGTTTTGTATTAAATCAGGAGTTAAGCAGGGTTGTGTTCTATCCCCCTTTATATGGATTATTTTGATGGACTTTGTTTTAAGGAGCACAGGAAAGGCAATGGGAGACCACGGAATCAAATGGGGAGGAAAAAGTCTCCTGGACTTGGATTATGCTGATGATTTAAGCATCCTAGATGAAAGTGTGAGCAAAATGAATGAAGTTTTAGAGGTTTTGCGAGTTCAGGGTGCTAGTATTGGTTTGAAAATTAATGTTAGGAAGACCAAGTCACTAAGGCTAGGAATAAGTGAAGATGAAAAGGTGACGTTGGGTAATGAAAAGATTGATCAGGTGGGCAGTTTCACTTACCTTGGTAGTATTATTAGTAAAGATGGTGGGAGCAGTGAAGATGTTAAAAATAGAATAGCCAAGGCTCAGGGTGTTTTTTCACAGTTAAAAAAAGTCTGGAAGAATAGGAAGATAAGTCTGCAAACCAAGATTAGAATCTTAGAAGCTACAGTGATGACAGTGGTCAAATATGGCTCTGAAGCATGGACGCTCCGAAAAGCGGATGAAGATTTGCTAGATGTTTTCCAGAGAAATTGCTTAAGGATTGTTCTGGGTACCCGGCTGACTGACCGTATTTCAAACAATAGGCTATACGAAAAATGTGGTTCAATACCACTTTCTAGGTCTATAATGAAAGAAAGGTTGAGGTGGTTAGGGCATGTTGTTCGGATGAAGGATGACAGATTGCCGAAGATTGTTCTTTTCGGCCAACCATCTAGGGCTAAACGGAAAGCAGGTCGTCCCCGTCTGGGTTGGGAGGACGTCATAAAGAAAGATTTAAAGGAAATGGGAACTTCGTGGGCGGGTGTAAAAAGGGAGGCTTTGAATAGATTGGGGTGGAGGAGGAGCGTGCGTAGCTGTGTGGCCTCAGGCGGCTTGGTTCTGCGATGAGTTTAGTAGTAGTAGTAGTATTACTAACTAAACTTCAACTCTAACAAAAACTCTAAGCTAAGACTCTAAGCTAAAACTTTAAACTCTTAACTAAAACTAAACTAAACTAGAACTTGAACAAAAACTCTAAGCTAAGACTCTAAGCTAAAAATTCTAAACTCTTAACTAAAACTAAACTAAACTAGAACCCTAACAAAAACTCTAAGCTAAGACTCTAAGCTAAAACTCTAAACTTAGTTTAGTTTTTAACTAAAACTAAACTAAACTAGAACTTCAACAAAAACTCTAAGCTAAGACTCTAAGCTAAAAACTCTAAACTCTTAACTAAAACTAAACTAAACTAGGACTCTAACTAAAACTCTAAGCTAAGACTCTAAGCTAAAACTTTAAACTCTTAACTAAAACTAAATTAAACTAAAACTCTAAGCTAAGTCTCTAAGGTAAAACTCCAAACTCTTAACTATAACTAAACTAAACTAGAACTCTAACAAAAACTCTAAGCTAAGACTCTAAGCTAAAACTCTAAACTCTTAACTATTACTAAACTAAACTTCAACTCTAACAAAAACTCTAAGCTAAGACTCTAAGCTAAAACTCTAAACTCTTAACTAAAACTAAACTAAACTAGAGCTTCAACAAAAACTTTAAGCTAAGACTCTAAGCTAAAAACTCTAAACTCTTAACTAAAACTAAACTAAACTAGAACTCTAACAAAAACTATAAGCTAAGACTCTAAGCTAAAACTCTAAACTCTTAACTAAAACTAAACTAAACTAGAACTCTAACTAAAACTCTAAGCTAAGACTCTTAAGGTAAAACACCAAACTCCTAACTAAAACTAAACTAAACTGGAACTCTAACTGAAACTCAAAGGTAAAACACCAAACTCTTAACTAAAACTAAACTAAACTAGAACTCTAACAAAAACTCTAAGCTATGACTCTAAGCTAAAACTCTAAACTCTTAACTATAACTTAACTAAACTATAACTTTAACTAAAACTCTAAGCTATGACTCTAAGCGAAAACTCTAAATTTTTAACTATAACTAAACTAAACTAGAACTCTAACTAAAACTCTAAGCTAAGACTCTAAGGTAAAACTCTAAACTCTTAACTAAAACTAAACTAAACTAGAACTCTAACAAAAACTCTAAGCTAAGACTCTAAGCTAAAACTCGAAACTCTTAACTAAAACTTAACCAAACTACAACTTTAAGTACAACTCTAAGCTATAACTCTAAGCTAAAACTCTAAATTCTTAACTGTAACTAAACTAAACTTCAACTCTAACTAAAACTCTAAGCTAAGACTCTATGGTAAAACTCTAAACTCTTAACTAAAACTAAACTAAACTAGAACTCTAACTAAAACTCTAAGCTAAGACTCTAAGCTAAAAACTCTAAACTCTTAATTAAAACTAAACTAAACTAGAACTCTAACAGAAACTCTAAGCTAAGACTATAAGCTAAAAAACTCTAAACTCTTAACTAAAATTAAACTAAACTAAAACTCTAAGCTAAGTCTCTAAGGTAAAACTCCAAACTCTTTACTATAACTAGACTAAACTAGAACTCTAACAAAAATTCTAAGCTAAGACTCTAAGCTAAAACTCTAAACTCTTAACTATTACTAAACTAAACTTCAACTCTAACAAAAACTCTAAGCTAAGACTCTAAGCTAAAACTTTAAACTCTTAACAAAAACTAAACTAAACTAGAACTTCAACAAAAACTCTAAGCTAGGACTCTAAGCTAAAAATTCTAAACTCTTAACTAAAACTAAACTAAACTAGAACTCTAACAAAAACTCTAAGCTAAGACTCTAAGCTAAAACTCTTAACTCTTAACTAAAACTAAACTAAACTAGAACTCTAACAAAAACTCTAAGCTAAGACTCTAAGCTAAAACTCGAAACTCTTAACTAAAACTTAACCAAACTACAACTTTAATATCAGTAAACATTCTATTTGAACTTTCTCCAAGTTGATCAAATTGGTCTCCAAACGGTTCATGATAAAAAATAGTTTGGGACAAGAAAAAAAAACCTAAAATAATGTCGTGAAATCATTTTCAACACTCAGAGCAGGGGGGCGACTGGGATTGAATCACAGAGAAACAACGAATTTGCTTGTAAAAAAAAATGTGACTCAAAGACGTTTCGTTCTTTTCACTGGCTTGAAATTGCATACAAACGAGCCAATCAGGTGTTACAATCCTTTTGTTTACTCAAAATTCGACGAAGCAACGACGGTTAGGCTAGTTTATTTTGCATGATATTTCTAAAGCCAATTAAGATGAAGAAATGTCCTCAAAGTCAAGGCTATAAGAAAAAAAAAGTTCTGGATATTTTTGTCAGTTTGTAGTTTACGCACTAATATCGATATCAGTAACGATTCTATTTGAACTTTCTCCAAGTTAATCAAATCGGTCTCTAAACAGTTCATGATAAAAAAAAATAGTTTGGGACAAGAAAAAAAACACCTAAAATAATGTCGTGAAATCATTTTCAACACTCAGAGCAGGGGGGCGCTGGGATTGAATCATAGAGAAACAACGAATTTACTTTTAAAAAAAATGTGACTCAAAGACGTTTCGTTCTTTTCACTGGCTTGAAATTGCATACAAACGGGCTAATCAGGTGTTACAATCCTTTTGTTTACTCAAAATTCGACGAAGCAACGACGGTTAGGCTAGTTTATTTTGCATGACATTTCTAAAGCCAATTAAGATGAAGAAATGTCTTCAAAGTCAAGGCTATAAGAAAAAAAGTTCTGGATATTTTTGTCAGTCTGTAGTTTACGCACTAATATCAATATCAGTAACGATTCTATTTGAACTTTCTCCAAGTTGATCAAATTGGTCTCTAAACAGTTCATGATAAAAAAAAATAGTTTGGGACAAGAAAAAAAACTAAAATAATGTCGTGAAATCATTTTCAACTTTCAGAGCGGGGGGGCGCTGGGATTGAATCATAGAGAAACAACGAATTTACTTTAAAAAAAATGTGACTCAAAGACGTTGCGTTCTTTTCACTGGCTTGAAATTGCATACAAACGAGCCAATCAGGTGTTACAATCCTTTTGTTTGCTCAAAATTCGACAAAGCAACGACGGTTAGGTCAGTTTATTTTGCATGATATTTCTAAAGCCAATTAAGATGAAGAAATGTCTTCAAAGTCAAGGCTATAAGAAAAAAAAGTTCTGGATATTTTTGTCAGTTTGTAGTTTACGCACTAATATCAATATAAGTAACAAGCCCCCTCCGAAATACCTTGCTCCTTATGCTAGACTTTGACTTTTCCTCCCAATTAAATTAAAAAATAAGCATTTTCAACTAGAAATAAGGAGCATCGTTAAAAACTAAGACGAATGGAAATTATCCCGTATATGAAGCGAGCTGCCCCCTCCGAAATACCTGCTCTTTATGCTAGACTTTGACTTTCATCCCAATTAAATTAAAAAATAAGCATTTTCAACTAGAAATAAGGAGCATCGTTAAAAACTAGACGAAGGAAATTACCCGTATATGAGTGAGCTACCCCCTCCGAAATACCTTGTTCTTTATGTTAGATTTTGACTTTTCATCCCAATTAAATTAAAAAATAAGCATTTCCAACTAGAAATAAGGAGCATTGTTAAAAACTAAGACGAATGGAAAGTATCCCGTATATGAAGTGAGCTGCCCCCTCCGAAATACCTTGTTCTTTATGTTAGACTTTGACTTTTCATCCCAATTAAATTAAAAAACAAGCATTTTCAACTAGAAATAAGGAGCATCGTTAAAAACTAAGACGAATGGAAATTACCCCGTATATGAAGTGAGCTACCCCCCTGAAATACCTTGTTCTTTATGTTAGACTTTGACTTTTAATCCCAATTAAATTAAAAAATAAGCATTTTCAACTAGAAATAAGGAGCATTGTTAAAAACTAAGACGAATGGAAATTATCCCATATATGAAGTGATCTACCCCCTCCGAAATACCTTATTCTTTATGTTAGACTTTGACTTTTCATTCCCAATTAAATTAAAAAATAAGCATTTTCAACTAGAAATAAGGAGCATTGTTAAAAACTAAGACGAATGGAAATTATCCCGTATATGAAGTGAGCTGCCCCCTCCGAAATACCATGCTCTTTATGCTGGACTTTGACTTTTCATCCCAATTAAATTAAAAAATAAGCATTTTCAACCAGAAATAGGGAGCATCGTTAAAAACTAAGACGAATGGAAATTATCCCTTATATGAAGTGAGCTGCCCCCTTAAATTAAAAAATAAGCATTTTCAACTAGAAATAAGGAGCATCGTTAAAAACTAAGACGAATGGAAATTATCCCGTATATGAAGTGAGCTGCCCCCTCCGAAATACCTTGTTTTTTATGATGGACTTTGACTTTTCATCCCAATTAAATTAAAAAATAAGCATTTTCAACCAGAAATAAGGAGCATCGTTAAAAACTAAGACAAGTGGAAATTATCCCGTATATGAAGTGAGCTACCCCCTCCCAAATACCTTGTTCTTTATGTTAGACTTTTACTTTTCATCCCAATTAAATTAAAAAATAAGCATTTTCAACTAGAAATAAGGAGCATCGTTAAAAACTAAGACGAATGGAAATTATCCGTATATGAAGTGAGCTGCCCCTGCGAAATACCATGTTTTTTATGATGGACTTTGACTTTTCATCCCAATTAAATTAAAAAATAAGCATTTTCAATCAGAAATAACGAGCATCGTTAAAAAATAAGACGAATGGAAATTATCTCGTATATGAAGTGAGCTGCCCCCTGCGAAATACCATGCTCTTTATGCTGGACTTTGACTTTTCATCCCAATTAAATTAAAAAATAAGCATTTTCAACCAGAAATAAGGAGCATCGTTAAAACTAAGACGAATGGAAATTATCCCGTATATGAAGTGAGCTACCCCTTCCGAAATACCTTGTTCTTTATGTTAGACTTTTAATTTTCATCCCAATTAAATTAAAAAATAAGCATTTTCAACTAGAAATAAGGAGCATCGTTAAAAACTAAGACGAATGGAAATTATCCCGTATATGAAGTGAGCTGCCCCCTCCGAAATACCTTGCTCTTTATGCTGGACTTTGACTTTTCATCCCAATTAAATTAAAAAATAAGCATTTTCAACCAGAAATAAGGAGCGTCGTTAAAAACTAAGACGAATGGAAATTATCCCGTATATGAAGTGAGCTAACCCCTCCGAAATACCTTGTTCTTTATGTTAGACTTTTACTTTTCATCCCAATTAAATTAAAAAATAAGCATTTTCAACTAGAAATAAGGAGCATCGTTAAAAACTAAGACGAATGGAAATTATCCCGTATATGAAGTGAGCTGCCCCCTCCGAAATATCTTGCTCTTTATGCTGGACTTTGACTTTTCATCCCAATTAAATTAAAAATAAGCATTTTCAACTAGAAATAAGGAGCATCGTTAAAAACTAAGACGAATGGAAATTATCCCGTATATGAAGTGAGCTGCCCCCTCCGAAATACCATGCTCTTTATGCTGGACTTTGACTTTTCATCCCAATTAAATTAAAAAATAAGCATTTTCAACCAGAAATAAGGAGCATCGTTAAAAACTAAGACGAATGGAAATTATCCCGTATATGATGTGAGCTGCCCCCTTAAATTAAAAAATAAGCATTTTCAACTAGAAATAAGGAGCATCATTAAAAAATAAGAAATTTAAACTGACAACACTGTTCAAACACCACTTGTGTATTATACAGAACACATCAAAGAAGTAAAGCTAGGTCAAGTCATAAGACCATTTTATCATCGTTAACCATTTTCATAGATTGATATTGTTCCAAATTTATAATAAATAAGGTATGAATTAACATGCTCTTCAGGGTTACCTTAACTGCTAATCACTTTAACCCTTTTTTTCTCCATCTTCCAAGCTCCGATGTCTCTGACTGAACTCCTTAAAAAAACTGATGTTGGCTCGAAAAACATTCTGGTTGAGTTACATAATTTCGTGCATACTCCCAAAACATGTTTGACCACATTATACCTTGCCAACTAAAAAAAAAAATGCTCATTGTTCCTTTAGTAGCCATGCAATTAGACTATAAATTAAGATATTTATGCATACTTTCACCTAACTACGACTAAGTTTGTTAATACGACTAAGTTTGTTAAATGTGAGCTATAATCCAAATTAATACAAAACTTAAAATTTTCTCCCCAAGAAAATATTTGAATACGATTTGGTTTTATATAAATTCTAAGTTTTCTGACGAGAATTACACAAATCCTTGTCTTAATCATCAACCTTTTGTTTTCATAACTCAGATAAGACACGTTTGAACTCTGGCTTCAAAAGGGACTCTCTGTAATTATAAACACATGTGGTTTTTAGACCGGAAAAAGACGAAATATTTAAAACACACAATTAGGAAAAGGGCCATTTTGAACGAAATAACTAAAACTAAGGAATTATGCTCGTAACAAAGCAGTGGAGGAAGGGGTTTTTGTTTTACATAATAGAAAAAAAGCGTACTTTGCGTTTTCTAGCGAGTATACTCATCATATTTTAGGGTTTGTATTGTTGGAGGGGGGAGGGGGCTAAGTCCCCTGAAATTTGAATTTAATGGTAAAGTAATTTTTATCTGGAAATAAATTAAGAAATTCAGTAAACTATACTCACGTTGACAATAGAAGTATCCATTGTTTCAAAGTTAATAATATTCAGTGTACTATGTATGATATGTTAAATCATAATGAAAATTAAATTGTAATGTATGAACAATTTATACAGAATCTCAAGGACGAATAAAAAAAACGGATGTTGGCTCGAAAAACACTCTGGTTGAGTTACATAATTTCGTGCATACTCCCAAAACATGTTTGACCACATTATACCTTGCCAACTAAAAAAAAACCAGTCTGCTTAAGTTATATAATTATGACCATACTCTCAAAACATTTGGTCGTAGAATAGCATGGTCCTATGGCGGTCGTAGAATAGCATGGTCCTATGGCGGTCGTAGAATAGCATGGGGATTCCTAGGGGCGCGATAGAAGTATAACTTAGGACTCTACTGATTAGAAAATTTTCCCTCTCCTGAGCCTTCGATGGCTTAAAAATTTTGGAATTTCTAATACTTTCTACATAATTTGCCCTTTTTGTGTTGTTTTATCCCTGCTCCTTTACAAAATACGGGGCCCCATCTAAAACTTCAGCATACGCAACTGAAAAAAAATTCAATTTTAAATATTAACATAAATATTTATTCATTTATTTATTGTTACCACAGCGCGAAAAGCTTTCGCTTGTTACGAAAAATTTAAATTCAAGATGCCGTGTTATCTATGCTAACACTGTAGATGATAAATACTCCCCCCTATCCTACAAGCACCGATCAATTGATTGTACGAGGGATTAGTGTTGCCAACATGCACACTTTTCGTGTGAAATGCACTCTTATTTTCCTTGCACTCTTTCACTTCACGGATTGGGTTTGCGCTCTTTTTGCCCATTATTTGCTCTTTGCACTCTCTTATGAAATGATGATAGAAAAATTATTAAGCAAAATAAAAAAATCAAATTAAATGATTCAAGTGCAAAAGATAGAACAGCTAGCCGGTATGATCTCTGTTATCTCTGCCTAGGCCGTCCCCCAGGCTTCTTTCTGGTATTTTCAACCACTTACGAAGAGGTAGATCAAAGCATAAATAACAAGTGAAAACGTGGTAGATTCAACTTCAATTTTTATAAAAGGAAGTTAAAAGTTATTGGGCATAACCATTCTCCTCGGAAATGGAAAAGTGAGTACGCAACATCCAGTAAGGCAATGAAGAAGCAACTACCAAAACAAACTTTTTCAAAGTCTACTCTCAAACTAATAAAATTCTGCAAAGAATTTAGGCCTGTGCACCATTTTAAAACGCAATTGATCCATTTCTGCTTGTGATTGCCAATTTTTCTGAAATAAAAATCTTATCTTACCAGCCACGGGTCCAAGAATTTGCTTCGGATGGGACTCAATACAAAAATTACATAAAAGGGTACATTAGGAAAATAAGGGGTAGCCTAAAGTGGGGGGTCATGTTATACCCAACGGAATAGTTATTTGGCCTTTCAACTATGATGAACAAAATGGCTATCTCAAAATTTTGATCGGACGATTTTGGAAAAAAGGGGTGAGGGAGGGGGCCTATTTACCCTCTAATTTTTTTGGTTACTTAAAATGGGCACTAGAACTTTTAATTTCCGTTCAAATGAGCTCTCTCCCGATATTTTAGGACCACTGGGTCGAGACGATCACCCCTGAAAAAAAACACGCATCCGTGATATTTCTTCTGGCAAAAAATGCAAAATTTCACATTTTTGCAGATAGGAGCTTGAAACCTATACAGTAGGGTTTTCTGATACACTGACTCCAGTGGTGTAATTTCCATTTAGATCACTTGACTCTAAGGGGCTGTTTTCTCCCTTTTTCAAAAACCAGGAGAAATTTTTCAGGCTCGTAGCTTTTGATGAGTAAGACAAAACTTGATGAAATTTATATATTTGAAATCAGCATAAAAAGCCGGATCTTTTGATATTTCTATTGGTATCAAAATTCCGTTTTTTAAGAGTTTCGGTCACTATTGAGCCGGGTCACTCCTTACTTATAGTTCCTTACCACGAACTGTTTGACTTTACTACTGATAGTTATAAGCAATTATGAACAGTGTGTGGGAGCATGGTATATTAATGCCCGTCCTTCTTTTAAAATCGCAAAATTTTCATGATTTTTCCTATGGTTTCTCGCTGTCTGTGTTCTTTTTTTTTCAATTTGTGCTCTATTTGAAACTTTGGACCGCTCCAAAGTCAATTTCTACGTACGTTTCTTATTACAAGGTTTAACTTCTGCCTGTATATCCTAATATTTGTATACATGAGGAGTTGTCTTCCTTGGATTGTCGTATTCTCCTAGGTTTTTTTTTTTTTATTCTTTGAGGTAGCACATGCTTGTAATTGTTAAAAGTGTAGTTGTTTACACTACAGTTGTTTAACTACAATCCTTTTAGCTGTAAAAAGAGCTGGGAATAAATTGTGATTTATTTTTGTTTATGCGCTGGGAACTATTCTTTGGAGTTATAATAACAAGTTTGGTTTATTAACTTTAATACTGTTTATGGAATTTTGTGTAGTAATTGATGGGCTCCGAATTCTCCTCGATCGACACTGCAAATGCATCAAAATAAAATGTTATGTCGCGTGTATCATTATCATTGAACATTTTTGCAGGCTATTGATGTGGTTTTTTCACAGTAGAAAATTTAAATTTGCACTTTTATGTTGCTGGGATAAACAACCCAGAAAGAACTTTTACTATGATTTACATCTAAAATACCCCTTTCGCAGAAATATTGTCTCATTCGCATTTATTCATATTCATTAATGTGCTCAAATTTAATATACTCAAAGCAAAACAGTACATTCCCCGAACAAGCAGCTATCCACTTTCTGAGAATGTCCCAGAAAACGAGTCATTTCATATAAAAATTAGACAAGAATTTACAACAAAGGAAAGAAGGAGAAGATCTAGTAGAAGAAGAAGAAGATTTATTTTGTTTGACTAAGAATGTTTTCACCCTTATCTTTGCTGGTAGGGTACGGTACTTGACTTGACTACAGTGAAGTCAGGTATAGTTCACGACTAGTTACTTGGACCTCATATTCCTTTCAAAATATTTGGATAAAATGTAGACAAAACTTTGCCTAGACATTTGATGAAGTCAACTATAGTTTAGTTAAGGATCCAAGCAATCAAAATAAACACCAGCAAATTTCAAGCAGAGCATTACCTTTTAAGCTAAAAAAAGAATGAAAATCATAACCTAACCCATCATTTACAGTTTGATGTTAGTAGGGAGTCCTAAGTTTATTTTAAATATATTGGAAAAATTAAAAGGTAATATATTTATTGATTGTAAGATAATTGATAATTGTTTGTAAATAGCTTAATAATGGTCAGAGGATTGAAAGCGGTTGCGCGCGTGGCGGTATCCGCGCGCACGTGTATCCGTGCGACTTGCACTCTTTTTTTAACAATTTGCACTCGTTTTTGGCCTTGATTTGCACTCTTTTTTTACGTCGGCAGTTGGCAACCCTGAGTTGAGGGCAAGACTATGAAGCAAGAGAATTGGAAGGACGACCACGATAAGTCAAAACGATTCAGAAGTAAAAATACGGTGTTAAAGACGGACTACGTGTAAGGTTTGATAATTATTTGTGAATAGCATAAGAGTGGTCAGAGGAGTGAAAGGGGTCGCGCGCTACTCACGCAACCCTGCAGTAGGCAACCCTGCGAGGGAGACTTCTGTTCTGTCTGGTCTAGGAGAATGCCAAAGCAACATTTGATATAGAAATCTCAAAATCCCAATAGTTTCTTCACTTGAGATAAGGGAATATACCCTAAAGCGTTGGTAAAAAAAAAAAATATGAACCTCTAATTATCTTGATAACGGAATAAATAATGGAGAGTGGATTGAACCAAGCGATTGAACATACTATGTTATGTGCAGTGAAGTATGATTTGCACTCAAAAATGAAACTGTTTCTGCTTAAAATAAAAATAAAGCTAGATTTTTTCTATAGTTATGTATATTTTTAGCCATAATAATTAACAAGTTGAATTATTGGTGTGAAATTGCTAGTTTAAGGTTTGCAAATTTCAGAATATTTTTTATAAAGAGAAGGGACCCAAAATCCAAACTTCCACTACTTGTGGATGTTCTAGCAGGGGCACCAATTCACAGTAAAGTAAGGGGGGCAGAATTTTTTCATTTTATATGAAGATACAAAAGAAGGTCTTTTAAAAATCTAGGTTGAGGGCAATTTGGATTCCTTCGAGTTTTATTAAATGAAAATACCAGGAAAGTGGGTATTTTGCAATATCTAGGAGGGGCAATGTCCCACTCTAACTTCCTCTCCCTAATTTCCACGGACTAGTAATTTTTACATGAAAAACAATTTTCTTTATTAAAGAAAGGGTGTGCGTTGGCAAGTTTTAAGCAAAAATTCAATCACAAAAATGGCCGTCTTAGCCCTTTTTTATGGCCCATATGAGATCCTAGAATGATATATGAGGTTCTAAAAGGACAAATTATTTTCTGATTGTTTGGCGACCAATATCTTCTTTAGGAGTCAGAAATTTGTATAAGAGAACCCAATGGACCATAAAATAAAAGTATCCAAAAGTCTACTTTACTTTGTATTCATGAATTGCCTTGAAAAGAGCTTCTTCACTAAACCTTCCAATAAAAAGAAAGGCTTGTCGACTGTAGCAGCCAGTTAAGGCCATTGTAAATCCACCATGGTGATACATCGAAGTCAAAATAAGCTTTCGCTGATGAGGGCTTGCAGGTCGTCTGAAACAATGCAAATTATAGAAAGTAGTTATGTTAAGGAAGTATAACAAGAGAAATAATACCTATGTTGTTTATTTAGAATTAACATGCATAAATTATTTTGTTAATCCATAAAGAACATCTATAAAGACAATGACACCAATAATATAAATTGATTATCAGAAAGTGACTTTCAAGTTCTGAAAATAAAATCTATGCTAGTCAAGCTTTACAAATAAGAGTGAAGCTTCTTTTCCCCTTCCTTCCCGATCAAAAAGCATATATAGTTTCATTGCAATTTTTTTCATTATCTTTTGATTTGCAATGCTTCTCTTTCTTTTCAGTTACTATAGCTTAAATTCTTTCCCCTTTTCAATGCTGAGGATCCCTTGTAGAATACACAATAAATATTCATTTGACTGTTATTCTTCTTTTCAAGGAAAATTCTTCTTCTTTCTTTCCTCCCTATTTGCAGAATTTGCTTTTTTGGTTTTGGTTTCTGTGTCTTTCCTTTTGTTTTCACATTATATTGAATGTAAGGAACAAACAAAACGGAATTTTAAACACAGAATACTATGTTTGTGTAACGTAACAATCTTTTAATTTATTTGTATTTTTTTGCAATGTCAACACAGTCGCTAAAGTTTATATCCTTACTTTTTAAGATTCTTGGTTTTAAGGCTTAGCACAGTTTTTTTTTTTTTTTTTTTTTTTTTTATTAAAGCTCAGTATAATTTAAATCGCTGGTGACTAATTGCAGGTTTCCAGGTTGTAAAAATAATGAAAAAATATTTTAAAGATTTATAAAGATAATTTATAAAGCTATAAAAGATTGTAAATAACTTTAAATAAATAAAAGAGTTAAAAACGCCATTAAAAGCAGTGAGGAAATATAATTTTCGAAAGTTACTTTGTTGCACGGAAATACAAATATTTATTTTTCTTCCATAAATGCTCTATAATCAAGCTGTCATGCTTATATTACAGCTAAAACCTGCTGCTTCCTTTGGGCGTATAACCAAGGCACACATGGGCGAAACTTCAAATTTTCAAATAGCAACTTCTAAAAAATGTCACTGGAAATGTCTTTGAAAATGTAAAGTTTAAATGTTTTGAATAGCCTATGATTTATGCTTGATTTATAAAATTGAATGTTTATACCATATTTATACATGGTTAAATCAAAGATGAGATGTTGTTTTTTAGAAGAAACAGCCACACACATAGAAAAAGACTTTCTTTTGAGGGGGAGGGGGGTGAAATGAGAAAAATAAAATTAAAAAATGCCAGTTAGACAAATTAAAGTTATTTGATATTCTTAACAAAAAGTGCACAGAATTCAGCAAATTTATAGCTTAGTCCTCCTCCCTTTACAGAGATTTAACGGGAATCGAAAATACTAGCACGATTGAAAGCGCAGCGCTATTTAGTAGAACTAGATAAATTCAAAACAAGCTTAAATAAAGTATATTTTTGATTAATCAAAAGGATGAAGTTTCTTTGGGTGTAATCACGGAAAAAAACCGGACCAAAAAAAAGACTTATTGTCCGTTCAGATGCATGTAAAAACCGAGTAGAAATGCCGATTGGTGTAAGGGGAAAATTGTTCAAATGATAGTTGCAAAATTTTTCCTAAAAAGCACAGATAACACGCACTTGTACGCGCCAAGTCTCTAGACTGAGTGCATTTCATGGCAAGTATCTACCAAATCTCGAACTTTTGCTTGCTTAACAGTTGAAATTTCCGTTTTCAAAAAAAAAGCTTACTCATTTTTGCTCGAGGACACACGAAAAACCGATCTCAAAACAAGCCACAATTAACATGAATAGGGCTGATATCCCCTATGCCTTCTTAAGACCAGAACAAAAAACACAAAACAAACAAAAAACAAAAAACAAATGACTGTGGATTGTCAGCTAAATCAACACATACATTCCTTCATTAACATTTCGATAATTTTTCATTTATGAAAGTAAGAAAGGTGAAAACATTTCAAACATATTTTGATTTCAGTAAAGCGCAAATTGTGTTCTGGTCTTGAGAAGACATAGGGGTTATCAGCCTTACTCATGTTAATTTTGGCTTATTTTGAGTTTGACACGGCTATTCATTGTAATCTCTGTTTGTTTTGAGTTACATTTATTTATCATAGTGATTTGCGGTAGTTTTACGCTTGGAAGATTATTTGACTTTATTTTTGCTCATTCTCGGCTTAATGGAGCTCTTTACGTTTCTTTGAGAAATTCTTTTTGTGGAAAAAGGTTTTTCAACTAATCTCTGTTCGTTTTTTATTGACATAGTCTTTTTCATGGAAAAAAATATTGTATATCTTTTCAGTTTTCTTCTATAAGAATCCATAGTACGGGTTGCTATTTGTATGTTGGTGAAACTTTTTAACGATTTTTAATTCTGACTCAAACAGTATTTTTAATTTAATTTTATAGCTTCTGAAGTTGACCTGAAATATAAAACTTAATATCATTCTCAAAAGATTCTATATATTCTCTTTAACAATCTGGATAACCTTACACTCTTTTATTTATTTATATTCTAAGATCAAAATTAGTATTAGGAGTATCCCCAAAAACTTCAACTTAATACCCCCCCCCAGTCGTTCTCGATATATTGCTGAGGTTTCTTATTGGCACCATTCAAAACAATACCTTTTGATTTACTTTACAGCAACATTTACTTTTAAAGCATAATGGGCCAATTACATAATTGTTGGGAGTTTACATGCTTAATATCCCTAAAGACATAGTTTCTGGACCGTTCTACT
This sequence comes from Artemia sinica, assembly GCA_027921565.1. Taxonomy (NCBI): domain Eukaryota; kingdom Metazoa; phylum Arthropoda; class Branchiopoda; order Anostraca; family Artemiidae; genus Artemia; species Artemia sinica. The sequence goes on along the minus strand of CM051259.1, from coordinate 31,681,954 downwards.
ATGCTGAATAAAATGACTGTTTCACAATTTTGACTGGAAGTGGTTGGAAAATGAATGTGCTTGAGAGAAGAGCTACTTGCCCTCCAATCTCTTGGCACTCGTAAAACGGGCACCAGACACTCGCGCTGTAATTGGAGTGCAAGGGGGAGGACTTCTCTCTTCATATGTCTAGTAAAAATATTTTAAACAAGTAAAAACAAAGTGAAAACGTTTTAAATGTATTTTGTTTTCAGTAAAGTGCAAACTATGTTCTGGTCTTGAGAAGGCATGGGGGTTGTCAGCCCTACTCATTTTAATTTTACTCGTTTTGAGTTTGACTCGGTTATTTATAGTATGATTTAAATAATCAAAATAAGTTTAAAATGTTTTAATTTTTTAATTTTGATGAATTAAAATTATTAAAACTTTAAGGAATATGTATCAGTATATGTTTACTAAACTGACAATCCACAGCCACAATTCACAGATTTTTTAGTAAAGTGCAAATTATATTCTGGTCTTGAGAAGGTAAAGGGGGTTGTCAGACATAATTTCCAGAACTTTCAACTACGCTGAACAAAATGGCTTTATCAACATTTTCATAAGATGTGTTTTGGAAATTGCTGGGAGGGGGGGGGGGGGTTTGGAGGGGTCTTGTTGCCCTCTAATCACTTTTGACTAATAGAAAGGACACTATCCCTTTCAATTTCCAATCTAACGAGCCTTTTTCTAAGTTTCTACGACAAGTTATGGCCATCTAAACCTTTTTATCAGATGCATGCATTACAGGAAAATACGAGGTTTGGGGGGTGGAATTTATCAACCCTCCAATCACTCTGAATCTTAAAAAGGACACTAGAACTTCTGATTACCAATCCAACGAGCCCCCTCTGAATTCTATACGATCACTCTTTCTATATATACCTCATATACCCCCAGGCCATTACTTACCTTCCCTGAGGGCTGTTGGGGGGGGGGGGGGGGGGGGGTTGTCATCCAAAAGACAAAATTTCCAGTCCTTTCAATTACGTTGAAAGAAATGGCTATCTCATAATTTTGATTCGACATGTTTGGGGAAAGGGTGGGCATGAGAGTGGGGTTAGTTGTCCTCTAATCACTTTTAACTATTAAAAAGGGCACTGGCCCTTTCAATTTCAATTGACGGACCTATTTTCGAAGTTTCTGCGACAACAAATTGCCACATAAAAATTTCTGTCAGATGTATTGCGGGAAAATATGAGATGTGAGAGAGGGGGAGTTATCCACACTTTGGTTACTCTGAGTCTTAAAAAGGGCACTAGAACTTCTGATTACGAATCCAATAAGCCCCCTCCGAAGTTTATACGATCACCCTTTCTATAAATACCTTTTATGCCCCCAGGGCATAACTTATAACTACCCTGAGGGCTCTGGGGGGTTGTCATCGTCAAAGACATTATTTCCGGACCTTCAATTACGCTGAACAAAATGCCTATCTAAAAATTTGAATTGGATGGGTTTGGGTAAAGGGTGGGTGTGGGAGGGGCATTAGCTGCCCTCCAATCACTTTTGACTATTAAAAAGGGCACTTTCGATTTCCAGTCGTATGAGCTCTTTTCAAAGTTTCTACGACAACAAATGGTCATCTAGAAATTTCTATCAGATGCATTTCGGGAAAATATGAGGTGTGGGGGAGGGTCTTCACCCTCTGACCACTCTGAATCTTAAGATGGGTATTAGAAAATCTTATTTCCAATCAAATTAGCCTATTCAGGAGTTTTTACGATCACTCTTTCTATAAATACCGTATATGCCCAGGGCATAACTTTTAACCCTTGTCCTTGAGGGCTGTGGGGGCAACTAGCCCCCAACTCAAAGACATAATTTTCGGACCTTTAAATTATGTTTAACAAAATGGCTATCTCAAAATTTTGATTGGATGTGTTTGTGAAAATCTGGGCGTGGGAGGGGGCTAGTTGCCCTTGATCACTTTTGACTATTAAAAAGGGAACTAGCCCTTTCAATTTTCAATCGAATGAGCTCTTTTCGACGTTTCTACGACAATAAATAGCTATCTCAATATATCTATCAGATGCATTTCGGGAAAATGCGAGGTGTGCAGGGGGGGGGGTATCCACCCTCCGATAACTCTGAACCTCAAAATGGGCACTAAACCTTCGGATTAACAATAAAACTAGCCTTCTCCAAAGTTTATACGATCACATTTTCTATTTAAACCTTAAACGCCCCCAGGGCATAACTTACAATCCCTGCCGTGAGGGCTGTGGGGATGTCATTCTAAAAGACATAATTTCCGGATCTTTCATCTACATTGAACAAAATGGACATCTCAAAATTTTTATTGAATGTGTTTGGGGAAATTGTGGGTGTAAGAGGGGGGTTAGTTGCCCTCCAATCACTTTCGACTATTGAAAAGGGCCCTTTCTATTTCCAATCGAAATAGCCCTTTTTAAAGATTATGCGACAACTCCTTCGATACGAAATGCCCTGGTCTAAACAAAACAAAAATAATACATTGTGCCCATATCGCTCTTTACTTAGGCAGCGCCACTGTACTGCCTATGATGAAACTCTTAACGAACCCGAAGTTTATTACCCAACGTTTCGTGACGTGCATCATAGACAGAAGCGACGAGGAGATATTGTCCATTCCTAATACTCATCGCTATTATGCTCCTCGTCAGTGTAACCAAAGCTACCCTCAAACTATTTCTTAGAAAAACGTCTAATATATCCTTCTCTCCGATGGGATATTCTACGGAGCAAGTAATTTGTTCTCAATATATTCTCTTTGCATGTGTTCTAGTCATTCCAGTAAAGTCAATTAGTTCAACAGTGTAACACGGGTTAATTCATAAAGGCTCATCCATCCAGAAGAATGGGAGCGGACGTAGCATTCCAATTTCTTGTCTCTGTTTGTCTCTATATTACTGATCGTCTTCAAACGTGCTTTGTTCAAGCCAGGTTAGGTTTTCATGTATTCTCATGTCTAAAATTTAATCTCCTTTGATGATAAAAATGACTAAATAGCTCACGACGAGGAGATGTACTGAAGAAAGAGCAACACGGGCCAATAGTAACGAAAAATCAATAACAAGAAATTTTTGTAACAATATGCGGTATTATCGAATTCTGACATTCCATTTTATTTACGGAAGGGTGAAAGGGGACTGAAGACGATTGGCTGTTCCCTTAAAATTAAGAAGAGGTCCTGTAATGAGTCCTTATCAATTAATAAAGAATTAAGAAGGGGTCTTATAACGACTTTTTAGCTTTGGCAAAAGACCATCCAACGCGGAAGTCCACAGATACTGTCTTGTATGCCTCCAGGTGAGAGAGGAACTAACTCCACATAAGTAAGTAGATAGCAATAGCTATATCAACAAATCTGCCTTCACGATAGTTTCGAATATTTAGAACTCTTTAAGCTTGAAAAAAAACATCAAAATTTCAATGCATAAAAAAACAAAACAAAACTTGAAAAGAGAGGCTAATATTGATTCAAGTCCCGCCAGATAGATTAAGCGTGTTCAAGAGCCACATACTGGCAATTACAAGCGGTCTAGAATCCGGTAGTCACGCGAGAAGTGAAGTTTCCTTAATTCTAATGAAATAAAACAAGATAGGATGAAAATATAATAGTTCAGAAACAAATTTGGGCTATCGGTTCTAAAATTCAAAAATTAAGAAGCACACTGGAATTTATATTGTTTATTTAAGTTTAATATCTGGCATCATTAACGATCTCGTTAAATTGAATTTGTCTGAAGAACTGGTTTAGCCTGCCTACCAGTCCAGTGGAAAAGGCAGGCAAGCCTAGCAGCCCCAACCCCAGGGGTGCAATTGGGGACCCCCCATGTACAGTCTTTTTATTTTTCTGCCTGGCGCCTACACCTCTACTTAGCTGTTATTAGGGTCAATATATACGAAATCATATTATTGAGTTAGGACTAAAGTGAATACACCATTCGATGCCTTTTTTTTTATGCTGATTACGAATATAATAATCATTCCTATCGGAAATTAAAATTTAAGCCATTTTTGAGCTCTTGAAAATGACAATAAATAGGGTGTAAAAAGGCTAATATAGCGTGGAAAAAGGCTTAAAACCTTTGTTTTAAACTTACTGTTTCATAATAAATACTTATTTCAATCCATAAGCACTGACTTTCCATGAGTAAGTTGGATAATCACAAGTATATATGTTCCAAGAGTTCATTTTGCAAATATTATGTATTTTTTTCTTCCTTAACGCTGAATGTTCAAGAATGCGTTTTTGACAAACCGTCGAAAATATTAAAGGATTAGGTTAGGTTTGGTTAGGTTAGGTTAGGTTAGGTTAGGTTAGGTTAGGTTTAATATTTTCGAAGTTTCGTCGAAAATGCATTCTTGAACATTCGGCGTTAAGGAAGAAAAAAAAACATAATATTTGGAAAATGAATTTTTGGAACTTATATACTTGTTACTCATGGAAAGTCAGTGCTTGTGGATTAAAATAAGGATTTATTATGAAACAGTAAGTTTAAAACAAAGGTTTTAAGCCTTTTTCCACGCTATATTAGCCTTTTTACACCCTATTTTTTGTCATTTTCAAGAGGTCAAAAATGGCTTAAATTTGAATTTCCGATAGGAATGATTATTATATTCGTAATCAGCATAAAAAAAGGCATCGAATGGTGTATTCACTTTAGTCCTAACTCAATAATATGATTTCGTATATATTGACCGTTATTAGACCCTTTTTATTATTGCTTGTGCCAGCCACAAGATCCCCTGCCTTTTGCTCTTAGCTTGTAGATTGATTAGCCTAGTTTGATTGGAGTTCACTTTAGCCTACATCATTGGTGATAGCTCAAAAAAGAGCTATAGACCTCCTAGTCACAGACAGATTAGATGAGACTGCTCCAGTCAGTACAGTGGAGCTGAATCTATTAATGAGCAGATTGCTATGCTCACCTCACACATTAACACCCTTAAGAACAAGCAGAAGCTAATTGCAGATTCACTTAATGACCAAAACCTTAAATCTACTATGGCAGAAATTGTCACTGAGGCACTGTCTAATGAGGTTGGTTCTTTGATCGAAGCCTCTGTTAAAAAACTTGCCTCTAGTCATGTGGCTGCTGCTTTTGATGCTAACAATATGGAAGTCATTAAACAAGAGTTATACAATAGTCTTAAAATGGATCTTGATGTGCTTGTGGAAAAGTCACTAAAACAATATGATTTGAGGATGTCAAAGCTTGAATCATCTCTTCATTTGCTTGACTCAGGTTTGTCACAGCTGCAAAAATCTCTGAAACCAATTCAGCTCAATGTGGATCGTCTGAGCGATCAGTTTGACCAGATGAAAATTTCAAATCAGCTGATCCTATTTGGTTTCAAAGAAGACCCTTATCCAGAAGCTTCTGAAAGCAAATTTCTTGGATTTTGCGGTACTAGATTTCCTGGTATTCATTTGACTAAGAATGACATCGTTTTTAATAGAAAGATTGGAAAACAAGGCTCAAGTTTGAAATCTCGCCCACTTGTGGTGAAATTTTGTAGTCCAAGAATGCAGCAGCTTATTCTTAGAGAAAAGGAAAGTTTGCAAGGTAGTGTTGTCTTTATTTCTGAGTCACTCACAAAGTCTAGACTTTAGCTACTTAATTATGCTAAATCAAAGCTTGGGAAGAGGTCTACATGGTCTAGTGGAGGAGAAATACTTACCGAGATTTCTGATGGTAAAGTGATTACTGTTAAAGAGGCATCTGAAGTTAATGCTCTCCATCAGTCAATTACAGCCCATCCAAGCCCCTCCCAGGACTGAAATAAACCATTTTTCCCTTTTAAGCTCTCTTTTGTTGTTGATTTTTTTTTTAACTCTATTTATGATTTAATGGTTTTACTTATGCTTGCATTTATGTTGTTTTACATTATTCTTTTAAGTGAATTGCATAAACCGTTGATAACTCTTTCCTGTGGGTGCTTCTTTATTGTTTTGCCTTTTTCTTTATTTTGTCTTTGCCTTTTTCCTTGTAATTGTTTGTTATCATTTTATTTTTTTGAGCTTTGTAGCTTGTTATTGTTCTTTGTCTTGCAGTTTTTTCTCTCTTTTCTTTGCTGCCTATAAGTTTCACCTTTTTAGTTTCAATTTACCCTCTGCTATTTCAGCCTGCATGTTGGATATCTTTTGCATTTGTAAAGATATTGTGTGCATTTGTTATGTGTGGTAAATCTGGGTGATTTTTCTTTTTTTTTGAATTCTTCTATTCTTAAATCAGTTATCTTTGAGCAACCAAGTAGTGTTGGCAAACAAGAGGCACACACACTTGACCCTCTTCTTGAATCTATGGTTAATTCTAGTTGCAATTATCACACTACTATTGATTTTTGTGATAAAATCATGCATTCTCTCTCTTTAAATAGGTGCTTTAATGTATTTTGTTTGAATGTACATGGGATACGAGACAAGTAGGATAGTCTGAAATCATAATTGTGGTCTGATAATTCTTGTCCTTTTCATGTAATTGGATTAACAGAAACATGGTTATCTGATGGTGAAAATTTAACAGCTTATGATATGCAGGGTTATATTGCTATTCATGTCCCTTGAATGGTAACAAAGTGCTCAGGGGGCATTTCTTTATTTATAATGTCTGATATTAAATTAAGTAGACAGTATGACCTTGAATCCTTGTTTACCTCAGTAGTATCTAATAGTAGGACTGTTTATTCTCTTGTCATTGATCTGAAGTGCCAGTTTGCATGTGATACTGTTTGTTTGTTTTATAGGCAACCTCCTTTTCCAACACATCTGTTCTGTGATTTGCTAGATCAGCTTTCTGGTGTGAGGACTTTCTCTAAAAAACGTATTTGTGTTTTGGGAGATTTTAATTGCAATGTGTTAAATGTTGGATCAAGTAATGAATGCGACCATCTCTTTGATGTGCTTTCTTCTTTTGTGCTACTTCCTTCAATTTTCTTTTTCCTTGTCGTGTTGATCCTAGAAGAAATTCTGCCACTTTCATAGATAATATTTTCATTTCTCATTCTCCTAAATTGAAGTTTACTTCTGGTCTTGTTTTAACTGATCTGTCTGATCACTTCCCTATTTATCTATCACTTTTTGGGCCTAAAACTGAGACTGCTGTGAATGAGCAAGGTGAGTCTTCTTTTAGAACTTTTACAGATAACGAAATTTCTAATTTAATTCTTAGTCTTCAGAGTAATGATTGGTCTAGTGTTCTTGAAGCTAATGATGTTGAATGTGCAACAAGCTTATTTGTGTGTCGTATGGGAGCTCTGTTGGATAAGCATTTTCCTCTTAGGAAGAGACCAGGGAATTCTATACCCAAATGCCCATGGATGTCCAAAGGTCTGATCAATGCTACACATATGAAGGCGTCTCTGTTCAAGGTTGCATGGAAAAGTAAAACAAAGGATGATCTTTTGAAGTATAAACATTATAAAAATGTACTTACTTCTTCAGTACGTGCAGCCAAAAAGCTCTATTTTTCGCGTCGAATTGATGAGTGTAAGGGGAACTTGCGAAAGGTTTGGAGTGTAGTTAATGAAGCTATTTCTCGCAAGAAACTCAAACAGTCCCCCCCCATGTCATTACAGGAATTCTAATGGATCTATTGTGGATAAAAATTCTTCAGCAAACGCCTTCAATTCGTATTTTACCTCTCTTCCTTCGGTTCCCATTCAACCCAAGAGTAGAGTAAGTAGTTTTCCCATAACAGAAAAGTCATTTTTCCTTTCCCCATGCCGTGATATTGAAATTTATAGTATTATTTCCCAGCTTCCAAGTAGCCGTTCAGTTGATGGTTTTGGTTTGAGTAATAATGTTCGTAAAAAAACTGGTCAGTTTGTTTCTAACCCCATCTCACACATAACTAACCTGTCTCTTTCTTCTGGTGCTTTCCCTCATTTATTTAAAGTTGCTAATGTTTTACCCTTGCATAAAAAGGTGATACATCTCTAATTTCAAATTATAGACCCATTTCTCTTCCTCCTGTCATCTCTAAGGTTGTTGAAAGGTAGTGTATCGTAGACTCTCTTCATTTGTATTTAGTACTAAAACGACTGCAGGAAACTCATAACTAACCATCAGTATGGTTTTCGTCCCACTTTCTCTACCTCGTATGCACTTTCAGACGCAACTGAGTTTGTGCGTGTTAATCTGGACAAGGGCTTGTGTGTTTTGGGTGTATTTCTTGACTTTTCAAAGGCCTTTGATATGGTTGACCACTCTGTTCTTTTGTCTAAACTGTCTTCATTTGGAGTAGATGGAGTCCCACTAGAATGGTTAAGATCTTATCTGCCAGGAAGATCTTGGTATTTTTTGGTTAATGGTAATTCTTCAACTACTTTGCCTATATTGAAGGGTGTCCCACAGGGCTCTGTGCTTGGACCACTTTCGTTTTTAATTTACATTAATGATCTCGTTGATGGTCTTCATCCCCTTGTGCACCCTATTCTTTTTGCTGATGACAGTAACTTTTTCATTGCTGCAGTGGACTTGCCATCTGCCACTTCCCTAGCTTAAGGTCTTCTTGATAAAGTAAAAGATTGGCGCTGGTCAAATGGTATGACTCAACAGCCAAAAAAGTGCCATGCCATTGTACACTTCAGGACCCCTTATCGTATGAGAGACGTAAGGGAGCCAATCATCCTGACTTATGGGAATGATGTTATACCGCAAGCTGCTATGGTAAAATTTCTTGGTGTGTATCTCGACTTTACTTTCTTATAAACAACATATAACTCACACCCGTTCCCTCATCCTCCGCCAGTCTTCAATGTTGCATCGGGTTAACTCATTTCTTCCCCCAGATGTTATGCTTTCTCTTTATTATGCTTTTGTTTTTCTTTACCTTTCTTATTTCTGCTCTGTCTGGGGTAATACTAATAAATCTCTTCTCTGCTCACTTCAAAGAGCCCAAAATAGGGCAGTGAAGGCTACTTTTCTTCTCCCTCGGCTTTACCCTTCCTCTGATCTTTATAATGATACTGGAATAGCTCCGCTGGATCGTATTGATGGTAAAAGTAATCTTTATTTAGCGCATTCTGCTTTTCTAGGGACACTTCCACCGCCTTTGCAGGAATTTTTTTCAGGGACAGGCTCAGGTAGGTACTTTACTTTTTTACGTAGTTCTTCTCGTAGACTTATTTTACCCAAAAGTTCATTTACAGCAGCCCAGAGGTCTCCTGTTTATAAATCAATTCAATTATGGAATTTCATCCCTCCGGATGTCCCGTTATTTCTGTCTGCAGAGGCAGTTTTTCGTCGGGACTTTCCAGTATAGTAATTTCTCTCTCTCCTTCGTTTATTTTCCCTGTTTTCTCTTTTCCTAGTGTTTCTCATTTTTGTTTTTTTCCCTTATTTATCGTTAATATTATAAATTTTTTTTTTACTGTATGCTAGCGTTTATTCTCTTTAATCTTTATTTCATATATATTGTTGGATTTAGGGTAATATTTATGGTTCTTTTAATACTTTATTATTGTGTTGTATGGCCCACAACAAGCCAAGCTTCTTGGGCCAAATAACTTTTCTTTACGTTTGTAATAGCATTTTAGTATTAATATAATGATTGATTGATTGATTGATATATCTAGCCCAAATTTGGGCTATATATACATTAGGGGGGGGGGGGGGGGTAAAGCATAGCATATTTTAAATACATAGCATAACCTAACCCAACCAAACTACCTTTTATTCCCCCTAAACCCCATAAAAATAAAGTTTAAATATAGTTACCGGAGTGAGAAACCCTTTGTTTATGTAGCGTCTAATACCTATCTTCGGGTAATGCCTATCTGATCTTCAATACAATTCTCGCGTGACTACAGGATTTTAGACAAGTACCTTACAAGTTTCTAGGTGAAAAAACAAGAAATTTTGGATTTTTGTTCTCCCAAGAATGTTAGCCAAGAGTGTTTTAACGGTTTTTGCTTAATTTTTTTCATCATGAATGACCAAATCGAGCCAAAGTTCTAAGGATATTAGAAAAAGACACGTTTTGATCGGTTTTAATAGCCCTAGTATCCTTTTTTAGCATTAAAATAGATTGCTCCACAAAGAAGTTCTTGTTTCTACCTTTTTTTTTTGCTCTGAATGCTCCCTTTACAAGAGCTCTAGTCCTTCAGGTGAAGTCAGTAAGTTCCACTTTATAGACCGAACTAATTCATGGGAGAGTCAAGGGGCCTATCCATCATTTAAATCGAAAGTGGATCGATCACTCCTATCTCTTGCCTTTGCTTTGGAATTCATCTATATTGATGTCTCTAAGAAATAATTTGAGGCAATAATTTGCATTCCATGTCCAATATTAAATGCCATTCAACGTACATATAAAATGAACATACTTCTGAAACTAAAACTTATAACTGCTAGTTAGTTGGCTTAATGGTCAAGTATATACACATTAAACTTACGTTATTTCTTTAATTTTACCTAAAATATTATTTTTGTTTGGTGATTTTTTACTTTGTATATTTTTTTTAATTCGAACATCACTTTAATTTAATCGTTTATTATTTCCTAGTATTTTCAAAGTTTTCATTTTCAATATTATCTACTTAGTTCACTAAAATAGTTCGTATTATTCTAACAGCAAAGTGAGCTCCCTTCCCCACCACAGCGAAAAAGTATGGGTACTGGTGCATTAGATGGTCACTTCTAAAAAGTCAAGTTTGGTTAATGAAATGAAATAAAATAGGATGAATATATAATAGTTTAGAAAGAAATTCGGGCTATATATTTGCACATTAGGGGGTGGGGGTAAAGCATAACATATATTAAGTACGTAGCCTAACCTAACCTAGGTACCTTGCACCCCCTAAACCCCAAAAAACAACAGTTTAAATATCATAAACGCAATGAAAACTACTCTGCATTCTATTTCTTAATAGTGGTCTCTTTGAAAATAACCGGTCTCTGGTGGGTTTTGTCTGTCATTGCATGACTGGTTTCCTTGCATAGTGTATAAAAGTGACCATCCAAGAGAGAAAGAGAAAAAAAGGTTTTATTAAAAAAAATACAACACATTAACAACAAAACCCGAAGTTTATTAAACTTGTATGGGTACACATCACCTTTTACAAAACCCTACATACACAATTACTACCAGCCAGCCTTAGACCCCCCCCCCAAAAAAAGGACAAAAAATAATAAGAAGAAAATAAATAAATAAAAATAAACGAAATAAATTAATTTCTAATAATTTCACGACCTAATTGGATACCGAAGACACAAAACTAAAAATCATTCATTCTATTCTACCTCCTCGTCGCCCTCCCAAAAAAAAGTGTCACAATCACTTGAGAGAAAATTCGCCCAGCAAGGATTAAAACTCATATGTAGACAAACACTGTCCTTTTAATTTACTGCGAAATTCATTTAGCTCATCAATTGTTGAAATTGCCTGCGTTAATGGTTCCCATACCCGAGGGCCAACATGTCTTATGGAAAAAACAGATCGCTTTGTAATAACCTGAGGTCGCCGAACTAGTGTTGATGTTCTAGTCGAGTAATTATGAAAATTAACACCACTTGTAAACATTTCCCTAAAACACTCAGGTAATAACGCGTGTGTATATTTAAACATAAAAAGAGCATTGTCGAAACTTCCCGAGGCAGAATATTTTCACCTAACTGTATTTTAAACATTAGATACTTTGTCGAAACTTCCCGAGGCAGAATATTTTCACCTAACTGTATTTTTTCAATCCAAGGGTAGTAATTGCTACTTCTCCCATACATTACAAAATGGGATTTTGCATGGTTTAGCTGAAGTCTGTTAACCCTCATCCATTTCTCAATGTTTAACATGCCAGTCTGAAGATTCTGTATAAGCATTTCCCCGGTTTTTGCAGCAACAGTTAGATGCGTGTCATCAGCAAAATAAGGCAAAATAGATTTTGATGCTCCAGTATCACGACATTTTAAATCAAAAGACAGTCCATTGATAGCATTTCGCAGGTCATCAATATATATAAGAAACAGTAGTGGCCCCAAAACAGACCCTTGAGGGACACCGAATTCAACACTTTTAACTTGCGATTTAATTTCACCAGCACTGACAAACTGCTTTCTATCCTGGAGAAAAGATTCCAATAGACGATAAAACATACCTCGAAAACCACAATTCCTCAGCTTCACCAGAAGAATTCCATGGTCCACTGCATCAAAGGCTTTCACAATGTCCAAAAAAACAGATGCAACTTTCCACCCTTGATCCAGAGCATCGTTCACAAAAGTCGTGAGAAAAAGAAGAGCTTGATCTATCGACGTTGCTTTACGGAATCCAAACTGAGTTTTACTAAAATACTTTTTATTCTCAAGAAAATCAACCATCCTGCCACTAATCAATTTTTCAAAAACTCTCGATAAAACTGGCAGCAATGAAATAGGCCTATAATCATTCGGCAAATTTTTTTTTCCCCGCCCTTAAAAAGCGGAACCACTCTAGCAATTTTCATAAAATCGGGAAAAACACCAACTTTTAGGCACATATTAAATAGAACACAAACCTGGTCGCATATTTCCGAGAAAACATACTTAAGTACACGCAATGAAAGGAAGTCAGCACCCGAAGCATCATTTCTCATGTTCCACAATGTGGTACGTAATTCACTAGCAGTTACTGGTTTCAGATATGCAGATACATCACTTTCCTCGGGTAAAAACTGGTGGTATGTTCCATCCTCAGAAAATTTTCTCGTGGAGTTCGCTATCCGTTTACCAACAATAGAAAAATGGTCACACATATTATCTACAATCGAAGCATCAGTGTTGAAATTTTCAGGTAAAATTGAACTTTTGGAAGGGCTGAGAACAGAGTGAATTACTCTCCACGTTCGCCTGGGATTACCTGCACTTTTTTTAAACTCATTTCGATAATAATTAATTCTCGCTTCTCGTAATAGGTTATTGAGTTCACAATTATATTTCTTGTATCTCACTTTCGCCTCAGGAGACACTACAGAATATTTATATAGCAGTCTTCGATTTGATATGGCCTTCATCAGTCCTCTAGTAACCCAGGGTTTTCTAGGGGTAACATGAAACGCCGGCTTTTTAATAACTGTACAACTTTCTTTTGGTAATTTAGTTATTTCTGAATACCACAATGAAAACTTTTCATTCACTTGCAGATCACTACTTTCTAAAAAGTCAAATTGAGTGTTCTTTAATTTTCTTCTGAATATGTTAAGAGCCTCAGCATCCATTTTCAATGCAGAAATTTGTGGTGGTATATTCATAGCTGTAGGGACACCAAACTTCTTAATAACAACAAGAACACCAAAATGATCAGAAACATCATTCAAAATAACATCAGCAAAATCATACTTCACATTAACAAATATATTATCCAAAAGTGATTCTGAGTCATCTAATGTACTAGTACCAAAGTATGTTTAGCTGTGCTATCTACTACTACTACCACTACTACTACTACTACTACTACTACTACTATTACTACTACTACTACTACTACTACTACTACTACTACTACTACTACTACTACTACTACTACTGTTACTACTACTAACCACTCATCGCAGCACCAAGCCGCCTGAGGGTAACACAGGTACGCAAGTTTCTCCTCCATCCCATTCTAGTCATTGCCTCCTTCTTTACATCCTCCCAAGAAGTTCCCATTTCCCTTAAATACATCCTTACGACATTCTCCCACCCCATTCCGGGACGACCCACTTTTTGTTTTGCCCTAGACGGTTGACCTGGCCAACAAGGGGAATCTTTGGCAATCTGTGGTTCTTTTGATAGCTTTAAATATTACATACGAAATAAATTCCAGACGTATCAATCGTAGCCAATACACCAGAAATGGAAACCATCTGTTGTGTTATACCATCTGTGACGTATGTGACAAGTTATTACGTATTTAAACTATCTCTGACAGGATGTGATCAATACCTCAATTACGGAAACGAATATATTACAGCACAGTTTTACCACAAGACAATAGGAAAGTAACCTTCCCTTTTCTCTTTGTTCTTAATCTAATGGATGAAATCATAGATTTGAAGGTAGAACCTTTATTAGAAAATGTTGGTTTTCATGGAGGCCGTTTATCCGCAAATTCCACCTTCAGCTTGTCAAGTAAAGATACGTAGTACTCTCCTGTAATGGTTTGCTCTTTTTGAAGAAAATCGATTAGGATAATTCCATGACTATCCCAAAAAAAACAGTCATCATCAATTTCCCAGCCGACAAAAACAGGTTTTTGGAGCCTGTTCCCCTTTGCAGTCCGCTATTTTGACTGCATTTTTTTTTTCAGGCGTAGCCTATAATGGCGTATCCAAGTTTCATCTACGGTAATCAATCGGCGCAAAAACTCGGATTTAATATGTCTTAACTGCACCCATAGAGCGTTGCAAATGTTCATTCAAACACGTTTTTGGTCCAATATTAGCAAACGCGGTACCAAACTCCCGGACAGATTTCTCATACGTACATCTTGATTTAATATGTGACATACACATTCTTTGGACATTTTCCTTACTTCTACTATCACTCTGACTTTAATTCGACGGTTGTTTAACACCATTTGGTGAACTTTAGCGATGTTTTCGTTAGTAGTTATAGTTGTTGGACGTCCCAAACGTTCATCATCTCCCAAGCTTTTACAGCCACGTTTAAATTCAGCTGCCTGAAATTTCACTGTGGTAAACGAAGAGTCCCCGTACGCAGAGTCTAACTCATCTTTGATTTGCGTAGGCGTATTTCCTTTCAGAAACAAATATTTTACGACAGCTCAATACTCGATTTTTTCCATTTTCACACAGACTCACATCGACTCACTCAAAGAACTGTCGAATCAAAACTGCGCGTCCAAAATGGATGAAACTCCGATGTGTTGCTGTCAAAAGGTGCACAACAACATTCCCTGACTTTTATTGACGAATTCTGCCATTCATTCACGCTGAGGTCGGAAACTTTTCACACCACCCTCGTATTTGCTAAGTATGCAAATGGTATGACAGTGCGAACATTTTATTAAAATCACAGATAATCTAAATTTTTCTCAAAAAATATTGAAATCATGTTTTGGGAGGAGTAGGGGAGATGTCTTCTGGAAAAAATAGCTCTACTTCTTTCCTAGTTCATACAAACCATTAATACGTCTCAACCCAAAAAGAACCTTTAAATACTTATGACTTTCTATTTTTAGCTGTAGAGGAGGTGGGGTATTCTTCAAATATAATTCGTTAGCAGTAACCCCTTACTACTTTTTGGGACATCCCTAGGGACTACTCCTTTCTTCCAATTGTTTAACGGTGCAAGAAGAAAATTTTACAGCGCATCCCTCTTCTGGCGACCAGGTGCGTAATTTTGTTTCTACGCAAGAGTCCTGGATGTTTCAATTGCTTGGAATGTGGTCCGAATAATATACAGGTCCAAATAATAAGGAATTCTAAATGAAGTCCCTCGCACCTCTGCAGCACGGTCAGGTGGCAAGAATCCGAGCACGCCCTGTTTCTATGCGAAATTCCCAGATGTCCCCCCCCATATACACGTATAGACGGCTTTCCTGGAATCCAGGTGTCCCTGTTACGTCACGCGACAAACCTTCACAACTTAATGGGTCAGATAAGTGGAACTACCAACCCCTCAAGCTGTCACACCTACGCAACGTGGTCACTGGCTCTATTAAAGAAAACACAGTTGGCAAGACCCCCATGACACACCCCTCCGCCCTCCAATGACGTCACACGACTTACCCCGTTTCAAACGGTCAGGTGTAATGTACTTCACGCAATTTTATGTAACCATGCCTCAGGAACCCATGGGAGAATCCCTGCTTGTAACTTAATAATAGCACACACCTTACGTAATGATTGTGAATAACTGTCATGTAATACTTTTTTTTGACAATTTATTTTTCGCCCGAAACATTCAACCCTTTTTTTGTTTCTTCAACTTAATGACGGCGAAAATTTTATGTAAGGTCACTCAATGATTGCGCAACCATTACTGCCAGTTAATACCCTTTTGACATTTTATTTTTCGCCCTAAACGCTCAAAGCATTTTTCTTTCTTTAACTTAATGACTTTTTATGTTTTCGCTCAAAACTTTCAACGCTTTTTTTTCTTTATTTTTCCTTACTTCTTTGACCCCACTAGGACTGAAAAGGTCATTCCCATCCAACGAATTTGTGCCTTAACCGATAAAACCACCAATCTATTTCCAATGTTCTGTATTAGAGAACTACTTTCAGTAAATAACACAATCCCCTTGACGTCACAGGTTTTCCCTAGCAAGCACCATTGTTTTTCCATGCACTTACAACATTTGACACGAAGCCGGGGAATATTGATTTTCAGAGACAATCACTGTCAAGGTATTTATAACGATAAAAGGAAAATGTATCATTTCTTTGTGTGGGATACTAGATTTCACACTATCGTGACAATATACGGCTACCCCCCCAACAGTCAATTTGAAAGGGCAAGCAGATATTAGTGGTACATTTAAAGCGTTTTAAGAGGTATCTTTGAAGGTTTTTTAATGAAATGCATCGTTTCTTTGAGTAATTATTAGATTCCCCCGTCGTTCTTGGGAAAAAATCTTTAACACCTCCACCTTAACTTTTAAGCTGTAGAAAATGTTACTCGAAGCAATTCACACCACAATGACATTGCTTGACTGTCCCCCTTCATTATTCCTAAGCCATTTTTCAGTTATTTTATGACAAAAATTATGCATTTAAATCCCGTGATTCAAGTTTTTGCAACCTAAACCTATCATGATTCCCTAAAAAACACTCCACTTCACTATGGCCTCACAACCCCCTCCATCATACAACTGGCACCAGTCCCCTGTCCCTTTTTTAAAAAAAAAGGGACAGAAGTAACAATTTTTTCCTCAGTGATAAGAAGTTTTCTGTTATAATTAGTAAGTTTTCCGTCAAAGATAAAAAAATTTTTTAGAAGCAATAATTTTTTCGTTTATGATAACAACTTTTATGTCAGAAGTAGCAAGTTTTTCTTAACAGTAACAAATTTTCTCTTCGAACTAACAAACTTTTGCTTAATACTAACAAAATTTTACTAAACACTTTCAATTTCTCTTGGAAGTAATAGGTTTTCTTAAGAAAAGTAACAAATTTTTTCTAATAGTACAAAATTTTCGCTCAAAGATATCAAATTTATCTTAGAAGTAACAATTTTGTCTACGATAACAAGTTTTCTGTTAGAAGTAGTAAGTTTTTCTTAACACAAACAAACTTTCTCTTAGAAGTAGCAACTTTTTTCCTTAATAATAAGAAACATTAACTTAATAATGTCAAATGTCTCCTGGAAGTAACAGGGTTTTTCTTAATAGTGACCAATTTTTTCTAATAGCAGCAAGTTTTCCGTCATAGATAACAAATTTCTTCTAGAAGTAACAATTTTCTGTTTGTGATATCAAGTTTTCTGTCAGAAGTAGCAAGTTTTTCTTAACACTAATAAATTTTCTGTTCGAAGTAACAACTTTTTTCCTTAATACTAAAAACGTTTTGCTTAATAGCATCAAAATTCTCTTGGAAGTACCAGTTGTTTCTAAATAGTAAATTTTTTCTAATAAAAGAAAGTTTTTCGTCAAAGATAACAAATTTCTCTTAGAAGTAACAATTTTTTGTTTGTTTTTGATAACAGGTTTTCTGTCAGAAGTAGCAAGTTTTTCTTATCACTAACAAATTTTCTCATCGAAGTAACAACTTTTTACTTAATACAAACAAACGTTTACTGAACACTACCAAATTTCTCTTAGAAGTAACATTTTTTTTGTTAATAGTAACAAATTTTTTTTCTAATAGCAGCAAGCTCACCATAAAAGTTAAAAAATTGCTCTTAGAATTACCATTTATTCCTCAGTGATAATAATATAATATAATAATAATATAGATTTATTACCTGCCAAAACTGTAAAAGATACAAGGGCGGCAGAGTATAAAAAAGTGAAAAAAATGCAAAAAGAAAAAAAAAGACAAACAACAAAGTACGGTTTAACACGAATATATACAATGAAATGGGTCCTCAACATCGACATTCAAATAACACATTCAACTCAAGTCTGTCCCTGAAGAGTTACCCAAGGATGACCTAGAGTCACGAACTTTTTATGAAAACTCGCTACTCTGGCAGGAACTGCCAAGGCAGGGTCTATCAATCCAAATCTACTGATCAAATACCGGTTTTTGGACCATGGTGGTAGTCCAAGCAGATACTTAGCATATTTAAAATAAATCGTGCGCAACTTTTTCTTCTCTGTCTGTGTGAAGCAACTCCAAAACGGAGAGATGTAGAGAAAACTCGGTAAAACAAATGCATTATACAATCGGGCTAAAATATCACGACTAAATCTCGCCTTGCTCAGGACAAGCTTTCCATATGCAGAACGAACTTTTCTAAGGGTATCAGCGATAATAAGTACGCGTGTGGCCTTGAGTGACGTACCGATCGGGACTCCAAGGTAAGTAAGTGATGGAACAGGTTTGATTTCCGTATCATCTAGCATAACGCATATGTCCTCAGTCGACACTTTATAATTGAAAAATAACAATTCAGTTTTCGATGGATTAAACGTATGGCCGACACGAGCATATTCTACCTTTAATGCACTAAAACAACTCTTTATTCCATTCAGGGTTCTACTAATGTTTAAAATGTCGTCGGCATAACCTATGAGCGACACATCAATCCCACATAGAATACACGTTGTTGGTGCTTCATGTTGCACTTCGATTACGGAATTATTGAATAAATCTGGTGAATTTACTGCTCCTTGCCTAATACCCTTATTCACTGGTATATCAATTTCTAAAAGCATATCACAATCCCAACCAGGACACTTTATCCTAACACGAAGATTACTATACATTGAATCAAGGGGTCCGATGACCGAATTTTCTACACCTCTCTCTGCTGCAGAGAGTAAAATATGGTCGTGGATAGACGAATCGAAAGCACGGGCAAGATCATGGGCTGCTAAAACTAAAGAATCATTGTCATTCTCAGCGTCAGTCAGTATAGACACCAGCGAGTAAAGGGCATGATCACATCCAAGCGATCGCTGGAACCCAAACTGGTGTGGGGGAACCGAGCACTTGCTTCTAATTTCGTCACGAATAAGAAGCTCAAATAGTTTACATAGTGTAGTCGACACAGTAATGGGCCTATATGAAGAGCACTGGGAGGGAGGCTTCCCTGGTTTGAGAATAGGTGTTATTACACCAATGCAAAAGGTATCCGGGACGATACCTCTGGTAACGATAATTTAGAATAATAATGATACATGTTCAAGAAGTTGTTCACTACCATAGAGTAAATGCTGGCCACAAATTTTATCGAAGCCTCTCGAAAATTTCTTTTTTAGCTTTTTCAGGCATTCACGTATTATACTTCTATTAACTACCATGTTCTCTTTCGGCAATTTTAGCATTTCATCTAGCTCACTCCGGTAAGAATTCCGTAGCGCTTGGTCAGGACTTTTGAACTGATCGGTGAAGTAAGTATTCCAGGCCTCTTTTGTTGGAAGGGGGACCTCAGAGGTCGATTCTTTGGGCTTCACTAAATTCCGCCAAAGGAGTTTGGGATCGGACTTGCTTTTCTTGCTGTATTCGTCAATTATGTCTCTACGGTGCTTAGACAAGGCTTTGGCAAAGGCACGTTTAGTATGATTCTTCACTTTCCAGACTTGCCCAGATCTTGGCTTACCACTGTCACACCATAGGCGAAACCAGAACTTTGCAGTCTGGCATGCTTCTGTTAAATTTAGGTTAGCGGACCATCCTCTAATTTCAGTGTTTACTCGAACTTTTCGAGAGGGTACGGCTGCTGATTCGGCACACTGAAGGGCATGGCATATTGAGGCAGAGTAAATGTTCAACAGAAGTTTCTGCTCTTCGGCCGGAATGTCACTGTTGGACATCAGTAGCGGGAAAGGGACTTGGATCTTTTCAAGAATGCTATTACACACTTGTTGATACTGTTGGATCGCAGCATCATCGAGCTTCCAATCTTGCACAACTTTGAGCTTTGGAGCTGCGCTTTTTTTTACTTCAGAGAATGGGCAAGCGAAACTCAAGGATATAGGTAAGTGATCGCTAAGTGTACCACCCATTAGTACCGACACAGATTCGTTCTGGACATTGAATGATGTAACAACATGGTCGAGATTAGATACAGAGCCACTGTTATGACAATAACTGAAGTTTTTATCTTTATCCACAACCTTGAAGCCATCTGGTAAGACTCCTAAAGCTATTTGTGTTCTGGGACTGTCAGTGTCAGTAAGGTCGCAGTTGAAGTCGCCAATAATTAAATATTCATGACCCGACTGCTTTATTCTCAACACACATTTAGCAAGTTTCTCGCAGGATAGGTTGAATTTTGTCTCTGATCGATCATTCTTGTAATTAGTAGGAAGGTAAACACAGATCAGAACAATACCATAGACGTCCACTGCGATAAAACTGTCTTGCTGCTCGACAAGTTTGGCGGAGATGTGATCTTTAATTACAATAGCAATGCCTCCAGATGGCCTTCCTCTACAGCTTGATTTCGCTTCTCTAATAAAGAACCGATGCTTGTCAGAGAACTTGATACAATCCAAGCTATCCTTGCTTAAGAAGTGTTCTTGTATGCAAACTATGTCATGATCCTTGGCAAATTGTTTTATAATTGGAACCTTATCACGCAGATTTCCGTTCATATTCCAAGATATTACTTTAAGAGATGAAATGGTGGCTCTTGCCATTGCGGTTTCTTCATTGCTTTCAGGACTTCGGGACAACGTATGCTATAACAGGGGTGCTTATCGGATTTGCAAAGCGCGCACCGAATAGGATTTTCGCAAGGATGCTCCTTTTTTGAAGCATGCCCTTCTTCGCCACATCTAGCGCAACGTTTAGAGTTTTCACATTTCGACGCTAGGTGTCCATAGTTTTGACAGTTGAAGCACCGGCGTGGGACATTAATAAACTCATCAATATGAATTCTTTCGTATCCTATCAAGGGCGGGTTCCGCATTGCATGTTGCAGATCACTTTTAAGGGAAAACTGCAGTTTGAAGGACCTGGTTGCTCGGATTTGCTCTGCTTTAACACAATTCGAGACCACGGCTAATAGAGCATCAGCATCAATTTCTGTGGGTACAAGTCTAGCTATACCAGAAAAGGTAGGAGTTTTCATTTTGGGGTCCAAAGTCGCATTATCACCGTTGAGAATAGCAACACTCAGTTTTTCGGCCGCTTGTTTGTCTTTCAGGTTTATACGCCATTCAGTTTGGGTTTGCTTCAGCTCACCAACATGATCTGTTATGCTTGAATCGTTGTTACATAGTTTGTCAATAAAAGCTTTTCTCCCAGAAGCGGAAGGTGGCGGGTTTGCCGGCTTCTTAAGAATGACAGCATAGGTGGAACTTGTCGGTGCTTGCGTTGGCAGGCTATGCGTTGTTGAGTCCTTATTTCGGGCAATCAGTGAATCTAACTTCGTATTCATCTCGTTAATGTTTCTGGTAACAAATGCGCTGATTTGGCTACCGCAAGAAGGGACTTCTTGGGGCTCGGCAATAACAAAAGTCGGTAGCTCCACACTTTTCAGATCACATTCTTTTAAGATTTTCATTATGTCGAGAACATTTTCACTTTCAATATGTTTTATGGAGGGGCGTACGTTTGGATGAACAATAGAGTAGATGAGGATTTTAGCCTCCTTGATCGATTCTTTCCCAAAGAAGTCGGTGCACGTCTTAGCTATCTCATCTTTCGGTACACCACTGAGCATTGATCTTAGCACATAGTTCAGTACAGCATTCCAGACCAATTTTTTTGGAGTGGTCATCTTGGCCAAGGAAGAAGTCGCTCGTAAAATATTCACCGGCAACGTCGCTCGGCAAAAATTTCAAAATGGTCACCGGCAACCCTGCGCACGGGAGAAATTCTTTGGAGCTTTTACGTCAAGGAAAACGAGGGAAGCGTCGAGCCCCGCTACCTATTCCCCGCAATTTAAGAGTCAAAGGATCCGGCAGGTACCTCTACGGCCGTTGCAACAGGTGCTCTCCCCTCTTCTGCTCGTTTTCCTCCCAAAAAAAAACCCAAATCCCGCTAATACAATAAAATACTGGTTTGTGCCTTGACCTCTAGATGGCGCTCCGATCTAGGCCTTTGTAGGAGCGGTGTACCTTAGGTGAATGAAACAGGAATGATTTCGATGCGGAAGAAAAGTGCTTAAAGTTGTTATTGTTTGGCGTTGTAGAGATACTGAAATTTTGGTTAATGGTGGGTATTTTAATTTTGAACAACAGAGAACCGTGTCCTGAAGACGTTTCTTAACTCTAGCATCAGATCTTCACTTAATTGTAGGTAAAATTCGCTATTCAAAGACTCTGTATATATATATATAATATGAACGCACTCTTAAATCCGCTATTAAGAATTATTATAGATGACGCTGTTTTGCTTCCAAGCAAAGAGCATAAATTAGTAATAATATTATAAGGCAACTCCAATTAAATAAATCTATTCTTCAACACAAATTATATGAGAAGAATTGAAAACTATGTTTCCTTACTGTTCCTGGGATCACAGATTCCAAATCGAGCACAACCTTGGTTAAAGAATCAAACTATTTCCATATAAATTTAACTTATTTCAAACTTGGTAATTTATTTGCTTCCACTAATTAGAAAGTTACTAAACTTGCTTTAGAAAGTTAATAAGTTTTCTTTTAAAACTAGCAAGTTTTCCGTCAAAGATAACAAAATTTTCTTAGAAGCAACAACTTTATGTTTATGATAACAAGTTTTCTGTCAAAACTAGGTCATCTTAACCTAAGTTAAATGAACCTAACTTAAACGAAGAGAAAATTGTTGGTTCTAAGAGAAATTTCTCATCTCTGACGGAAAATTTACTGCTATTAGAAATTTTTTTATTATTAATAAAAAACCCGCTACTTCCAAGAATTATTTCATACTATTAAGTAAATTATTGTTAGTATTGTTGGAACCCTTGGTCCCAGTTTTGTCAGATAAATGTCCCTCCCAAATTCATTTCTTTTGGCCCCTTAATTATTTTCCTTCCTTAAGTAATAAATATTAATTTTCCTATTATTTTTGACGCCATTTTGGGTCCTCTTAACTGCGTACGTGCTTAATAGACCACGAGGGAAAGAATTGCGCAGTTAGGGAGGTCGGCCAATAGATTAGTAAGTCCAAGGATTGGCTGGAAAGATTCATTTACCACCCTAGTAACCCCCGACGAAGCACACGGCTAGCGGGCTGGCAGGAAGTGTCCATTTTTCTTAGTCAGTTCTGTTTATACCGCGTGATTGTTAATACAGTAAGATTTTTCTATGTACTCTTTTTAACTTTTCAGCTTAGGTCGAATCTAAAAGAGTTAGTTAGAAATCTTATCGGTAAACTTTGGCTTTAAATGTGGCCATAGACCATCCGATCACGTCAGTATACGGAACCGTTGGAGTAAACGCGGAAATCCCACTAATTTGGGGCCAAAGAGGGATCTTCCCCCTCCAGTAAGTGGCATAGCAACTCTTTGCGCCATTTTCGCCTTTAAAAGTGGTGACCCCGCACGATAAACCTCCAATAAGTGGTGGCAGCGAGTTAAGGTCCTATCAGTAAATCTGATAATAAAAGAATTCCGCGCTTTCGAAGAGACAGGTTAATTTGGCCTAGACAGTAGCCTATAGTGGGTACATATATAAAAATTATAAAGAGAAAATTTTTATCTGAGCTGTGCCTAGTCGGATAATAATAAGTAATAAAATTTAGTAATCAAAAAATCACGCGAATAATTAACTTGTGAGACAAGGGAGGCGGGAGGCTGAGCCACCCACAGATAATCGACAAATTAAAAGGAAATAATTTTTCACGAAAGGATAAAAAGAAACATTGATAAAAGGATTTTCATTTGAATGAAAGACGTTAAATAAACCTTAAAATAATGGCGGACAAACGAAGAATTCAAACAAGATCTACCTCGGTAAAAAAAAATCAGATTCAGACACACAATTATATGTGACTCCTGCTGGAAATACCATAAGAAAAATACCACCAAATAGAACCATATATCACTCAACAGGTGAAATAGACATTTCTGGGACGTGTGAAGAGGAAATCTTCAAAACAAAATCAGTAATAGAGCGATCTCCGGTACGAACCAGAGAAGAAGAGAAAAGTCTAAAACAAGTGCAGAAAGAATTACTCGCAGATAGAGAAATCCAAACAAAAGAAACAGTGGCGATAATACATGAGGAAAAATTATTACATGAAAGAACGGGTATAACAAGAAAAACTCACCCTTCAAAGAAGGTACAAAAAGTAGGGGAGTTGCGGGGAGAAGAAAATATTATACAACGAGTAGACTCAAAAAACGAGTTAAGAGAATATAATAACAGTGAGATTCAGAGTAGGCCAAGTAGCAGGAGTAGTAGAAGCTCAATTTCCAGTAGGAGCTCGCGAAAAAGTACCCAAATAGATATGACACAAAAACTATTAAATTTCATGGAGAAAGAAAGAGGGAAAGATAGACAAGAAAGAGAAAAAAAGGAAGAGGCTGATAGGATAGCCAGGGAAAAAAGGAGGAGGCAGACAGAGAGGAAAGAAAATACATAATGGAAATGATTGCAGGGAGAAATTCCCAAGAGCCTTAGACATCGTCTACAATAGAGGTAATGCAGGCAATAAACCTGCAACCAATGAAAGAAAATGAAGATGTACATTTATACATATACAATTTTGAAAAAACGGCGGAATTAAGCGGATTACCGAGAGAAAATTGGGTGACAAGAATACAGCCCCTCCTTAACTACAAAGCACAACTTGCATATAAAGCATTACCAATGGAATACTCAAAAGATTTTGAAAGGCTAAAACAAGCCATTTTTGAAAAATTTCAACTCTTCCCCGAGCACTTTCAAAGAAGGTTTAGAAGCGAAAGAAAACGAGACAACGAAACTTATAAAGAACACGGGTACAAATTGAAAGATATGTGTTTAAAATGGCTAGAGATAGAAAGCTATACAATATTAGAAGACCCGGAAGAAATAAAAGATAAGATAACGGGAATAGTTAATAAAACAACGATGGAACAATTCTTAGAAAATACCCATCCAAATATGAGGATGTACTTAAAAGAGAAAAACCCAGAAACAATTGAAGAAATGTCCGAATTAGCAGACAGGCACACTGAAATTAGAAGGGAGGCATTCCCACAAAAACCAAGGTTAGGAGGAAATGGTAGAAAAGAATACCCGTACACAGAAAATAAAAAGAATGCTAGCCAAATATGGCAAACACAAGGAGAAGTAACATGCTACCAATGTAACTTGAGCGGCCACTATAGCACCAATTGCCCAAATAAAGACGATAGAAAATACGGACAAAAACAGGAACAGCATGACGTTACCTGTTATAACTGTAATAAACGACGACATTACGCCTCAGATTGCCGAAGCGCGAAAAAAATTACGACAATAATTACAGAACAAGGGAAGAAGGAGCATACGGAAGACAAGACAATCCGAGAAATGATCGATCCCGAGAGAATTGGAAAAAGTCTCAAACGTATAAGAGAACCGCATGGGTTAAAAGCCCGGAGAATATGAAAACTTGCGCATTTGCAGAATCACACAAAGTATGTGGCGAACTAAATGGTAAATCGGTAGAAATAGCTATTGATTCCTGCAGCGACCAAACCTACGTACGGGAAGACTTGATAAAGAAAACCGACATAAATTACAAAAATAAAGTGACATCGCTATGCTACTATGGAGCAGAACATAAATGTCCGACAGCTCAGGTCATAATAGAATTAGCCAATAAAGAGGGAAATACGGTTAAAAAAGAATTAAAAGTAGGGGTTGTACCTACTCTTGCAGTAGACGTTTTATTAGGGGGAGATTTCGGAAATATCGAAAACTTTCTCGCACTAAAAGCAACCTCCGTGATTAAAAAAGTAAATGCGGTGACACGAAGTCAAGAAAAAAATAAAAGGGAGGCTGTGCCCCCACTAATGAAAATGATGATCAGAATATACAAAACCCATTTCAGTTTAACGACGAGATATTCATAAAAAATACAAAACCGAGAAAACCTAAAAGCAAAAGAAGGGCGGATAAAAAGGAATATAACCAAAAACAAGAGAAATTATTGACCGTAGAAAAAGAACCAGAAAAGACCGAAGAGGAACTAACTGAAACACTCGGAATAACTTCCGAAAAATTCGCAGAACTACAAACAAACGATAAAGAATGCAGAAAAATAAAACTAGCACTAACGAATCAAAAAAATCCGCAATCTAAACAGTTTTCCAATAATGGAAATCTACTTTACAAAATAATGGAGACTGGGAAAAACGCTAGAAAACTACAACTTTTGGTACCACATGAATTAAGGAAAGCGGTAATAAAATTGGCTCACTCAAGCCCAACGGGGGGACACATGGGATCCCAAAGAACAAGAGATAGAGTCTTGCAGCGTTTTTGGTGGAAAGTATTAAAAAAAGATATTATCAACTTTTGTAAAAGATGCAAAGACTGTCAATTAGTCGCACACAAAAAACCAAATGAAAAAGTTCCAATGAAAAAAATGCCCATTTTCGGCAAACCATTTGAGAGAATTTCAATGGACATTGTAGTCCCACTTCCGAAGTCTAGCGCGGGAAACAGATTCATTTTAGTTATTAATGATCTGGCTACGAGATACCCAGAAACTATCCCAATGCGAACAGTAAAATCACCAAAAATCGCAGAAGAATTAGCGAAATATGTCTCGCGTCACGGAATCCCTAAGGAAATTTTAACAGATAATGGAACCAATTTATATCGACATACATCCGAAAATTATACGAAATTCTCGGTATTAAACAAGTATTAACTACTCCATTCCATCGTCAGACAAATGGAGTGACAGAAAGATTTAACGGAACCCTAATTAGTATGTTGAGACGTTTTGTAACAGATGATGTAAACCAATGGGACAAAATGCTTCCTTATGTCCTTTTTGCATACAGAGAGACTCCACACCAAGCTACAGGGTTCTCGCCATTTGAATTACTATATGGGACAAACCCAAGGGGGGTGTTAGACATTTTAAAGGAATCATGGGAGAATGAGGAGAAAAATGAAGAAACAGTGATAACCCACTTGCTATCACTACGAGAAAAACTGCATAAATACCATGAAATTGCAAAACAAGCACAGGGGAAATATGCAGACAAAACGAAAACATGGTACGATAAATCCGCCCGAATGCGCGAATTCAAGGAAGGGGAGGAAGTCCTCATTTTATTACCGGACGGAAATAATAAACTGGAATTGAGATGGAAGGGACCGTTTAAGGTAAAAAAGAAAATGAATGATGTAAATTATATGATAGAATTAGATGGAGCGAGAAAAAAGGAAGAAGTTTACCATGGGAATTTACTGAGGAAATTTAACAAGGAAAATGAAAAAGAAAACCTCAAAAGAAAAGAAATGAAAAAATAAATTGACCGAATGCTCGAGTTAGGGGTAATAGAACCATCAAATTCAGAATTTGCAGCACCAGTCGTATTAGTCCCGAAGAAAGATGGCTCCATTAGATTTTGTGTAGACTACAGAAAACTGAATAATATTTCCGAATCAGACACGTACCCAATACCAAGAATGGATGAAATTCTAGAGTCTGTTGGCTCCGCAAAATTTATATCAATTTTAGACTTGAGAAGGGGATATTGGCAAGTAAAAATGGACCCAGATGATTCAGCCAAAACTGCCTTTATTACTCCATTTGGGTTGTACCAATTTAGGTACATGCCATTCGGACTAAAAGGGGCACCAGCAACATTCCAAAGGCTAGTAGATTATATTTTAAATTCCTTACCCTATACAAGAGCCTACTTGGATGATATTATAGTATTTTCGAACTCGTTCAATGAACATCTAATCCATATGGAACGAGTATTAACCAGGCTGAGGAGAGCAGGACTAACTTTGAATGTAGAAAAATGTAAATTTCTTGTCTGTGCAGACACATACAGAATACCTTGGACACAAAATAGGAAACGGTATAATAGCCTCATTAAGGGAAAAAACAGAAAAAATTAGAAACGCAGCAGTTCCGACCACAAAGAAAATAGTTCGGTCATTTTTGGGGTTGGCAGGATATTATCAAACATTCATACCAAATTTTGCAACGATTGCTACACCTTTGACGGAGTTAACAAGAAAGGGGGCCGTAGACCCCGTTAAATGGTCACAATTGAACAAAATGCATTTGATACACTGAAAGATGCTCTTTGTAGCGAAAGGATACTCAGAAATCCAGATTTTTCTTTACCATTTGTGCTACAAACTGATAGTTCAGATTACGGATTAGGGGCAGTTTTATCCCAAAATTTTGAAGATGGGGAACATCCAATCACATTTATATCCAGGAAATTATCGAAAGCAGAATTAAATTATAGCACAATTGAAAAAGAATGCCTTGCGATAATTTATGCGGTCAAAAAACTGGGCTATTATGTATATGGACGAAAATTTATAATAGTGACAGATCACAACCCATTGAAATGGCTAAATATAATGAAGCAAGATAACCGACGATTAGCACGGTGGGCCTTGTGCCTACAAGAATACGACTTCGAAATAAAGTCAAGACCAGGGACAGATAACGAGAACGCTGACGGCATGTCCCGATTGGAATAAAGAGATATATAAATAATAGGGGGGGGGGAATAAAATGTTGGATGGGCTGTGCCTTGAAAACATAGACAATAAGGGGGAAAAAGAGGTCAAAGACCCATGGGGAATAAAACAAGATGGTTACAAAATAGAGATGAATGACCTACAACGGGTTGGGGGAAAGTTGGCAGATATTAAATGTCGAGTTGGATTGGAAATATTTGGAAATAAATTTGAGATTAGTATTATCAATTCAAAAGATATATTGGTCCTTTATGAGGGGGAGGAATCCCTTGGGGAAGATCCCCTGCGGGAAGTCGCGAAAGATAGCCCTTTTTCCTAAATGCACAACTGGCGGACAAGTTGTGATCCCTTTACCGAGATCTTGCATTTCTGATCTGGAGTCTTTGGGGGATACTCTCTCCCAGTCACTTCATACTTCACCGAAACCGTTGTCCAGCAACCCTATTCACAGCTGTTATTCTTCATGGGAGTCGACAAGTATTTCCGGCAAATTGTATTCAGTGGGAGATGTATCCAAATTTCATTTTCAATTAGCATCAACGTATATTCTTCAGTTAATTATCCCAGGGGTGGGAAACCAGAAAAAAGCGATTCATGGTTAGCTCAGATTTTTACGTCATTTCTTGAACCCTTATCGTTTTCACAGGCCTGTGTATTTTCAGCCTTAGACTATTTGAAATTATGCCAAGGGGCAATTTACTTTTTTATCGAGACTTGGGGTTGTTTCCACAGATGGAAATTAAGAGGCTAGTGCAGCCAATTTTTCACGATGGCTGGCATCATCACATGTTCCATAAATTGATTCTCTGCTCCTCTCAAATGTAAATTCGTGAGAGCAAGAAAATTTTTGTTTTTGATTGTGCTGTGCACAATGAATTTCTACGAGTCCCGAGGACGACATCCTGCAATTATTTCCAACGGAGGAGGAAGAGAAGCTACTGAAAAACGAGGAAAACTTCATAGTACCCCACCCTACTCGGCAAGGCAGAAACCCTCGCACGGCAAGAGCTCTAAGGAAGAAATAAACCTGGAAGACCTGGAAGACCAGAGGAAGATGAAAAGGAAATTTAGTGTGTATTTTAATTTGATATTATGTCTGAATTTCCAGCCAATCCAACGGGGATGTGGGCCATTTATCTTAGGAGGGAGGTGTTGGAACCCTTGGTCCCAGTTTTGTCAGATAAATGTCCCTCCCAGATTCATTTCTTTTGGCCCCTTAATTATTTTCCTTCCTTAAGTAATAAATATTAAATTTCCTATTATGTTGGACGCCATTTTGGGTCCTCTTAACTGCGTACGTGCTTAATAGACCACGAGGGAAAGAATTGCGCAGTTAGGGAGGTCGGCCAGTAGATTAGTAAGTCCAAGGAGTGGCTAGAAAGATTCATTTTCCACCCTAGTAACCCCCGCCGAAGCACACGGCTAGTGGGCTGGCAGGAAGTGTCCATTTTTTTAGTCAGTTCTGTTTATACCTCGTGATTGTTAATACAGTAAGATTTTTCTATGTACTCTTTTTAACTTTTCAGCTTAGGTCGAATCTAGAAGAGTTAGTTAGAAATCTTATCGGTTAACTTTGGCTTTAAATGTGGCCATAGACCATCCGATCACGTTAGTATACGGAACCGTTGGAGTAACCGCGGAAATCCCACTAATTTGGGGCCAAAGAGGGATCTTCCCCCTCCAGTAAGTGGCATAGCAACTCTTTGCACCATTTTTGCCTTTAAAAGTGGTGACCCCGCACGATAAACCTCCAATAAGTATTAAGGAAACAAGTTGTTACTTCGAAGAAAAAATTTGTTAGTGTTAAGAAAAATTTGCTAGTTCTGACAGAAACTTTTTATGATAAATATAAAGTTGTTACTTCTAAGAAAAAATTGTCATCTCTGACAGAACATTTGCTTTATCTAGCAGAGAAATTGTTATCACCGACGAAAAAATGTCACTTCTAAGAGAAATTTGTTATCTTTGACAGAAAACTTGATGCCATGAGAAAAAATTTGTTACAATTAAGAAAAACCTGTTACCTCTAAGAGAAATTTGATGGTGTTATGTAAAAGTTTGTTTAGTTTTAAGGAAAAAAAGTTGTTACTTCCATGAGAAAATTTGTTAGTGTT
Source organism: Artemia sinica (assembly GCA_027921565.1). Classification (NCBI taxonomy): domain Eukaryota; kingdom Metazoa; phylum Arthropoda; class Branchiopoda; order Anostraca; family Artemiidae; genus Artemia; species Artemia sinica. The sequence goes on along the minus strand of CM051259.1, from coordinate 31,651,156 downwards.
AAGGAAAACTTACTACTTCTGACAGAAAACTTGTTATCAAAAACAAACAAAAAATTGTTACTTCTAAGAGACATTTGTTATCTTTAACGAAAAACTTTCTGTTATTAGAAAAAAAATCTTTCTATTAAGAAACAACTGTTATTTCCAAGAGAATTTTGATGATAATAAGCAAATCTTTGTTAGTATTAAGGATGTAAATGTTACTTCGAAGAGAAAATTTGTTGGTGTTAAGAAAAACTTGCTAGTTCTAATTGTAAACTTGTAATCATAAACATAAAATTGTTACTTCTAAGAAAAATTTGTTATCTTTGACAGAAAACTTGTTACTTCTAATGGAAAAAATATTATCACTGACGAAAAAATTGCTACTTCTAAGAGAAATTTGTTATATTTGACGGAGAACTTGGCGCTAGTAGACAAAATTCTTATTATTAAGAAAAAACTTGTTACTTCTAAGAGAAAATTGATAGTGTTAAGTAAAAGTTTGTTAGTATTAAGGAATAAGTTGTTACTTCGATGAGAAAATTTGTTAGTGTTAAAGAATCGTCGACCAAAAATTTGTTACTTCTAAGAGAAATTCATTATATTTGAGGAAAACTTAGTGCTATTAGATAAAAATTTTACTATTAAGAAAACAACTGTTACTTCCTAGAGAAATTGAAAGTGTTTAGTAAAATTTTGTTAGTATTACGGAAAAGGTTGTTAGTTCGAAGGAAAAATTTGTTACTGTTAAGAAAAACATGCTACTTCTGACATAAAACTCGTTGTCATAAACGAATGAATTGTTTCTTCTAAGAAAAATTCCTTATCTTTGAAAGATAACTTGCTAATTCTAACAAAAAACTTGTTATCACAGAGGAAAAACTGTTACTTCTAAGAGATATTAGTTAACTTTGATGGTGAGCTTGATGTTATTAGAAAAAATATTGTTACTATTAAGAAAAAACCTGTTACTTCTAAGAGAAATTTGGAAGTGTTAAGTAAAAGTTTGTTTGTATTAAGAGAAAATGTTGTAACTTCGATGAGAAAATTTTTTAGTGTTAAGAAAAATTTGCTACTTATAACAAAAAACTTGTATCATAAGCAAAAAAGTATTACTTCTCTGAGAAATATCTCATCTTTGACGGTAAACTTGTAGTTATTAGAAAAAAATTGTTACTGTTATGAAAAGAACCTGTTACTTCGAAGAGAAATTTGATAATATTAGGTGAAAGTTTGTTAATATTAAGCAACAAAGTTTTTACTTCGAAGAGAAAATTTGTTATCTTTGAGGGTCCTGGCGCCTAAGAATACGATGACTCCAAGTCCCTCTGAATTCAGGAAAAAAAATTCTAAAACTCCAGCTTCAGGGTCCCGTTCCTAAAAGTTCTTTTAACTAGTTGGTAATTTATATACGATTTGACTCTAGCTCTAGACATTCTCAATGCACCGATTCCAACTCCCTCTCCATTCAGGAAAAATTTCTAAGACTCAAACTTCAGAGCTCCCGTTCTTAAAGGTTCTTTTAACTAGATTTATATTTTATAACCGATTTCAACTCTGGCTCCAGACATTTTCAAATTGTCTACTCCAACGTCATTCAGAAAAAAATTAATAAACTCCAACTTCAGAGTCTCCTAATAGGTTCTTTCAACTAGATTTGTAATTTCTACCTGATTTCAACCCTAATTCCTAGCGCTTTCAACACGCTGAACCAAAGTTCGACTCCATTCAGCAAAAATTACTAAAAGTATATCACAGAGAAGTAATAGTGTGGCATTGTGGCATAAATTGTTTAGACTGTCAAACTCTAGCAAAGAAAGGGGGTGACTTCTCTGTTTTGAAAAATATACTGTTTAATGCGATATTTTAGCTTATTTTCGAAGCAAAAAAGGTTGAAAATGTGCTAGGCTGGGGCTTGAGGGGTTGGTGCCAGTGTAAAAATCAGTGTCGCAGCGTCATTCTGCTCTGGGACATAAGTATACTTTTTAACGGTGTGGATATCTACTCTTCTTGTAAGATGAGCCGCTTATCTTCCAACCTCTCCCATTAGGTTGACATTGCGTAAGATGAGCATCGTTATTTACGCAGGATCCCACGAATATGCCTGTGTTCGGTTACAATCGGGGATTCCGCATGGACTACAGGTATGTAGCTTGTGACATACAAGGGTTTCATCCATATTAGACCTGGTCACAGAAATCCTGGGGATCTTCTAGAAAAAATAATGTACCAAAAATGGGTAGGAATCATGCCACTACTGAAGAAATATTAGCGCACCTGGAATCCTGGTTGGCTGCAAGGTGTGGGTGGGAACAATAATTTCTCGAAATAAAATTCCCCCTTTGCACGTTATGATATTTGAGGCGTTCGATCTTGGCCTCGAAAAAGGAAAACATAAATTTTAAGTATGTATGGAGCTAACAGGGGGTTGGAATTTATAGAGTGGGTATAGATGACCTCCTCCCCGCCAAACAAAAAAAACTAGCGAGTAGGCACTTAAAGAAGTTAAATTTAGAATTGAAAAATACCTCTTTATTAAAGTGAAGAGATGAAAACAACCTTATTTTAGTTATTTCTGAGGGGTTTTAAAACTAAGTCTTTTAAAACTAAGGGGGAGGATGCATGGAACCTGAAAAGACAAAAGTAGAATAGAAAAGTGAAAATCCAATCAAACGTTTAAATAGTGAAAATGGTATTATCCCTGAGGGGGGCAGAATCTTTTAAAACTAAGGGGGAGGGGGTATGGAACCTGAAATGACAAAGGTAGACTAGAAAGGTGAAAAGACAGGAAAACTTTTCAATGTCTCTGACAGGTAAAAATTAGCGATTAGACACTTTTTAGCTTAAAAGTATACTTTTTAACAACAAATTTCCAAAAAGTGTCTTGGAAGAGATGGGTGCGATATCAGAGGGGTGGCACAGAGCAGTAATAGTGTGCCATTGTAGGGTGAAATGGTTGGGATATCACTTTCTAGCAATGAAATGGCGACTTCTCTGTTTTCACAAATATACTGTTTAATGCGATTCTTTAGCTTATTTTTGGGGCAAAAAGGTTGAAAATATTCTAGGGGGTGGAATAGGGACTGGTGCAAAATGGGTGATGGAGGAGGGGGGTAGGTTGTAATGTCATGGTGATGCGGAGTATTTTGTGGGGCATCATGATAGGCTTATGTTGCAAAAACTTGAAACAGCAGATTGAGGTATAATTTTTATTATGGAAGGACAGAAAAATGTCTTAGGAATGATGAAGGGGGTGTCAGGTGGCAGTCGAGTAATGACATGATGGTGGGGTGTCTTTTGGAGTATCAAATTCTACATCTTAAAAGTTAAGATGGATGCGTTAAAGAATTTTTTTCTTGGAGGAGGGTGAAAATCTAACAATTACTCAAAGAAACGGTGCATTTCATTAAAAGTCGCTCAACCTCTTAATACGTTTTAAATTTACCACTTATATCAACTCGCTCGGGGGTGGGGAACTGGTTTCACATGGGTGATGGAGGGAGGGGGGATATGATGCCATGGGGGTGTAGAGTGTTTTGTTGGGCATCATGATAGGCTTGGGTTGCAAAAACTTGAATCATGAGATTTAAATGCATAATTGTTATTATGAAATAACTGAAATCTCACTTAGGAATGATGAAGGGGGTGTCAGGGGATCAGTCAAGAAATTTCATTGTGGGGTGAATTGCTTGGAGTAATATGTTCTGCAGCTTAAAAGTTAAGTTGGAGGTATTAAATATTTTTTTTCATGAAGGAGGGGGATATCTATCAATTACTCAAAGAAAAGATGCATTCATTAAAATTCCTTCAAAGATACCTCTTAAAACGTTTTAAATGTACCACTTATATCAGAACGCTTGCGGCGGGGTACTGGTGCCACATGGATGATGGAGATGCGGGGAGGTGAGAACATGGTAGAGTGGAGTGTTTTTTGGAGCATCATGATAGGCTTGGGTTGCAAAAACTTGAATCGCAGGATTTAAATGCATAATTTTTATCATGAAATAACTGAAAATATGGCTTAATAATGATAAAGGGGGACAGACAAGCAATGTCATTGTGGGTTGAATTGCTTCGAGTAACATTTTCTACAGCTTACAAGTTAAAGTGGAGGTGTTAAAGATTTTTTCCATGAAGGAGGGGGAGGGGAATCTAACAATTACTCAAAGAAACGATGTATTTCATTAAAAGTCCTTCAAAGATACCTCTTAAAACGCTTTAGATATATCACTAATATCAGCTCGCCCTCTCAAAATGATTGTTAGGGGGGCAGTCGTATATTGTCACGATAGTGTAAAATCGAGTATCCCACACAAAGAAAGGGAAAATTTTCCTTTTATCGTTATGAATACCTTGACAGCGATTGTCTCTGAAAATCAATGTTCCTCGGCTTCGTGTCAAATGTTGCATGTGCATGGAAAAACAATGGCGCTTGCTAGGGAAAACCTGATACGTCAAGGGGATTGTGTTATTTACTGAAAGTATTTCTCTAATAACAGAACATTTGAAATAGATTGGTGGTTCTCTCGGTTAAGGCACAAATTCTTTGGATTGGAATGACCTTTCGAGCCCTGTTTGGACCAAAGAAGTAAGAAAAAAAAGAAAGATAAAAAAGCGTTGATCTTTTCGATCGAAAAAATAAAAAGCCATTAGGTTAAAGAAAGAAAAATGCTTTGAGCGTTTCGGACGAAAAATAAAATGTCAAAAATGGTATTAACTGGCAGTGATGGTTGCGCAATCATTGCGCGACCTTACATAAAGTGTGTGCCGTCATTAAGTTAAAGAAAGAAAAAAAGGGTTGAATGTTTCTGGCAAAAAATAAATTGTAAAAAAACGGTATTACGTGACAGTGATGCACAATCATTCCGTAAGGTGCGTGTTGTCGTTAAGTTAAAAGCGGGGATTCCCGCTTGGTTTACAAAAAAATGCGTCAAGCTAATTAGACCTAACCGTTTGAAACGGGGTAAGTTTTGTGACGTCACTGGAGTCCAGAGGTGTGTCTCATGGAAGACCTGCCAGCTGTGTTCCCTTTAATAGAACCGGTGACCAAATTGCGGTGGTGTGACGGCTTCAGGGGTTGTTAGCTCCTCTTTTCTGAACCTTTCAGGTTTGAGGGTGTGTCGCGTGACGCAACACGGGCACCTGGATTCCAGGAAAGTTGTCTAGACATCAATAGGAGGAAAACTTCTGGGACTTTCACCTAGAAACTGGGCGTTCTTGGAATCTCGCAAGCTGACCGCGCTGCAAAGGTTCGACGGACTTCATTTAGAATTCCCTATTATTTGAACTTGTGCATTATCCCGACCAAATTCCAAGTAATTGAAACATCCAGGACTCTTGCCTAGAAACAAAATTGCGGCACCTGGTTGCAAAAAGAGGGATGCGCTGTTAAATACTTTTCTTTCACCGTTAAACCATTGGAAGAAAGGAATAGCCCCTAGGGATGTCACAGAAAGTAGTAAGGGGTTACTACTTTCGTTTCCAGTCTCTACCATGTCTATTGCCTAACAAGAACTAATCCATCCTTAAAATAGATCGAGTATCCTTATATCTTGTATCTGATTTGGTGTTCCTTGTTTATAATTTGTTTTTAAGAAATAATTTACACTTTTATGCCCAATGTTATTTCTCCTTTAGTCAAAAAAGGTTTGGACATCTGAATTTGGGATTTAAAACTGCTGTCATGTTAGCATACCCATAATCATTTATTAGTTTTGTTTCTACACATTTACTTTTCATATTAAATGCATTATTTGTTTAGTTGCTTTATTTGGTTCTACCTATTATAGAAAGATTCCTAGCCCCCCTCCCTTCATAGAAAGATTCCACATGAATCTATTGACTTGAAATCGGTTATATGAATCATAGTTGTAAAATTTTATTGATGTACATGTAAAATTAACTTATTGTGATTTTTTTTTTCATTTTTAATTTTTTAATTCATGTAGTAAATTTATTTATTTCATTTATTATACTTATCCTATTTTTCATATATTTGTTTATTCTATTTTTTTCAATTCATTTATTAATGGGCTGTCCAGTTTCAAACTCGTGTCAACCTATTTTTACGTGCCACTTTTGACAAAAGTGTCCAACAAGGGGAAGAACATGTGTTGCTCATAGATAAGCAATGGGCATCAGAGAGTGGGCAAACCATCATCACTTACGCATCAATATGCTGTTTACATACTAGTATTTTTCTTTATCCAATTAAAATTTACTAAAATCATTTTAATCAAATCAAACGCCAATGTTTTTTTCTATTTCCTTCGCCTTTGATGGCAAACGTTAGTCTTATCATCTTTTCTATAATAATATTTATTTTAAACGGTCGAAAAGCGTTGTCAAATTCAATTAATTAGTTTTACTTACTAATTTTTTCGGTTCAACGTGGCAACACTGACAAAAATGCTGTATTCCATAAATTATCTTATATTTATGAAGTAAACAAAAAAAATCTTAGAAGATTACGGTTTTCCATAATAGTTGGGAACAGGGGAAAAAAAATATATTTTTTTTCTTATTCTTGGCACTTGTTTGAACAGAAAGATGCTTTGTTTGATACATTGAAGAAGACGAAGCTAAAAAATGGGAGAGATGCAAGACTTACTGTAGAGTCATAAGCCCTGATACAAGGTTGTAGTGCGTGAAGATTACCCCCTTCTGAACACCGGTTGTCCCACTTGTATAAGGAATAAACACAACATCCTCCTTGACGTTAATTGGAACATCTTTAGGACAATCTAAAATAAAATAGTATATAAAAAAACTAATAGTTTAAATGACCGATGAATCGTTCAGAACTAGAGGAATGAGAACAGATACAACGAGGAAAGAATCACAAATAAGAAGTAGGGCATAAGTTATCAATACAAAATCTCTCTCGACATTAATTAGTTTATCCTTGAGACTATCTAGAATAATACTTTTTAGTTTTTATTTTTCTATGTATTTCATGTCTTCTTTGCTTAGGATGAACCTTGAAGATTGATCCGAAATATCTGTCACATGGTGTTGGTGTCATTTGTCTAGTGATATTGCTCTTGATCTGTATATCTTTCATTTTCTCGAACCTTTTGGTTCTTTCAAGTCTACGGGTGAAGTATTTAGAGGGGGGTAGTTAGTACTGAAGCTCTGCTCTTGGCACTCTATTTACTCCGTCAATTATTCCATCATATGTTTTAGTTTAAAACCACTCATCATTTAAAACCACTTCAAAAAGATCTTCGAGCGATCTTGAATCGACAGAACTGTATCATGTCTCTACTTATGGCACTGGGGTCAAATTTGAGGGCGCTTTCAGCTTCAATCCATCATAACTGGAATCTGTGCAACCTCCAGATTTCAACGTAACAATATCCTTTGTTCTGCCCAAGCTAACTTATGAATCTCCTGTTCTAGAATGAGCTGTTGCATAGTATGAAACCTTGTCTAGGAGGCGGTAGTAAAGTATGAGGTTATCCAGCAGTTAGACCCAAATTATAATTGTTTGTAAGTAGTATCTTATAAAACCATTAAACACTAGCTTTATTCGGAATCCTACATTTTTGGGCTTGACCCCAAGGTTTCGCGTTGTGCCTTAAAAATACGCAAGACAAACTATTCAGATGATCACGATATCAGGAAAGTATAATATGCCTTTAAGTGCCAGCTTTGATACAAATGAAATGTCTTCACTGAATGGTTTATCTGTAACTCATAAACTATGAATAGTTATCTGATATATTAAGATAACTCTCGAGATGATTCCTATGTGATAATGAACCAAAAGAGGTGCATTGTATCTATGTTTGCAAAATTCGGGAGAGGAAAAGAGCCCCGTGACACAGTAATTATGTAGACCGAAATCCTTGCAAATATACTACATACAACGGTATTGAGCGACTGTATATAATACGTTGGCAACTCAGGCATCTAGGGGTTCAACATCAAGGGGTTAATTTCGCAATTACTCACAAAAAAGTTTCAAAATTGTTCGCAATATCAAAAAAAACAATGCTCCCTTTGAAAGACTTGTGAAGTTAAATATATTTTAAAAGGTTAACGCTTAAAGCCTCGTCTTGATTGATATCATTCGCCCTGCCAGCAGAACCCTGCCAGCTCTGACTGAACAGCCAATCATAGCCGTCAGAATATTCGAACGATTTCCAGTTATATTGACTGTGCAATTATAGGCACCGGTTCAAAAATGCTCCACCTACAGAAAATGCTTCTGGCAGGGTAAAGGATGTCAATTAAGACGAGGCTCAATCAAACCTATGACGTGGAAAAAAGTAGTGTCCCATCAACAAATTTAAAATCGCTATAGTTAGGTTCATTTGGGCTTAGTATACGTGCGCGCGCAGGCTTACAAGGCCCAAATGAACCTAACTCAAAATCAGTTAACAAAATGTAACCTAAGTAAAAATCATTTGTGGGAATTTCTCCCATAAATTCCCAAAAAATCATCTATAACTTTAGAGTTTTTTGGGAATTTGGAATTTTAAGATTTTGTTAATAGGTTGTATGATTTTGATAATATTACATAAGGTTTTGATAATGCAATAGAGGATTCTCATTATATCAGACGAGATTCCGATAATGTAGTGCAAGATTTTGGATAAAATCAGACAAGATCTTGATAATACCATACAAGATTTTCGTAATACTTGATAGTATTTTGATAGTACCAGACACGATCTGCTAAAACTATTCTAATTTTTGGTAATAACTTGCAAGATTTAGGTAATGGTATAAATGTATAAATGTATAATTCTCATAATATCTCACACTACATTGATAGTACAAGACAAGATTTTGTAATATTTAGCAAGAATTGGTAATATCATGCTAGACTTTGATAATATCATGTAAGGTTTTGATAATATTTGACGAAATTTTTATAATCTTGATAATAGTAGAGAGGATTTTGATAGCACTACGTTAAGTCTCGTTAATTGGTTATATTCTTTTTATAGCACCATACTATATTTTTGTAATATCAGAGATGTTTTGATTATAACTGAAAATTTTTTGTTAATAACTTGCGATATTAAATGATAATACCTTGAAAAATTTTGTTAAAAGCTTGCAGGATTTTGATAATACCATGTATGGTTTTGATATTGTGATAAAGGATTCTCATTAAACCAGTTGAGATTTTGATAATGTAGTTCGAGATGTTTCATAATATCAGACAATATTTTGATTGTATCATAAGAGAGTTTGGTAATACTTGGCAAGATTTTGATAATCTTGATAATGACAGGCACGATTCTACTGCACTATGTTAAATTTGGTAAAAGCAGAAACGATTTAGATAACATCATATGAGATTCGACAATATCAGATATGTTTTGTTATTACCAGAAAATATTTTTCTTGATATCGGGTAGAATTTTCATAATACCATGCACGATTTTGTTAATAACTTTCAAAATGTTGATAACATAAATAGAGGATTCTCATTATTCCAAGTGATATTTTGATAATGTAGAACAAAATATTTGATAATTTTATGCACGATTTTGTATATATAATATAAGATCACACAAGATCTTCGTAATGCTTGATAATATTTTGATAGTACCAGACACGATTGTGCTAGCACTATTCTAGTTTTTGATAGTAACTTGCAAAATTTAGGTAATACCGGAAAGGACCGTCATAATGTCTCACAAGACTTTGAAAATGCAATACAAGATGTTTTAATGTTTAAATATCATTTAGTAATATCATGCAAGACTTTATAATATTCTGTAAGGTTTTGATAATACTTGACAAGATGTTGATAATCTTGATAATAGCAGAAATGATTTTGATAGCACTATGTTAAACTTTGTTTATAGATAACATGATAATGATAGCACTATATTAGATTTTAGTAATAGCAGACATGTTTCGATTGTAGCTGCAAATGCTTTGTTAACATTATTTAAGATTTTGGTACTACCATACAAGATTTTTTTAATAACTTGCCAGATTTTGATGATATCGTGTACGGTATTGAAATTTCAATAGAGAATTTTCATTATATCCGTCGATCAAAATTTTTCCAAGTATTATCAAAATATCGTGTATTACTATAAACATCAGATCTGATATTATCAAAAATCTTGTTCTACATTATCAAAATAACCCGGCCCCCTCTGTAATTTTTTGATAGGGTGCGCCAGCCAAATATTACCACAGTGATACATAGTCTTGGCCTAAAGAAACATGTCATTTTTATTAAAACCTCTCAGAAATAACCGAATGCAAAAAAGTGTCTCATTTTTCTTCGTTCACGTGTTTCATTTACTAGCAGGAAAACATATTATGAAGTTGACATTTTTTCTTATTACTACTATTTTAAGTAATGAGGGTTCTGCTGCATAAAGCTTAATACTTACGGCTAATTCAAAAGATGATTTTGTAAGAATCAAGATTTAAATTGACACAATGTAAAAGGAAGGTGCGCTTGATAAAGCAAAAATCAATAGCATTGGGATGCTTGCGCGCTCCCATGTGGAAAGGTTTGGAAACAAGCAATCCTTAGATTTTCTAAAACGCTTCCATTAAAACCTATTTTGCAAATCAAAATATTAGGAAGGTTATCTTGGTCCATCTGTCTAGTGAACAGTTCCATCGGGGGGAGATCTCTTTCGAATCCTAATGCAAACAAAAATCATTGGATTATAAAGGCTCCCTGAGAAAAACATCTTAAAAGTAAATGAAATCTCAAAAAAAGCCTTGAAAGAAAAAATAACACCTTGAAAAAATCTCTTAAAGTATTATGTCACACCACATTTTTGCATCGTCATTATGTAGCACCCTCGTGTATGTCCTCCTCAGTTACAACCAGAGACTCCCCAAGGGGCCTGAATAAACAAGTCACGTGATAATGCGTCATCCTTGGCATAAGTAAAGAATCTCCTATTACGTGATATACAGGTATATTATAGTAATGTAACATCCCGCGTGTGATCCGTCCTCAGTTAAAACCGGAGATTCCCCAAGGGTTCCCTTGAGCTCTAACATATCGCGCAAGATTGCGTCATTCTCAGTTGCAACCGGGGATTCCACACTTTACTAGCGAGCCCCCCCCTCCAGGTTAAATTGGATGCTAGGGCCCCCTGTGGATTTGGATGTTAGAGCTCCGATGGAATTTACTGCTAGGGTCCCGGTGGAACTGTAGGCTAGTGACCCCGGTGGACTTGGATATTAGGGCCCCGGTGGAATTTCTCGCTAGGACCCCTGGTGAAATTTGATTCTAGGGCCTCGGTAGAATTGCTCGCTAGGGCTTCCCGTTGAAACTCGCTGCTAGGGCTCCTGGTGAAATTGTATGCTAGGGCCCCGTTGGAATTGGTTGCAAGGCCCCGGTGTCTTGAAGGCTCCCGAATAGTGGCTACTGAAAGTTTTTCCCGGTACTCATAGGTTTTTAAGTAATAAAAGAAAAACACACCTTATTATGTAACCTACAGGTGTACTATACCGTTACAGGTGCGCTATAGTATTGCGTAAGACCCAGGTGCGTATAATAAAGTCTTGATGGTTGAATTTAAATTTGTTAATAGGACACTACTGAAAGATGAAATGGACAAACCCGATTTGCCAGCTTTGGCTGATTTTTGATCATTGAAGTATAATTAACTCCAGCGCTCTATCTGCGTTTTCCTTGACAGTAAAATTGTTCAAAGTTTGATCGTAAACGTCAATCCAGATTGCAATTTTTTTTCTTTTCTTTTGATGATCCGCCTAATGGAGGCAATAACTCAGTTTTTGAAACTAGAAAGCCATAGGATTAAAAAAAAGCTGTTAAAATTCATAGAAGTATTATAAAATTAAGATAATTGTATCCTAAGATTAACAGTGATTAAGATAAAGGGATAAAGGGGAACTATTAAAATAGTTAGTTTTGGTTTCTCACACTGTGCTCTCTAACGCAATATCCTTAAGATTTCCTGAATCCTTTTATTTGTGGAGTCAGTGTTTTTACTTTCGATTTGTTTGTAGTTCCCTTAAATTATTTCAGTCGAAAATGGGGCTCCCTGAAAGATATCGTAAATGAAGGTTTCGTTTTAATGTCCACATAATTAAGAAGGTTCAAAAACAGTGGAAGCAATGAGACTAAAGCAGACTGGTCAATTGTAGACCATATTGCATAGAACAGGACGCATTTTTGTTTAATAAATATTGTTGTGCTCCTATGCTTTGTTATAATTAAATTAAATGGAATTGTTATAAATTAAAGGCATATCAAACACATTTACTGTTAGGTAATTAAAGTATACTTAATATTTGATATTTGATAACACATTTCAAATAGATCAATTGAGATAACAGATTTTGATATCGCGGCTCTATGTTGCCGATAATTACGACAGTGATATTTCTTCCATGTATGGACAACGAAGATCTGACAATACTAGTTACGCTGCTGTTTGTAATAATCACCCAACCTAAATTGTAAATAGGTGAAAACCGCGGAGCCGTGATCTCTTCAAATAAGTGATAATTTGCATGCCAATCCTTAACCTTGAATTGGCATGTAATCTTCCAATTCGGCCCTTTAACTGTGACCTTCTGTAGCACTGTTTGGCTTTCCTTCTAAGCCAAAATAACACTGTATTCGTTGTCCAATAACGTTTCATACAATTTCTTCGAAGTAAACACTAAGTCAAGATTCTAGCAGGGTCAAATTCCACTTAAAGCTGTTTTTACCCAATACGATAAAAATAAAAGTCTTCTTAGGGTGAAAATTTGGCTATGGTTTGAAACTTAAAACTTTGTTTTTGGGGCTGAAACATTGTGTCAAAATAGGTTCAATGGTATCAAAAATCGATAAAATTACGAAAAAAAAGCTTTATGTTTCTGCTCTGGTAAAAATACAGTATCGGACGAATTTTAAGATATCTTGTCAAATAAGTATTTTCTTCAAGAAATTTCCTAAGGTAAATTCAGAAAATTTTGTTTTTGTAAAAAAAGTATATTTTACTTTTAGGCTTTCTTCATCGAGTCATAATAAAGTAGCTTCTGTAGAACAACATTTCACGCTATTTCTTCAAATTAAGCATCAAAGCAAAACTCAGATAGGAGTCACACTAAATTTAAGTGGCTGTTTTAAAGGTCACATCATGATAAAAATAAACCTTCATCATGTAAAAAAAACAAGTTTGTTTAACTGAAAGTAAGGAGCGACATTAAAACTTAAAACGAACAGAAATTATTCCGTATACGAAAGAAGCTGTCCCCTCCTCACCGCTTCGCTCTTTACGCTATGATTTTTATTGTTTTAAAACCAAGTTGTGAGACAGAGTCAAACTTTAGCATAAAGAGCGAGGCAGTAAGGAGGGGAAAGCCCCTTTCATATACTGAATAATTTCTGTTCGTTTTAAGTTTTAACGTCGCTCCTTACTTTCAGTTTAAAAATGTGTTTTTTATTTCATTTCTGAACGTTTTTGAATTAATATAGCTTTCATTTTGGCTCACCGTACATGAATAATTAAAACGAAATTTGCATATTAATTTTACTTTTTTTGGCAAGATGGCTTTCTTGAAAGCTATTTAATTTTATTTACGAACGTTTTTATTAGTAATAAATATACGTAACTTACGAATAGTACGTAACTTGCGGAAAGAGTGAGGTAATGACTAAGGGGTGAGCCCAATCATATACGTAATAATTTCTGTTCGTTTTAAGTTGTGATGTGGCTCCTTACTTTCAGTTGAAAAATTGTGTTTTTTATTTATTTAATTTCTGATCTTTTTTAGATAATGCTGGAAAATCTGGTGCCCCCTTCATAACAATGTCCCTTCCTTCATAAAAACTTCCTCCATGGAAAGATTCTTCCACGTAACCCCGACCCATCCCCCGCAGTAGTATTTGGATGATTACTCCGACGAAATGCCCTCCCTTTTTCCATAGGATTCCGATGGAATGTTCTTTGACATCACGACAGCCCTGTTTCCAGCTGGCAAGATAGACCAGAGCCCTCTGACTTCACGGCACAGATAGGGAAAATGGCATTGGATTTTAAACGCAGTCCTGTTTCTAGGCAAAATTCTCATGTGTTTTTATTTCCCCTGGCAACAGCCTTTGTTTTCCTACCTTCCTATGTTGTAGTCTAGACGACTTTCCTGGAATCCAGGTGTTTTTATTTCCCCTGGCAACAGCCTTTGTTTTTACCCCTTCCCATGTTGGAGTCTAGACGACTTTCCTGGAATACGTTCAGGTGTTTTTGTTTCCCCCTATTGTTTTTCTGTTAATAACCTTAGACAGCCATTTTATAGAAAAATCTTGTCTAAACATCCCCCCAGGTGGTAGACTCTCCTACAATGTTTTCCCCATGTAGGAGTCTAGACGGCTTTATGCGGGAGTTTGTGTTTTTTTTGCGCGAGCATCACATACAGACAAAAATGCAGATGCTTCACCCAGACTTGCATAATTTTGAGGGCGTTTTTCGGATTGGGTGGGAGAAATTTTTAATAGGATGGAGGGATATAGTGAAAACGGGAGTGGGATTCGTGGTTTTGTTTATTGAAAAATTAGAATTAAATATTACTAAATTTAAAAGGGAATTTGTTTTATGAGGTGCGAGGGGAAGTGGGAAGCCTAACTTTAAAAATATAATTCAAATTTTAGGTGTTGTCAAGGTGTACAACACTTTCGTTTCAACATGGGCTTGGAGTTTATCAAATATTTCGTCCTTGTGGCAGGACATAAGCCCGAGAGAGATACTGTTAGTAAGACAGTATTAGACGATTGGCTGTTATTCATTGTGGGGATGGGTCTGAATTTCTTAAAGTAGATTATAATTGTTTAAAGAGGATATATCCAGTTACACTCAAGGGGATTGACATTTTAAAAGGGCAAATGATTATTTAAAGATTGGGGTTACAGTTTTACAGTTTGACGATGAGTATGAAGAAGGGTAACTAACAGATAAAAAGGGAGTAATATATTCCGTAAGGGAACCGTCCACTGAATTAGTGAAACAGTGGGTATGGCTTCTTTACGAGCCTACCGAATATCCTGAGTCAGTAGGCCATTTCTTTGCAATTCCGCATATTAGTCGGGCTTTAAGTGAGGGTAAGAAGGGCCTTGGGCGTACCTGTTATTACTGCCCAATGTGTCTTTTCAGATTCCGTAGTGAATTAAAATAAAAAAATCATTTGAGACACTGCAAGCGTCATGGGTACCAGTCTGTGGAAACAGTTGAGGGGCAATGTCACCTTGAGGCTCATAAGCTTTCGGAACACGCGGTTGCAGAGCATCTAGGTGTTGTTGGACATTGAAGCCAAACTCATGAATGTGTCTGATCCATCAAATTTGAATTGTGTTAAGGAACATGAAGCCATTGAAATCTCTTTTGTCCATGCACGAGGATATTCTAGTAATACCATGAAATTGGTAGGTTTTGTTGAGACGTTGGGAGGGTAGGATTGTGTTAGTACAGCAATGGTTGCCCTTATTAAAACAACAAATAAGGCAATTTCACAATTGCACCGTACACATCCAATGAATCTATCACTAGATTACGAGTTGGCTATTAAAAATCTACATATTTGTTGGGTTTGTAAGAAAAAATTAATATGGGGAACGTGAAAACCCGCGGTCATGATATTTTATAGCGAGAAATTTCATCAAGGGGAAATAAATTTCGGGGGCTGCGCATAAATCGTGTAATGTAAATGTTAGACAGCAATACTTTTTACTGGTTTACATGCACTATTCTAACTATAACTTGAAATTCATAATACCAGTATTGGCACGATTGCAGAAAGGTGAAGTTTTAGATGGTGCATGGGTAGATGGTTCTTTTTCTCATAAAAGCATACCGAAATCATCTGAAAAGTTGCTAGTCTTGGAGTTTAACTGACAAGGAATTGATAATGGTAAAGTGTACTTGAATAAAATCCGTTTCTTTGATTCCTTTAGTTTTTTCCTCAAATCTCTAAGTGAATTGATTCAAGTACAGAAAAGCAACTTCTTTAATAATTTCCCTCCTCCTCAAACAGCACTTTCCAGATGACAAACTGTATGATTCTTTGACGTGTAAGGGCATATACCCGCACGAGTAATAGAGCTCCGCCTCGAGGCTATCTGAGGAAAAATTACCACCCATCGCAGAGTTTTATGATTCACTTCGCGATCGTCAATCTACCACTGCCGATTACGAATTTGCAAATAGGGTTTGGGAAGGGGGAGGGTGTAAAAATGGGTGGGATTATTGCAAAATATACCTGGAAAGTGATGTTTTGACGTTGTTGGATATTGTCTGTAAAAACACAGAAAAAATGTACGAAGAATTAGGGTTGGATTTGGGGTATTATCTTTCCTCTCCTCATCTGGTGACGGATATAATTCTTAAAATTAGTAATGCAGAAACAGGTCTGATCGCCAACACGGATCAGCACCTGCTTGTAGAGAGATCCACGAGGGGATGGTATGTTTTCCATGGGGATTGGATCCTTGAAACCAACCCGACTGGACAACGGACAGGTTAAAATTCAAACGCCGTTTTCTTGGATATGAATTCCCTTTATCCATCTGTAATGTCTCAGTTTTATTTGCCGTGTGGAAATTACCGATGGCTTGACAATCCTTCTGCTCCAGATTTCCCATACATTCACATTGTTGATGAGAATGGACCACAAGGATGGGTTTTAGAAATTGACGGTGAAATATATATGGAACTTGCCGAATCAGTAAAGGACTTTGTTTTACCATGCATAAATAGACCGGTGGCTAGGGACTCTTCGAGTCCCTACAGTTTATCTTTGGTAGAGGATGAAGGTATGCAATAGACACCTTCAAAACAAAAGCTTATTGCAGACCTTGAGCCGAAACGGAATATTGTTGTACATCATGTTCTTTTGCGGTGGATGCTGGCCAACGGTTTCAATTTCACAAAGAGTCATGGAGACCTCCAATTCGATCAAACAAAATTCGATTAAACTCATTTTAAATTCGGCCTTTGGTAAGATGTGTGACAATGTGCGCAACAGGAGTCGTTGTGACATTGTAACTGACACAAAAGAATGTTCCCGAATCAATGCGGATCATAACTTCACATTGTTTACGATCATAGGTTCCAATAAGGTCCTTTTGAAGAGAAAAAAACTTAGTTTTAAATAAAAACATCGCCGCTGGCAGTGCAATTTTAGAAATTTCAAAGAAACTCATCTTGGAGTTTTATTACAATGCAAGTAAGAGCCGACGTCCGGAGATGGGACAAGTTCAGGTGTATTATGGAGACACCAATTCACTCCTGTTGAAATTTAAAACAGATAGTCTGTTTCGCAATTTGGAATACAGAGAGTACATTATCTCCCGGGTGGATGACACAAATTTGGATGAGTCCCTCTATCCGCAGCTGGTGAAATGCCATGCCCTAAATCAGTTGTTGAAACTAAAAGCAGAGACGGAGCGACTTGGTATCCCATGGTGATTTTCTCAGTCCGGAGGTGTACTCTGTGGAAACGCACAATGAGGTTACCAAAAAGTCTGCAAGGGGGTGCCGTCATAATATGTAAATGAAAATTTCACCATGAGTGTTTAAAGGAACTGTATAGAGAATAATTTAGTTCCAAGAGCGAATGTCATGGCCATTTGCTCTTTAAAGTATAGAAACTATACAGTTTGGATTGAAAAAATGTTATGTCCACCATATCGGACAAAGTCTGTGTACGCGCGGGGGCAGTGAAGGTACTACCACATGGCCACTACCTTACTTCAGATCCAGTTGAATGTGTCGATTATAGAATATAGCTCAGTCTGGAGGAAGCCCTATAGTTGAGGCGTAGGGGAGGGGGGGACAACGGACAGGTTAAAATTCAAACGCCGTTTTCTTGGATATGAATTCCCTTTATCCATCTGTAATGTCTCAGTTTTATTTGCCGTGTGGAAATTACCGATGGCTTGACAATCCTTCTGCTCCAGATTTCCCATACATTCACATTGTTGATGACAATGGACCACAAGGATGGGTTTTAGAAATTGACGGTGAAATATATATGGAACTTGCCGAATCAGTAAAGGACTTTGTTTTACCATGCATAAATAGACCGGTGGCTAGGGACTCTTCGAGTCCCTACAGTTTATCTTTGGTAGAGGATGAAGGTATGCAATAGACACCTTCAAAACAAAAGCTTATTGCAGACCTTGAGCCGAAACGGAATATTGTTGTACATCATGTTCTTTTGCGGTGGATGCTGGCCAACGGTTTCAATTTCACAAAGAGTCATGGAGACCTCCAATTCGATCAAACAAAATTCGATTAAACTCATTTTAAATTCGGCCTTTGGTAAGATGTGTGACAGTGTGCGCAACAGGAGTCGTTGTGACATTGTAACTGACACAAAAGAATGTTCCCGAATCAATGCGGATCATAACTTCACATTGTTTACGATCATAGGTTCCAATAAGGTCCTTTTGAAGAGAAAAAAACTTAGTTTTAAATAAAAACATCGCCGCTGGCAGTGCAATTTTAGAAATTTCAAAGAAACTCATCTTGGAGTTTTATTACAATGCAAGTAAGAGCCGAAATCCGGAGATGGGACAAGTTCAGGTGTATTATGGAGACACCAATTCACTCCTGTTGAAATTTAAAACAGATAGTCTTTTTCGCAATTTGGAATACAGAGAGTACATTATTTCCCGGGTGGATGACACAAATTTGGATGAGTCCCTCTATCCGCAGCTGGTGAAACGCCATGCCCTAAATCAGTTGTTGAAACTAAAAGCAGAGACGGAGCGACTTGGTATCCCATGGTGATTTTCTCAGTCCGGAGGTGTACTCTGTGGAAACGCACAATGAGGCTACCAAAAAGTCTGCAAGGGGGTGCCGTCATAATATGTAAATGAAAATTTCACCATGAGTGTTTAAAGGAACTGTATAGAGAATAATTTAGTTCCAAGAGCGAATGTCATGGCCATTTGCTCTTTAAAATATAGAAACTATACAGTTTGGATTGAAAAAATGTTATGTCCACCATATCGGACAAAGTCTGTGTACGCGCGGGGGCAGTGAAGGCACTACCACATGGCCACTACCTTACTTCAGATCCAGTTGAATGTGTCGATTATAGAATATAGCTCAGTCTGGAGGAAGCCCTATAGTTGAGGGGTAGGGGAGGGGGGCGTCTGCGAGGGGAGGAGGGGTGTTTTTCTGTAACCAGCTCAGCACAGCCTTTTTTATCTAGTCGTTTTTCAAGTAATTTAAATATTTATTTATAATTTTTCGTTGCGCAATGCGGTGATTTTAAGTGTTTATTACTTATAATACATAGTGTTTTTTACTAGCCCACCACGGAGGACCATCTGGCTGCTATGGGTGCCAACCTTCTGCCTCGGGGATCTTCGGGCCGCACTGACCCCCTAATGCCTATTTAAATGTTCAAGTGTTTATTTATTATATAAATTTTCATTGGAAATATATCCAAGTGTTTTTCATTGTAAATATATTCAAGTGCTTATTTTTTAAGTCTTTAAAAATGTTGTAGCGCTTTTGTAAATTAAAGAAACCATGTATACTCTATTTCCTCTGAGTATTTATTCAACAGATTGTGGTCAGGTTAGGTTAGTTGTATTTTTACATTGGAGAAAAATGTATCAATTCAAAACACCATTCAGATATTTTTTTTTGCGGACCGTCAATGTCTGGCAAAACAACACTGTTAACGAAAATAATTCAAAACCGCGATAAAATGTTTTTAGAGAATCAGAAAAATATCTATAATTGCAGTAGTTTCCGGCAAGAATCTTATGACAAAATAAAGAATATGGGTCCAAGCATAAAATTTATACAAGGATTTGACGTGTTTACTAGTATTGCGCCAAACTCGCGGTTGATTATTGACGATTTAGCCGACTCTATTGAAGAATGGTGGCAGGAAATGTTATAATTATTCACGGTCCGGTTCCATCACGAAAAAACTTCTGTAACTGTTGTGCTCTATAATCTTTTTCATCAGAGTAAATGTAGGAAAACACTTGCTTTGGATTGTACTTACTATATTATCTACAGAGTTGTTGGCGATTAAAGTTCTCTTATACCTCTAAACAAACAAATCTACCCTGGTGAACCCAAATTTTTGCTTTCTGCGTACAATCAAGCTACTAATAATCCTTATTGCTACATTCTATTGGACCTGAATCAAAACATGCCTGAAATTATTACGTGTAGTCACTGTTATTTTCTATAAAGAAATTACTGTATATTTACCCGAAAATAGTAAAAAAGGTCATTAGTCGGTATCATGACTTTAAAGAAGCTACATGAACATTTATTTTCCGTGCTAGCCAATCCAAATTGCGGCTTAGAAAAGCAATACTCAAACATGGAGTTGACATGGAGTTTATTAATCTCTTGTCGAAACTTATTTTAAATTTAACAGAAGGTAATGCGTAACTGTTTAATGGTGTTAGACAATAAACAAAGTAACATCGATCACTTGTACGTGCTCTAGCTTGCAAAAATAAAGCAAATTGAACCAACAAACGTCTTGTTCAACCGGGTGGTAATTTCTTTTCATTTTTACTGCCGATAAACGCCGGACTTGTATACAGTATTCTCTAGAAATGGCTAAACTTTATAAATTGACGCCAATTGAACTTGCTCTTTCACCAAAAGAGCAGTTTGAAGATAATCATGATAAATTTATTAACAATGAAACAATTGCCGATTCCGAAAAAGTAATTTTACTTCGAAATGCCCTTCGATGTGTCAACGAACATAAACCTTATCGTGAAAAACCAATTAAAGTAAATGTCATTAATGAACCTTCTGAAAATACTGAATGCTTTGAAACTTCAAAAACACTGAAAAAAGAAGATTTACTAACAAGTGTTGTATATTTGCTGCCTCTATCCTATCGTGATCAACGAATAAGACTCTTGATCTTCCTCGCTGAAAATTAAGAGATTGATGGGAAAAAGAATGAAGTCATAATCCAGGGCAAGAGTTACAGCGTAATTGATTTGTTATCGGATCTGATTGGCAATCATAAAAGACTCGAATCCTTTGATAGTCATTTATATAAATTTTTAAAGTCGTCAAATTTTCTAAACAGATCTTTCTTGGAAAGTACTAGTACACCTAGTAGACACATTGATTTGATGATAACGCTGGTGGTAGCTAGACAAAATCGAAGACGTATTGACTCATCGTCACCCGGTAGTACGCAAAAGGGTAGCGGAAGGCTCACACCACGTTTACGTTCAAAATGGATCAAGTCTTGAAAGGTGTTTATGAAAATAATGGTGAATTGGGAAGTTTAAGTTTTCCCACTACACTTGCCAAGGTTACCGGAATTAAAAAGAATTCAGCAAAAGAGTATTTAAAAAAGGAACCCAGTTATACTCTTCATCGAAATCATAGGACTAGAGATCGTGACTATCGAAAAATTGAAGCCTTTTACCCCCTGCATATATTACAGGCAGATCTTTTGATTCTAGACGCGATTCAAAGACGTCATAATAAACCCTAAAAATATATTTTACTTGCAATAAGTGTTTTAGTCGGTATACATATGCAGTTCCATTGAAGGCAAAGAGAGGCAATGAAGTTGCTAAGACCCTTGAATCCATCTATGAACAAGATTCACATAAAAAAATTCAAACAGGCCGTGGAAGTGAATTTGTTAATCCACATGTAAAAACGGTTTTATTGAAATATAATACAGTACTCTATCATGGTCATAGTCCTATAAAGGCAGTGTTGGCTGAACGTTTGATACAAACAATTCGAGTTTTAATTTCAAGGTATTGTACATTGAGAAATACAGCTGTATTTATTCAAGATTTATATAAAATTGTGATGATTTATAGCAAACGCCCTCATCAATCCGTGTTCAATGTTAGCTCTCTTGAAGTTTATCATAGTCACAGTACACTTTTCCTTAAACAATATTCTAATGAAAAGGCAGGGAAGAAAAGATTAATATTGGTGATACTGTTCGAATCAATTGTACAACAAATATTTTTTTTTAAAGGGAAGTTACTTGTGGTCCACTGAACTTTTTAAAGTGTCAAAAGTCTTGGACAATAAACCTATAACGTATCGGCTTCGTGATATGAAAGATGAAGAGATTCTTGGCGGTTCTTATGACTGTTAATTGCAAAAAGTTGGAAATAGTGGAATCTATCAAATTGAAAAGGTATTAAAGAATCGTACTCGCATGGGTAAGCGACAGTTGTTTGTTCGCTTGCCTGGATACAAATCCGATTTTGATTTTTGGATACCTGCTGAAGATTTTCATAATGTCTGAAGGTTTTTATGTGACATTCATTTCCAATGTTTCCGATCTTCTTTATGACGATTTGAATAAAACGAGTTATTTTTGGACAAAACTCTCCCCTGCCATTAAATTGGAGGAAAGGTATGAAGTTGCTCTTGTAGATTATATTATCAAAAATAAATATGATATCCTAGGAAAGGATCCTACATATGATATAAAAATTAGACCACATGATTGGCCAATTGTTAACGATCAACATGTAAATGAAAAGATCAATTCATATGAATATCCCTTTGTCACTTTATCACATAAGGAGTTTGGGAGCATCATTGATTTATGTCGTGCTATCAACAAAAAATTTCATATCGTAAAAATGGTGGCTTTCAATCCATCTATTCAAAAGAAGAGGCTAAAATCTACGTTAGTTTACCCATCGACAAAGAAAAGGTTATTCTCAATGAGTATTTACGTGAAGTTCTTGGTTTTAAACATAATATAATTAATGCTAAAAGTGCAGGAAGCGCTAGTGGCATGAATCGTGTCATTTTCGCAGAGCATCCACCCGCCTTTTCCTCGGAGAGTTGTATTTTTCTCTACGCATACTTTGTCGTGAGATCAAGAGTGGGTAATACCAATGTCCCCCTCCTACATGCTCTTGAACGAAAAACCTCTAATGACAACATTCATCACTACAATATAAAGCATCGCCAATGCATTCTAGTCAGCACTTCACGTATTTGAAGCTATGTCAGTTAACATTAAGAAGTGAATTGGGTGATCCTCTAGCAATAACAAAAGGTTTGGCTGTAATTACATGTCATTTTTGACCCATTCAGTGAAATGGATAATAGAACTCAGTTTGAATGTCCTGATATTAATTGCTATGTTGCTACTCTTGGACCACGACAGTTGGGTCATGGAATGGACTATTATAGGGGTCGTTAGTCAACATCTGATTACGATCTCGGCAATTGGTTTGCTAAGCTGTTTCGCTTTGCACTACACCTGGCTAAAAAATATATTGCACCGGTTGCATCGGATTTTGCATCCTCTGCATTACAAGATTGCGGCTCAAGATTACATTTATTGCGGCTCTGGGAAGGATATTTAAAAAAGTGTTTTGCAAAATCTCAGGTCGAGCGCACAATCCCTAGGTGAGCGATTGAAACAACGGGGAAAAGGTGTAAAAACAGTTTGAAAGACCTCATCACTCATCAGTCTTAACTCAGCCAAGAAGTGTAAAGCATCAAAGAAAAAGAAACTAAAAAGATCCAAAAAGAATTTCTTTTCCTAGAAAATGGCCTATACACCACATAAAGATTCTCACCCTTCAGTCACCTCATCTCTAAATATTTTCAATGTGGAGAACGTAGATGTCAGTGTAAAACATGGATATTATGAAAAATTTTACTCGCAACAACCGCTCTATGAAAATGTCCATTTTCAAATTTATTCTAATGAAGACTACTTCATAGATTTGCCTTTGATATTTGTTCATTTAAACATCATTGTTAAAAAATCGGACAATGAAAAACCAACTGCAGCCGAGGGGTTATCCCACGAAAATTGTGAACTATACAATTTATTTCGACAAGTAAGTGTCTACATAAATGGAAAATTGGTGAGCACGAGCAATAATCTTTCAAATTATACAAGTTATATACAATGCATGTTGATGAGTCCAATGTCTTATAAGCTGTTGAGGGGACATGCACTGGGTTATGAATATAAAACAGATACTGACATCACTAATATTCTTATAGATGCGACAACTAAAGATTTGCGTTTAGTTAGGAAACTAAATCATGAAATATTTAATATACCCCAATGGCTGCCTTCTAAAGTAAATATTGATATAAAACTACAACTCGCACCGTCCGATTATATTATGCAAAAAGTACTGAGCACCGCACCCGATGTAACAGTCTCTCTCACGTCGGCAATACTCCATGTACGAAAACAACAAGTTATGAGTTCTGTTGCTTTCGCAATTGAAAAATTAAGAGCTTCTGGAAATAGTATAGAATTGCTGGTGCCTCATACAATCACGAATCAACGCCATATTGCTACAGGAACACGCATCTATACCGATTCATCATTTATCCACGGCGAAATTCCTTTAAAATTGGCATAGGGCTTTTGTAAAAATTGCTAGTGCTGTTTGGTCATGGAAAAATTCCCCACATAAATTTGAACTGTTTGGACTTTCATCGCTTGTGTGTAAATTCAATGTAATTCCACTCTACAATTTTTCTTTTGATAAATGCTAAAGGGCCCTATATGAATTAACAATACAATCCCTAGATCAGGATTCTCAATTATTCGAAAAATGTATAACTGAAGAAATGTTTGCGAAAACTCACGGCGTTAGTGTATTGGATTTGTCTGGTAATCAAGATATGAGTTTTGTCCGAACGGGTAATGTAAGTTTAGAGTGTACCTTTACCGAACCATTGGAGGAATGTATTGCATTAATCTTGCTAAATCAGTTTGAAACCTATTGGGAAATTACCCTGACGGCAGTGTTTTATTGGACTTGGCACCATGAACACGAATCAAATAATCAGTGTATTCAATATGGACCCCTACATGTCCAAATATAAATCCTATGGCATACCCTCAGATATCCTGGAGCATTTTCAACATGTTGACTATACCCTTAGCATTGTTAATAGCAGTCCATCAATTCTAAAGACGGGGCGGGGCATTGGTTATGCATCTATCAAACAAGAAGCAATATAGAATTTTTGATCCGCTCGGCCTATCGTATACATTCTACACACCTCACATTAAAAAAAAAATTGAGCAGAGTGGAAAATCTATTATTCAAAACCGGAAGCGGATACAAGATCTATCAACGAAAAGCTGTGGTTTTCATGTCCTATTATATTTTATTTTTCGAAGTTGTGGACATGCTTACATTGAATTTCTCAATATTTATAGTGGCAACCCTCGATTGAACTAATTTTTAGTTGAAAATACTCTTTCCTATCTCTATAATATAAATTTCGTTGCTCTAGAAGTGAAATGCTTTAAAAATGTATGTGAATTTGTTTATTAACAAAATTTGTATATATAAAAAACACTATGTCCTTTTTTAGATTTCTTCTTCTACGTGTAGGTAATCATCAGACACGACAAGTGGTAACAGCTCATCGGGATTCAACTTGTATTCATTTTGACATGCATTGTCAGGGTTGCATTTTCTACAATATAGTGTAACAATATAGAGATTTAATTTTTATTAAATCTCTTTGTAAATTCAATAGTACTATTCTGATTCATTTTATAAAGTTCACGTGTTTCACTTTGCTAATTTGAAGCAATGTTACTTACAAAATTCTCATATGAAGAATCACTTTCTGTAACACCTAAGTAAACGTCTGTAGGTTTATAATCAAAGTAGCCAGTATCTTCACAGTGATATCGTAAAAACCAGACTCTTTTATTATTCAAGAAATTGAAGTGTACACCAGGTTTTTCTTCCCAAAACAATTTAAAATCATGACGATGCCAGTCTCTTAAAAAAAACTTAACTCACGTTTAGAGTTTTTCGCAATCATGCCAGGGTAATTATTTTCCCATTGATCACATTTATCATGACCGCCTAATGCATACACGCATAATAGGCATGTTTAAAACATTTTTCGATGTTGACTGTCTTACTTCCATAAAAAAAACTGACTCATGATCAATGAAAATGTCTTCTAGGGGCGTCACAAAACATGTTAGACATGATTTCGCACGTAATGGCCGTCTAAGTAGTGGATAAGAGCAAAACTACAATATCATATTGTTGTGTCTCAATTAGTATATCTATAAATTGATGAAAAGCTTGGGGACCACGACGACGAAGTTTCATACAATAGTCCAAAAATGGGGAACAGCTTCCAATTATATCGTCAAGTATTTCTCGAGAAAACATTTTTCTTTGAAGAGATACTTCCAGAAAGTCGTCATCTAAAACAAGACATTTTTCCAATTTTACTAGATTATGGGAGATTTTATGATTCTCAAATCTATCTATTTTAACACTCTCACTACCAAATACAGACTAACCGTTTTCTACAAATTGTTCTCTTCAGTATATTTCCCCTACGGATTTAATCCGTCTTGCAGTCTCTGTATGTGCACTATATTCACTTTAGCCACAAAGCATAATTGTTCTTCCGATTTGAATTTGCTTAATGTTATAACATATCCAGCATACATATTGTCCCATTCTATGGTTATTTGGCAACACCTTGTAATTTAAACTGCTACTTTAGGCACTCTAGGTCCCATTTCATCAAGACTTTCAATATTCAATAATTTATAAGCATCCATTTTGACGTTGACTGCCCCACTTCCAGAAAGAAAGTGACACTAGATCAATAAAAATGGCTTCTATCTCCTGGATTCATGTTTAGACAAGATTTTCCTATAAAATGGCCGTCTAAGGTTTTTAATAGAAAAACAATACGGGGAAATATAAACACCTGCATGGATTCCAGGAAAGTCGTCTAGACTCCAACATGGGAAGGTAGAAAAATAAAGGCTGTTGCCAGGGGAAATAAAAAACCTGAGAATTTTGCCTAGAAACAGGGCTGGGTTTAAAATCCAATGCTATTTTCTCTATCTGTGCCGTGACGTCAGAGGGCTCCGGTCGGAATCTTGCCAGCTAGAAACAGGGGCTGTCGTGATGTCATGGGGAATGCATTTGGAATCCTATGGAAAAAGGGAGGGCACGTCGTTGGAGTAATTATCCCGATACTATTCCCCCCAACTACCAGAATAATCCTCCCTGAAAACTTCGGTATACTCCTCAATAACCAATACTATATGTAAACATTGGGCAAAATTCATAACTTGTAGACCTTCCCCCGGGGACTGTGGGGGATTAAGTCATCCCCAAAGACATAGTTTTTGTATTTTTCGACCATACTGAACCAAATCGCTATCTCAAAATTTTGATTGGGTGACTTTGAGAAAAAATGAGTGTGGGAGGGGGCCTAGCTGCCCTCCATTTTCTTCAGTCCCTAAAAAAAGGCACTAGAACTTGTAATTTCCGTTTGAATGAGCCCCCCCCTCATTTCCTATGATCACTGGGTCGTTACTATCACCCCTGGGAAAAAAACAAACAAACAAAAATAAATCTACATTTCTTCTGGCCAAAAATACAAAATTCCCCATTCTTGCAGACAGGATCTTGAAACTTCTGTAGTGGGTTCTCTGATACACTGAATCTGATGATGTGATTTTCATTAAAGTCCTATGACTTTTAGGGGGTGTTTCCCCCTTTTTCGAAAATAAGGCAAATTTTCTAAGGCGCGTAACTTTTGATGGGTAAGATTAAACTTGATGAAACTTATATACTTGAAATCAGCGTAAAAAATATGATTCGGTTCTAGAGTTTCGGTTACTTTTGAGGTAGGTCGCTCCTTACTTGCAGTTCATTACCACGAACTGTTTGAATATGTTTGGATATTGATCATCCATGATCTTTCTTCTGGCCAAAAATACAAATCCACATTTTTGCTGACAGGAGCTTGAAACTTCTGTTGTAAGGTTCTCTGATACGCTGAATCTGATGGTGTAATTTTCTTTGAAGTTCTATGACTTTTGGTGGTGTTTCCCCCTTTTTTCGAAAATAAGGCAAACTTTCTCAGGCGCGTAACTTTTGATGGTCAACATTAAACTTGATAAAACTTATATACTTGGAATCTGCATAAAAATCTGATTCTTGTGATTTATCTATGTGTATCAAAATTTCGTTTTCTAGAGTTTCGATTGCTATTGAGCCGGGCCGCTCCTTACTTACAGTTCGTTACCACGAACTGTTTGAATATTTGGCTATTTGTTAAAGTCCAAACTATTTCTTTGGCAAAAAAAATTCCTCTTGAATAGATTATATCTAAGAAAAGTTTTTAAACTGAAATTAAGAATCAACATTAAAACTTAAGACTAACGGATTTTCTTCTTTGTTTAAGGGGGGGTGTCTTCTTTTCGATCCCTTGCTCGTTACGTTAAAATTTTTAGTACTTTTAAACATCTTCTTATTCTAACTAAACGCCCTCTGTGTTTCACGAGTCTTTCTTAATGGACTGAAACAAAAAGTCAAACTTTAGCGTAAAGAGCTAGGGATTGAGGAGGGGGAGCCCCCATCTCATAAGGAATAATTTTGGTCCGTTTTGAACTTTAATGTTGCTCCTTATTTTCAGTTGAAAAAGCATGTTTTTCTTTATATTCGGATCGTTTTCAAATGATGCCAGGGATCCCACCTCCCAATCCGGAGAAAATTCCCTCCCCTTGAAAAATTCCTCCGTAAACAACTCCTCACTCGTAAATGTTTCGGGTAAATTCTCTCTTTGCCAAAAATTCTCCCTTGAAAATTTCTCGTGAACAATTCTCCTTGAAAAACTATCCTTTCTTCAATTCCCTTGGAAAAAACTTCCCAGGCAGTTCCCTCCCCTCTTAAAAATTTCCCCTGACAATTCCCCCTGAACATCTTCATATGTAAAGTTGAGTCGTCAAACATAAAGTAAGAAAAATAAAAACCGTCTATGAAATCTTACAATTCCGTCTATGAATCTTACAATTCCCCACGTGTAAGATTTCTCCTGGGAACCCCCCTGGACACTTTCCTCTCCGCAGAAAATTCACGCCTTTAGAAAATCCCCCTCCCGCAAAAGCTCCCTCGATAAATGTCAGTATGTTTCTCAATAACAAATACTACATGCGAATAATGGGCAAATTTCTTAACTTACAGCCCTTTCCACTAGCGCTGTGGGAGATCCTGTCATCCCCAAATACACAGTTTATTGAACCTTTCAACTAATCTCACTTTTTGGAATATAGTCTAGTCGCTTAGTCCACAAAACAGGATGGTTCTGCGCAAATTCGGAAAAAAGTATCAAACTTGGTCCACCTAAGCAGTTTGATGTGCTCTTTGGAATGAGACTGGGACACAATCGATCCGACCACCCTAACGGGTGGGGGGGGGGGGAACAGGGGGTAAAAGTCACCCAAAGGGGGACAATGCGGAAAAGTATCTTTTTGCCTATTTCAGCTTGATATTTGATGAGTATACTCGTTATTAGATAGAAACTCTAGGGATGCCATGGGAAAAGCGCTTGTATTGTTCCACCACCCTTGGGGGGGGGGGTGTAATTCAACCAGAAAGGCGAATTGCGAAAAGTTGGTTTTTGCCCTTTTTGAACTCGGCATTCGGTTTTATTTTTGGGTATTAGAAAAAAAAGTAATGAAAAGTTCTCGGAGTGGCCTAGTAACTTGAGCGGGAGGGGATGTAAAGGGTGTGAAAATGGTCACGAAGGACTTCAATTTTATCTTTTTCTTAAAAAAAATTTTCAGTATCCTTATAAATTCCAAAAGAATTACTTAAAATGTCAGAAACAATACTGCTGTTTCTCCGTTCACCCATATTTCTGAAGTAAATAGCTCCTCGCAAAAGTCGATGAACCGATAAACTGAGTCGGCGATGATTCATCGTATAGTATGTAGACAAATCTGAACCAGATAATACGATGAAAAGGTAAGTGTTTACCTTGTATAGATTGACTTTATTGTTATTTTATCAATTTAATAAGATACGGGTGCTGTGCAACATTGACCTAACCTTGAAGGACTAGCAGCCACAGGTGTTGTAAAATCATTGCTGCTGCTAGTATTTTCCAATATTAAATCTTCTTCTTTTTTAAATGGTGTTGGTGTTGGCGTTGTTGGAGGACTATATTCTCTTAGTTTTTTTAGAATTTGCTGATTGCCAATAAGACTTTTGGGAAAATTTGATGCATTTAGAAAAGTGTAGAGATTATTGTCAAAAGATAAAAGTCTTTTACGATTCGTCACCATATCATAAATTAAATCAACTATATTATAACTCTTTCCCTGAATTATAATTCGTTTCCCTGTGCTGTCGACTTGAACTTGATCACTTGCAGTTTCCAACATGAGATAAGATAATACTCTTTTACTCTGTTCTCGATAGGTCACTGGCAATAGGTTTCCAATTGTTGATACTATGGAATTCAATTCCTTCTCCTTTGATTGCACTGCAGAATCTTGAGGAGATGATTCTCGTTTAGAGGGACCTGTGATAACAGCGAGTCTCTTATGATAAGGTCTATGTTTGTCCACACGTCGCAATGCATCTTGAAGTAAAAGCAGTTTTGTGTCATCGGCAATATTCTCATCATTAATGAATTTGCTTAGATTGTCTACAAAATGTTCCACGGGCGAGAGGACAAGTTCAAATGGTGTCAATTTATAGGGTTTAGCCATTCTCTAGAGAAAACTGTTTACAAGTCCTGCAATTATTGGCAGTAAAAGTGTAAAAAAGCTACCTCCCGCTTGAAGGAAACGTTTTCTTTTAAAAATTTTTCCCTTGTTTTTGCAAGCCAAGGCACGTACAGTGGAACGATGTTGCTTTGTCTGTTGTCTAACACCTTCTGGCAAGTGTACATTGCCCTCAGTTAAATTTAAACAAAGTTCAGATATTAGATTAATGAAATCATTGTCAGCACCATGTTTGAGCATGGCCTTCCTGAGTGGAGGTTTTGAAGTGCCTAAAACAGAAAATAAATGCCGTTGTTCGTGTAGTTTCTTCAGTGTCATAATGGCAACTAATAGCTTTTTCTACTGTTCACCGGAAGATATACTGTAATTTCTTTGTCGAAAATGTCGGTGACTACACGTAGATCCTCGGGTGTGCTCTGATTAAGATCTAGCAAAATGTAGCCGTAGGGCTTATTTGTCGCCTGAGTGTACGCTGACAGCAGAAATTTGGGGGCACCTGGATATATTTGCTTATTGAGATTTATTAGCGAGCTAGAATCACGAACAACTCGGTAGATAATATAGATAGTGCAATTCAAAGCAAGGGTTCGCATACATTTGCTCTGACAAAACAGATTGTGTAGAACTAGGGTTATGGAAATGTTTTCAAGATGAGAGCGAACGGTAAACACCTGTAGCATTTCCTTTGAGAACTGTTCAATTGATTCAGCCAAATCATCAATAATCAGCCATGAGTTTGGTTCAATACTATTGAAAACATCAAGTCCCCGTATCAATTGTATTGGTATGGGTGTGGCAATAGCTTTTATTTTATCGTAGGACTCCTGCCAAATACTACAGCAATAATAATTTTCTTTGATTTTTCCAAAAATATTTTATTACAATTTTGAATTATTTTAGCTAAAAGTGTCGTTTTCCCTGACATTGATGGACCACACAGAAATGATCTGAAGGGTGTTTTAAATTGGTACATACTGCTGCTGCTGCTGTTGACAACAGTCAGACTACAACTAACTGTAAACCATACTTGTCCAATGAATAAGTAGTAATTTTTTCTTAGACCTATCTAGTACAAGAACAACAAAAACAATATTTCATTCATTTATTTACATAAAAACACTTGTTCAACAAGAACAAAAACTCTATTTGTTCAAACATGAACAACATAAAAAATGACACTTTTTGTTCAACAAGAACAACGACACTATATATACAAAACTTATTGTCATAAAAATGACACTTTTTGTTCAACAAGAACAACGACACTATATGTAAAAAACTTATTGTCATAAAAAAAAAAACACTTTTTGTTCAGCAAGAACACACTATTTGTACAATATCACTTTTTGTAAAACAGTTGAAAAAACAAACACGAACATGAACATGGAAAATAGCACAGTTGAACATTATGAATTTAATACCCCCCCACCCCTCCGAGCCGAAGGCCGGACGCGGGCGGGACCCCCCACCCCCCGGGAGCCGCGGGGCCGAAGGCCGGCCACGGGTGGGACCCCCCACCTCCCGGGGCCGCTGGGCCGAAAGCCGGCCACGGGCGGGACCCCCCACCCCCCGGGATCTCTGTGGAAAAATGTATACAATAGTCGGTTACGTTAGGTTAGATTTATGAAAGGTTAGGTTTGGGTGAGAGCATTCAGGTTTGAGTTAGGTTAATTTATCCAGACCAAGTTGATTGCGATAGTCTATGCATTCAACCCGGTCTGAAATACGGTAGTGGCCATGGGGCAGTACATTTACACCATTCTCGAGCACAAACACTTTGTCGGATATACATGACATTGCATTCTTTTCCACTCTTACAGTATAATTTTTATACTGTAGAGAGCAAATTGCAAGCACTTGTGCTCTAGGCACTAGGCTACTTTCTACACAGTCTCTGTACACACTCATGTTAAAATTGTTCCTTACAAACTGTGTAGGCACCCCTTTACACGCCTGCTTTACATCCCTGTTATGAGTTTCCACGCAATAAACTTTAGGACCGGGGAACAACCCCCTGGATATTAAATCACTCCCCGTTTCTGATTTTAACACTAGTAGTTGGTTGGGGGTCTGACATTTCACCAACTCGGGGTAGAAAGACGGATTCCAGTTGATGAAATCCATCCGCGAGCTGATGTGTTCCCTATTTTCTAAATCTCCCAATAAATCCCCGTTTTTTACCTTTAACAGCAGAGAATCTGTATCCCCATAGTAAACTTGAACCTTCCCCTCCCTTGGCCATTGCAACTTGCACACATTGTAAAAAGGTCACTGGCAATAGGTTTCCAATGGTTGACACTATGGAATTCAATTCCTTCTCCTTTGGTTGCACTGCAGAATCTTGAGGAGATGTATACTGCAGAATCTTAGAAAAATGTATACAATAGTCGGTTAGGTTAGGTTGGATTTATGGAAGGTTAGGTTTGGGTTAGAGCATTCAGGTTTGAGTTAGGTTAATTTATCCAGACCAAGTTGATTGCGATAGTCTATGCATTCAACCCGGTCTGAAATACGGTAGTGGCCATGGGGCAGTACATTTACACCATTCTCGAGCACAAAGACTTTGTCGGATATACATGACATTGCATTCTTTTCCACTTTTACAGTATAATATTTATACTGTAGAGAGCGAATTGCAAGCACTTGTGCTCTCGGCATTAGGCTACTTTCTACTCAGTCTCTGTGCACACTCATGTTGAAATTGTTCTTTACAAAATGAGTAGGCACCCCTTTACACGCCTGCTTTACATCCCTGTTATGAGTTTCGGCGCAATAAACTTTAGGACCCAGGAACACCCCCCTGGATATTAAATCACTCCCCGTCTCTGATTTTAACATTAGTAGTTGGTTGGGGGTCTGACGTTTCACCAACTCAGGGTAGAGGGACGGATTCCAGTTGGTGAAATCCATCCGCGAGCTGATGTGTTCCCCATTTTCCTAAATCTCCCAATAGATCCCCGGTTTTTACCTTTAACAGCAGAGAATCGGCATCCCCATAGTAGACTTGAACCTCCCCCGCCCTTGGCCATTGCACCTTGCACACATTGTAAAAAAACGACAACATGAGCTTCTTCGCAATTTCAAGTACTGAACTACCTCCTGCTATATTCTTGTTCAGTACCACATTTCTCTTTTTCCTGTGTAGAAGAACCATGTCCACCTCTATGCTCGTGAACGTTGTAAAATTTTGGTCGGCAATAATTCGTGCACACTCTTGAGGGTCAGTCACGACATCGCAACGAGATCTGTTGCGTACGCTTTAACACATTTTGCCAAACACTGAATTTAGAATGAGCTTGTACATTTCTTTCTCTACTTTGGTGTTTGCCCGAGAGCGTTTATCAACAAAGGTGTCGATAAACGTCTTTAAATAGGGTTTTTGACTGAATTGCAGGACCCTATGTATTTTGGTTATCTTGAAACCATTGTTCACCATCCAGTGCAAAAGCACATGATGAACAACGATATTCTCTTTAGGGTCCAGATCTGCAATCAGTTTTTGCTTTGAATTATAATTTGTTTCCCTGTGCTGTCGACTTGAACTTGATCACTAGCAGTTTCCAATATGAGATATGATAATACTCTTTTACTTAATGAATTTTCTTAGATTGTCTTCAAAATGTTCCACGGGCGAGAGGACAAGTTCAAATGGTGTCAATTTATAGGGTTTAGCCATTCTCTAGAGAAAACTGTTTACAAGTCCTGCAATTATTGGCAGTAAAAGTGTAAAAAAGCTACCTCCCGCTTGAAGGAGACTTTTCTTTAAAAAATTTTTCCTTTATTTTTGCAAGCCAAGGTGCGTACAGTGGAACGATGTTGCTTTGTCTGTTGTCTAACACCTTCTGGCAAGTGTACATTGCCCTCAGTTAAATTTAAACAAAGTTCAGATATTAGATTAATGAAATCATTGTCAACACCATGTTTGAGTATGGCCTTCCTGAGTGGAGGTTTTGAAGTGCCTAAAACAGAAAATAAATGCCGTTGTTCGTGTAGTTTCTTCAGTGTCATAATGGCAACTAATAGCTTTTTCTACTGTTCACTGGAAGATATACTGTAATTTCTATGTCGAAAATGTCGGTGACTACACGTAGATCCTCGGGTGTGCTCTGATTAAGATCTAGCAAAATGTAGCCGTAGGGCTTATTTGTCGCCTGAGTGCACGCTGACAGTAGAAATTTGAGGGGGTCCAGCGCATCCCCATATCCTCAACCAATGATCGATTGTAGGGGCTCAGTGAGTCCCTGGTCACTGGTCAATTGATACAGGGAAAAACAAAATCTCTGACTGAATCATGTAGCGCCAATGGAATGTGACCATCAATTTCAAAGAACCATCCTTGTGGCCCATTGTCCTCAACGGTTTTAATTTCGGGGAACTCATAAGGATTCTCAAGCCATTTATAGTTCCCACACGGCAAAGAGTAGTGAGACATTGCCGAGGGGTACAATGAGTTCATGTCCAAGAACCCTGCATTTGACTTTGCACCGGTGCTGTTTTGTCCGCTTGGATCGGTTGTCAAAACGCGATCCCCATGTAAAACATGCCCACCCCTCATTGATCTTTCTACAAAAAGGTGTTGATCTAGATCAGTTATTAAGCCTATTTCTTCCCTACTAATTTTCAAAATCAAATCCATCACCAAATGTGGCGTGGAAATATAATATCCTATATCTAGTCCAAACTCTGAATAGATTTGGTCTGTGTTCTCGCAGACAATATCTAACAGAGTTAAAATGTCACTGGCCAAGTACAGTCTACAATAATGCCACCCATTTTTACAATTCCCCTTAGCCCACACCTGCTTGGCAAATTCATATTCCTCGGCTGTGCATTCACTGTTAGTGAGTGAATTATAGAAAGCTTAAATTGGAGGTGGTTTCACCTCGCTTAAGCGAGCGCCAGAACAGTAATAGTCGTATGCATATACACCTTTACAGGTCGTACATTTCACCGTCTGGAAAGTACTGTTTAGGCAAAGGAAAACTATCAAAATTGTCACTTTTCTGCACTTGAATCAATTGACTCAATGCCTAGGGAAAAAACTAAAAGAATCTAAAAACCTGATTTTATTCCAGCACGTATGCCCATTATTTACTACCTGCCATTTCAACTCGAGAAGCACCAACTTCTCTGCTGATTTGGGAATGATGTTATAGGTAAATGAATTATTTACCCATGGACTATCTACTCCCCTTCCCTCCCTGTGCATACGTGCCAGTGCCGGTAAAATAAACTTTAAATCATAACTTGAATTATGAATAAAAACTGGAATAAAAAACTGCTGGCTAACGATTAAGTTGCATGATTGATGCGCTAACCCTCTAAAATTACTACCCCCAGAGGATATTTCCTGCCACAAGTGATTGTGATCTCTGAATTTCCCCTTCCCCCCTCTTTTCCTTCTAGTCCCTTTCCCCTTATCCCCTCTTCAAACTCCCCCTTACAAACCCAGCATATTTTTTGATTTTTAATCGTGAGACGATCCTCTGCAGACAACACCATGGGGTAATGGGTATTTCTCAAACGAGAAATAGCGCCATTAGCGGTGCCAATTAATTTAGTCAGTGCCTCGACCATGCACTCTCCCTCATCCAACGTTTCAACTATTTCTAACAATTGCATAGTCGTAGAACTGTCTCTTTGCGCGTGAGCGTAGGAGACTTTAATAGCTTGATGTTTTTTGATTCGATTTGGAAATCAAGGATCGTTCACTTCCACTAACTTCGCTTCACAATTCAAAGAGATTTTATTGCTCTGGAGGAGGGTATTTTAAAAATTTTTAAAACGTAAAATAGCCCTATCCCCTGAAACCGTTTCCACTAACTGGTAGCCATGCCGTCTACAGTGCTTCATATGATTTTGCAACTTTAATTCTGTCCAAAATCGAGAGAGGCATGTTGGACAGTAGAAACGTGTCCCCCTAGTCTTACCCTCCCCCAGAACTCTACTGATGTCTGTAATTGGGTTTGGCCAATTGGGAAATGGCCAATTGCATTGGGTTCACTAGGTGGTGTGTATAACAACCAAACCCAGTGCTTCACCAATTCAATCGACGGGCCTCTTACTGGGAACACCACCACGTTCTTTTTAGAACGAACCCCATCTTCAAATTCAGTTTCACATTGAACCACAGTAACGCCGATATTTAAATCAATAGGTATCAATAGACCTGAGCGTTACTGGGTATTTTCCCTCTAAAAAAGTGAAATCTACAATGGGAAAATCGGACCCCTCCTTCCCATGTACAGCCCAGTGATCTTAATTCGTCTTTGAAGCGTCACGTGCTAGAGGCTCGAATGCTGATATGAGGAAAGCGTACTTGAAACATTTTGATCTGTTTCAAAACAGATTCGCTGGGCACCTTGACAACCTTCTTAATCGTGATTATATTTTAAAACTGTATCCGCATCCCTATGCCTCACTTTAAAATAAAATCTTTCTTAAATTTACAAATATTAACGCTTAAATTTTCAACAAATAAAACTACAGATCCGCTCCCGTTTTCGTTATAATTCTCGAGATGCGTAATAATATGCCTATCCACTCTGAAAAAAACACCCTCAAAATTCTCTAAATGGGGATAGACCACTCGCATCTCGGTATGTACATAATGATGATAAACCTCACTTTTTCCCTCATTTAAATAAAACACCTTTAAAGCAATAGAAACCTTAATTGAATCCCTACCTCCTCCCCACAACTGAATTTGGTTCTCTAGCAGTGCATGAATTCTATCTACATATTCATGAACAATTTATACAGGGTCACACACAAAATTTCCACCCAAAAGCGAATTAAAAGAGTCTCCAAAAGTTGCAGTGTAAACAACTATGTATTTAAAATTGTATTTGAGAGTTGAAACTCAGGAAATGATGTAAATTGGATATTACCCTCCCCCACCTTCTCTTCTTGTATATTATCACCACCACCTCCCCCACATTGTTCATCAATAGAATTGTTTGAAGACATTGCATCCTCCCCGTCATGTATATTATCACCACCCCTCCCCCACATTGTTCAATAATAGAGTCATGGGAAGCCACTTCAGTTGTTTGAAGTGGAAGTATGTAATAAGGGGGGGAGGGTTCCGAGTTAATTCATTTGTAAAATCATTTAAAAGCTGTAATGTGTTTGGACTTAGCAAATATAAGTCCCCCTGATCAACTGCGCTATAATCAACATTAAAAAAATCAGCTAAAAACTCATCAATGTTATCTGGAATTTCAATGGTGCTAATCATACCATTGATTGATAGGCAATGCTTCATTGATAATCGATACTTCATTGATAGGCGATGCTTCATTGTTGAACTCCATAGACATATCTTCTTCTTCAATCGATGGCGAATACGGAACCAGAACAACATATAAAGAAAAATAGCTTATTTTCAAAGTGTCTAAACCATCACTATTTTTAAAAATTAGATTATTATTTAAAAACGCGCTTAGCAGTAGCATTTAGTTCCCTACTCTATATATATTCTGAAAGTTCCAACTTAATACAATCTAAAAGATGACATAGAAGGTTTTGATTTTGTTCAAACAACCCATCAAAAAAAAATTATATTAATACTCTTCATCTGCTTTGGGAAAAAATACCGGGGTCTTTACTAGGTAGCCTAACTCCTTCAGGCTATATACAACTCTTTCCGATAGAAAATTGTTTTCAAATAAAAGTAGTTTATAACGCAAAGATTTTGCTATGAGGAAATTATGTCCGGGACATAGTGCCTTTTTTGGCTTCACTATGAGAATTCAGCAGACTGAATGTATACAATAATTGACCTGATTTAAAAGGGGGAACGCTATATTTCCTTTAGGAGAAAAATATCTCTGACACGCTTTTACTGTGATGAAATGAAAGACTTACTTCTAGGCCCCTTAAAACTATAATATTCTAGCGAAAAATAGCATTTGGAGTTTCATATGGTGAGATAAAAAGACTCTCTAACAGTAAACTATAAATTAGCGAAAAACATTATTATGAGGTTGAAAAATAGCGAAGATGCCTGCAGTAGGCAGAGAAAATAGGAAAGATTAAAAAAGAGCGGTTTCTTTGACAAGCAAAAAAACTACTTTCTATTTAGATATCTCTGAGAGGGGAGGGAGCAGAGAAATTTAAAACAAGGGGTGTGGAGGGGGATTATAGATAAAATAGCATTTTAATATCTCTGACACACTTTAACAGTGATGAAAAATAGTGAAAAGAAAAGGCTAAAAAAAGTTGGAAGAAATAGATAGATATTTCTATAACCAGGTAAAAATGCTTACATTTTTATATTCCGGCCACAGTTGAGTGCCAGATGGACCGGGTAAAGCATGATGGGGGGCAGACAGGATGGTGACATCACACTCTTGCATAGCCGGACCGGAGAGTACATGGGCTTGTGCAGCCGGGCCAGTGACGGCACGGACTTGTGCAGTCGAGCCAGTGATGTTGCGGGCTTGCTCAGATGAGACAGCGGGGTTCTCCATCCTTATGGCCTGTTGTCTTTTTGGTTTTTGCCCGACAGCATAGGGGCTGCCTCACCCTCTCTTGCTCTCTTCGATGGAGGGGGCACATATTCTTCATAATTGTCCTTAAAAAGAAGAAAAAATTTAGTATTGTAATAATTTTTCCCTTTTTTGACAGAAGAAAAATTAGTACCCCCAACCCCCTAACCATAATTTTGTCTAGAAAGCATTTATCGCAATGAAGCCCCCTCCCCCCATTTTCAGCAAAGCAAAAAGTAAAATTTTACGAGAAATTAACTACTGCATGGAAATCATACGTTTTTATTGCACAACTTGTGAAAAAAATAAAACTTGACAATCACTACT
This sequence comes from Artemia sinica, assembly GCA_027921565.1. Classification (NCBI taxonomy): domain Eukaryota; kingdom Metazoa; phylum Arthropoda; class Branchiopoda; order Anostraca; family Artemiidae; genus Artemia; species Artemia sinica. Next base: position 31,611,860 of record CM051259.1, on the reverse strand, counting down.
TTGTAGCCCTAGGATAGAAATCAATGTTTCTATTTTTACCATTTAGAAAATTTTTTTAAATATTACAGTCTATAGGCTTTAAAATAGAAAAAAGATTGTTAACACATAGCTTATTTTCCTAAAATTTACGATCTTAGACGTAAATGCTATTCAATTTACACATAATAAATCTATGTACCTTTTTCTTAGAAATCCCGACCCCTTACTTTTCACGCGAAGAAACAGTTTGTTTTCACTTTACAATGAAGGTGTTAGAAGCGAGGCATTGCAACCCTAAACCCCCCCCCCATATAAACAGTGAGTACTCAAAATGGAAAATGAATATTACATGAAACTGACACCCATCCCCTCTTAACAATCCCCCTCCTCCTCTTTTTACAGAAGAAAGCCCCTCTCCCTTTTCAGTAAAGCAAAAGTAAAATTCGCGATGAAGAAGCTATGATGGTAATTTGATCAAAAAGTATCCTTTTTCAGTGAAGCCTATTGGCTAAGCCGCTAACGTAAGGATTAAGAAGCCGGATGTACTTTAAAAGGGTGACAGTAATTATCAGCTATTTAAAATTTTGCGAGAAATCTGTAAGTCAAACCATAGTGGCTTAATAGCTAAGGGATTGACAGAAAGTTGGCTGTCAAAAGGAGAGTTCAAAAACATAGTTATTTCTATTGGAAGAATTAAAGTCATAAACAGAGGGGGGAGAGGGGAGGTTTACATGGTAAAAAGAGCGTATTTTACACTTTCTAGTGAGTACAAACAATATATAGTGGAGTTTGTATTGTGTGGGGGAGGTTACCTGAATTTGAATTTACTGGAGGAGTGACTATGTAAAACGATTTTATTTGAAAATAAACTATGAAAATTTACTAAACAGAACTCACATTGTTAAGCATTGTAGATGGAGCTTCAAGGTCAATAATATTCAATGTTTTATCCATTGTGTCACAGAACTTTTTGAATGTTTAATCACGACGCATGTCCGTTATATACGAAATCTCAAGGGCGAATTGTGATGTAAGGGGAAACCATATGTAGCCAACTCCCTGATTGGCTTAGAGTAAGATGTGACCGACCCCCTGATTGGCTTAGAAGGAGACACGTGATCCTGTTTCCCGTTATCGGATCAATACATTCTCCCCACCGATTATGTAAATCAATTTCTTGGAAATTCACTTGTCCTAGATCAATACATTCCCCGACCGATTATGTAAATCAAGATCTCGGAAATTCACTTCCCCCTCGAGTCCTAGATCAATACATTACCCACCGTCAATGCGCATGTGCAAACTTCGACCCAGGAGTCATCAGACCTAGACAAACAACAACAAATCAATTGACCTTGACCTCATTATACTCGATCGATAATCCTTGAATAAATTATAAGCTGTCGGCACTAGACTAAATTGTAGATGGCAGCACACAGTCCCGTCACGAGCTCATGATAGGGTTCTACTACTCCCTTGCAAATAGTCTTAAGTGATTGTCTTGCAAATACGAAAATATCAGATACGACCGATTGACAGCGATAAATTAGCGGAAAGAATATAGAAATCTCTTCAAAGAACTTATACAGCTGAAAGACAAAGTTTTTTCAAAATGTGTAATCGGCCATGATGACCAAGGCTTTTAGGCTTTATCCTATGAATGCTGAATTTCTTTTTTTTTCATTCAAATTTCCAATATTTACGCTCTGTTGCATCATGCCACAGCAGAACACTTTCTGATTGTTTAAAGAAAAACATCTCTTTCACTGAAAGAAAAAGGGAGCTAATTAGAGTGGCTTGATTCTTTGGCCCGATTAGGTCTGAAATTGAATAGCAGAAAGTTAAGAGGAAAATCTAGATGACTAAAAGAATTCAACTATATAAGCGATACTAAATTAAATTTGCCTGCAACTACCCTGGTCAAAGCAGCATAACTTTTGCAAATATTTCTCAGACTGAAAAAAGGCCATGAAAAAACCTTAAGGAAGGTTTAGGAAGCACAATTTGCGACTACTTGCAACTCATACCATGATTACTAGCGACTGTGACTAACGGCAACTGTCATTACTTGTGACTTCGACTACTTGCGAGTGTGACAACGTACGACTGTGACTACGACTACTCATGACTCTGACTGGAACTACTTGTTACTGCAACTGCAACTACTTGTTACTGTTACTGCAACTTGTTACTGGAAATGTTGAGGGAGACATTGAACAAAATCATAACACACCGTGTGCCGGCTGGCTATCAAAAGGAAATATCAGCAATATCTCAGGGATGGCTAAGGGTATTAACTTAAACTTTCAGAGCATAATGAGAGGGATGTTAATAAGTGATCAGAGGGCAATCAGCTCACCATACCCTTTTTAGATACCGTCTCCCCACTACTGGTCAAAATTTTGAGAAAAAAACTTCAGCAATTTTCAGCGAGAATAGAATTGTCTAGGGGAAACTTTTCGGGTGGGGGCGGGGTCTTAAGTGGCAGGAACTTTCCATTTAAGGAATTTTCCATAGAGGAGAGGGGGATTCTCCATGAAGGAGAAGTTGGAGTTTCCGAACTTTATTGAAAAACAATTAGAGATTAAATATGTTTATAAAGTTTTTTTTTCACTGAATAGGAGCAACTTAAACTAAAGAAGAAATTATTCCGTTATGATGCTCATATGAGGGGAGCTGCCCCTCCTAAATACCTCGTTCTTTGCGCTAAAGTTTGACTTTTGTCCCAATTCTTTAAAAACGACTCCTGAAACACAAGGGCCGTTTAATTAGAATAAGACGCTATTTTTAAAGTACTAAAAAGCTTTAGCGCGAAGACCAAGGGATTGAGGAGGGGATAAACTTCCTCATATACGGAATAATTTAAGATCATTTTAAGTTTAAATATTGCTACTTACTTTAAGCGAAAACAATTTTTTTTATTCTTAATTCATTTTACTAACAATCCGTGCTTTAGTACCTTTGGTGCTCCGTTGGATCTAAACTCAAGATAACAGCTTACTAATTTCAAAACCCAAACCAGCCATCGATTCTTTTTTACTAATTATGCATTGGTCTTGGGTGTTTTACATTTTAGTTTCTTAGGGGAGATGGAGATATTAAATTAACGCATATTTGCCCTCTATTTAATTCGACATGCACCGTGGATGTCTCTTTCCTAGCGTAATAGTGTTACTAATTAATGGTGCCCCTGGTATCCTGTATAAAAGGAGATCCATCATGCCCTACTTATTTTTACTCTATTGGTCTTACCGAGCACCATGTAGAACCACCGATATCCCTGTTTTTAGATACGATTAAATTTCTTAGCTACAAAAGCTATCAAGCTGCTACCCTGACTTTAGATCCAAAGTAACCTAACCGACACTAGTTTCATCAAGTTCTATTTTTGTGACAATTTCCTCGTGTCTTATGTATTGTCAAAAATTTCATGAAATCATTTTAGCAGGGCTACTGCAAAATCGTCATAAAAGCTGTAACCATTGCAGACTTAAATGTCACAACAAACGCCCAATAACATTTTCTGAAGTAGTGCAATTGGTTCTATTTGCATATTAAAAGATTTGTACATTTTAAACGCCGTTCTGTTTAAAAACTGGTTGTTTCTGGATTTTTTGTTTCCTCGCTTCTTTTCAGTTTTTGAATAAATAGGCAGCAGCCAGTTTGTCACCCAACAAAGCGCTAAATTAACTGCCATCCAAACTTTTCCTGTTTGCACCACCCGAGACAGCTTCAGTCGAAGGGTTTTAAACAAGTTTTCTCACAAATTGTCTATATGATATGTGCATTTTATATTCAAATGTCATACAAAATGTCACAAGTGACCTTTCTAAGTTTGTACGCCAAGATATACATTCTGAAAAATGTTCTCTGGAATATTTTTTGAATGTCTCTTGAATTTCTGTTTCATAGTTTTTTTTTCTGTTCTTTACAAACAGACTGTATTTTATTTGCCACGTAACGAAGAGCTGAATTATGTGCCCTGAATCACATGTCACCTAAATGTCTCCTGTTTCAGAAAAATGAAGATTTTTAGTTTATCCTCTATTACCAAAGAAGTTTTGAGTTGCGCCTTTTGAGACAACTTTAGTTGTCTAATTTTTATCTAGATAGTGTATGTTGTGGCAAAATCCTAAATAGGCCTAAGATTGCTGTTTTCATTTATCGTCCAGCCACTGGTCATCCTGTCAAATATCTGACCATGGGACAGGGTATTTTTTGGAATACACACTGAAGAGTGGGTGGAAGAGCAATCTGATGTGGGAGAATGAAGCTCTCTTGCGAGTACCGATTCTTAGAATCAGGTGACCCAAGCTGCCGATGGCATGTGAGGGGTGAGTGATTTTTCTCTCCATTTTCAGGGAGATAAAAATTTGCCTTGTCAGGCCAGTCTTTAGTCGGAAGTTTAGGCACTTAGTGTTGGAAACAATTATGGACACCTTCATAATACTAAGGAAGCCTATTCTAAAATGGGGTTTAAAGAGACATGCTATCCCTATCTCAAATACGACGCTTAACGGTGCACCAATAGCCGAGTTGTTATTGGTAAAATATTGTTTTTTTTTCAGGGGGGAATGAAGGTAATGCACCTTTGTTACCGCAGCCTCGGCTCTTGTTTTGTGATTTGCCTCATAACAATAATAATCATAATAAAAACTAGATTCTCCCGAGTATTCATATGCGATGAGCGTATTGCACATATAAGTGCCCCGATAACGTTCTGAAATACTGCAGGTGCTCATACTTGCATATAGAAAAATAGAAAATCGGAAAACTCTTCTCTCCAAAAATTTTGTGATTCTGATATTCGGTTTCTTCTTCTTTTTTGTGAATAGGCCACTGTCTTTTTGTAACCCAGCGAGGCGCTAAATTATATGTCATCTAAACTTCTCCCGATTTCTAAAGATGACAATTTGCTCGTTTCTTCTCTACTATCAAAGAGATTAATCTTGAATCTGATTAATGTTTTCTACCAGACTCATCTCTCTCTATCTCTCTCTTTCTTTGTAATTAGATAATCACAGGCCAAAACATGAACCTGTCGAAGCGGAAAGTGAGTGGGTTTCAAAGAATATGATGAATTACAGGGTTCTGGCAATCCCTACTCAGTGATCAAATGGAGGGATGAATTATAATGAAAGAAAAATATTTAGTCGCTGAAAAATTTCGTCCAGAACTGTCTAAGCGAGAAAAATGGTTTTTCAAAAAGAATCAAAAGAAGTTTGCTTGTATTAAGGTTCCTTTTATATTTTGACTAGACTAAAGTAATGTATTGTATTGTTTTCAAAAAACATTGCTTAATATTGCCGAGTTGGAAAATGAACTATTATAAAAGAAAACAACCTCTGAAAACTTTCTTGCAAAAGAACTAAGGAAAGGATAATGACAGTTTAAAAGAAATCAGAAAAAGTTGTTTGTCTCAAACTTCCTTTGACATTTTGACAGGATTAAATCATTTTATTGTGTTTTTTTTTTCAAAATAAACTACTGGAAAATCAAATGGAAAGATGAATTATAATGAATGGAAAAATTTTGTATCTGAAAAATTTCTTGTGAATCTGTCTAAGCAAGAACATTCATTGGTTGAAAAAAATAAAAAGGAGTTTGTTTATCTGAAGCTTCTTTTCATATTTTGACTATATTAAAGCATTACATTGTATTGATTTTTAAAAACACTAATCAATAATGACATGGAAAGCAGAATTATAATTAAAAAGCAGTTAGCCTCTGAAAACTTTCTTGTTAGACAACCATGGCAGGGATAATGATTGTTTAAAAGAACTGAATGAGGTTTGGTTTGCCTGGAGCTTGTTTTCTTATATTTTAACGTTTAAACCCTTTGAAAAAAAATAATAGCCTAACGGATAATAAAATAGAAATATGGATGATAATGGCAAAAAATAATATTCAAATTCTGAAATCTTTCTTGTAAAACTGTTTAGGCAAGTATAATGATTGGTTGAAAAAAAAAATATGTTTGCTCTGTTTGAAGCTTGTATTCTTAACCAAGCGATACTCATGCTCTTAAAAATAATACGACTCAGCAAACAACAGGAAATATGAATTATAAAGAATGAAGAATATCTAGAAAGGAACAATATTGCTTGAATAGAATCAAAAGAGGTATCGTCTGTCTTTGGCTTTCTTTTGTATATTAACTTCATTAAACTACTGTATTGCATTGTATTAAAAGACACGACTAGATAGTCAAATGGAAAGAAGCAATATAATGAAAAACTTGAACCTCTGAATACTCTCTTTTATAATGACAAAGGAAATAATGAGGATGGTTCATACAAAAAAAAAAATAGTTTTGTTGTTCTCAAGCATTCTTTTATAATTTGTTTAGATTATGGAACTATATTCTGATTTATTCAAAAAAAAAAAATTCCGGGTAAACAAATGGATAGATGAATTATAATGATCGAAAAATATTTAGTCTCTGAAATATATTTTGTACAACTGTTGAAGAAAGAATTATAATCGGTTGAAAAGAATCAAAATAGGTTTTAATTGCTTGAGGTTTGTTTTTCTAGTGTTAATTGTCATACACTTTAAAAAAAGCTAAACGTTAATCAAAAGGAAAGAAAAATTATCACGAAATAAATCTTGATTTTTTTTTTATAAAAATTTGGACAATCGTATAGCCTACTGATTGTTGGAAAGAACCAAGAAAGGTATCTTTTTCCGCAATTATCTATTCTATATTCACTTGTTTGAACTATTGTATTAAGAAAACGCGTCTCAATAATCGAATGGAAAGATGTATTATAATGAAGCCCTTTAGCCTCTGAATACTATTTTATTGAAGCATTTACAATTTGTTCTAAGAAATACAAGGTTAAAGATTCGTATACCGCATACTTTTGGTGGTTCTGAGCCAGCAGAGGATGATCTAAAAATCTGTGCATTTTACACGAAAAAAAAAATTTTGTTTTTTCAATTTTGTTGGAAGATATATCAATTTTTCAGTAAAAATTGAAGAGTAGAATGTATATTCCAGAGCCTAATCCATCCTCTCAGACTTCCCTGTAGAAATAAATCTAAAATTTCCTCGTGTGCCTAGAGGCTCCAAGGTCCGCTATTTAAGCGATTCTTCTCTAGATTTTTTTTCTGATAGTGTCTAGTTGCTCAGAAATTTTGTCAAAGATTCAGATAAAACAAAACCTTGTGCGGAGCTCTGAAGAAAAAGAAAAGCTTGATATTTATGAAACATAAACAAAATCTTGAACAATACATAGCAAATACTAAAGTTGTGCAAGCGTTTTATTGACTGTGGAAATAAAAATGTTATTTTAATACATTTTTCTTCAATTTTTTAATTTAAATTTTGAATTAAATTTTGATTTTAATTAAATTATAAATAAGGTTTTAAAATTAATTTTTAATAAAATTTAGATTTAATCAGATTTTAATTAAGTCATTTAATTTTATTTAATTTTTATTAAGTATATTTTATTCAATCTAGTATATTTCTCAGAAATGTGTGTTCCATTTCAGCCAAAATTTCTCAATTCAATACTGCACGTGTAGGCTACAACCTATTCCACCACAAATTTTTATAAAATTTCTGACCACAGAAAACAAATGGAAGCAGCTCTGATGATTCAGGTATTGTTATCTCTGTAACATTCAAAGCAGTGACGGTATTATGATTTGTTGGGTCTCCTTTAAATTGAGTGCTAATAAAATTTGAGAATCAGCCTGAAATCAAGATTAAATACCTTTCCCATCATTATCCAGGAGATCGGCTAAAGACAAATTTCCTTCAATTTGGCTAATTGTGACGAATGTTGGTGAAATTCCGGCTATTTTAGCAGCTTCCTTAGCATTAGATAACGTCATTGCATCGCAGACAATAACTTTAGGTGAAGAATCTTTTATTTGCAAAGCCAATATTTCTGAAAAAAAAACCAGTCTTAATCAATAACTTTGATCTCAATGGCTCTCTCCCTCTTCTCGAAACGCAAAAATATAACACAAATATGTATAAATTATTTTATATAACAGATATTTGTATAAATAAAAACATTGCGGATCCTTAAAATAACACTACCGAAAAAGAAAAAAACATGAAACTCTTGTCTGATAGTTATTTTTCTACTTTATGTTAAGAAGTATGTGGCATGTGCACATCGATTCAACACTGCTTATACCTTCCAACCACAGAAATTTCGAGTGCAAATGTTAGTAGAAAGGGGGTCCGACTCCCATTGCTCACCCCTGCTGCCATCTACAATTTAGTTTAATGTCGACGGGAGTCCATACATGGGCATAGAGTCCCTAGGGAGAACACGTGGTTAATCAAAGTGGGTCAATGACCTAAATTTCCCAGGTCGATTTATTTGTTGTTGTTGATGTTTTGGCCAAGTGCACGCTCTGGGCGAATGTTAGGATCCAGGAATAGGAAACAGGATCACGTGTTTCCTTCTCAGCCAATCAGAGAATCGGTTACATCCCCCTTCTCAGCCAATCAGAGACTCGCTTACATATTAGCGGCAGAGGTTTGCAGAGAATATGAGGAAAGGATTTTTGCTATAGTTTCTATTAGTCTGTGAATAGAATTCAAAGGAGTGAGAACAGTTTGACATTACTCATTTGGATATATATTTGTGTGTTGATGAGTGGAAAGTTTACCCTCTTAGAAGTTGATAACGGAGTTGATGGTAATAATACAAGAGCACCAAACATTGCGGTGGAAATCACGAGAGGATCACGGCTTTGTCTGGAATGGGATGAAGTATATGCAAGATATGTGATATCCTTGAGCAAATTTAAAATGGAGGATCAATTATGTTTCGCTGCAAAAGTTGATATAGCACATGTGAATAGACTTCAATGTGCTTTAAGTGCATTAGTGAAACATATCGAAGACAATAAACTGTATCGCTAATTGTACATGCTTAGTATTGTTGTTGTTGTAATTATTCAATAAAATTGTTTCGAAATCGAAAATGTTCCATTTCTTTTCTGGTTAGGTTAGGTTAGGGCGAAAGAATCAGGGTCAGTCTAGAGTCAGCAGTCAGAGTGAAAGGATTGAAAAATGAATAAATTTGAGAAAGAGAGAATTAGATCATATCTAGTGTTTATGGAAAAACATTTGATTTTGGATGACGATTTTCTCGAGTTATCTCTTCAACGCAGGATATTCTCTCGGGGAACACTTGACAATATAATGAGGACTGATTCTCCCCCATTGGACTATTGTATGAAACTTTTAAAATGTGACTCAAATGCTTATAGTCAATTTATTGATATATTAATTGGAACAAAGCAGAATCATATCGTGGATAAACTTTTGAAAACATTTCCAATGGATTCAATGTAGATGGCTCCTCATTCAAAAGAGGTAATGTCACAGAGTTACTCCTCTCCCCATTCCCCTCACTGAATTTATCGAACGAGGACGATCAGTTTCGTTTTAGCTGTGAGAGAGTTGACATCGGAAACCAAAAAATGTTCTATATATGCCCATTGTGCATGTACACTCTTGGCAGTTGGACTCAATGTGAGAATTGTACAATTATTGATGACTATAGTGAAAAGTGTAAATTATGTAATCCTTGTAAATTACATAGAGGCTATGCAGTACAAATTAAAGGATGTAATTCATGTCTGGAGGAGATTTGTGACTCTCACCCTAGAGGACACCTGTGCTCCAATTGTCACTATGATAAATGTGATCAGTGGGAGAATACTTACCCCGCTATGATTGGAAAGAATCCCAAACGTGATTTTAGTTTATTTCTACGAGATTGGTATCGTCGTGGATTTAAATTATTCTGGGAAGAGGAATCTGGTCTACGATTCAACTGTTGGGGTAACAAGACAATTTGGTTTCTACGTCATCGTTGTGACGACACTGCCTATTATGACTATAAACCAAGTGATTTTTATTTGGCAGTTACCGAATGTGATTCACCATTTGAAAACACTGTATGCGATATTGCTTCAAATAGACAGATTGAAACTCGTGAATTTCATAATATGAATGCAAATAGTATCATTGACTATACAAAGAGATATGACAAGAGTGAAGTTACATTGTACTGTAGAAAATGTGACCCTGACTTTGCAGTCAATCAAGATCAATATACAGTGAATCCAAATGATTTACCAACATTAGTGGTTCACGACAGTTGCCTATACATCGAAGAAGAAGAAGAAATCTAAAGTGAAGATTTAAAGACATTGTTGTATATATATGCATTTTATTAATAAACAAATTCACAAATATTTTTTAAGCACTTTACTCTTAGGGCACTGAAATCAATACTTTATAGGTCTGAGAGGATATTTTCCACTAGAAAGTCGTTCAGACGAGGATTGTCACCATAAATGTGGAAAAACTGCTTGTAAGTATAGCCGCGACATCGGAACACAAAATATAGTAGTGCATGGAAGCCACAGCTTTTAGTCGTTAGATCCTGCACCCTCTTACGATTTTGAATAATAGTTTTCCCACTGCTCTCAATATAGTTGCTGATGTGGGGTGTGTAAAATGTATAGGGTAGACCAAGAGGATCAAAAAATTCAATCGTCTTCATTGTTTGAAAGATGCACAGCCAATGACCCGTCAGCACAGTCGATGGACTGCTATTAACAATAATTAAGGTATTGTTGACACTTTGAATTTTTCCAAGAAAGTCCGAGAGTAGACAATAGGATTTGTACTGGGACATGTAGGGGTCCATATTAAATACATTGATTATTTGACTGGTGTTCATGGCGCCAAGTCTAGTAGAACACTGCCTTCGGGAGTGATTCATATTGATTTAGTGAGATTAGTGCAATACTCTCAGCCAATAGGTCGGCAAATGTACTCTCTAAACGCACACTCCCCGTACGTACTATACTCATATCCTGTGTGCCAGACAAATCTAGTACAATGATACCATGTGTTTTAGCAAACATTTCTTCGGTTATACCATTTTCAAATAGTTGAGAGTCATGATCTAGGGTTTGCATGGTCAACTCATACAATGTTCTATAGGATTTATCAAAAATAGATTGTAGAGTGGGATACCGTTTACTTTGCACACAAGAGATGAAAGTCCAAACATCTCGAATTTATGTGGGCATCCAGTCCACGATCCTATTGCACTGGCGCTTTTACAAATGCCAAAGCGAGTTTTGACGGAATTTCGCCATTGATAAAGGATGAATCGGTAAAGGTGCGTGAGCCCATGGCAATATGACGTTGATTGGTGATTGTATGAGGAACAAGTAGTTTAATATTATTTCCAGTGGCTCTCAGTTTTTCCACTGCCAAAGCAACAGAACCCATGACCTGTTGTTTGCGTACATGAAGTATTGCCGAGTTGAGGGAGAGACTTACATCAGGATTGGCAGCAAGTTCTATTCTCAATATGAAATTGGAGGGTGCAAGCGTCAGTTTTATATCCACTTTAACATTGGGCGGCAGCCATTGGGGTATATTAAATATTTCATGATATATTTTTCCAACTAGATGTAATTCGCTAGTTGTAGCATTTTTAAGTGCATCTGTACTATCAGTATTAGTAATATATTCGTATCCATTGGAGGTGCCTCTCAATTCCTTGTATGACTTGGGTGTCATCAACATGAATTGCATATAGCTTGTATAATTTGAGAGATTGTTGCTTGTGCTCACCAGCGTGCCATTGATGTAGACACTGATTTGACGAAATAAATTATGTAATATACAATTTTCATAGGATATTCCATCGGCCCGAACTGGCATTGCATTATCGAATTTCCGGACTTTCATTTGTAAACCTATAAATGTTGAAGACATGTCCATAAAGTAGTCCTTCATTGGAATAAATTTGAAAGTGGATATTATCGGAGAGGGGTTGTTGAGGATAAAATTGTTCATAGTATCCAAGCTTGACACTCACATCTAGATTTTCTGCATTGAATAGATTCAATGATGGGGTGATTGAAGCTTGAGAATCCTTATTAGGTAGGTAGGACATCTTAAGAGAAGAAATCTAATTTCGATCTAACAATTCTCTTCCTGGGGCTTCTTCTTCTGTTTACACTACGTGTCGGCCTTTTCCTTCTTTTCTTTGACAAGAGTGGTGATGTCTTTCGTTTTTGACCTGAGTGGAGACTGATGAGTGATGCAGTGTTTCTCGACCTTCTTAAACCTTTTCCATTTTGTTTTAATCTCTCGCCAAGGGTTCGCGCATTGGACCTGAGATTGTCCGAAACACTTTTTTTAAAATCCTTGCAAGAGCCCCAATCGTATAGTGTAGAGGATGCAAAATCTGTCGCAGCCGGTACAAGATATTTTCTAGCCAGAGGTAGTGCAGAGTGAAAGAGCTTAGCAAACCAACTGCAAAGACCGTAGCCAGACATTGACGAGCACCCTTTGTAATATTCCATTCCATTGCCCTGTTGTCTTGGGCCAAGAGTATTAACATAGCAGTCAATATCAGGACAAGTGAATACCACTTTTCTATTAGACATCTTGTTGTTGAACGATGGGACGAAAATGGCATGTAATCACAGCCAAACCTTTTGAAATTGCTATGGGATCACCTAATTCAGTTCTTAGTGTTAACTGACAGAGTTCCAAATAGGAAGTGTTTACGGAATATACTGAAGATGCTTTATATTGTAGTGGTGAATATGTTCTTGATTGGTTTTTCGTTCAAGAACTCGTAGGAGGGGAACATTTGAATTACAAACCCGAGATGTTTCCACAAATGAAGCGTAGAGAAATATACAAGTGTCCGTGGAGAAAGCAGGCGGGTAGTCAGCAAAAATGAAATTAGTGTTTCCGGCACTTTTACCGTTGATTATATTGAGCTTAAAGCCAAGAACATCCTTTAGGTTATCATTGAGAATAACCTTTTCATCGGCAATAGGTGAACTAATGTAGATCTTACCCTCCTCCTTTGAATAGTTGAAATAAAAAGCTCCTTTTTTACGAGCGGAAATTCTTTTATTAATAGAACGACATAAATCATTCATACAGGTGAGTTCCTCGTAGGGTAATTCAATATATGGATAATTCATCCAATTGATTTTTTGAATTTGTTCTTGATCACTTGAGGGTGTGGGCGGCCAATCATAGGGTCTAATTTTTATATCATATTTACGATCCTTTCTCAGGATGTCGTAGGTATTTTTGAGAATACAGTCGACAAGAGCCACTTCATACTTTCCGTCGTCGAATTTTATGGTGGGGAGAGTTTCGTCCAAAAATCACTTGTTCTATTCAAGTCATTGTAGAGAGGATCAGAAACATTGGACATGAAAGTCACATAGAAATCATTGGGCATTGCTAATATCTTCAGCACTGATCCAAAAATCAAACTCTGAATTGTATCCTAGCCAACGAACAAGCAACAGTCTCTTGCCCCTACGAGTACGACTCTTTAATATCTTTTCAATTTGATAAATTTCACTAGTGTTTCTAACTTTTTGCAGTTCATATTTATAAAAACCGCCGAGAATCTCATCATCTTTGGTGTCTCGCAGTCGATATGTCGTGGGCTCGGTGTTCAGTGCTCCATAAATAATTCCCCTTTTCAAAAATATTGGTGGTTCTATTAATTCGAACAGTATCACCAACATTGAATTTCTTCTTCACATTTTTTTTTCTTTTTCACCATTGGAATATTGCTTTAGAAAGCCATCAAAAGTATTTTCATTGTAATGAACTTCCCAAGGGCTTGAGTTGGACAGAGATCGATGAGGTCGATAGTTGTATATCTGTATGAGTTTATCTAAATCATGAATAAAAGCCGGTGTATTTTTCAGTGTACAATATCTTGAAATTAATAGACGAATCGTTCTTATTAATCGTTCAGCCAATGCAGCCTTTATCGGGCTGTGACTATGATAAAGTGTTGTATTATTTTTAAATAGAACCTTTTGCACATGGGGATTAACAAATTCACTGCCACGATCCGATTGAATTTTTCTAATCGAATCCTGTTCAAGAATACTTTCAATGGCCTGAGCAACTTCAACACCTCTCTTCGACCGTAATGGAATGGCATAGGCGTAGCGACTAAAGACACTGATTGCCACCAGAAAATATTTGTTGGGTGCATTGTGACCCCGTTGAATTGCGTCTAAAGTTAAAAAATCCGTTTGCATTATATGCAGAGGGAAAAAGGCTTTAGTTTGTCGATATTGTTTGCCACGAAGCCTGTGATTCCGGTGCAGTGTGTAACTCGGTTCATTCTCTAGATACTGTTTTGCTTTTTTCAATGTGGTGTTAGAGACAACTTTAGAAAACGTTTTGGGAGAACTTAAACTTCCCGCTTCACCAATGTTTTCATAGACACCTTTCAGAACTTCATCCATTTTGAACGCAAACACGTAGTGTAATGTCCACTCCCCTTTTGCACACTGGAGGGTGAATCAATTCGTCTTCTTTTATGACTAGCAGCCACAGGTGTTGTAAAATCATGCTGCTGCTGCTGCTAGTATTTTCAAATATTGAATCTTCTTCTTTTTTAAATGGTGTTGGTTTTGGTGTTGTTGGAGGACTATATTCTCTTAGTTTCTTTAGAATTTGCTCATTGCCAATAAGACGTTTGGGGAAGTTTGATACACTTAGAAAGGTGTATAGATTATTGTCAAATGATAAAAGTCCTTTACGATTCGTCACCATATCACAAATTAAATCAACTAGATTATAACTTTTTCCCTGAATTATAATTCGTTTCCCTGTGCTGTCGACTTGAACTTGATGTTCATCACCAGTTTCCAACATGAGATATGATAATACTCTTTTACTCTGTTCTCGATAGGTCAGTGGCAATAGGTTTCCAATTTTCGATACAATTGAATTCAATTCCTTCTCCTTTGATTGTGCAGAATCTTGAGGAGATGTTTCCTGTTTAGAGGGATCGGTGGCGGCAATGGGGCTCTCACGATAAGGTTTATGTTTGTCCACACGTCGCAATGCATCTTGAAGTAAAAGCAGATTTTTGTCATCGGCAATATTCTCATCATTAATGAATTTGCTTAGATTGTCTTCAAAATGTTCGACGGGCGAGAGGACAATTTCAAATGGTGTCAATTTATAGGTTTTTGCCATCTAGAGAAAACTGTTTACAAGTCCTGCAATTATTGGCAGTAAAAGTGTGAAAAAGCTACCGCCCGCTTGAAGGAGCCGTTTTCTTTTAAAAATGTTTCCCTTGTTTTTACAAGCCAAGGCGCGTACAGTGGAACGATGTTGCTTTGTCTGTTGTCTAACACCTTCTGACAGTTGAACATTGCCCTCAGTTAAATTTAAAAAAAGTTCAGATATTAGATTAATGAAATCATTGTCAACACCATGTTTGAGTATGGCCTTCCTAAGGAAGGGTTTTGAATTGCTTAAAACGGAAAATAAATGCCGTTGTTCGTGTAGTTTCTTCAGTGTCATAACGCCAACTAATAGCCTTTTCTACTCTTCACCGGAAGATATACTGTAATTTCATTGTCGAAAATGTCGGTGACTACACGTAGATTCTCGGGTGTGCTCTGATTAAGATCCAGCAAAATGTAACCATAGGGTTTATTAGTCGCCTGAGTGTACGCTGACAACATAAATTTAGGGGCGCCGGGGTATATCTGTTTATTGAGAGTTATTAGCGAGCTAGAATCACGAACAACTCGATATATAATATAGATGGTGCAATTCAATGCAAGGGTTCGCATACATTTGCTCTGATGAAACAGATTGTGTAGAACTAGGGTTATGGAAATGTGTTAATGGTGGGAGCAAACGGTGAACAGTTGTAGCATTTCCTGTGAGAACTGTTCAATGGATGCAGCCAAATCATCAATAATCAGTCACGAGTTCAATTCAATACTATTGAAAACATCAAGCCCCCGTATGAGTTGTATTGGTATGGTTGTGGCAATAGCTTTTATTTGATCATAGGACTCCTTCCAAATACTATAGCAATAGTAGATTTTTTTCGGTTTTTCCAAAAACATTTTCTGACAATTTTGAATTATTTTAGTTAAAAGTTTTGTTTTCTCCGACATTGAGGGACCACACAGAAACGATCTGAAGGGTGTTTTAAATTGATACATGCTGCTGCTGCTGCTGTTGACAACAGTCGGGCTATAACTAACTGTAAATCATACGTGTCCAATGAATAAGTAGTAGTAGTAGTAATTTTCCCACAGATCTATCTACGTTAACAAGAGTAACAATAAAAACAATATTTCATGGTCATTTATTTGCTACATGAAAACTATATTTGTTCAACATGAACAATATAAGAATAACACTTTATGTTCAACAAAAACAACAACAATATTTCATGGTCATTTATTTGCAACATGAAAACTCTATTTGTTCAACATGAACATGAACAATGATAAAAATGACACTTTATGTACAACATAAATAAAAACACTTTTTGTCCATCAACATGAACAACACTTATTGTCTTTAAAAACACTTTTTTTGTCCAGCGCCAAGAACACTTTTCTGTACAACAACAACAACACTTTTCTGTACAACAACAACAACAACTACACTTGAAAACAAAACTTTAAAAAACACTTTAAAATTGATAGCACAGTTGAACATTATGAATTTAAATGGGGAGACCCCCCCACCCCCCAGGGCCGCGGGGCCGAAGGCCGGCCGCGGGTGGGACCCCCCACCCCCGGGACCGCGGGGCCGAAGGCCGGCCGTGGAAGGAACCCCTCACCCCCCGCGACCGGCCGCGGGAAGGGCCCCCCACCCCCCGGGAGCCGCGATGGAAAAAACTGTATACAATAGTTGTCGTCACTGCTGCTGCTACAGGTTGCGTCAGTGGTGGTGAGATTGGGTTAGTTCATTTATGAAAGGGTTAGAGCATTTAATTTATGAACGGGTTGGATGGTTCGGTTAGTTGGTTAGTTGGTTAGGTTAATTTATCCAGACCAAGTTGATTGCGATAGTCTATGCATTCAACTCGGTCTGAAATACGGTATTGGCCATGAGGCAGGACACTCACACCATTCTCGAGCACATAGACTTTGTCGAATATACAAGACATTGCATTTTTTTCCACTCTTACAGTATAATTTCTGTACTGTAGAGAGCGAATTGCAAGCACTTGTGCTCTCGGCACTAGGCTACTTTCTACACAGTCTCTGTACATGCTCTTGTTGAAATTGCTCTTTATAAAATGTGTAGGCACCCCTTTACACGCCTGCTTTTCATCCCCATTATGTGTTTTAACGCAATAAACTTTAGGACCCAGGAACACCCCCCTGGATATCAAATCACTCCCCGTCTCTGATTTTAACATTAATAATTGGTTGGGGGCTTGACGTTTCACCAACTCGGGGTAGAGGGACGGATTCCAGTTGGTGAAATCCATCCGCGAGTTGATGTGTTCCCCCTTTTCTAGATCACCCAATAAATCCTCGGTTTTTACCTTTAACAGCAGAGAATCTGTATCCCCATAGTAAACTTAAACCTCCCCCTCCCGTGGCCATTTCACCTTGCATACATTGTAAAAAACGACAACATGAGCTTTTTGGAAATTTCTAGTACTGAACTACCTCCTGCTATATTCTTGTTCAGTACCACATTCCGCTTTTCCCTGTGTAGAAGAACCATGCCAGTCTCTATGCTCGTGAACGATGTAAAATTGGAATCGGCAATAATTCGTGCACACTAGAGAGGGTCAGTCACAACATCGCAGCGAGATCTGTTACGTACGCTTTCACACATTTTGCCAATGAATTTAGAATGAGTTTGTACATTTCCTTCTCTACCTTGGAGTTTGCCCTAGAGCTTTTATCAACAAAAGTGTCGATAAACGTCTTTAAATATGCTTTCTGATTGAACTGCAGGACCCTATGTATTTTGGTGATCTTGAAGCCATTGTTCACCATCCAGTGCAAAAGCACATGGTGAACAACGATATTCTCCTTAGGGTCCAAATCAGCAATCAGTTTTTGCTTAGAGGGGGTCCAGTGCATCCCCGTATCCTCAACCAATGATCGATTGTAGGGGCTCAGTGAGTCCCTGCTCACGGGTCGATTGATACAGGGAAAAACAAAATCTCTGACTAAATCGTGAAGCGCCAGTGAAATGTGCCCGTCAATTTCAAAGAACCATCCTTGTGGCCCATTGTCCTCGACGGTGGTAATGTCGGGGAACTCACAAGGACTCTCAAGCCATTGATAGTTCCCACACGGCAAAGAGTAGTGAGACATTGCCGAGGGGTACAATGAGTTCATGTCCAAGAACACTGCATTTGACTTTGCACCGGTGCTGTTTTGTCCGCTCGGATCGGTTGACAAGACGCGGTCCCCATGAAAAATCATACCCTCCCCTCATTGAACGCTCTACAAAAAGGTGCTGATCTACATCGGTGATTAGGCCTATTTCCTCCCTATTAATTTTTAAAATCAAATCCTTCCCCAAATGGGGTGTGGAAAAATAGTAGACTATATCTAACCCGAACTCTGAACAGATTTGGTCTGTGTTCTTACAGACTATATCCAACAGAGTTAAAACGTCACTTGCCAAGTACAGTCTACAATAATCCCACCCATTTTTACAATTCCCCTTAGCCCACACCTTCTCGGGAAACTCATAATCCTCGGCTGTGCATTCACTACTGGTGAGTGAATTGTAAAAAGCTTCAATTGGAGGTAGTTTCACCTCGCTTAAGCGAGCGCCAGAACAGTAATAGTCGTATGCGTATACACCTTTGCAGGTCAATAGGTCATATATTTCACTGTCTGGAAAGTGCTGTTTAAGCAAGGGAAAGGTATCAAAATTGTCGCTTTTCTGCACTTGAATCAATTGACTCAATGCCTTGGGAAAAAAACTAAAAGAATATAAAAACCTGATTTTATTCCATCACGTATGCCCATTATCCACTGCCTGCCATTTCAGCTCGAGAAGCAACAACTTCTCGGCCGATTTGGGAATAATGTTATAGATAAATGAATTATTTACCCATGGACTGTCTACTCCCCCTCCCTCTCTGTGTATACGTGCCAGTGCCGGTAAAATAAATTTTAAGTCGTAATTTGCATTGTGAATAAAAACTGGAATAAAAAACTACTGGCTAACATTTAAGTTACACGATTGATGCACTACCCCTCTAAAATTACTACCCCCAGAGGATATTTCCTGCCACAAGTGATTATGGTCTCTGACTTTCCCCCTCCCCCCTCTTTTCCCTTTAGTCCCCTTATCCCCCTCTTCAAACTCCCCCTTACAAACCCAACATATTTTTTGATTTTTAATCGCGATACGATCCTCTGCAGACAGCACCATAGGATAATGGGTATTTCTCAAACGAGAAATAGCACCATTAGCTGTGACAATTAGTTTAGTCAGTGCCTTGACCATGCACTCCCCCTTTTCCAATGTTTCTACTATTTCTAACAACCGCATGGTGTTAGAACTGTCTCTTTGGGCATGGGCAAAGGACACTGCAATGGCTTGATTCTTTGATTCGGTTTAGAAATCGAGGATCGTTCACCTCCACCAGCTTAGCTTCACAGTCCAAAGATATTTTGTTGCACTGGAGGAGGGTGTTTTGGAAATTTTTAAAGCGTAAAATGGCCCTATCCCCTGAAACCGTTTCCACTGTCTGGTAGCCATGCCGTCTACAATGCTTCATGTGATCGCGTAGTTTTATATCACTACGGAATTGTGACAGGCATGTCGGGCAGTAGAAACGTTCCCCCCTTTTCTTACCCTCCCCCAGAACTCTACTGATGTCTGTAATAGGAATAAAATGGCCAATTGAATTGGTTAGGTCACTAGGTGGTGTATACAACAACCAAACCCAGTGTTTGACTAATTCAATCGACGGGCCCCTTACTGGAAAAACCACCCCCTTCTTTTTTAAACGAACCCCATCTTCAAATTCAGTTTCATACTGAACCACAGTAATGCCGATATTTAAATGGGCATTAGCCCTTTCAAAAATATCAATGGATCTTAGCGTTACTGGGTATTTTCCTTCTAAACAAGTGAAATCTACAATGAGGAAATTGGACCCTTCCTTCCCATGTACAGCCCAATCGTCTAAATTCGTCTTGGTAGCGTCACGTGCTAGAGACTCGAATGCTGATATGAGGAAAGCGTACTTGAAACATTCTTCAGCTGTTTCAAAACAAATCCGCTGGACACCACGACAACCTACTAAATCTGGATTATAATTTAAAACTGTATCCCTTTCATACCCTGCCCCCCCTCTTAAAATAAAATCTTTCTTAAATTTACAAATATTCACACTTAAATTTTCAACATAAAGAACTACAGAGCCGCTCCCATTTTCTTTAAAGTTCTCAAGATGCGCTATAATATGACCTACCCACTCGCAAAAAACATCCTCAAAATTTTCTAAATTCGGATAGATCAAACGCATCTCGGAGTGTATATAATGGTTGTAAACTTCACTTTTCACCTCATTTAAATAGAACACCTTTAAAACAATTGAAACCTTAATTGAATCCCTCCCCTCTCCCCATAATTGAATTTGGTTCTCCAGCAGTGCACGAATTTTATCTACATAGTCATGCACAATTTCTACGGGGTCAAACACAAAATTCCCCCCCATCAGTGAATTAAACGGATCCCCAAAAGTCGCAGTGTAGAAAACTATTGCATTTAAAATTGTATTAGATAATTGCAAATCGGGAAAAGTCGTGAATTGGACATTACCCCCTCCCCCTCTTGTATATTACCCCTTCCCCCTCCACATTGTTCAATATTTGGGGTATGGGAATCCACTTCAGTTGTTTGAAGTGGGGAAATGTAATCATTTGGGGGAGGGTTCCCTGTTAAATCCCGGGTAAAATCGTCCAAAAGCTGTAGTGAGTTTTGACTCAAGTCCCCCTGCTCAACTGTGCTATTATCTGCATTTAAAAAATCATTTAAAAAATCTTCAATATTATCTGGAATTTCCAGTACAGAGCCGCTCCATGGTGAATTGTTGGAGAGCCCCATAGGTACGTCCTCTCCTTCTCCAACTGATGAGGATGATGATGATGATGATGATGACGACGAGTATGGGACCAATGCAACCTATAAATGAAAAATAGCTTATTTTCAAAGTGTTCAAATCACCCCTACTGTTTAAAACTTGGATTATTATTTACGTATTATTTAAAACGCGCTTAGTAGTAGTAGTAGCAGTATGCACATAGTAGCATTTGGTTAATTCACTGTTCCCTACTCTATCGATATTCTGAAAGTTCCAATCTCCAAATAATAATATAAAATATTTACAATCTAAAACGCTTTACATAGAAGGCAATTTGATTTTGTTCAAACAACTCCCCTCAATTTCCAATATTTAATGCTCCCCCTCCGAGCCGGCCATCGTGGCGCTTTCCCGCGGTGCTTCCCGCGGTGCTTCCCGCGGCGCGGAGAGTGCCGCTTCTCGGGCCCACCGGCTTTTCCCGGCCGCCACTGCGCAAAAAGCTATCTTTTTCTTAGAAATTCCCGGTCCCATACCCGTTCGCCAATGGTGAAGAAACAGTTTTTTTCACTTTACAATGATGGTGATAGAATTGAGGCATATCCCCTTCCCCCATCCTTTTTACATAATGTCCTAAAAAATCGTATTGTTAGGCGGCATAACAATTTGGAAATAAGTCGGTTTCGCCTACTTCCCGTACAGGTTGTCTAGGACTCCAAATGAGCCTAGATTATTGTACAACTCGTCTGTTCTGTGTCCAAGCGTATTCTCTGGGAAACAGTACAAATAAATTCGAGAACCGTTAACTCTTATTTACGTGTCTCTCGTCCAAAATCTTGGCAAGTTGTAAGGCAGCGAAAGTTGATCTAGACAATATTACGTAAATTAGAATCCATATGTGCAATAGATAAATGGGATAGTCTCTGTCCTTCCCTTAAAACTATAATATTCAATTGTGAAAAATAGCATTTTGAGTTTCAAATGGTGAGATAGCAGTAAACTAGAAATTACCTAAAATATTATTATGAGATATCGAAGAGATAGCAACAGTGGGGACAGAGAAAATAGCAAAGATTAGAAAAAGGGCGGTTTCTTTTGACAGGCAAGCAAAAAAATTACATTATATTTAGATATCTCTGAGGGAGGGGGGAGCAGAGAAATTTAAAACAATGGTTGGGGGCGAGGGGTTAATATTTTAATATCTCTGAGATACACTTTTACAGTGTTGAAAAATAGTGAAAAGAAAAGACTAAAAAAAACATTGGAAGAAATAGATATATATTTCTATAACTAGAGGTAAAAATGCTCACATTTGCAAATCCCGGCTGCACTTGGGTGTCAGATGGTCCGGGTAGTTTGTGTTGGAGGATGGACGGTGCGGTAACATCACGCTCTTGTGTATACGGGACAGGTATTAAAGGTCCATGGAAAGCAGCCATCCACTCTCTCTTTAATTTTCGGCCTGGCTGCATTGCAGCCTGCGTGGATGGGACTTTGACAGTCAACACTTGTTTTGGGGTCGTGTAAGGGCCAGCATACTTAATAATGGATGGTCTCACGGGAGCTGCCTCGTCCTCTCTCACTTTCTTAGATGGAGGGGGCACATATTCTTCACAATTTGCCTTAAAAGAAGAGAAAAAAGTTAGTATGGAAAATAATTTCCCCTTTTTTTTACAGAAGGAAAATTAGAATCCCCACCCCCACTAACCATAATTTTTTCTAGAAAAGCATTTATCGCAAAGAAGCCCCCTCCCCAGCATTTTCAGCAAAGCAAAAAGTAAAATTTCGCGAGAAATATACTAGGCTTAGAAATCAAACGTTTTTATTACACAACTTGTGAAAAAATAAATCTTGACAATCAGTAGTCTATAGCCTTAGGATAGAAATCAATGTTTCTATTTTTACCATTTAGAAAAAATTAAATGTTCCAGTCTATAGGCTTTAAATAAGATAAAAAGATTGTTAACACACAGCTTATATGCCTAAAATTTGTGATCATAAGTTAAAAATGCTATTCAATTTACGCATAATATAAGCTTCATGCAACTCCTAAAGACTTTTCTTTCTAGCCTTGCATATCAAAGTTAAAAACCATAGTTTTCACACACCACTCCTATGAATATAAAAGAAACTTTATCGAAAGAAAGCTTGAAAAAAATTAAAAACATGCCTAGAGACGCAACGCATATATTTACACATTAGTTTTCTTGTCAAAGGGTGTACATGTCTACACAACGAATCCCCCCTTACTTTTCATGCGAAGAAACAGTTTGTTTTCATTTTACAATGATGGCGATAGAATTGAGGCATTGCCCCCTCCCTCCCTCTTTTACATAATGTCCTAAATATATTTGTTAGACCTTAATTTAAAAATAACTCGTTTCCCTGCTTCCATACAACATAGAATTTTGCAAAGCCTGTAGCCTTACATAGGTTAAACAACAGCAATCTCTTTCCACGCGAAACTGTTTTTAATTTGACGGAGAAAAACAAACCCTTTGGCTAAGCCGCGAACGTAAATACACAGGAAAAGGGTGACAAAACTATTTATAATCTTGCGCGGAGCCTTATGTCAAAACAGAGCTGCATAATGCCTTAAGAATTTACAGAAGTCAGTGGACACTTTAAACCACAATACAGAAAAGCAAGAATTTTATCGAAAAGAGAATTATTTCTATTGCGAGAATTATACTTATAAAAACATTGGGGGGGGGGGGGGTTTGAGGAAGGTTTAGGTAGTAAAAAGAACCCCTTTTACGTTTTCTATCGAGTATAAAGATAGCATAGTGGTATTAGAGTGGGAGGGGGACTTACCTAAATATACTGGACGGTGACCAACAAAAATAATTTTATTTTGAAAATAAAAAATGAAAATGTACTCACATTGCTAATTGTGGCTGTCAAGGCTTCAAGCTCATCAATATTATTCATTCTTGTTCTTTCAACTGTGTCACAACACTTTCTGATAATTTAATCACAATGCATGTCCGTTATATACGAAATCTCAAGGGCAAAATGTTATGTAATAGGGAAAATCATATGTAAGCGAGCCTCTGATTGGCTGAGAAGGAAACACGTGATCCTGTTTCCTATTCCTGGATCTTAACATTCACCCCGAGCGTGCACTTGGCCAAAACATCAACAACAACAAATAAATCGACCTGGGAAATTTAGGTCATTGACCCACTTTGATTAACCACGTGTTCTCCCTAGGGACTCTATGCACATATATGGACTCCCGTCGACATTAAACTAAATTGTAAATGGCAGCAGGGGTGAGCAATGGGAGTCGGACCCCCCTTTCTACTAATGTTAACAAAGGTATCCATGAAAATTGTTCCTGTGGGAGGAAAATTTCACTACAAATCATGTTTTGATTTATAAAATCAATTTTGAATCTATTTATTTATAAAAAAAACTACCAGGCAAAACAAAAACCCTAAACTTTCTTGTAGCTGCCTGAGTTTACGGAAGTGTTAGTTGCGTTTTCAATCTTGGTTACAAGTTTGACACCCTTATCTATCAGTTTGGCACATCGATTCTTGACGAACAATAATACCTTATAAATTCGAACTGCCAGCGTTAATAGGGATTCCGATAAAAGAATTTTCTTGGAGGGGGTGTGTCGAAATACTACGATTTTATCCTGTATAAGGAGTGAAATATGGTTATCTACATTTAATAGCAGGCTATTGTATTCTTCGCACTTTCTATTTTTCCAAATTTAAGATGGAGGGGCAAATGCATGTCTTTGGGTCCTATAACCCTCCCACAAAACTCCAAGATTTTTGTAAGTATTTTTTATATACTTACAATTTTTTATATTTTCCCTGCCTCCGAAATTTTGACCCCCCCCCCCCCCCCCTTATAACTAACGCCTATGCGCATTATGTAAATGGCATATGCATATACAGCTTAACTTTGTTCATAATATCTAACATATTCGAACAAGTATTTTAAGAACATTATTTAATTAACAGAAAAGGCCAGGCTAATGTCTTTAAATTTCCCTGCTGCCCCATCTGTAGAAATGATCGAATGGATTAGAGTACTTTACATTCCTCGGCACCTTTCCAAGGCACTCTTGAGAATCAATGAACTCTATCAAGGCTCTCTTGAGAATCAATGAACTCTATCAAGGCTCTCTTGAGAATCAATGAACTCTATCAAGACCTGGCAGTCTTGAGAATCAATGAACTCTATCAAAGCCAGGCACTCATGGGAATCAATGAACTATATCAAGGCCGGACATTCTTGAGAATCAATGATCAGGGCCAGGCACTCTTGAAATTCACTCTACTGTCTAGCCTTGAGAGTTAGTAGTGCAATGACTTAGGATGTTATTTGTGTAATAGACTCTGAGAGTTTTATGACTCTCATGCTTCATTGCGTCGTATGGATTAGAGTGGTTCCAAGTTTCATTGCACTGGAGGCCATGAACTCTCACACAGTCGATTTCTTTGGCCTTAGAATTTTAATATAAGAATCCAGCAAAATCCTTAGAAATCCTGAACAATCCTTAGAAATCAAGTAATATGGGGTTATGGATTTGACGACGCCCATAAGGGGATATGCTATACTAGTGGAGTTACTATAAATTCTTCTTACAAAACAAAACATACGTTTTGCGCTCTGTTTTACACAAAAAGTTCGATGACAAGAAATCCAATAGTGAGGGGTCATGGATATGCCGAGCCCATAGTGGGTATCCTATTGGAGCTACTACAAAGCTTCGTATACATTTTAGGCAATGATACGACAGCCCTTATTCATCGATAAAGCAACCTCGAAGGGCCCAAATGCCCCTCACCCCCCATCAACTTTGTGCCACCTCTTTTTTTGCCTTTTTTAACATGGAAATTTTTCAACTTTTTTATGTCTTAAAATGACACGAAATATATTTAAAACAAAAAAACACATTTAATTTTTTCGAAATACGAAATAAGGATTATATAGATATGTTAGTCATGATTTTTACTATTATAAAAATAACGTTTGTAGTAACACTCTTTTGGACAAAATAGTTTTTGGACTTGGAAACTATTCAACTTTTTTTATTTATGCGGCTGTACCAGTGGTACTCTATGGCCGGTCATCGACAACGCCGAGAATAGAATTTTAATATGGTTGAAATAAAAAACTAAGTAAAAAATGAAAAAAATGTCATTTCAAATATGGGTTTTCTAGAACAAAAAATCACAAGTATCATATGTAAACTATCCATTTTTTATTTTGAAAACGTCACAAGTAAATTTATGTGGCACTCAGAGTTTTTGGACTGATGAACAAGGTTCTTGGATATATTTTTATGCGGCCCTCCCCAGTTGTACTCTAGGGCTGGTCATCATGACTACTTGGATATATTTTTATGCGGCCGTCCCCAGTTGTACTCTAGGGCTGGTCATCATGACTACCTACTTTACTGTAAATTTTCATTCAGTTTTTTTTGTACAATGGAGGGATAAACATACGCATCATATTTTAGAAAAAGGTAAAGGTGAAATATTCTAGGAAAGTGTGTGCAAATGATAAAATCATCGTTGGATTGAACGCTGACAAAGACAAATATTTGAACTATGAAACAAGAAGTAGCGGGGACCTCATTTGAAATGTATGCGTGCATTGTCATGATAGAGAGAGATTAAATTTCTTTGGAGTACCCAAAAAATTCAACTCTTGCAATGATTGATAAGCAAGAGTGAGATCTCCAGAGACGATATCACTCACAGAGAATGCCAACATAAAATTGATAATTTATGAAGAAGGAAATTTTCTTGCTTTGGCTAGTGGTAACACGTTACCCAGTGATAAACGCTATCGCCAGCTTTTGGCTAATAGCATTAAGCGGAAGGTCAAAATAAGACAGGCGTACTCCGCTACTAATATCATAAACCACATCTTGTCTACGTGCCAGAACTGTTACTTGTGTAAAAATAATGTGATAATAGGCTGGCACAATAAAAACGGCATTGGCAGACAACATCACACTATGAATATAAGGATGAATTTATGGAAAATAAATCGCATGTGAACACTATTACTACCATTGATCATATACCAACAGATTTAGTAAATGAAGCCGCTAATACCAAAGACAAGACGCATATTGAAACTGTAGTTGACACCACAGTAAAAACTGTGAATGACTCAACATGGATTAATGATTGTTTTACTTGTTACCAACTAAGAGAAGAGAATATCAACATTATCAAGAGAGAACACGATGAATTATTGTATTTAATATATTAAAAATGTTCAAATTTGTTTAATGATATAAATAATGCTTAATAACGTATGTAACATACTTTTTATTTTAATATTCTATATATCGTTATTTCACTAAAATATTTTATACATTACTTTGTTATGATTCTTACTTTCACGGCACACTAGCAAATTGAACGTGTTTACTAGAGTTTAAAAAAGGTGAGTGGGATTTTTAACGTAGTCTGAGATGAATCGAATTCTTTTTAGAGTTAGAAACATATGAAGTGGGAATTTATCAAGATTCACTCAAACACAGACACTACTATCAGCTCAGAAGTGGTTTACGAGAGGTTTGAAATAGGTGAATTAGATTTTTACCATAGTCTAAGAGAGTAGAATTGAATTATTTCTAGAGATAGAGACATATGAAGAGGGAATTTATCAAGATTCACTCAGACACAGGCAATACTATCACCTCAAAAGTGGTATAGGAGAGGTTTGAAATAGGTGAATTGGATTTTTGCCATAGTCAGAGAGAGGTGAATTGAACCTTTTTTAGAGTTACAGACATATAAAGTGGGAGTTTATCAAGATTCATTCAAACAGACATTACTATCATCTCACAAGTGGTTTACGAGAGGTTTGAAATAGGTGAATTAGATTTTTACCATAGTCTAAGAGAGTAGAATTGAATTATTTCTAGAGATAGAGACATATGAAGAGGGAATTTATCAAGATTCACTCAAACATAGACACTACTATCACCTCACAAGTGGTATAGGAGAGGTTTGAAATAGGTGAATTAGATTTTTACGATAGTCTAAAGGAGTAGAATAGAATTTTTTTTTTAGAGTTAGATACATATGAAGTGGGAATTTATCAAGATTCACTCAAACCCAGACACTACTATCAGCTTAAAAGTGGTTTAATAGAGTCTGAAATAGATGAGCTAGATTTTTTACCACACTCTGAGAGATAAATCAAATTTTTTAATGATAATTTTTAGCATAGTCTGTGAGATGAATCGAATTGTTTTTTGATTTAGAGACATATGTTGTGGGAGTTTATCAAGATTCACTCAAACAAAGACACTACTATCAGCTCACAAGTGGTTAACTAGAGTCTGAAAAGTGGGAATTTATCCAGATTCACTCAAACGCGGAAACTACTATCATCTCACAAGTCGTGTACTAGAGTCTGAAATAGGGGATTTAGATTTTTCAATAGTCTGAAAGAGATATATCTAATTTTTTTTAGAGTTAGAGACATATAAAGTGGAATTTATCAAGATTCACTCAAACACAGACATTGCTGTCAGCTCGAAAGTGGTTTATTAGAGTTTGAAATAGGTGAATTAGGTTTTTACCATAGTCTGAAAAAGATGAATCGAATTCTTTTTAGAGTTTTAGACATATGAAGTGGAAATTTATCAAGATTCACTAAAACACAGACACTACTATCAGCTCACAAGTGGTATACTAGAGTCTGAAATAGGTGAAATAGATTTTTATCTTAGTGTGAGAGAGTTGAATCGAATTCGTTTAAGTGTTATAGACACATAAAGTGGGAATTTTTAGCAGAGTCTGAGAGATGAATTGAATTCTTTTTAGAGTTAGAGAGTGGTAATTTATCAAGATTCAATCAAACACATACACTGCTATCAGCTCAAAAGTGGTTTAGTAGAATTTGAAATAGGTGAAAAAGATTTTTAACCTAGTCTGAGAGAGATTAATTGAATTCAAGTTAGAGTTAAAGACATTCACTCAAACACAGATATTACTATCAGCTCACAAGTGGTTTAATAGTGTTTGAAATAGGTGAATTAGATTTTACCATCTGAGAGGGATGAATCGAATTCTTTTTAGAGTAAGAAACATAGGAAGTGGAATATTATCAAGATTCACTCAAAAACATACACTACTATCAGCTCATAAGTGGTTTACTACTGTTTGAAATAGGTGCATTTAAATTTTCACCATCTTGGGTGCACACCTACTGAACCCAAATGATCCCACCTTAAAAACAGTTTACATAATGTAACCTAGATATTAAAATTAATTATCTTTACTGTATGTATCCGGGGTGCTGCAAGTTGGCTATGGGTACCCTGTGTGTGGCAAAATGGTAGCACTTG
Organism: Artemia sinica; assembly: GCA_027921565.1. Lineage (NCBI taxonomy): Eukaryota > Metazoa > Arthropoda > Branchiopoda > Anostraca > Artemiidae > Artemia > Artemia sinica. Next base: position 31,582,646 of record CM051259.1, on the reverse strand, counting down.
GAGAGATTTTTTTTGCATTATTCATTTTAAAATAACACTCACAGTGCTTATTAGAAACAAACTATGCAGCTGAGTTTGTAGGCTCTAGTAAACCACTTGTGAACTGATAGTAGTGTATGTGTTTGAGTAGAGCTTTATAAATTCCCACTTCATATGTCTCTAAATCTAAAAGGAACTCACAAGTGGTTTACTAGTATTTGAAATAGTTGAATTAGATTTTTACCATAGTCTGAGAGAGTTGAATCGAGTTCTTTTTAGAGTTAGAGACATATAAAGTGGGAATTTATTGAGATTCACTCCAACAAAGACACTACTATAAGCTCACAGGTGGTTTACTAGGGTCTCAAATACGTGAATTAGATTTTATACCATAGTCTGAGAGAGTTGAATCGAATTAATTTCAGTTAGACACATGAAGTGGGAATTTATCAAGAATCACACAAACACAGACTTTATTATCAGCTCAAAAGTGTTTTACTATAGTCTGAAATAGGTGAATTAGATTTTTACAATAACTTGAGAGAGATAAATCAAATTATTTTTAGAGTTAGACACAAATGAAGTGGGAGTTTATCAAGATTTACTCCAACACACACACTACTTTCAACTCAAATTGGTTTACTGGAGTCTGAAACAGTTGAATTAGATTTTCAAAATAGCCTGAGAGAGATGAATCAAATTCTTTTTAGAGCTACAGACATATGAAGTGGTATTTAGCAGGATTCATTCTAACACAGACACTACTTTCAGCTCACAAGTGGTTTCCTAGAGTCTGAAACAGGTGAATTAGATTTGTACCATAGTCTGGGTCTATAGTAGCAGTGTTTATGTTTGAGTGAATCTTGATAAATTCCCATTTCTTATGTCTCTAACTGTAAAAAAAAAATTCGATACATCTCTTTCAGACTATGGAAAAAATCTAATTCACGTATTTCAGACACCAGTAAACTACTTGTGAGCTGATAGTAGGGTCTGTGATTGAGTTAATCTTGATAAATTTAAACTTCATATGTCTCTCACTTTAAAAAAAAAATATTCAACTCTCTCACCTATTCCAGACTCTAATAAAGCACTTTTGACTTGATAGTAATGTTTGCGTTTGAGTGAATATCGATAAATTTCCCACTTCATATGTCTCTAACTCTAGAAATAATTTGATTTATCTCTTTCAGACAATTGTAAAAGCCTAATTTCCCTCTTTACGACTCTAGTAAACCACTTGTGAGCTGATAGTAGTGTCTGCGTTTCAGTGAATCTTGGTGAATTCCCACTTCAAATGTTTCTAACTCTGAAAAGTTGATTTTTTACCATAGTCTGAGAGAGTTGAATCGAATTCATTTAGAGTTAGATACATGAAGTGGGAATTTATCAAGAATCACACAAACACAGACTATACTATCAGCTCACAAGTGTTTTACTATATTCATAGGTGAATTATATTTTTACAATAGCTTGAGAGAGATAAATCAAATTATTTTTAGAGTTGGAGACAAATGAAATGGGAATTTATAAAGATTTACTCAAACACACACACTACTTTCAACTCAAATTGATTTACTAGAGTTTGAAACAGTTGAATTAGATTTTCAAAATAGCCTGAGAGAGATGAATCAAATTCTTTTTAGAGCTACAGACATATGAAGAGGGATTTCAATAGGATTCACTCTAAAACAGACACAACTTTCAGCTCACAAGTGGTTTCCTAGAGTCTGAAACAGGTGAATTAGATTTGTACCATAGTCTGAGTCTATAGTAGCAGTGTCTGTTTTTGAGTGAATCTTGATAAATTCCCATTTCTTATGTCTCTAACTGTAAAAAAAAATCGATACATCTCTTTCAGACTATAGAAAAAATCTAATTCACGTATTTCAGACTCCAGTAAACTACTTGTGAGCTGATAGTAGGGACTCTGTTTGAGCGAATCCTGATAAATTTAAACTTTATACGTCTCTCACCTTAAAAAAAATGATTAAACTCTCTCAAGCTATTGTAAAAAATCTAATTCACCTATTGCAGACTCTAACTCTAAAAATATTTTAATTTAACTTTCTCACACTAAAGAAACAATCTAATTCACCTATTTCAGACTCTAAAAAAGCACTTTTGAGCTGATAGTAATGTTTGCGTTTGAGTGAATATCGATAAATTTCCCACTTCATATGTCTTTAACTCTAGAAAGAATTCGATTCATCTCTTTCAGACAATTGTAAAAACCCAATTTCCCTCTTTAAGACTCTAGTAAACCACTTGTGAGCTGATAGTAGTGTCTACGTTTGAGTGGATCTTGGTGAATTCCCACTTCATATGTTTCTAGCTCTGAGAAGAATTCGATTCATCTCTCTCAGACTATGGCAAAAATCTTTTTCACCTATTTCAGACTCTAATAAATCACTTACGAGTTAAAAGTAGCATCAGTTCTTGAGCAAATCTTGATAAATTCCCACATCATATGTCTCCAAATCTAAAAGTAATTTCATTCATTTTTCCAGACTCTGGCGAAAATTCCCATTCTGTATGTCTCTAACATTAAAAAGAATTCGATTCAACTCTCTCACACTAAGTTAAAAATCTAATTCACCTATTTCAGACTCTAGTATACCACTTTTGACCTGATAGTAGTATCTGTGTTCGATTGCACTTTGATAAATTCTCACTTGATATGTCTCTAACTCTAAAAAGAACACAATTAATCTCTCTTAGACTATCTTAGACTATGGTACAAAATATAATTCACCTGTTTCAGACTCTAGTAAACCACTTGTGAGCTGATAGTAGTATCTGTGTTTGAGTGAAGCTTGATAAATTCCGACTTAGTATGTCTCTGACTCCACGAAAATTTGATTAATCTCTCTCACGCCATGGTATAAATCTAATTCATCAAATTCAGACTCTAGAAAACGACTTGTGAGGTGTAGTATCTGTATTTGACTAAATCTTAATGAATTCCCACTCCATATGTCTCTAATTCTAAAAAAAAATGCAATTCAACTCTCTCAGACTGTGGTAAAAACCTAATTCACCTATTTCAAACACTAATAAACCACTTGTTAGCTGGTAGTAATCTCTATGTTTGAGTTAATCCTGATAAATTCCAACATCATATGTCTCTAACTCTAAAAAGAATTCGATTCATATCTCTCAGACTATTGTAAAAATATAATTCATCTATATCAGACTCTAATAAATCACTTTTGAGCTGATAGTAATGTCTGTGTTTGGGTGAATCTTCACATATTCCCATATTCAAACTTAATATGTCGCGAAAAACATTCCGATTCATCTCTCTCAGACTATGGTAAAAATCAAATTCCTACTTGTATTGTAAATTCCAACTTCATATGTCTCTAACTCTAATAAAATTCGATTTAAATATTTCAGAATATGGTAAAAATCTAATTAACCTATTTCAGACTCTAATAAACCACTTCAGAGCTGATAATAATGTTTGTGTTTGAGTGAATCTTGATAAATTTCCAACTTCATATGTCACTAACACTAAAAAGATTCATCCCTTTCAGACAAGTGTAAAAATCTAATTTCCGTATTTCAGACTCTATTAAACCACTTATTAGCTGATAGTAGTATCTGCGTTGGAGTGAATCATGATAAATTCCCACTTCAAATGTTTCTAAATGTGAAGAGAATTCAACTCGTCTCTCAAAGACTATGGTAAAAATCTTTTTCACCTATTCTAGATTCCAGTAATCCACTTTTGAGTTTATAGTAGTGTCTGTGCTTGAGTTAATCTTGACAAATTCTCAAATCATATGTCTCTAACTCTAAAAAGAATTCGATTCAACTCTCTCAGACTAAGGTTTAAATCTAATTCACCTATTTCAGACTCTAGTATACCACTTTTGAGCTGATAGTAGCGGTTGTGTTAGAGTGAATCTTGTTAAATTTCCACTTCATATGTTTCTAACTCTAAAAAGTATTATATTCATCTCTCAAACTATGGTACAAAATATAATTCACCTATTTCAAACTCTACTAAACCACCTATGAGCTGGTAGTAATGTCTGCGTTTGAGTGAATCTTGATAAATTCCCACTTTATATGTCTCTACCTCTAAAAAGAATTCGATTATTCTCTCTCAGACTATGTTAAAAATCTAATTAACATATTTCAGACTCTTGTAAATAGGTTCGATTTGCTAGTGTACCCTAAAAATAATGGAATCACAACAAAGTAATACATAAGATATTTTTATCAAAATAACGACATGTAGAATATTAGCATAAAAGATATGTCGAATACGTTATTATAGATTATTTATATCATTGAAAAACTTTGGAAATTTTGAATCTGTTGCAGAAAATAATTTATCATGTTCTCTCTTGATAGTTTAGGTATTCTCTTCTTTTAGTTCTTTACTAGCAGAATAATTTTTAATTCATTTTGAGTCATTCACAATTTTTACTTTGGTGTCAGCTACAGGTTCAGTATGCGTTTCGTCTTTTGTATTAGTGGCTTCATTTACTATATCCGTTGTTATAAGATCAATGGTAGTAATAATGTTCACATGCGCTTTATTTTTCGTCAATTCATGTTTATATTCATAGTGTGATGTTATCTGCCAATACCCTTTTTGTTTTGACAGTGATGTCACTGTCTATTATCCAATTATTTTTACATAGGTTGCACTTTTGGCACTTACAAAAGATACTTGACTTGACTTGACTTAAGTCCCGTCCGGCCTTTGTGGCTGTGTTGGTGCTTCTTCTCTTCTGAGCAAATGATGAATGTGGCGACGGTAGTTTGATCTGTCTGGCGCTAGTTGAATTAACTTGGGGGGGGGGGGGTTATGGGTCGGGAAATTGTCGGTCCATCTCTTACGAGGTCAGCCTCTAGGGCGCGTGCCGTGAACCCGTCCTTCGAATGTGATTTTTGGAAGCTGGTTGGCCGACTTTGGCTGGATATGGCCAAGCCAGCGGAGTTGTTTGCTTCTGACTCGACCCATGATGGTCTGAGGACAACGGAGTAGTTTTCGGTGTTCTTCATTTGAGACTCGGTCAATGTAGGTAATCCCCGCAATGTGTCTAAGGCAATTAGTTTCAAAAGCGGAGATTCTTTGCTCATCATCAGCTTAAATTGACCAAGTTTCACTTGAGTATGAAGCGATTGGGATTACGAGAGAGCAGTGGCACATTCAAAGAAGTTGGCAGAGTCTTGTTTTTCCAGATTGGCAAGAGGTTCCTGAAGCTGGTACTTGCGAGGTCGAGTCTTCGTTTGATGGATTTCAAGCAGTCGTTATCAGACTGCCTAGGTAGAAGAAGGAGTCAACATTTTATGCTGGCTCTCCTTTTATTGTTAGCTGCACGTTTCTTGAAGCAAGGTCTCTAGACACCCGCATAACCTAAGTTTTGGCTATATTAATGACCATCCCAAAGGCCTCGGTTGCTGACACTAGCTTGTCAGTGTCTGCTTGGAGTAGATGCTCTTGACTATTGAGTTTCTCGATGGCATATGCATATGCCAGTTTATCGATAAGCTTCTCTTCAATCTCTGCACCGTCAACGGTTTCAGCAGATGATAGCGCTGCGTTGAGGAATAGGTTAAAGAGGTGAGGTGTCAAGAGGCAACCTTGAAGAACGCCCGCTGATGTTAGAAACTCCTCTTTCAATCCCTCGGGCGTCTGGACTTGGCTGACGAAATGTGAATACATGTCTCTTATCAGGATTACTATGAATTCAGGGGCTCCATAGTGCAGCAGGATGTGTCATAATCCATTTCGCCAAATCAAATCAAAAGCCTGCTTGAAATCGTTGAAGAGTAGTAGCAGCTCTTTCGAAAACTCGATACACTTCTCTATCATTTACCGAGTGGAGAAAACCTGGTCTATGGTAGAGCGATCTTTTCGAAAGCCTGCTTGGTATTCCTCTAAGATATGATTTGTCAGATAATTTAGACGGTCGAGGAGTATTTTTGTAAGAATCTTCGCCGGTTGGTTAGTTAAACTTGTTGGTCTGTAGTTGTTACAGTCGCCCTTTTCCCCATTTTTAAAAAGAGGGACGATTGTGGCTTTCAACCAAGATCTGGGGAAGTGGTGCGTTTCCCAGAAACTTGTCATGACTTTGTGATAGATCTCGACCAAATCTTCTGGGCTTGATTTTAATAGTTCTGACTGAATACCATCAGGGTATGGGTCTTTATTAATTTTTAGAGATTTTATTGCTGAGAGTACTTCATCTCTTAGTGGAGAAGGGTCTACTGGGTACTGTGGTAGTTGGAAAGATAGTAAGATGTTCGGGTCAGACGTTATTGTGGGGTTCAGTTTTTCGCTGTTGTGATCCTTCAATCGTTCTCGTCTTCCCTCGGAGTCCGTGATTGGTAGCCCGTGTTTATCTAACAGCGTAGGAGCGGCCGTGGACTTCTTTTCTGACAGTTCACGGACTTTTTTGTACATGAAATTGCTATTACCTTTTTGTAAGGCTTCTTCACACTCACGACATTTTTCATTGACGTAGTGTCGTAGAACTTGCCAGTTTTACTTTTCTACTATGTGTTTCAGCCTCTTGTACTCGTCCTTGCTTTGTCGATCAACCTTGTCAGCATAGGCGCGCTTCTGCACACATAGATCAATAATTTCGGGGGTGATCCACGGTTTATCCGAATAGGTCTGAATTCCCAGGATTTCACCAGCAGTTTCTCTGATGATGGATGCGCTTTCGTCAACCAATTGGTTAATTTCTTCTACTGTTGGAGCTTCCATGGGTTGGATTCTCGAAAACTTGTTTGAAAGTGCTGTTCTATGCCTGTTCCTTGTTTCTATGTTTTTCAGCAGGTCGACACGATACCTTGGTAAGCTTTTCGTAGGCTGTTCAGGTTTCCGAATGTGCAAACTGAGCTCAGACATGACTAGACCGTAGTCCAAGTCGAAGTCACCACCGGCTATGGAAACTGTATTCAGTACTGATGATTTCCATCAATTGCAGACAAGTATGTAATCAATCATGTTTGCAGTGCGGCCTTCAGGGAATCTCCAAGTAACTTTCCGTCGTTCTCTATGACAGAATATGGTGTTTGTTGTGAAAAGTTCATTATCCCGACAAAAGTCGATGAGCATTTCACCCCTGTGGTTCTGTCGCCCATGCTCGAACTTGCCCATGGCGTCTTCAAATCCATCATTTGAGTGTACGACAATGGCGTTGAAATCCCCGATCACGAACAGAACATCTATTTTGAGAGCAGTTTCAACGGTGTGTTGGAGTTGTCTGTAAAATTCTTGGGCTTCTTGGTCATTCATCAACGAGTCTGGGGAGTAAACTTGGATTATGGTCATGTTGGCAATGGATCCTTTCAGACTAATGGTGATAATACGTTCAGAGGCAGGATGGACGGTAAGAAGAGACTGTTTGGCTTGCTTGGAGAGTAGGAAACGGACACCGTGGCCATGGACTCCATCACTTCTTCCAGACATATGAGCGTGATGTCGTGGATTCTTTCTATTCCTGTGGAGGGAAGGTGAGTCTCGGATAGTCCAACGATGTCCCAGCGGTAATGGTTGATCTCGTTTATGACTAGTCACCTTTTTCCTGGTTTGGCTAGTGTGCGTACGTTTAGTGTTCCTAGTGAGAGATATGTTTTTGGGGTTAGGAAAAATGAAGTCTTATCCGACTGTAGAGTCGTCAAATCGGATAAATGATCGTCGGCTGCCCTGGACGTGAAAACAAAATAATTTTCATTATCCTCATTATCAACAATATCAATCTCGCAATTTGCAATTCCTGGTCTCATACCGTCAGCTACCCCGGACGCGGACGCGTTTAAAAAAGATATGACTTATGATATTGGTAGAAGTGTGTGCCTGTCTTCTTTTGACCTTCCGTTGAATGCTAATACCCAAAAGCTGGCTATAGGGTTTATCACTTGGTAATGTGTTACCAAAAGCACTAGCAAGAAGGTTTCCCTGTTCATCAACTACTGTTTTTATGTTGGCATTCTTTTTTAGTGATATCACCCTTGAAGATCTCAGTCTCGCATATCCACCATCTTAATAGTTGAATATCCGGTATTCTAAAGAAACTTAATCTCTCACTGTCATGACATTGCACGCATACATTTCCAATGAGATTCCCACTAGTACTTGTTTCATAGTTAAAATATTTGTCTTTGTCAGCATTCAACACAACGATAGTTTTATCATGTGCGCACACTTTCTTCGAATATTCCATCTTCACTTTTTTTAAATACGATGCAAGGGTTTATCCTTCCAATATACAAAATATACTGATTAAAAATATACAATAAACAATATAGTCTCGATGACCAACCACAGAGTACCACTGTGTTCGGGTACATAAACAAATATAAAAAAAACCATGTTCATCAGTCCAAAAAATTATAAGTGCCAAATAAATTCACTTGTGACATTTTTAAAATACAAAATGAAAATAGTGTACATATGATACTTGTGATTTTTTTTCTAAAAAAAACATATTTGTAATGACATTTTGTATTTTTTTTTTTAGTTGGTTTTTTATTTCAACGTTACCAAAATTATATTCCCGGCGCTGTCGATGAACGGTCAAAGAGTACCATTGGTAGCGCCACTTAAATTAAAATAAAAAAAAATAAAAGTGAATAGTTTCTTAGTCCAAAAAAATTTTGTCCAAAAAAAAGTGTTACTACAAACAATATTTTTCTAATAATAAAAGCACGACTAACGCATCTTTATCATTCTCATTTCGTATTTCGAGAATATGAAACATGAATTTATTTTGTTTTAAATATATTTCATGTCATTTTAAGACATAAAAAGTTGAAACAAATTTCTATACTGAAAAAGTTTAAAAAAAGTTTAAAAAAGTCACAAATAAACAGGGGGAAAGTTTGGGGGGAGGTGAAGGGAATTAGGGCCCTTGGAGTTTGGGTTGTCGATGACTGTCGTATCATTACCTAAAATGTATACGACTTTTTGTAGCAGCTCTAATAGTATACCCAATATGGGCGTCATAAAATCCATAGCCCCCTTGCTACTGGATTTCTTGTCATCTTATTTTTTTGTGTAAAACAGAGCACAAAACATATTTTGTAAGAGGAATTTGTAGTAACTTCAATAGTATATCCTACCCCTTATTGGCGATGTCAAATTCATAACCCACTCACTACTTGATTTCTAAGGACTGTTCTGGATTTCTATATTAAAATTCTAAGGCCAAAGAAATCGATTGTGTAAGAGTTCATTGCCTTCACAGGAATAAAACTTGGAACCACTCTAATCCATACGACGCAATGATGCATGAGAGTCATAAAACTCTCAGAATCTATCGTGTAACGAACATCCTTAGTCATTGCACTACCAACTCTCAAGGTTAGAAAGTACAGTGACTTTCAAGAGTGTCTGGCCATGATAGAGTTCATTGATTCTCAAGAGTGCCTGGCATTGATAGAGTCCATTGATTCTCAAGAGCGCCTAGCTTTGAAAGAGTGCATTAATTCTCAAGAGTGCCTGGCGTGGATAGAGTTCTTTGCTTCTCAAGAGTGGCTTGGAAAGATGCCAAGGAACGTAAAGTTTTCTAATCCATACGACCATAACTGCTCTCATTTTAAGAATATATTAAATGTCATATTAAAAGGAACATCTTTGTTGGAAAAATCAGTGTTTCTTAAACCATAGATTAAACTTTTATCGTCCACATTGGACGAGATCTTGGCGTTTGACTCTCTTTTTATTAGGAGCCCTGGTAGTTCCCTTTTCTTTATTATTTTATGTTGCTCCTTTCTTCCAAGGTAGAGACTGAAATTTATATAAACTCTTTTTGGATCTCCTCTTGATTACTAGAAACTTTTTTTTTTGGGGGGGGGGCAGAATATGTATTTTTGAGTTTTAATTTTACATTTATAAACAAACCCTTTATTATTTGTTTATTACGGGGTAATAATTCAATACCTGTATTGCAAAAAAGCAAAATAAGGAAATCTTAACATATCCTGATTGGTTAAACAATGCACACACAGACTGTGTCCTTTTGTGCCCATGCCCCTCTCCACAAAATATCAACACTTAGAGTTATTTTTAACAAGTTTTTATATTCCTTATGTCCGTGTTTTTTAATCTGTACCACCTTTAAAACTTTAGAACCCTCCTTAATAAATTCCATTCCATGTGCGTAATATGGATGCCATATCGTCATATTGCATAACTTTGTCCATAATATCTAGCATGTACGAACAAGTGTTTTCAAAATGGTATTTGGTTAAGAAAAAGGCCATTCCAAGGGCTCAAATTTTCTCTACTGCCCCTCCCCCATCTCAAAGAACAACCTTTCCTAAAATTCGAATTGAAAAAAAATTAAGGTCTAAAACCACCCCTACTGCCCCTATTCTCAAGTAACTCATGTTCTTTAAAATCATATTAAGAGAAAAACTTGTTAGAAAAAATCTGTTTTCCTTGAACCAGAGGTAAATTATTTACCCCATATTAGACAAAGCATAAATATTCACTTACCTTTTGGTAGGAATCCAGGTGCGGTGGTAACCGCTCCACCACATGTCCATGCAGCCAAAAGTGGTAGAAAATACTCAGGTGTATTAAAAGAATATTGACAAAGGATATCTCCTTTTCCAAACCCAAGCTTTGAAAGAGCAGAGGCAATCTTTCTGGCAGGGCCCACTACTTCACTATACTTCAAGCTATTTCCAGTTGTAGTGTCCGTCTATATAAAAGCCACATAGTTAACTTTTTATAAATTATTTGTTTTATTAAGTTTAACTGTTAATTTATTAAGAATAATTTTAAATCAGAGCCCAAATCAAGAGCTTTCGGCCTTCTATGAATTAATTATTGCTTCCTGTTATTCTCCATTCAGTTTCGCATGGAGAAAGTGGTTGCAAAAAGTTTGCTGGGGGCTCTTTCAATTGAAAATAGGAAATTTGCATTACCCCTTTAAAACTAGAAATAAGCCAGAATGTATATGGTCTTGGATTAGTTTGAAACCTACTGACGTAAGTCCTTGGGTCAAGAAAAGCCTAATATACAAAAATTTGTTCGGGGTGTGATCCGATCCTTCCCCCTGCAAACAAAACATAGTCCTAAAAAGAACCAACTAATTTTTGTTCCAATTGGCTCAAAACTTTTATTCTCTATTCCATTGTCTATGGGGATTCCAACGTAAAATGAAAATAGAATCAAAAATATAGTTTCCTTCAATACAGGGTAACTTTGTATGATGATTTTGTCGTAGAAACTCAAGAGGGGGTCATTCAATTGGAATTTGAGTTCTAATACCCTTATTTAATGGCCGGTAGTAATAAAAGGGTGAAGAGCCTCCCTCCCATGCCCTTTTCTGCTACCCGATTCCCCCATAGCTTTCGTGATATCTGGTTAAAATTTTGAGATATCCATTTTGTTCAGAAACTTTGGAAGATTGATTAAGTATGCCTCTGGGAATAATATCACCCCACGGCCGCAGGGGCAACACCCCTATGGGATGTAAATTACTCAATGTTTGAAGATGAATTTTAGTAGACAACACTGTCTTGTTTGATCCTGGTTGTGTAATCAGCTAAGAGTTCTTAGGAACCACTCGGTACGCCAAGATTCTCAAAATTTTCCCAAGGATATACACTGGAAACGACATACGTACCTGAGTAAACAAAAAAAGACATCCTATGCACTTGAGTTTTCAAATTGTCTGAAATATCTTGGGAATGACTCGGAGTTAGATTGAAATTTTCAGGGAATATTTGGCGTACGGGTTAGACAAACTTAAAATTTTGACTTGGGGAGGAATTTTGAGTTTAAGGGAGGATTTGACTACGGTTGGCTATGTTTCGTCTCCGTTCAACCCAAATGCTTATGGACCATAAAATACTATGGGACTTCTATCCTCTATTCGCGGTTAAATAGCAAGGTAAATCGAAAGATACTATGCATTGCCAGTTTACCGGGAGTAGCGCTTCTGCGACATCTCGGGAACAGAACCGGTGAGCAAGATTAAACTTCAATGTGTCTTCAAAGGGTTAGTAATGGCTAACGTATATGCATCAGACCTGCCTAAAAGTTGAAGCAGTGATGTAAATCAGAAGACACTAAGCGTACCCAGGTTATTAAAGTGGCATATGTGTGATATCTTCATAACGGCTTAGGAGATAAAGTAGAAACTTCCATTAGGGTATTAAGAGCAAAAGTGGACATCAAATTTTGACTTGAGTCTTAGGGTAAAGGTAGATATAAAAGACCCTCGTTTCCCGGTTGCCGAAAAACCATGTCAAGGGAACATTTTATTTCGTTCCATAATATTTGCGTGCAAGAAGCAAGGTAAATCAGAAGAAACTATGTGGTAACAGCCAACAATAGGGAAATAATTTTTAGAGACAGTGGAAGTAGTATCGTATTAATTACTTTCAATTACACATGAAAATATGCATTGAAATTGCTGTTGTTTTCAATTACACATGAATTGCGCAAGGAAAAGCCATGCTTGAGACACGTTTGGTGGGTATAATCTGGTTTGGTGGGTATAGTCTGGTTTAGTGGGTATAGTCTGGTTTAGTTTTTCAAAGAGAGTGAGTATTTGACATTTTTGCAAAAAGGGATAAGGAATTCGCAAATTGGACACTATTAACGATATTAATTAATGTTTTGAATAATAGGAGTGTGAATGATTCTAATTAGTGATTGGATTGTATGAAGGTGGAGAAAAAAAAGGATTAAACTGATTAACAGTTAAGGTAACCCCGAAGGGGTTGTTAACTCAGGTAATTTGTTATAAATTTGAAACAACATCAGTCTATGAAAATGGCTAACGACGATAGAATGACATTGTGAGTTGACCTAGCTTTACCTCTCCGATGTGTCAATTTTGGAGGGAAAATCAAAAATACTCAGAATCAAAAATAAATGGTATCTGCCTCAAGGGGAAGGCTCAGAGGCCCTTCGTTCCCCCATTTCTGAGGGCAGGGGAGAGGGGGGGGTCAATTTTGGAGGGAAAACCAAAAATACTCAGAATCGAAAATAAATGGGATCTGCCTCAAGGGCAAGGCTCAGAGGCCCCTCCTTCCTCCATTTCTGAGAGCAGGGGAGGGGTCAATTTTGGAGGGAAAACCAAAAATACTCAGAAAGTTCATTTTGAATTTCTGTCGTGAAATGCAAGAGTTGGAATATTTCAGTAGTGACTTGTTGTGCTTTACCTTGTCACAGTTACATTCTCTTGATTTTTCGAAGTTCATTTAAAATTTCTGTCGTAAAATGCAAGAGTTGGAATATTTCAGTAGTGTTTTGTTGTGCTTTACCTCGTCACAGTTACATTCTGTTGATTTTCATAGTTCATTTTGAATTTCTTTAATTGAAATGCAAGAGATCGTATTAATTACTTTCAATTACACATGAAAATATACATTGAAATTGCTGTTGTTTTCAATTACGCATGAATTGCGCAAGGAAAAGCCATGCTTGAGACAAGTTTGGTGGGTATAATCTGGTTTGGTGGGTATAGTCTGGTTTAGTGGGTATAGTCTGGTTTAGTTTTTCAAAGAGAGTGAGTATTTGACATTTTTGCAAAAAGGGATAAGGAATTCGCAAATTGGACACTATGAACGATATTAATTAATGTTTTGAATAATAGGAGTGTGAATGATTCTAATTAGTGATTGGATTGTATGAAGGTGGAGAAAAAAAAGGATTAAACTGATTAACAGTTAAGGTAACCCCGAAGGGGTTGTTAGCTCAGGTAATTTGTTATAAATTTGAAACAACATCAGTCTATGAAAATGGCTAACGATGATAGAATGACATTGTGAGTTGACCTAGCTTTACCTCTCCGATGTGTCAATTTTGGAGGGAAAATCAAAAATACTCAGAATCGAAAATAAATGGGATCTGCCTCAAGGGGAAGGCTCAGAGGCCCTTCGTTCCCCCATTTCTGAGGGCAGGAAGAGGGGGGGTCAATTTTGGAGGGAAAACCAAAAATACTCAGAATCGAAAATAAATGGGATCTGCCTCAAGGTTAAGGCTCAGAGGCCCCTCCTTCCTCCATTTCTGAGAGCAGGGGAGGGGTCAATTTTGGAGGGAAAACCAAAAATACTCAGAAAGTTCATTTTGAATTTCTTTCGTGAAATGCAAGAGTTGGAATATTTCAGTAGTGACTTGTTGTGCTTTACCTTGTCACAGTTACATTCTCTTGATTTTTCGAAGTTCATTTTGAATTTCTGTCGTAAAATGCAAGAGTTGGAATATTTCAGTAGTGACTTGTTGGGCTTTACCTTGTCACAGTTACATTCTCTTGATTTTTCGAAGTTCATTTTGAATTTCTGTCGTGAAATGCAAGAGTTGGAATATTTCAGTAGTGTTTTGTTGTGCTTTACCTTGTCACAGTTACATTCTGTTGATTTTCATAGTTCATTTTGTATTTCTTTCATTGAAATGCAAGAGTTGGAATATTTCAGTAGTGTTTTGTTGTGCTTTACCTTGTCACAGTTACATTCTCTTGATTTTTCGAAGTTCATTTTGAATTCCTGTCGTGAAATGCAAGAGTTGGAATATTTCATTATATTTTTCAAAGTTCATTTTGAATTTCTTTCGTTGAAATGCAAGAGTTGGAATATTTCAGTAGTGACTTGTTGTGCTTTACCTTGTCACAGTTACATTGTCTTAATTTTTCGAAGTTCATTTTGAATTTCTGTCGTGAAATGCAAGAGTTGGAATATTTCAGTAGTGACTTGTTGTGCTTTACCTTATCACAGTTACATTCTCTTGATTTTTCGAAGTTCATTTTGAATTTCTGTCGTGAAATGCAAGAGTTGGAATATTTCAGTATATTTTTCAAAGTTAATTTTGAATTTCTTTCGTGAAATGCAAGAATTGGAATATTTCAGTAGTGTCTTGTCCTGGTTTACCTTGTCACAGCTACATTCTCATGATTTTTCAAAGTTCATTTTGAATTTCTTTCGTGAAATGCAAGAGTTGGAATATTTCAGTAGTGACTTGTTGTGCTTTACCTTGTCACAGTTACATTCTCTTGATTTTTCGAAGTTCATTTTGAATTTCTGTCGTGAAATGCAAGAGTTGGAAAATTGGAGTCTTAGTCCACCAGCCTGAATGGTGGAAATCCACTAGCTCAGTATTGGGGTTCCAGTCCACCAGCCTGAATGGTGGAAATTCACTAGCTCAGAATTGGGGTCTTAGTCCACCAGGCTGAATGGTGGAAATCCACTAGCTCAGTATTGGGGTCTTAGTCCACCAGCCTGAATGGTAGAAATCCACTAGCTCAGTATTGGGGATCTTAGTCCACCAGCCTGAATGGTGGAAATCCAAAGCTTTACCTTGTCACAGTTACATTCTCTTGATTTTTCGAAGCTCATTTTGAATTTATGTCATGAAATGCAAGAGTTGGAATATTTCAGTAGTGTTTTGTTGTGCTTTACCTTGTCACAGTTACATTCTGTTGATTTTCATAGTTCATTTTGAATTTCTTTCATTGAAATGCAAGAGTTGAAATATTTCAGTAGTGTCATTGAAATGCAAGAATTGGAATATTTCAGTAGTGTTTTGTTGTGCTTTACCATGTCACAGTTACATTCTCTTAATTTTTCAAAGTTCATTTTGAATTTCGTTCGTGAAATGCAAGAATTGGAATATTTCAATAGTGTCTTGTCGTGGTTTACCTTGTCACTGCTACATTCTCATGATTTTTCAAAGTTCATTTTGAATTTCTGTCGTGAAATGCAAGAGTTGGAATATTTCAGTAGTGACTTGTGGTGCTTTACCTTGTCACAGTTACATTCTCTTGATTTTTCGAAGTTCATTTTGAATTTCTTTCGTAAAATGCAAGAGTCGGAATATTTCAGTAGTGACTTGTTGTGCTTTACCTTGTCACAGTTACATTCTCTTGATTTTTCGAAGTTCATTTTGAATTTCTGTCGTGAAATGCAAGAGTTGGAATATTTCAGTAGTGTTTTGTTCTGCTTTACCTTGTCACAGTTACATTCTGTTGATTTTCATAGTTCATTTTGAATTTCTTTCATTGAAATGCAAGAGTTGGAATATTTCAGTAGTGTTTTGTTGTGCTTTACCTTGTCACATTTACATTCTCTTAATTTTTCAAAGTTTATTTTGAATTTCTTTCGCGAAATGTCAGAATTGGAATATTTCAGTAGTGTCTTGTCGTGGTTTACCTTGTCACAGCTACATTCTCATGATTTTTCAAAGTTCATTTTGGATTTATTTCGTTGAAATGCAAGAGTTGGAATATTTCAGTAGTAACTTGTTGTGCTTTACCTTGTCACAGTTACATTCTCTTGGTTTTACGAAGTTCATTTTGAATTTATGTCGTGAAATGCAAGAGTTAGAATATTTCAGTAGTGTTTTGTTGTGCTTTACCTTGTCACAGTTACATTCTGATGATTTCATAGTTCATTTTGAATTTCTTTCATTGAAATGCAAGAGTTGGAATATTTCAGTAGTGTTTTGTTGTGCTTTACCTTGTCACAATTACATTGTCTTAAATTTTCAAAGTTCATTTTGAATTTCTTTCGTGAAATGCAAGAATTGGAATATTTCAGTAGTGTCTTGTCGTGGTTTACCTTGTCACAGCTACATTCTCATGATTTTTCAAAGTTCATTTTGGATTTCTTTCATTGAAATGCAAGAGTTGGAATGTTTCAGTAGTGACTTGTTGTGCTTTATATTGTCACAGTTACATTCTCTTGATTTTTCGAAGTTCATTTTGAATTTCTGTCGTGAAATACAAGAGTTGGAATATTTCAGTAGTGTTTTGTTGTGCTTTACCTTGTCACAGTTACATTCTGTTGATTTTCATAGTTCATTTTGAATTTCTTTCATTGAAATGCAAGAGTTGGAATATTTCAGTAGTGTTTTGTTGTGCTTTACCTTGTCACAATTACATTGTCTTAATTTTTCGAAGTTCATTTTGAATTTCTGTCGTGAAATGCAAGAGTTGGAATATTTCAGTAGTGACTTGTTGTGCTTTACCTTGTCAAAGTTCCATTCTCATGATTTTTCGAAGTTCATTTTGAATTTCTATCGTGAAATGCAAGAGTTGGAAAATTGGGGTCTTAGTCCACCAGCCTGAATGGTGGAAATCCACTAGCTCAGTTTTGGGGTCTTAGTCCACCAGCCTGAATAGTGGAAATCCACTAGCTGAGTATTAGGGTCCCAGTCCACCAGCCTGAACGGTGGAAATTCACTAGCTCAGAATTGGGGTCTTAGTCCACCAGCCTGAATGGTGGAAATCCACCAGCTCAGTATTGGGGTCTTAGTCCACCAGCCTGAATGGTGGTAATCCACATTCCCTGGTTCAAATATGAAACTTAGGTCTATTTTTGGATCGAAAAATAAAACTATTTCTGTAAAATCTGAGCTAATAAGGGTTTTTGACCGTAAAATCTAGTTTCTTGTAAGAAAACTATGGAAAATACAATTCTCTAGTTCAAATGTGAAACTTAAGTCCAGTTTTGGATACTCATAATGATGAGGACTGATGATTCTAAGTCAATATTTTTTCCATAAAAAAAGACTATTTTTTTTTAAACTTCGAAATTATTCAACTTTATTCATTTTTTATCTTTTTTTTGTACGTATCTTAAAATGACTAAATATGCCTACGGCTCTAACAATTGTACTCTATTATTGGTCAGAGATACGATGTGGCTTTCCCATTGGTATTCTATGATCCGGTTATTGACACTACCTAGTCTATTGCATGTATTAAATCAGTATTTTTACGCAGTGGAACGATAAACACATAAGTCATATCTTAAAAAAAAGTTAAGATGTAGCATTTTAATAAATGTGTTCAAATAACAAGGTTATTGTAGCATTGAATGCCGACAAGGAGAAGTATTTTAAACTATGAAACAAGTATAAGTGGTAGCACTATTGGAAATGTATGCATGCACTGTCATGACAGTAAGGAATTAAATTTCTTGGAATAGCGAAAAAATTCAACTCTTATGTTGGTGGTTATGCGAGATTGAGATCTTCAGAGATGATTACACTCAAAGAGAATGCCAACATAAAAATAATCGTTGATGATAGAGGACAACTCCTTGCTACTGGTGCAGGTAACACATACCTACTGATACATCCAATCGTCAGGTTTCGGGTATTAGCATTCAACGGAAGGTCAATAAAAGAAAGGCCTACTCTTTACTAATATGGTAAACCATATCTGTCTACGTGCCGAAACTGTTACCTATGTAAAAATAATGTGATAATAGACAGTGAAATTGCCAGGAAAAATAAAAAGGGCATTGTCAGAAAATATCACTATGGAATATAAAGATGAATCGATGAAAAACAAAGCACCAGCAAACGTTACTGCCATTGATCAAACAGTCAATGAACCAAATAATACCAAAGACGAAAAGCATATTGAGCCTGTTGATGAGACACTAGTAAAAATTGTGTATGACTCTAAATGGAATAGTGATTATTCTACTGATTACGAACTAAGAGAAGACAATAGCTACAATATCAAGAGAGAACATGGTGAACTATTTTATGGAACAGATTCAAAATGTCCAAAGTTAATCATTGATATTAATAATGTATCATAATATATTTTTGTATTAATATTCTACATAGCATTATCTCACTAAAAATATATTATGCATTACCTCGTTATGTGTTCATTGTTTTTAGAGTAAGCTAGCATATCAAACGTTTAATATGTCTATTAAAACATCGGAGTTGTAAGAAAAGGAATTTGCATACATCTATTGTCAGACACATGGGATAACATTGACAAAATCTAGCTATCAGAATGAATAAATTCTTTATCAACATCCGTTGTTGGATATGTTATTATGTCATTATGAAAAAATTTTTAAGTAAGTAGGTAAGTAAGTAATTAAGTAGGTAAGTAGGTAACAAACTCTTTCTTGAATTCACCTCTTGGATACACAATACAGAAATTTAATTCAGGAAATTATGAAAAAAAATTGAACAAATTCTTTATTAACATTCTTATCGATTGAAGCCGCTTCCTAGACAGTCAATACAACAATTTCACAAAATCTAAGTATCAGATTGATTAAATTCTATATCAACATCCATTTCTCGGATACATGGGGATGATTTTGACAAAATCTAAGTGTTAGAGTGAATAAATTTTATTTATCAACATCTTTTGTCAGATACATCGAATAAAATAGACAGAATCTAAGTTTCAGAGTGAATAATTTATTTTGTATTAACATCTTTTATCAGTTACAACAATTATAAATAACAAAATCTAAATATCAGAGTGAATAAATGCTTTTTCATCATCCTTTGTTGGATATGTTGAATAAAATATGCAAAGTCGACATAGCTTTATTTCTTTTTTTAAGGTTAATTTAGACGAGGTTACGTGTGCGCACGTAACCTCCAATAACCTTGTTATGTGAACACACTTTATTAAAATGCTCTATCTTCACTTTGTTTTTAAAGATATGACTTATGTGTTTATCGTTCCACTGCGTAAAAAATACAGATTTAACACATGCAATAGACTAGGTAGTGTCAATAACCGGATCATAGAATACCAATGGGAAAGCCACATCGTATCTCTGACCAATAATAGAGTACAATTGTTAGAGCCGTAGGCATATTTTTTCATTTTAAGATACGTACAAAAAAAAGATAAAAAATAAATAAAGTTGAATAATTTCGAAGTTTAAAAAAAAATAGTCTGTTTTTACGGAAAAATATTGAATTAGAATCATCAGTCCTCATCATTATGAGTATCCAAAACTTGACTTAAGTTCACATTTGAACTAGAGAATTGTATTTTCCATAATTTTCTTACACAAAAACTAGATTTTACGGTCAAAAACCCTTATTAGCTCAGATTTTACAGAAATAGTTTTATTTTTCGATCCAAAAATAGACTTAAGTTTCATATTTGAACCAGGGGATGTGGATTTCCACCATTCAGGCTGGTGTACTAAGACCCCAATACTGAGCTGGTGAATTTCCACCGTTCAGGCTGGTGGACTGGGACCCTAATACTGAGCTAGTGAATTTCCACCATTCAGGCTGGTGGACTAAGACCCCAATTCTGAGCTAGTGAATTTCCACCGTTCAGGCTGGTGGACTGGGACCCTAATACTGAGCTAGTGAATTTCCACCATTCAGGCTGGTGGACTAAGACCCCAAACTGAGCTAGTGGATTTCCACCATTAGGCTGGTGGACTAAGACCCAATTTTCCAACTCTTGCGTTTAACGATAGAAATTCATAATGAACTTCGAAAAATCAAGAGAATGTAACTCTGACAAGGTAAAGCACAACAAGTCACTACAGAAATATTCCAACTCTTGTATTTCACGACAGAAATTCAAAATGAACTTTGAAAAATTAGAGAATGTAATTGTGACAAGGTAACACAACAAAACACTACTGAAATATTCCAACTCTTGCATTTCAATGAAAGAAATTCAAAATGAACTATGAAAAATCAACAGAATGTGACTGTGACAAGGTAAAGCACAACAAAACACTACTGAAATATTCCAACTCTTGTATTTCACGACAGAAATTCAAAATGAACTTCGAAAAATCAAGAGAATGTAACTGTGACAATGTAAAGCACAACAAGTCACTACTGAAATATTCCAACTCTTGCATTTCAATGAAAGAAATCCAAAATGAACTTTGAAAAATCATGAGAATGTAGCTGTGACAAGGTAAACCACGACAAGACACTACTGAAATATTCCAATTCTTGCATTTCACGAAAGAAATTCAAAATGAACTTTGAAAATTAAGAGAATGTAACTGTGACAAGGTAAAGCACAACAAAACACTACTGAAATATTCCAACTCTTGCATTTCACGACATAAATTCAAAATGAACTTCGTAAAATCAAGAGAATGTAACTGTGACAAGGTAAAGCACAACAAGTCACTACTGAAATATTCCAACTCTTGCATTTCAACGAAAGAAATCAAAAATGAACTTTGAAAAATCATGAGAATGTAGCTGTGACAAGGTAAACCACGACAAGACACTACTGAAATATTCCAATTCTGACATTTCGCGAAAGAAATTCAAAATGAACTTTGAAAAATTAAGAGAATGTAACTGTGACAAGGTAAAGCACAACAAAACACTACTGAAATATTCCAACTCTTGCATTTCAATGAAAGAAATTCAAAATGAACTATGAAAATCAACAGAATGTAACTGTGACAAGGTAAAGCACAACAAAACACTACTGAAATATTCCAACTCTTGCAGTTTACGACAGAAATTCAAAATGAACTTCGAAAAATCAAGAGAATGTAACTGTGACAAGGTAAAGCACAACAAGTCACTACTGAAATATTCCAACTCTTTCATTTTACGACAGAAATTCAAAATGAACTTCGAAAAATCAAGAGAATGTAACTGTGACAAGGTAAAGCACAACAAGTCACTACTGAAATATTCCAACTCTTGCATTTCACGACAGAAATTCAAAATGAACTTTGAAAAATCATGAGAATGTAGCTGTGACAAGGTAAACCTCGACAAGACACTACTGAACTATTCCAATTCTTGCATTTTACGAAAGAAATTCAAAATGAACTTTGAAAAATTAAGAGAATGTAACTGTGACAAGGTAAAGCACAACAAAACACTACTGAAATATTCCAACTCTTGCATTTCAATGACACTACTGAAATATTCCAACTCTTGCATTTCAATGAAAGAAATTCAAAATGAACTATGAAAATCAACAGAATGTAACTGTGACAAGGTAAAGCACAACAAAACACTACTGAAATATTCCAACTCTTGCATTTTACGACAGAAATTCAAAATGAACTTCGAAAAATCAAGAGAATGTAACTGTGACAAGGTAAAGCTGTGGATTTCCACCATTCAGGCTGGTGGACTAAGATCCCCAATACTGAGCTAGTGGATTTCCACCATTCAGGCTGGTGGACTAAGACCCCAATACTGAGCTAGTGGATTTCCACCATTCAGGCTGGTGGACTAAGACCCCGATTCTGAGCTAGTGAATTTCCACCATTCAGGCTGGTGGACTGGGACCCCAATACTGAGCTAGTGGATTTCCACCATTCAGGCTGGTGGACTAAGACTCCAATTTTCCAACTCTTGCATTTCAAGACAGAAATTCAAAATGAACTTTGAAAAATCATGAGAATGTAGCTGTGACAAGGTAAACCAGGACAAGACACTACTGAAATATTCCAATTCTTGCATTTCACGAAAGAAATTCAAAATGAACTTTGAAAAATATACTGAAATATTCCAACTCTTGCATTTCACGACAGAAATTCAAAATGAACTTCGAAAAATCAAGAGAATGTAACTGTGACAAGGTAAAGCACAACAAGTCACTACTGAAATATTCCAACTCTTGCATTTCACGACAGAAATTCAAAATGAACTTCGAAAAATTAAGAGAATGTAACTGTGACAAGGTAAAGCACAACAAGTCACTACTGAAATATTCCAACTCTTGCATTTCACGACAGAAATTCAAAATGAACTTTGAAAAATTAAGAGAATGTAGCTGTGACAAGGTAAACCAGGATAAGACACTACTGAAATATTCCAATTCTTGCATTTCACGAAAGAAATTCAAAATGAACTTTGAAAAATATACTGAAATATTCCAACTCTTGCATTTCACGACAGAAATTCAAAAAGAACTTCGAAAAATCAAGAGAATGTAACTGTGGCAAGGTAAAGCACAATAAGTCACTACTGAAATATTCCAACTCTTGCATTTCAACGAAAGAAATTCAAAATGAACTTTGAAAAATTAAGAGAATGTAACTGTGACAAGATAAAGCACAAAAAAACACTACTGAAATATTCCAACTCTTGCATTTCAATGAAAGAAATTCAAAATGAACTATGAAAATCAACAGAATGTAACTGTGACAAGGTAAAGCACAACAAAACACTACTGAAATATTCCAACTCTTGCATTTCACGACAGAAATTCAAAAAGAACTTCGAAAAATCAAGAGAATGTAACTGTGGCAAGGTAAAGCACAATAAGTCACTACGGAAATATTCCAACTCTTGCATTTCACGACAGAAATTCAAAATGAACTTTCTGAGTATTTTTGGTTTTCCCTCCAAAATTGACCCCTCCCCTGCTCTCAGAAATGGATGAAGGAGGGGCCTCTGAGCCTTGCCCTTGAGGCAGATCCCATTTATTTTCGATTCTGAGTATTTTTGGTTTTCCCTCCAAAATTGACCCCCCCTCTCCCCTGCCCTCAGAAATGGGGTAACGAAGGGCCTCTGAGCCTTCCCCTTGTGGCAGATCCCATTTATTTTCGATTCTGAGTATTTTTGATTTTCCCTCCAAAATTGACACATCGGAGAGGTAAAGCTAGGTCAACTCACAATGTCATTCTATCGTCGTTAGCCATTTTCATAGACTGATGTTGTTTCAAATTTATAACAAATTACCTGAGTTAACAACCCTTCGGGGTTACCTTATACGTTTTTCTCCATTATACCACATATTAAATATCCCTATTAACATTATAATCGTATAGCATTGCTCCTACCCTTTTAAATCAAAACAGCAATTTCAATGTATATTTTCATGTGTAATTGAAAGTAATTAATACGATCTCTTGCATTTCAATGAAAGAAATTCAAAATGAACTATGAAAATCAACAGAATGTAACTGTGACAAGGTAAAGCACAACAAAACACTACTGAAATATTCCAACTTTTGCTTTTCACGACAGAAATTCAAAATGAACTTCGAAAAATCAAGAGAATGTAACTGTGACAAGGTAAAGCACAACAAAACACTACTGAAATATTCCAACTCTTGCATTTCAACGAAAGAAATTCAAAATGAACTTTCTGAGTATTTTTGGTTTTCCCTCCAAAATTGACCCCTCCCCTGCTCTCAGAAATGGAGGAAGGAGGGGCCTCTGAGCCTTGCCCTTGAGGCAGATCCCATTTATTTTCGATTCTGAGTATTTTTGGTTTTCCCTCCAAAATTGACCCCCCTCTTCTCTGCCCTCAGAAATGGGGGAACAAAGGGCCTCTGAGCCTTCCCCTTGAGGCAGATCCCATTTATTTTCGATTCTGGGTATTTTTGATTTTCCCTCCAAAATTGACACATCGGAGAGGTAAAGCTAGGTCAACTCACAATGTCATTCTATCGTCGTTAGCCATTTTCATAGAGTGATGTTGTTTCAAATTTATAACAAATTACCTGAGTTAACAACCCCTTTGGGGTTACCTTAACTGTTAATCAGTTTAATCCTTTCTTTTTCTCCACCTTCATACAATTCAATCACTAATTAGAATCATTCACACTCCTATTATTCAAAACATTAATTAATATCGTTCATAGTGTCCAATTTGCGAATTCCTTATCCCTTTTTGCAAAAATGTCAAATACTCACTCTCTTTGAAAAACTAAACCAGACTATTCCACTAAACCAGACTATACCCACCAAACCAGATTATACCCACCAAACGTGTCTCAAGCATGGCTTTTCCTTGCGCAATTCATGTGTAATTGAAAACAACAGCAATTTCAATGTATATTTTCATGTGTAATTGAAAGTAATTAATACGATACTACTAGTGGAGATAATTCGAATTAATATTTCGGCCCAATGTCCAAGGGCCGTCCTCAGCAAGACAAAAATATATAAAAGAAAAAAGACATGCGACCAATCAAACCAAAAATTAAAATTTTTCAAAATAGTCTCAGCATCCTTACTTCAGCGAAGCTTAACCAGGACTGATAAAAAAGTGAGGTAAAAGAAGGCGATTCAATGAGATGAAAGAAAAATAATTTAAAAATACTTTCTTATTGCTAATCCAGCCTTTTTGGCAGCTAACCTCAAAGGTCTTTTTGTGACGGGTTCTGTGTTAATGTCTATTGGTTTTTTAAAACATTTTGTAAGATCATTTTCAATTAAATTTGAGTATAGAGCATTTAGTGTATATTCCCCCAAGTCCCTATTTAAGGAAATATTATTATCAATCTTAAGTCTGATTTCGATTGCTTCTTGGACTACCTATTTTATGCCTAAGTCAATGCTAATAAGGGCAGATTCATCAAAAAGTATATTGTGGCTAGGATTTTCAAATACATGACTGCCTAAAGCAGAATTGAATGAAAGAATTTTTTGATTTAACTGTTTAATTTGAACAAACTAATTCCAGTATAAGGTTAATGTAATGTTTCATTTAAGTGTTTTTTATAAGTGTCAAGTGTTTTTTTGTTTTTTTTCAATGACCGATTTTCCAAGTATTAAGTACTATTATTAGGTTAATGTAGTGTTTCATTTAAGTGTTTTATGATGATCGCTGATCAAAGTTTATGTTATTTGTGCCTTTCATTTATGTTATTTTACTACGTTCATCGCCATATATTTCGCTGTAAAATGCACTTCTCTATCTATCTATGTAATATGCAGAATAATTGTACCAAACACATTTTGCATGCAGACCCGCTATACTTTACCCTTCCCCCCTAATATGCAAATCTATAGCCCAAACTTATTTCTAAAGTAGCGAAAAAACTAACGAAAAAACTGGTCTGTTCTCGAATTTTACACAGCGTAAATTTGAGTGAGTGGTGCATAATAAACAAGAACCATTCCCCCTACGGAAATAAAAAAAAGAAAAAACTCAAAATAAAATTCTCAAATTTGGAAAGGCTTAGTTTCCACGGGGGGGGGTATTTTTTCGGGGGGTATTTACTGAAGGGGTATTTTCCGCGGGGGGGGTATTTTCCGGGGGGGGTTCCCGGGGGTATTTTCCGCGGGGAGGGGGGGGGGGGGTATTTTCTCTGCGGGGAGGGGGTATTTTTCGGGAGGGGGAGTAATCACCGGGGGGGTGGGTAAACACCTAGAACCGATTTTTATATATTTTGAATCAAAAAAAAAGCCAATTTTTTTGATATGTCTATTGATATCAAAATTCCGTTTTTTAGAGTTTTGGCTACTGTTGAGCCACATCGCTCCTCACTTACAGTTCGTTACTACGAACTGTTTGAAAACATTACTGGAGGAATGAGCCTTATGTATAGCGGTCTTTTTTTCGTGGTCTCTTTGACACTTACATCCATAAGTCTCTGACTTAGGAGAACCCAGTGAACAAAAATAAAGAAGAAGTTGTTCATCAGACGATTGCACCCAATCACTTTTTTTCGAAAAGCACGAAGTAAATTGCAGGAAAAAAAAATATTTAAGGATAAAGAAAGACATTTTTCGAAACATGCGAATAGCTTATATTATCATGTACAACTTAGCAGTTAGCAAATATTTGCAATGACACCTCAATTAGTCAATTTCAGCCCAGATATTCAACTTTAATACCCCCAGATAATCTCGGTCTTTAAAAAAAAAAAACACGATTACAATTAATATATTAGACCAAATTAATTTTCCTTATTCTGAATTCCCGATCAAACAGTTCGTGGTAACAAACTGTAAGTAAGGAGCGACCCTGCTCAATAGTTACCGAAACTCTAAAAAACGAAATTTTGACACCGATAGATACATCAAAAGAATTGGATTTTCATGCTGATTTCAAATATATAAGTTTCATCAAGTTTAGCTCTTACCCGTCACTATATAAAAAAAAACAAGTTTTTTAAACTGAAAGTAAGGAGCGACAATAAAACTTAAAACGAACAGAAATTATTCCGTATATGAAAGGGGCTGTCCCCTCCTCAACGCCTCGCTCTTTACGCTAAAGTTTTTTATTGTTTTAAAAAATAAAGTTGTGAGACGGAGTCAAACTTTAGCGTAAAGAGCGAGGCGTTGAGGAGGGGACAGCCCTTTCATATACGGAATAATTTCTGTTCGTTTTAAGTTTTATTGTCGCTCCTTACTTTCAGTTTAAAAAGCTTGTTTTTTTATTTAGTTTTTGAACGTTTTTGAATAAATGCAGGTTTTGATCTTGGCTCACCGTACATGAATAATTAAAACAAAATTTTCATATTAATTTACTTTTATTTAGTTAAATGGCTTTCTCGAAACTTGTTTAATTATATTTACGAACGTTTTTATTAGTAATAAATATACGTAACTTACGAATTAACTTACGTAACGAACTTCTATATTCATATATTTTTAATTTGTTTATTAGGGGGTTCGCCCCCTAGTCAATACCTTGCTCTTTAAGCGAAAGTTCGAATTTTGTTCCAATTCTTTAAAAATGACCGCTTAATCACAAAGGCCGTTAATTAGAATAAATAGCTCTTATGAAAGTACTAAAAAATCTATGGCTTAAAGAGCGAGGTACTGACTACGGGGTGAACCCAATCATATATGTAATATTTTCTGTTCGTTTGAAGTTTCGATGTTGCTGCTATTGCAGTTGAAATAGTTGTTTTTTATATTAAATTTCTGATCTTGCTTTAAATAATGCTGGGAAGTCCGGCGTCCCCTTCATAGCAATGTCCCTTCCCCCATGAAAACTTCCTTCATGGAAAGATCCTCCCACATAACCCCCGAACCACCTCCCCCCCACTACCAGGAAAAATCTCCCCTGAAAACGTCTGTATACTTCCAAATAACCAATACTATATGTTAACATTGGGTAAAGTTCATAACTTTCAGCCCTCCCCCCGGGAATTTCGGGGGATTAAGTCATCCTAAAAGACATACTTATTATATTTTCGAACATGCTGAACAAAATGGCTATCTCAAAATTTTGATCAGGTGACTTTGGGAAAAAAATGAGCGTGGGAGGGGGCCTAGTTGCCCTCCATTTTTTTTGGTCACTTAAAAAGGGCACTAGAACTTTTAATTTCCATTCCACAGAGCCCTCCCACAATATTCTAGGACAACTGGGTCGATACGATCACCCCTGGGGAAAAAAACAAACAAACAAACAAACAAATAAACACGCACCCGTGATCTTTCTTCTGGCAAAAAATGCAAAATTCCACATTTTTGTAGATGGGAGCTTGAAACCTCTACAGTAGGGTTCTCTGATACGCTGAATATGATGGTGTGATTTTCATTAAGGTTCTATAACTTTTAGAGGGTCTTTCCTCCGTTTTTCAAAAATCAGCCAAATTTTCTCAGGCGCCTAACTTTTGATGGGTACAATTAAACTTAATGAAACTTATATACTTGAAATCAGCATTAAAATTTGATTCTTTTGATGTATCTATTTGTATCAAAATACCGTTTTCTAGAGTTTCGGTTACCATTGAGCCGGGTCGCTCCTTACTTACAGTTCGTTACCACGAACTGTTTGAAAAGTTACGAACCTGAAAAAACTTTCTTCGGAAAATAGGGATGTACCCTTTAAAAGTCATAGAACCTTAATGGAAATCACACCATTAGATTTAGCGTATCAGAGAACCCTACTGTAGAGGTTTCAAGCTCTTATCTGTAAAAATGTGGAATTTTGTATTTTTTGCCAGAAGAAAGATCACGGATGGTTTGTTGGTTTGTTGTTTTTTTTTACCCAGGGGTGATCATATCGACCCAGTGGTACAAGAATATCGCGAGAGGGCTCATTTGAACGTAAATCAAAGTTTTAGTGCCCTTTTTAAGTGACCAAAAAATTTGAGGGCAACAAGGCCCCCTCCCAAGCTCCTTCTTTCCCAAAGTCACCGGATCAAAGTTTTAAGATAATCCTTTTGTTCAGCATAGGCAAAAATCTGATAACTATGTCTTTGAGGATGACTTAATCCCCCACAGTCTCCGGGATAAGGACTGCAAGTTATGAACATTGCCCATTGTTTACATATAGTATTGGTTATTGGGAAGTATGTAGACGTTTTCAGTTGTTTTTTTTCTGGTGGGGGGAGGGGTCGGGGGAGAGTCTTAAGTGAAGGGATTTTTCCATCGAGGAAGTTTTCATGGGGGAAGGGGGTGCCTGATTTTCAGCATTATTTGAAAAACGGTCAGAAATTAAATGAAAAGAAGCGAGTTTTTTTTAACGACAAATAAGGAGCAACATCAAAACTTAAACGAACAGAAATTATTACGTGTATTAGGGGGTTCGCCTCCTAGTCAATACCTTGCTCATTACGCTAAAGTTCAAATTTTGTTCCAATTCTTTAAGAATGACCCCTGAATCACAAAGGACATTTAATTAGAATAAATAGCTCTTTTGAAAGTACTAAAAAAAACTTACACCTTACTTTCAGTTTAAAAAACTTGTTTCTTTTTGTTTAATACATTTAAGAATGATGGCTTCGAGACTTTCTGAAAAATCTTCTGGCTAGTGAGATTACTGGTTTGTGGTAGACTGTGTTGGGTTGAGATATACATGGCAATTACCCTGCTACGATACAAGTAGATTGTCCTGTTACTAGCATTTGAATTGGTAAGTCGCTCAATATGTTTGACTTGAGATGTATAATACTAAGTCGGATATCAAAAATTTTTTTTCGTCTTTTTTATTTCGTTTTGTCGGCCTCAGTTTCTATTTTACTCCTTTACACCTAGGACTTGGCTGAAAATATATTTATTTTCCTCTTTTTATCCCTGGCTATGAATTTTTCTCGTTATATTCGTTGTCCCATGTTTTCCGTTATTGCTGTGTCTAGCCAGCATGGTCTTAAAAATTATAAAAAGGATGAAGATTGTACAAGTTCAGAAATTCAAACAGATGCCAGTTTTGGGTAGGAATTTGAATTTATGATACTTTTACGATTTTTCACAAGGTTTCTTCTATTTTTAATGTAACTTCTGGGTATTTTGGTGCTCCGATTATTATCCAGCCACTCAAAATATCGCCCTAAAAGAAATGCTCTTGAATAATTTTTTATACCTCAGCTTCCTTGTCACGAAGCTACAACTACATAGCATTAGCAATTCCTAAGAGCAATAGCAGGCTAAAATAAATTAATTTGGTCTTATAGTTGAGCCGTAAAACCTTTTAAGAAGACTAAAGTGTTAGTCTTTTGTTATTCAAAAGGAATTATGTGTTATGTTCTGATGAACTGATTTTTATATCCCCAGTTTAAAATTAGGTGGGCAAAAATTCAGTGAAAAATTCAGTTTAAAAGTTTATTTTTGTAAGAAATGTCTTTTATCGTTTTCAATTTGTTCAGAAAGACTTTTTTTGTAAACTGTTTTTTTTGTGTCATTTCTAGTTTGAAAAAATAGCTGGATACTAAATTTATCAGTTTAGAAACTTTATTTTTAAAAAGAAATCTGCTTATAATCTGGTTAATAAGATCTGTCGAAGAATTCATAGCTCGTTTTAAGTTTTTTTTTTTCTCACTCCCATTTACAATATATTTTGTTTAACTTAATGCATTTTAAATTATCGAGCCTGATCGACTAAGAACATTATGCAGTCCTATGGATATCCTCTATGAATTAAAATATATATAAAAATGATAATAATTCACGTGGCATGGTCAAACCCTAAAATTAGCAAAAAGCTTAAGCGGTTTCACAATACTCACGTAATTTCCTATGCTAAGTGGCTATGTCACGTTAAGTATCACCTGTCTTGCTTGAATACGTCCTTTCATACTAGGCTAACGCCTAATGATAATAATAATGATAACAATAACAATAATAATAATAATAACGGTAATAATAATAATAGTAATAACACGATTTATATAAATAATAATAGGGATATTAGTTTAAAAAATAATAATTATAATACCTGTCATAATAACATAATAATAAATAATATTAGTAATGATGTAAAGTTTTAACAATAATGAAAACAATAGTGTTAATGATTTTATTAATAATCATTCGAAGAAGCTTACTATCCAGGTGCTATCTCCATGCTTTGATAAGCTATTTATCACATTTTCAAAGAAATACTCGTGCAAAGGTATCAAAGGAATTTCATCTGAATTTCTATTCCAAGGAGATTTGAGAATCTTGGACATTTTTGAAAACACCACCTTAATTACCAGAAACTTGGGCTTAAATAAGGTTTCTCCTGAGAGATGAAGAGAGATGAAATTACTTGTTTGAATAGTGATAAGAGCCGAGCAAGGATAAATAAATTGCTGTTTGGAATACAGATTATCTTAAGATATTAAGCTCCGACTAAATTTTATTGCCGTGTAATTGCTGACAACTTGGCAGAAAAAAGAGGAAAAAAAATATTTTGAATAAATGTAATTTTTTCAAAATTGTCTTTTTCAAGCTTGACATGTTTTCTCTGTCCGTCTGTAATTCTTTTACCTGATTTTAACTGAAGCTCTTGTCCATTAATGTTTTATTTTATATCTTTTATTTTTATCCCTTTTGAGGAATTTTCAAAAGCAACATTTAGAATTTATTGCTTGGGATACAGGTTATCTTAGGATATTAAATTAATTGAGGAAATACGACTAATTTTAATGCAGGTTAATGGCTATAAACTTGGCAAAAGCAATAGGAAAACATATATTCCGAGAAAAATTTAGTTAACAATAACCCTCTTAACAATATTTTTCAAGAATATGGCCTATTTTCTCTGCCTTTTTATTCTTTTACCTGATTTTAAACACATTCGTTATATATCAATTGTTCCTTTCAGTAATTTTCTGAGAAACTATCAAATAGAAAATGTATGGAATTCTTTGTTTGAAATACAGATTATCTTAAGATATTACACTGGCGGAGAAAATCTAACTAGTTTATTGCAGTTAAATTACTGGAAAATTAGCAAAAGAACAAGAAAAATATACAATTAGGGAAAAAGCTAAGTCAGGCCTTATACTGTGGTTACAGGTTTAAAGCCTGTTTTCTCTGTTTGTCTGTGATGGTTCTATCTAATCATAGGCAGCGCGATAGCGCTGCCTAAGAACGATGTGGGCACAATGTATTATTTATTTTTATTTTTCTTCTTTATCTTCTCCAAACCCGGGCACTTCGTGTCGAAGAAGTTGTAGAAACTTCGAAAAAGGCTCATTCGATTGGAAATTGGAGTGGCTAGTGCCCTTTTTAATAGTCGAAAGTGATTGGAGGGCAACTAGCCCCCCCCCACACCCATCATTTCCCCAAACACATCCAATCAAAATTTTGAGATAGCCATTTTGTTCAGCGTAGTTGATTTGCAAATAGAAAATATATTTTTGAGGAGGACAGTCCCCCACAACCCTCGGGGCAAGGGTTTTAAGTTATGCCCTGGGGGCATATAAGGTTTTTATAGAAGGCGTTGTCGTACAAACTTCAAAAAATGCTCATTCGATTGGAAATTCAAAGGGCTAGTGGCCTTATTAATAGTCGAAAGTGATTGGAGGGCAACTAGCCCCCCCCCACACCCATCATTTCCCCAAACACATCCAATCAAAATTTTGAGAATGCCAGTTTGTTCAGCGTAGGTGATTTCCAGATAGAAAATATGTTTTTGAGCGAATACTCCCCTACAACCCTCGGGGCAAGGGTTTTAAGTTATTCCCTGGGGGCATATAAGGTTTTTATAGAAGGTGTTATCGTAGAAACTTCAAAAAAGGCTCCTTCGATTGGAAATTCAATGGGCTAGTGCCCTTTTTAATAGTCGAAAGTGACTGGAGGGCAACCAGCCCTCCCACATCCATCATTCCCCCAAACACATCCAATCAAAATCTTGAAATAGCCATTTTGTTCAGCGTAGTTGATTCCCAGATAGAAAATATGTTTTTGAGAAGGACACTCCCCCACAACCCTCTGGACAACGGTTGTAAGTTATGCCCTGGGTGCATATAAGGTTTTTATAGAAGGCGTTGTCAGTAGAAACTTCAAAAAAGGCTCATTCAATTGGAAATTCAAAGGGCTAGTGCCCTTTTTAATAGTCGAAAGTGATTGAAGGGCAACTAAACCCCCTCTCACAACTACCTTTTCCCCAAAAACATCCAATCAAAATTTTGAGATAGCCACATTATTCAATATAGTTTCAAGTTCTGTAAATTAGGTCTTTGAGGATGACAATCCCCCCACAGTCTTCAGGGCAAAGGTTATAAGTTATGCCCTAGGGGCATATAAGGTTTTATTGAAATCTTTGTCGTAGAAATTCGAAAAAGGGCTCATTTGATTGGAAATTCAAAGGGCTAGTGCCCTTTTTATAGTCAAAAGTGATTTGAGGGCAACTAACCCCCCTCTCACGCCCACATTTATCTAAAAATTTGATCATCAATAAAATAATTAAGGTAAATCAGGGACCATGAATATTTCTATGACGAATTCAATGAATAACGTGTACTTAGCTGTGGCTACTCGTGACTACGATGTGGGCACAATGTATTATTTATTTTTCTTTTTTCTGCTCCATACCTGGGCACTTCGTATCAAAGGAGTTGTCGTAGAAACCTCGAAAAGGGCTCATTCGATTGGAAATTGGAGTGGATAGTGCCCTTTCTAATGGTTGAACGTGATTGGAGGGCAACTAACACCCCCCCCCCCCACGCCCATCATTCCCCCAAACACATCCAATAAAAATTTTGAGATAGCCATATTGTTCAGCGTAGTTGATTTTCACATAGAAAATATATTTCTGAAGAGGACACTCCCCCTCAACCCTCGGGGCAAGGGTTTTAAGTTATGCCCTGGGGACATATAAGGTTTTTATAGAAGGCGTTGTCGTAGAAACTTCAAAAAATGCTCATTCGATTGGAAATTCAAAAGACTAGTGCCCTTTTTAATAGTTGAAAGTGATTGAACGGTAACTAACCGCCCTCTCACGCCCACCTTTTCCCCAAACACATCCAATCAAAATTTTTAGATAGCCATTTTGTTCAACGTAGTTTTAAGTTCTGGAAATAATGTCTTTGAGGATTAAAATTCCCTCACAGCCCTAAGCATGAGGGTGTAACTTGTGCCCTAGTGGCATATAAAGTTTTTATTGAACGGGCTGTCGTAGAAAGTTCAAAAAGGGCTCATTCGATTAGAAATTGAAATGACTTGCGCCCTTTTAAATAGTCGACAGTAATTGGAAGGCAACTAACACTCCTTCCACGTCCACCATTTCCCCAAACACATCCAATCAAAATTTTGAGATAGCCATTTTTTTCCACCCAATTAAAGTTCAGGAAATTATACCTTTGAGCAGGACACTCCCCCCCCCACAGTCTTCAGGGCAAGGGTTATAAATAATGCCCTGGGGGCATATCAGGTTTTTATAGAAGGCGTTGTCGTAGAAACTTCAAAAAAGGTTCATTCGGTAGGAAATTCAAAGGACTAGTCCCCTTTTTAATAGTCGAAAGTGATTTGAGGGCAACTAACCCCCCTCTCACGCCCACCTTTATCTAAAAATTTGATCATCAATAAAATAATTAAGGTAAATCAGGGACCATGAATATTTCTATGACGAATTCAATGAATAACGTGTACTTAGCTGTGACTACTCGTGACGACGATGTGACTGCGATGTGGGCACAATGTATAGTTATTTATCTTTTTTCTGCTCCATACCTGGGCACTTCGTATCAAAGGAGTTGTCGTAGAAACCTCGAAAAGGGTTCATTCGATTGGAAATTGGAGTGGATAGTGCCCTTTTTAATAGTTGAAAGTGATTGGAGGGCAACTAGCCCCCCCCCCACCACGCCCATCATTCCCCCAAACACATCCAATCAAAATTTTGAGATAGCCATATTGCTCAGCGTAGTTGATTTCCACATAGAAAATATATTTATGAAGAGGACACTCCCCCACGACCCTCGGGGCAAGGGTTTTAAGTTATGCCCTGGGGGCATATAAGGTTTTTATAGAAGGCGTTGTCGTAGAAACTTCAAAAAGGGCTCATTCGATTGGAAATTCAAAGTTCTATTGCCCTTTTTAATAGTCGAAAGTGATTTGAGGGCAACTAACCCCCCTCTCACGCCCACCTTTATCTAAAAAATTGATCATCAGTAAAATAATTAAGTTAAATCAGGGACCATGAATATTTCTATGATGAATTCAATGAATAACGTGTACTTAGCTGTGACTGCTCGTGACTATGATGTGACTACGATGTGAGCACAATGTATTATTTATTTTTCTTTTTTCTGCTCCATACCCGGGCAATTCGTATCAAAGAAGTTGTCGTAGAAACCTCGAAAAGGGCTCATTCGATTGGAAATTGGAGTGGATAGTGCTCTTTTTAATAGTTGAAAGTGATCTAGCCCCCCCCCCCTTCCCCCCCACGCTCATCATTCCCCAAACACATCCAATCAAAATTTTGAGATAGCCATATTGTTCAGCGTAGTTGATTTCCACATAGAAAATATATTTCTGAAGAGGACACTCCCTCACAACCCTCGGAGCAAGGGTTTTAAGTTGTGCCCTGGGGGCATATAAGGTTTCTATAGAAGGCGTTGTCGTAGAAGCTTCAAAAAGGGCTCATTCGATTGGAAATTCAAAGGGCTAGTGCCCTTTTTAATAGTCGAAAGTGATTGGAGGGCAACTAGCCCCCCCCCAAGCCCATCATTCCTCCAAACATATCCAATCAAAATTTTGAGATGACCATTTTGTTCAGTGTAGTTGATTTTCACATAGAAAATATGTTTTTGAGGAGGACATTCCCCCACAGCCCTCGGGGCATGGGTTGTAAATTATGCCCTGGGGGCATATAAGGTTTTTATAGAAGGCGTTGTCGTAGAAGCTTCAAAAAGGGCTCATTCGATTGGAAATTCAAAGGGCTAGTGCCCTTTTTAATTGTTGGAAGTGATTGAACGGTAACTAACCGCTCTCTCACGCCCACCTTTTCCCCAAACACATCCAATCAAAGTTTTTAGATAGTCATTTTGTTCAACGTAGTTTTAAGTTCTAGAAATTAGGTCTTTGAGGATTACAACTCCCTCACAGCCCTATGCATGAGGGTTGTAACTTGTGTCCTAGGGGCATATAAAGTTTTTATTGAACGCGTTGTCATAGAAACTTCAAAAAGGGCTCATTCGATTAGAAACTGAAATGACTTGTGCCCTTTTTAATAGTCGACAGTAATTGGAAGGCAACTAACACGCCTTCCACGTCCACCATTTCCCCAAACACATCCAATCAAAATTTTGAGATAGCCATTTTGTTCCACCCAATTAAAGTTCAGGAAACTATACCTTTGAGCAGGACACTCCTCCCCCACAGTCTTCAGGGCAAGCGTTATAAGTTACACCCTGGGGGCATATAAGTTTTATTGAAATCTTTGTCGTAGAAACTTGGAAAAGGGCTCATTCGATTTGAAATTCAAAGGTCTATTGCCTTTTTAACAGTCGAAAGTGATTTGAGGGCAACTAGCCCCTCTCTCTCGCCCACCTTTTACCCAAACACATCCAATCAAAATTTTTAGATAGCCATTTTGTTCAGTGTTGTGGATTTCCAGATGGAAATTTTGTTTTTGAGGAGGACACTCCCCCACATCCCTCAGGGCAAGGGTTGTAAGTTATGCCCTGGGCGCATATAAGGTTTAATAGAACGCGTCGTCGTAGAAACTTCAAAAAGGGCTCATTCTATTGGAAATTGAAATGGCTAGTCCCCTTTTTCATAGTCGAAAGTGATTGGAAGGCAACTAACACCCCTTCCGCGCCCACCATTTCACCAAACATATCCAATCAAAATTTTTAGATAGACATTTTGTTCCACACAGTTTAAAGTTCAGGAAATTATAACTTTGAGTAGGACACTCCCCCCAAAGTCTTCTTTGTTTTTGGAAATTAGGTCTTTAAAGATGAAAACCCATCCCCCCTCCCCTAGAACCCTCAGGGCAAGGGTTTCAAGTTATGCCCTGGGAGCATGTAAGGTTTTTATAGAAAGCGATGTTGTAAAAACATCAAAAAGGGCTCATTCAATTTCAAAAAGGGACTATTTGATTGGGAATTGAAATTGCCCCTTTTTAATAGTCGAAAGTGAGTGGAGAGTAATTAACCCCCTTCTCACGCCCACCTTTTCCCCAAACACATCCAATCAAAATATTTAAACAGCCATTTTATTCAACGCAGTTTAAAGTTCAGGAAATTATACCTTTGAGCAGGACACTCCTCCCACAGTCTTCGTTATTTTTGGAAATTGGGTCTTTAAGGTTGACAACCCTTCCCCCCACAACCCTCAGGGCAAGGGTTTTAAGTTATGCCCTGGGAGCATGTAAGGTTCTTATAGAAAGTGATGTTGTAAAAACATCAAAAAGGGCTCATTCAATTGAAAATTGAAAGGACTAGTGCCCTTTTAAAAGTGGAAAGTGATTGAAGGGCAACTAACCCCCCTCTCACACCCACCATTTCCCAAACATATCCAATCAAAATTTTGAGATATCCATTTTGTACAACGTAGTCGAAAGTTCTGGAAATTAGGTCTTTTAGAATGATAACCCCATCAAAGTCCTTAGTGCAAGGGTTTTAAGTTATGCCCTGGAGGCATATAAGGTTGATATAGAAAGTTATTGTAGAAATTTCAAAAGGGGCTCATTTGATTGGAAATTGAAATTGCTCTTTTTAATAGTCGAAAGTGATTGGAAGGCGACTGACATTCCTCTCATGCCCACCATTTCCCCAAACACATTCAATCAAAGTTTAGAGATAGTCATTTTGTTGAAAGTAGTTGAAAGTTCTGGAAATTATGTATTTAAGGATGAAAAATCCCCCAGAGACCCCAGGGCGAATGTTGTAAGTTATACCCTGGGTGAATATTAGGTTTTTAATGATAGAGTTGTCGTAAAAACTTCAAAAGAGGCTCATTCAATTGGAAATTTAGAGGGCTAGTGCCCTTTTTAATAGTTGAAAGTGATTGGACGGTAACTAGCCCCCCTCTCACGCCCACCATTCTCCCGAACACATCCAATCAATATTTCAGATAGCCATTTTGTTCAACGTACTAGAAAGTTCTGGAAATTAGGTCTGTGAGGATGACAACCCCCCCTCCAGCCCTCACGGCAAGGGTTGTAAGTTATCCCCTGGGGGAATATAAGGTTTTTATTCAAAGCGTAGTCGTAGAAACTTCAAAAGGGATCATTTGATTGGAAATTGAAAGGGCTAGTGCTTTTTTCATAGTTGAAAGTGATTGGAGAAAGACTAACGCCCCTCTCACGTCCACCATTTTCCCAGACACATCCAATCAAAATTTTGAGATGGCTACTTTGCTTAACGTAGTTGAAAGTTCTGGAAATTACGTCTTAGAGGTGACAATCACCCTCACAGTCCTTAGGGTAATAGTTGTAATTTATGCCCTGGGGGCATATAAGGTGTTTATAGGAAGTGTTGTCGTATAAACTCAAAAAGGGCTCATTCGATTGTAAACCAAAAGGCCTAGTGCCCTTTTTATTAGTCGAAAGTGATTGGAAGGCTTAACATTTTTATAGTAAACATCGATGTGGGTATAATGTATTATTTTTTTGTTGTTGTTGTTGTTTAGACCAGAGCACTTTGTATCGAAGGAGTTTTCGTAGTTTCTTCGAAAAGGGCTCATTCGATTGAAAATAGAAAGGGCTGATGCCCTTTTTAATAATTGAGAGTGATTGGAGGGAAACTAATCCCCCTCCCACGCCCACTCTCCCATTTGACTTTGTGTTTAAAAACTAAATGTTGCCATAAGATTAAATCAAAATACACTGTGTTAATGCTAATTCCTAATAAGGCATCTCAGCAGTATCCCAAGACCGACTGAGGGTATTATGTTCAAACTTCCGAGGCTGCTTCAGCTCTTAAAATTTAACCAAACCAAAATAGCGTAGGTGTATCCAAGCTATCAAAAAAAGTAAACAGATTTTTTTGCGAATGGTATCAAGTTTTCCATTTCAGGTCAACTAAAGGAGGTCTGAACCTAAATTAAACACTATTATCTGTGTCTAGATTTTTAAGAGGGTGTATGTTGTTATAAATTGCTGAAAATGTTTCTCCAGCATACAAATAGCAGGCCAAACTATAAATTCTTAAAAAAAACAAAAAGATTTAATGTATTATTTTCTTTTTCTCTGAAAAGACTATGTCAAAATAAAACGAACAGAAATTAATTTAAAAAAACTTTTTTCCACAAAATAAGTTTTTCAAAGAAAAGTAAAGAACTCCATTAAACAAAAATGAGCAAAAATAAAATCAAATAATCTGCCTTCCCAAGACCAGAACATAATTTGCACTTTACTGAAAAAAATACAAATGAATGTGCATTGTCATTTAATATACATATACTGATATTTAGTAATCAAAATGTTAATATTATTTGATTTATTAAAGTTATAAAAGTAAAAACATTTATATTTTTTTCAGTAAAGTGCAAATTATGTTCTGGTCTTGGGAAGGCATAGTGGTTTTGAGCCCAACTTATGTTAATTTCTGCTCGTTTTAGGTTTTGCTCATTTTTTGTTTAATGGAGTTCTTTACTTTTCATTGGAAAACTTATTTTGTGGGAAAAGGTTTTTCAATTAATTTTAAATAAAGCCAATGTCCATTAGTGTTTTGGACACATAAGTACTTCAAATAGAACATTTTCAGAATTTGTTTTTGGAATAAAGGCTGTCTCTTAAGGTATTAAATTAACGGAAAAAATACGACTAACTTTAATGGATTTTAATTGCTAGCTACTTGGCAAAAGGAAGAGGAAAACATATATTAAGGGGAAAATGTTGTCCGTCTTAACTTAACAATATTTTTCAAGCATCCGGCCTATTTTCTCTACCTGTTCTTAGTCTTTTACTTGACTTTAACCGCAGTCGTGATCTGTTAGTTTTTTCATAAATGTTCTAAGAAACTTTTGTTTGGAATTCTTTTGTTGCAAAATAAATTATCCTAAGTTATTAATATGCCAGAGAAAATTCAACTAGTCGTATTGCAATTCAATTACTAGAAACTTGGCGTAGTCAAGAGAAAAAATCTATATTTAGAAAAAAAGCTTGTCATTTTCTGTGGGGTTTTTTCTTCTGTAATTCTTTCTTTAGACTATACCCGAAGCGGTTGTTTGTTAGTGTTTTGTTCAGAAATTTTGTGAGAAATTTTCAAATGAATCCGGTTTAGAATTAGTTGTTTGGAATACATCTAGTTCAGAAAAGAGAACTAGTTATAATGCAGTTCATTTGTAACAGAAAACTTGGCAAAAGAAAGAGGAAAATATATATCCGGGTTGCAGCGGTAGGTAGCAAATTAGTAAGAGTCAATCACGTCCCATACTAAGAAATACAATAGCCGATAACTCCTAAAAATAGCGTCAGATCGAAACACAAAGTAAACTATTAGAACCGTCTTGTCTGAAAATCCTAAATAGGAAACTTGCAGTCTCATGGCTTGAACAGCAAAGCAAATACATTGGCCTGAAAAACAAGAAAATTTGCTTCAACTACGATATTCTGCATCGACGGTATCTTTTATCCGTTTTTTCTTTCTCCTTAGCCAGCTGGGCACTGGAAAATCATAGAGAGCTGTTTAATGGATCATTTTAAATGAAATTCTTACATCTAGTGCCTTTAGTAATTAGCAATAAAATATTTTTTAAAATAGAATCAATTTTTACAAAAAAACTCCATTTTCATGTACAAGCTTGATAAATGACGTCATAACCGTAAGTTATAACTATATATGACGTAATAATTGAATGCAATAATTATACCCGTTTATCTTTTTACAAGATAATATAAGAAATACATATAGTTACAAGAATCAATTTTTTGAGAAAAACTGAATTTTTTTATAATCAAACCGTTCGTGGTAACGAACTGTAAGTAAGGAGCGACCCGGCTCAATAGCCGAAACTCTAAAAAACAGAATTTTTATACCAGTAAATACATCAAAAGAATTGGATTTTTATGCTTATTTCAAACATATAAGTTTCAAATATATAATTTTCAGAAAAAAATTGCCTTACTTTCGAAAAAAGACGGAAATATCCTCTAAAAATGATAGAATCTTCCTGAAAATCAAACCATCATATTCAGCGTAAGAGAAAACCCAACTGTAGATGTTTCAAGCTCTTATCTCGAAAAATGTGGAATTTTGTATTTTTCGCCAGAAGAACGATCACGGATGCGTGTTTTTTTTTCAGGGGTGACCGTATCGATCCAGTAGGCCTAGAATATCGTGAGAGGGCTCATTCGAATGGAAATTTAAAGTTCTAGAGCCCTTTTTGAGTGACCAAAATAATTGGAGGGCAACTTGGCCCACTCCCATGTTCATTTTTTCCCAAAGCCACCCAATTAAAATTTGAGATTGCCATTTTGTTCAGCATAGTCAAAAATCTAATAAACATGTCTTTGATGATGACTTAGTCCCCCAGAGCTCCACGGGGGAAGGACTGCAAATTATGAACTTTGCCCGTTTTTTACATACAGTATTGGTCATGGGGAAATATACAGACGTTTCCAGGAGGGATTTTTTCTGGCGGGGAGGGGGCGGAGGAGAGGGTTACGTGGCAGGATCTTTCCATGGAGGATGTTTCCTTGGGGGAAGGGACATTTCTATGAACGAAGCGCCTGATTTCCCAGCATTATGTAAAAAACGATCAGAAATTAAATAAAAAAAAACAAGTTTTTTTCAACTGAAAGCAAGGAGCATGATTAAAATTTTAAATGAACAGAAATTACTAAGTATATGATGGGGGTTCTCCCCCTAGGCGATATCTCGCTCTTTACGCTAAAGTATTATTTAGTACTTTCAAAAGAGCTATCTATTCTAATTAAACGGCCTTTGTGATTCAGGGATTTGTGATTCGAACAAAATTCGAACTTTAGCGTAAAGAGCGTGGTATTGACTAGCAGGCGAACACCCTCATATGCATAATAATTTCTGTTTGTTTTAAGTCTTAATTTTGCTCCTTACTTTCAGTTTAAAAAAGTTGTTTTTTCTTATTTAATTACATAAAGGATCGATTTAGTTTCATATTCAAAGACAATCATTAGAAAACAAACCATTGTATATATTGGACTTAGTTAGCTGCTCACTTCCTTGAGTTTCATCTCTTACTATTATAAAGATGTAAAAGCCGTAGGCTTTTTCATGTTTTTTAATCAGGTATATTTTAATATTTTGAAAAAAGGCTTGTCACTCTTAACAATGTTTTTTCAAGCTTGGAACCGGTTCTCTATCCGTGATTACTTTGCCTTATTTTTAGCAAAACCGTTGTTTATTACTGTTTTTCTCAGAAATTTTCTGAAATTGAAGCCTTGGTTATGTCATCTTTATGCTGTTGCAGATGTCTATCTAAATTTTTATTTAGGCTACACACCTTTACCAGAGTATAGGTATTCCTTTAAGGCCGATCGTAGCATAAACAAAAGTCCCCACTTCAAATATTGAAAACTGGCTACGTACAGCTTTCAAGTTTTACTCCATTCCTAAAAATTCCAAATAGAAAATCCTAAACAAAAATTTAACTTCAGCAAGATAATAATGTTTATTTGAATAGGGTTTTTGAGGGAGTATTAATTCACCACATTACACACAAGTTTAATTTAAAAACGATTCAACAAATTACAATATAAAACCAATAGCAAATACCAATGAACCTGAATCAAAGATACCTATTAGGTTGGCTGCAAAAACGTAAGAATAGTATTGAGAACATGCTCTTGATTTGGTTTTTTATCTGAATGAACTGCCTTGTTTCTTGTTGTCATTTTTTTCTCCAGTCCTGGTTGAACTTCTTTGGAGTCATGATTCTAGGACTGTTTTAATTTTCAGTCATTTTTTTTCAGTCCTGGTACACCCGTGCCCCAGCCATTTAAACATTTGCCTCTCAATTACTTGGACTATCTGTCTTGGCTTTTCTCTGTCTACAATTAGCCATGTCTTGATGCAACCTATGCAACTTACTGCAAAATACTTGAAAACTTCAATTCAATTTCAAGCAATGATGCAAGGATTGTTTAAATTTTTAATTTAAGTTTTAATGATGGCAAATTTTATTGCAAATCTTATTTATATTCTTATATGTTTTATATGTTTAAAATTTCTTGACGCAAAAAAATGCCGTCCTTAAGAGACAATGCCAAATTCATGAAGTGGTTTAGGGATAGGATCTAACATCCGTCAATCCATCAAAACATTACAGCAGCTTAGATTGAGGATCGTGACGTAAGATAGTCTCTGAGCCAAACTTGGGGCTTATTACACAAATTATGGCGCTTTCAAAGATCATCATGGTCTATGTGTAGAGAAGGTTTTTAATGTTTTCTACTCTTAATCTGTAAATTCCGCTTCATAAATAATGCAAAATAAATGTCCTGAAGAAGCAAATGATTTGGCCAGTGAAATTTACCTCATTGTTTTCAGATCAAGCGGGAAATCCTACCCCCATGGAAAATTTTCAACAGAATCCCCCCCTTCAATGGTATTGAAGGGGGACTTCCCCCCAGAAAATTTCCTCCCGCAGAATTTCGTTGATATATATTTAAACTTCGTTTTACGAGGGGGATTCCCCCCGAAAATCAAATGACGTTCATGCATGGTTATAAAAACCGGTTCTACTTAGGCTCTATTTATAAAAGGTTTTTAACCCAATTAATTTCCTTTAAAATGAGCTATTGAACAACCCTCTACGATGTTCCAGTGCCAAGCTATCTCTGGATACAAAGAAAAAAGAAAAAAATATCTCGTTTGGGAGAATAACGTGGTAAAAGTCAATTTGCTTGATTTTCAAGCCAATATATTTCCCTTGCTGTTCAAGCCAAGGGACAGAAAGTTTCCTATACAGGGGTTTCGGACAAGGCGATTCTAATGGTGTACTTTTTGTTTTGATCTGACTCCTGCTTTAGGAGCTATGGGTTTTTATATTTCTTAACATTGGACGTGATCGTCTCTTACTAGGTTGCTAGCTACCGCTGCAACCCGGATAGGCGCTATAACATATAAGTACCCTAAATGTTTCTAAACGTTCATCCCTTTCATTTATTTTCCGCAGGATAATTTATTACTTTTCTGTCAGTTTTCATGAGTGGCTCAACTGTTAATTTTATGGAAATAAATAGTTAGCCATAATACCTGATATATGCCCCCTACCCAAATAATAACGAGTAAACCGATATAGCCAACAATTTTAGAAAATTTGTTTAAAAATATATTACATTATTTGG
This sequence comes from Artemia sinica, assembly GCA_027921565.1. Classification (NCBI taxonomy): domain Eukaryota; kingdom Metazoa; phylum Arthropoda; class Branchiopoda; order Anostraca; family Artemiidae; genus Artemia; species Artemia sinica. Next base: position 31,538,832 of record CM051259.1, on the reverse strand, counting down.
ACGTAATTCTTGGATTTTTAAGGAGAAAATTTTCTTTTTGCCGCTCTTCATTGAGGATACTTGCCATTTTTAATTCAGTTCCTCTATTTGCAATGAGAAATTCTTGTCTACAATAACGGTTTCTTCAATCTGTAACAAAGGAATATTCGAAGTGGACGAGAAAGTTGTCGTTAGTGAAGTAGGAGTGCGATGCAAAAATGAATCAAGTAAAAAACGAAAACGAACTAAAGTGACGATGACTCTGGGGGATTATTTTCGCAAGTGATGCCGAAGTTCGTACACAACTGCAATGACCTTTGACCAGAACTTGTGATTCTTAGCCGAGCAAAGCGATTTACAGAGGAAGGATTCAAGTCACCTAACGGAACAATTTGACTTCAAAACTTACTGTTTATTCTGTTTCAGCAAGGTAGTTTTCGAGAAGACTCACAAAAACGAAAACAGCTTTCATGTTTGTGCATTATAGTTCGGAGAGATATTGGTAGCACATTGTCAAAAAGCAAAATGATCATTGTGAATCTGGACATGCATACAGCAGATGATGCACACTATTAAAATGTCACTACAACTTAAAATCTGGCAAGAGCCAATTTGTTTTAGACGTACAGGAAATCTGAATTCCAGACTCGAGAAAAATATAGGTAGGAGAGCAAACATGAATCAAAACCAAGCATTTGAAATGATGATACGGTTCTTTGAAGCGAATGATGACAATCAGGATACTGCTGTTAGAGTAGCTAATGTTACGCTGTAACGCAAAAACAAATTATAACTCCATAAACCAGATGAAAATGAGCATTGTTAGTATAGCTGCTGGGCTGTTGGAGAGTGACATAAAATAAATTATTCAAGGTAAGATTGGGTATTTTGAGACAGACAACCTGAAAAATCTCGAAGGAAACTTGATCTATCTGTCCCAGACTCTGGAGTTCATCTTTGAGAATTTATTCCCGGGCAAAGATACTAAACCGATAATAGCTGCCATTGATCAAATCATCATGCAAGCCACTCGTCCTTAGGTCATTAGACCTTTTCTTCAAGTAAGATTCGCTGTGAAGGTCCATCATCAACAAGGAAGCTGCAACCTACTGGACACTCTCAGCGCAATGGGCTTCTGCTCATCCTACTAAAAGGAGCCCTACTAAATCGTTTACATTGAAAGAGGTGCAAGATGTATGATGATAGCTGTATCAAATACGTTGACTATGTGATGCAAAGATATGGATGTACTTTCAAAGGATTTAATGGGTATTTATCTGGACCCTCTATCAAATACATGACGCATGGGAGGGAGTCTAGTTGTAAGCTTTGTTCTAAGATAAGCATTCTGCCTAAGACGCCTCGCTTAGTAAAAAAAAAATGGTTTCCCTCACAACACAGAAAACAAGCAGGCAATTACCAGCATACTATCTGGCTACCCTAATGATGTGGGATATAAAATGTACCAGTCGCCAGCCGTTGGTTGCCTGATGATTGTGATCCCTTTAATCAAGTTGACTGAACGCAAGCCCACTGTCTTAATAGGATAATATATGAACTTACTGGTCTTTATACTATACTACACGAAGAAAGACTGTAAACGGATACTTTTCTATTCCGAACCAATGTCACAGAAAAGTGGATGCCAATCTTAAGAATACGACGACAGCCGAATTGAAACTCAGTGACACCCTTTGCAACCCAATTCTTTCCCTCCGTAACTTTCTCGGGTTTGATTCGACTTAACGAATTTATGGTATAGGAAATCTGCAACAACAGACAACGCCAAAAAAAGAAAATCTTTCTGGATATCGCCGAACCATTCCTGGATTGAGTTTTGAGAATAGCAAAGCTGGAGGAAATGCCTCGTTTTGAGTAAAACTCAAAACGAGCAGAAATTAACATGAGTAGGGCTCTAAAGGGGTTCCCAAGGCCACAAAATAATTTGGACTTCACTGAAAAAGATACAAATGAATGTGCATTGTCAGTTTAATATACATATACTGATATTTAGTAATCAAAATGTTAATATTATTTGATTTATTAAAGTTATAAAAGTAAAAACATTTTATATTTTTTGAGTGAAGTGAAAATTATGTTCTGGCCTTGGGAAGGCATAGGGGTTTTGAGCCCTACTCATGTTAATTTCTGCTCGTTTTGAGTTTGACTCGGTCATTTATTGTAATTTCTGTTCGTTTTGGGTTTCATTTATTTATCGATGATGATTTGTGGTAATTTCACGCTTGGTAGATTATTTGATTTTATTTTTGCTCGTTTTTGGTTAAATGGCATTCTTTACTTTTCTTTCAAAAACTTATTTTGTGGAAAAAGTATTTCAATTTATTTCTGTTCGTTTTATATTGACATATTCTTTTCAGGGACATAGAAAATAATTCTTTAAATCTTTTCGCTTTTTAAGACTTTATAGTTTGGTCTGCTATTTGTGTGCTGGAGAAAAATTTTCATCAATTATTAACAACATACACCCTTTTAAAAATCTGGACACAAATAGTAGTGTTTAATTTTTTTTCATACTTCCTCTAGTTTACCTGAAATAGAAAACTTGATACCATTTGCAAAAAAAATATGTTTATTTTCTTTGATAGCTTGGATACACTTACGCCATTTTGCTTCGGTTAAATTTTAAGAGCAGAAGTAGCCCCGAAAGTTTGAACATAATACTCTCAGTAGTTCTTGGGATACAGGCAATAATACCTGTTTCATTTGGATTAAACCCTTGTCGTGAAATCAAAAGTAATGCAAAATCTTAATACTTATGGTATCATATATTTACATTATATTTGTTATATCATATGTACCTTGATATTTGTGCAAGTAGGTGTGCGTTTAACTGAACCTCCGTGTAACTGAACCCCAGGCAACTGAACCCCTGTATCTGAACCCCCGTGCAGCTGAACCACCGTACAACTGAACCACCATGCAATTGAACCACCGTGCAACTGAACCCCCGTGACACTGAACCCCCGTGCAACTGAAGCCCATTTAACTAAACCCTCGTGTAATTAAACCCCGTGAAACTCAACCCCATTTAACTGAAGCCCCATGTAACTAAACCCCCATGTAACTAAACCCCAGTGTAACTGAACCCCCGTGTAACTGAACCACCGTACAACTGAACCACCGTGCAACTGAACCCTCGTGTAACTGAACCCCCTTGCAACGGAACCCTCGTGTAACTGAACCACCGTGCAGCTGATCCCTCGTGTAATTGAACCCTCGTGCAACTCAACCACCGTACTTACATTGGGTAAAACACAATAGGGTTATGAACCATAGTTATTTAACTATGGTATAGTTATCTAACCTTTAAACTGTTTTAAATAAAATGGCCGTCCCAAAATTTAAATCGGATGTATTTGGGGGAAAAATAGGGTGGGGTGGAAGCCCTCCGATCACTTTTAACTCTGAAAAAGTGTACTGGAAATTTTGATGTCCAATCGAATGAGCACCCCCCCCCAAAGTTCATACAAAATTTTTTCTATAAAAACCTTATGTGTTAGCAATGAGCAACTAGCTTAACTTACAGCCCTTGCCCTAGATGCTGGTGGTGGGGTTGTTAAGCCCAAAGGCATGGTTATTTGATCTTCAGACTATTTTGAACAAATGTTTATTTTTATTTTGATCAGATGGTTTTGGGGGGGATGTCAGTTAAGAGGGAAAGGCTGATTGTCCTGTGATTACCTTTGATTCTTCGAAATTGAACTTGAACTTTCATTTTCTAACCGAATGAGCCTCCTTCAATGTTTTTACGATCATCTCTTCTATAAAAACCTTAAATTTTAACAATTGGTAACTTGCAATAACATACAGATTGTTGATACAGGTGTATCAGCAATTTTTTTGGAACAGCTTAGCGTATCAAGATGAAACTTCTGGGGCATCTATCTGCTATTACTGCTATTAATACTGCTACTGCTACTACTAATTCAACACTATTATTACTTCTACTGCTCCTACTACGACCTCTGCTACTTTTAAACTAGCACTATTAAGGGTACGCATATCAAGTTGAAAATTTGACAGAATGAGGTATTTGAGGTGGAACTTGAACTAAATCAAAAGACACTATGTACATGCAGATTTTCAAAATGGCATATCTCAAAAAGGAATTTGTGTATTAAGTTGGAACTTTCAGAGAGTGCTTAAAGGGAAAGTCAATTTGCCAAAAGGAAATATGTTCACGCTCAGGCCTGGATTTATCACTAGATCCCTAGTGGTTCAGTTGTACGGTGGTTCAGTTGCACGGGGGTTCAATTACAGGGGTTCAGTTACTTGAGGTTTAGTTACACGGGGTTTCAGTTACAATGGAACCGGAACAGTGTTTATTTAAAACATTTTAAAGGTTAAATAACTATACCATAGTTAAATAACTATAGTTCATAACCCTATTGTGTTTTACCCAATGTAAGTACGGTGGTTGAGTTGCACGAGGGTTCAGTTACACGGTGGTTCAGTTACAAGAGGGATCAGTTGCACGGGGGTTCAGTTACACGAGGGTTCAGTTGCACTGCGGTTTAGTTGTACGGTGGTTCAGTTGCACGGAGGTTCAGTTACACGGGGGTTTAGTTACATGGGGGTTTAGTTATATGTTGGGTTCAGTTAAATGGGGTTGAAATGCACAGGGGTTTAGTTGCACGAGGGTTTAGTTAAATGGGGTTCAGTTTCATGGGGGTTCAGTTGCACGGGGGTTCAGTTGCACGGTGGTTCAATTGCACGGTGGTTCAGTTGTACGGTGGTTTAGTTGCACGGGGGTTCAGTGGCACGGGGGTTCAGCTGCACGGGGGGTCAGTTACAAGCACACCTACTTGCACAAATATCAAGGTACATATGGTATAACAAATATAATGTAAATATATGATACCATAAGTATCAAGATTTTGCATTACTTTTGATTTCACGACAAGGGTTTAATTTAAATGAAACAGGCATTATTGGCAAAACTAGTAAATACGATAATAAAACAAAAATTACACCCAGAAATTTTCTCAGAACAAGTGACAGGGAATAAGCTCTATTTCACTTGAGTGGTTTTAGGGTTTTAGGGGAACGGGTGGATGGGAGGTCCTGGGGTAGAGAGGTCGGTTGGTAGAAGTTAGTTTAGAATTGATGTTTTGAAGGAGTTTGGTTTGCTTTTTTCTCCCATTTTTCAGTTTATTTACTTGTTGTTTGTTCGTGTGTTTTTTAAATGGCTAGCCGGTTTACTGCACGCCAGAAAAACTTAGGTTTTTTCATTTGTGCAGTAGTTGTAAGTTGTGAAGTGTTACAATCGTGTTTATTAATAAAGTAAATAAAAAAAAAGTAAGTACTTGTCCTCTCCCAAGAAGGTCAAATATTTTACTAATTACAAGGTCAGAGGGGTAAAAATACCATTGGAAGAACCAATTTTTGTGTCGGTGCTTTCTCCTCAAACGCTAATTTTGTACCCATCCCCGTTTATTATGTATATGACAGAGCTCAGAGTGAAAATAAAATTTAGAGATATAAACTCCAGTTTAGCATTTTCAGTAAAACACTTTTTTCTTACCGTATATTAGTAGGCTCTCGCAGCAAAGAAGCAGCAATTAGAAAAATGTATTCCAAATACTTTCAATTTTTTGTAAGATTTAACGTATTTCACGTTATTTTAACCTAATTCTTCTCTTTGGAATCTCAAATTTAGCACATATTCAAGATTCAAGTTTTTTTTTAACAAAACATTGTCAAAAAAACATATTCAAATAGACCCAACAGGAAGCTAAGATCTAATCGAAGGCTAACTGTTATGAAAATCAATTTTATGATCCACCATAGACAAAAAAAAAAAAAATAACAACAAAAAAAACGAAAAAAAATATAACTTGGAGCATGAGAGGGACAAAGAAGGCTACCCGGTGTGTCAAATCGAAAATACTATAATTGAAAGCAAAAATTGTAGAATAAGAAGCCCCTGTCAACGAGGGTAAGTAATAAAAACCTTTTCTTTAAAAGAGATAGGTTATTCAGATTTTAAATTTATCATTTAAATTAAGTCTATTTGCTGTAAAGGGGGTTTGAAATTTCATTGAAAATCCAGCTCTTTCACATTTTACTGAGCCAGGCTGATAATCCACAATTCTTGAAAATTTGCCATATTATTCAAGAGAAATATCTCCATTAAACATCATGCCTTACAGCTCAGCCCTTCAATTTCAACCTCGATGGTCATCACTATTTCGATTACATCTCCACTCAGAATACCGTCATGGTTACCTTAACTTTGATAGCTGATTTGTTTAATCTGTAAAATTGCTTATATAATATTAAGTTCTGGATGTTACAAAGAGAAGCTTAATCACAACTTATCAAATTTAATTTGCCTCTAAATCAAACTTAGATTTCCTTCTGGGCGTACCACAGGGCAGACAACAAACCTTTCCGCAAATTCTAATTGATCGAAATTGACCCAATAGCGTTGACTCGTCGCAAAGAGTGTCCAGTTTACTGTATATTACCTTCTTTTTACCCAGCCAGATCGTGTAGACAGTTATTACTAAAACTTTAAAATAGGGTCATTTGACTAACCATTGAAAATTCCAGTCCCCTTTTAAGTGTTAGAAGTGACTTGTGGTCAAATAGCCTCTCTCGTTCCCTTTCTGTCGCTGGAGACACCTACTCCCCAGTGACATCATATCAAAGTTTTTTTAGGCAATTTTACTCAAAAAGGTCCAATTATTAAAAAAAATATGCCTTCAGAGAGGACATCATCCACACCACTATAAGGGTAGGGGCCAAGAATTTGGAAATCAATCCATCCTTTTATTGATGCCCTTAAGTAGAAAAGACGACCATGTTGATTTTTGATGAAACCAAGTTCTTGCAAGGAATTTCAACATATTTAATTTGGGATTCATATTTGGCCCGTGATCTCTCAAACCACCAACGTCCCATATGCCTCTGGGCACTCCCCTAAATTTGCCATAGCATCGGGTCCAATTGTAAAGATAAATGCTTTACTGAAAATAGTTAAAAAACGGAATATCCAATAAATAAGCGAGGAATATCTTTGGCTTGTTTCAAAAACTACAAAGCATCATTTTTAGGCCATGCAAATGGGTCAACGTCGAAATTGGCCCTATTTAGTCATAAAACTAGCTGTTGGGCTGAAATCATATGGTGTATGTTTCAATGGAAAACCAACGAAAATGAATTCATTGAAATTTTGAAAGCATCGGGTCTTATAACTATCCAGTTACATTGCTTCAAAGATGACCTATAGCCTTACCAAAGACTTCCATGACACTCCAGGCAATTGGCAGTGTTCTTTGAAGCTGCTGGTCTACTGAAAGTTTTTGGAAGTTAGAAGGCTAGCATGTTTGGTCTACTTGATAAATTGGGTAAGGAACAAATTAACGGAATTGTAATATTAATTCTAACCTTCTTTTTTTGAAGGTTGCTGCGCTTTTTAGAAGTTTGTGAACTGCTATATTTTTTCTAAAGTTGAAAGACTACATAAATTTTATCTAAGAAAAAGTTAGTAAATAAAAAAAAAAACGACACTAACTTTGACCTGCTCTTTTCGGGAATTACTGAACTTTATGGAAATAAAAGCCAACCCCAGTGATCCCCAGTAGGGAGGGCATAATGACTCCGGTACGAACACATGTGCTGTCATCTACAATTGAGTCTAACGCCGACGGGACATAATTTATTCAAGGATTATCGATCGAGTCTAATGGGGTCAAGGTCAATTGATTTGTTGTTGTTCGTCTAGATGTAATGACACTGGGGTAAAGTTTGCACATGCGCATTGACGGTGGGGAGAGATGTATTGATCTAGGGTAAGAGGGGGAGTGGATTTCCGAGAACTTGACTTACATAATCGGTGGGGAATGTGTTGATCTAGGACTTGAGGGGGAAGTGAATTTTCGAGAAATTGATTTACATAATCGGTGGGGAGAATGTATTGATGCGATAACGGGAAACAGGATCACGTGTCTCCTTCTAAGCCAATCAGGGGGCCGAGAATATTAGCGGGAGAGGATTACAGAGAATATAAGGAAAGGATTTTTGCTATAGTTTTTATTAGTGTGTGAATAGAATTCAAACGAGCGAGAACAGTTTGACTTTACTCATTTGGATATATTTGTGCTGATGATGAGTGGAATGTTTACCCTATTAGAAGTTGATAGTGGAGTTGGTAGCAATAATACAAGAGCATCAAACATTGCGGTGGAAATAACACGAGGATCACGGCTTTGTCTGGAATGGGATGAAGTATATGCAAGATATGTGATATCCTTGGGCAAATTTAAAATGGAGGATCAATTATGCTTCGCTGCAAAAGTTGATATAGCGCATGTGAATAGACTTCGATGTGCTTTAAGCGCATTAGTGAAACATATCGAAGACAATAAACTGTATCGCTAATTGTTCATGTCTAGTATTATTGTTGTAATTATCCAATAAAATTGTTTCGAAATCGAAAATGTTCCCTTTTTTTTATTAGAATGTTAGGCTAACGAATCATGGTCAGTCTAGAGTCAGCAGTCAGAGTGAAAGGATTGAAAAATGAATAAATTCGAGAAAGAGAGAATTATATCGAATCTGGTGTTTATGGAAAAACATTTGATTTTGGATGATGATTTTCTCGAGTTATCTCTTCAACGCAGGATATTCTCTCGGGGAACACTTGACAACATAATGAAAACTGATTCTCCACCATTGTACTATTGTATGAAATTTTGTCGATGTGACTTAAATGCTTATACTCAATTTATTGATATATTAATTGGAACAAAGCAGAATAATATCGTGGATATTCTTTTGAAAACATTACCATAGATTCAATGTAGAAGGCATCCCCACCATTCGGAAGAGGTGACGTCACAGAGTTACTCCTCTCACCTTACATTCACCCTGAATTTATCGAACGAGGATGATCAGTTTTGTTTTAGCTGTGAGAGAGTTGACATCGGAAACCGAAAAAATGTTCTATACATGTCCACTATGCATGTACACTCTTGGCAGTTGGACTCAATGTGAGAATTGTACAATTATTGATGACTATAATGAAAAGTGCAAATTATGTAATCCTTGTAAATTACATTGAGGATATGCTGTACAAATTAAAGGATGTAATTCCTGTCTTGAAGAGATTTGTGACTCTCACCCTAGAGGACATCTGTGCTCCAATTGTCACTTTGACAAATGTGATCAGTGGGAGAATACTTACCCCGGTATGATTGGAAAGAATCCCAAACGTGATTTTAGTTTATTTCTACGAGATTGGTATCGTCGTGGATTTAAATTATTCTGGGAGGAAGAATCTGGTCTACGATTCAACTGTTGGGGTAACAAGACAATTTGGTTTCTACGTCATCGTTGTGACGACACTGCCTATTATGACTATAAACCTAGTGATTTTTATTTGGCAGTTAACGAATGTGATTCACCATTTGAAAACGCTGTATGTGATATTGCTTCAAACAGACAGATTGAAACTCGTGAATTTCATAATATGAATGCAAACAGTATCATTGACTATACAAAGAGATATGACAAGAGTGAAGTTACATTATACTGTAGAAAATGTGACCCTGACTTTGCAGCCAATCAAGAACAATATACAGTGAATCCAAATGATTTACCGGCATTAGTGGTACACGACAGTTGCCTATACACCGAAGAAGAAGAAATCTAAAGTAAAGATTTAAAGACATTGTTGCATATATACATTTTATTAATAAAAAAATTCACATACATTTTTAAGCACTTTACTCTTAGGGCACCGAAATCAATATTATACAGGTCTGAGAAGATATTTTCCACTAGAAAGTCGCTCAGACGTGGATTGTCTACATAGATGTCGAGAAACTGCGTGTAAGTATAGCCACGACATCGCAACTCAAAATATAGTAGTGCATGGAAGCCACAGCTTTTAGTCGTCAGATCCTGCGCTCTCCTCCGATTTTGAATAATAGTTTTCCCACTGCTCTCAATATAGTTGCTGATGTGGGGAATGTAGAATGTATAGGGTAGGCCAAGAGGGTCAAAAAATTCAGTCGTCTTCATTGTTTGAAAGATGCACAGCCAATGACCCGTCAGCACAGTCGACGGACTGCTATTAACAATAATTAAGGTATTGTTGGCACTTTGAATTTTTCCAAGAAATTCCGAGGGCAGACAATAGGATTTGTACTGGGACATGTAGAGATCCATATTAAATACATTGATTATTTGACTGGTGTTCATGTCGCCAAGTCTAGTAGAACACTGCCTTCGGGAGTGATTTCCCAATAGGTTTCATATTGACTTAGTGAGATTAATGCAATACTCTCAGCCAATGGGTTGGAAATGTACACTCCTAACGCACACTCCCCGTTCGTACTATACTCATATCCTGCGTGCCAGACAAATCCAATACAATGATACCATGTGTTTTAGCGAACATTTCTTCGGTGATACCAATTTCAAATAGTTGGGAATCATGATCTAGGGTTTTCATGGTCAACTCATACAATGTTCTCTAGGATTTATCAAAAGATAGATTGTAGAGTGGAATACCATTCACTTTGCAGACAAGAGATGAAAGCCCAAACATTTCGAATTTATGTGGACATTCAGTCCACGATCCTATTGCACTGGCACTTTTTACAAAGGCAAAAGCGAGTTTTGACGGAATTTCGCCATTGATAAAGGATGAGTCGGTGACGGTGAGTGACCCCACGGTAATATGACGTTGATTGGTGATTGTATGAGGAACAAGTAGTTTAATATTATTTCCACTGGCTCTCAGTTTTTCCACTGCCAAAGCAACAGAACTCATAACCTGTTGTTTGCGGACATGTAGTATTGCTGAGGTGAGGGAGAGAGTCACATCAGGATTGTCATCAAGTTCTTTTCTCAGTATGAAATTGGATGGAGCAAGCGTTAATTTTATATCCACTTTAATATTGGGTGGTGACCATTGGGGTATATTAAATATTTCATGATATATTTTTCCAACTAGATGTAATTCGCTAGTTGTAGCATTTTTAAGTGCATCTGTACTATCGGTATTAGTAATATATTCATATCCATTGGAGGTGCCTCTCAATTCCTTGTATGACTTTGGTGTCATCAGCATGAATTGCATATAGCTTGTATAATTTTTGAGATTGTTGCTTGTGTTCTCCAGCGTGCCATTGATGTAGACACTGATTTGACGAAATAAATTATGTAATATACAATTTTCATAGGATATTCCATCGGCAAGAATTGGCAATGTATTATCTGATCTCCGGACTTTCATTTTTAAATCTATAAATGTCGAAGACATGTCAATAAAGTAGTCTTCATTGGAATAAATTTGAAAGTGGATATTATCGGAGAGGGGTTGTTGAGGATAAAATTGTTCATAGTATCCAGGTTTTACACTCACATCAACATTTTCTGCATTGAATAGATTCAATGAGGAGGTTATTGAAGGTTGGGAATCCTTGTGCGGTAGGTAGGATATCTTAGGAAAAGAAATCTAGTTTCAATCTAACAATTCTCTTCCTGGGGCTTGTTCTTCTACTACTGTTTACAGTACGTGTCGGCTTTTTCCTTCTTTTCTTTGAAAGGGGTGATGTCTTTCGTTTCTGACCTGAGTAGAGACTGATGAGTGATGCATTGTTTCTTGACCTTTTTAAAACTTTTCCATTTTGTTTTAATCTCTCGCCAAGGGTTCGCGCACTGGACCTAAGATTTTCCGAAGCACTTTTTTTTTAAATCCTTGCAAGAGCCCCAATCGTATAGTGTAGAGGATGCAAAATCTGTCACAGCCGGTACAATGTATTTTCTAGCCAGAGGTAGTGCAGAACGAAACAGCTTAGCTAACCAACTGCCAAGACCGTTGCCAGACATTGATGAGCGACCTTTTTAATAGTCCATTCCGTTGCCCTGTTGTCTTGGGCCAAGAGTATTAACATAGCAGTCAATATCAGGACAAATGAACACCACTTTTCTATTAGACATCTTGTTGAACGATGGGTCGAAAATGGCATGTTATCACAGCCAAACCTTTTGATATTGCTAGAGGATCACCTTTTCAGTTCTTAGTGTTAACTGACAGAGTTCCAAATAGGAAGTGTTTACGGGAATATATTGAAGATGCTTTATATTGTAGTGGTGAATGTGTTCTTGATTGGTTTTTTGTTCAAGAACTCGTAGGAGGGGAACATTGCTATTGCCAACCCGGGATGTTTCCACAAATGAAGCGTAGAGAAATATACAAGTGGGTGAGGTGAAACCAGGTCGATAATCAGCAAAAATAACATTATCTATCCCGTTAACAGTTGCAGCATTTCTACCATTGATCATATTCTGTTTAAAATCAAGAACATCTCCCAGATTATCATTGAGATGAATCATTTCAGTGTCGACAGGTGAGGTAATATAAATCCTATCGTATTCCATTGAACAATTAAAATAGAATGAACCATTCCTACGATATGAGATTTTTCTATTGATTTTTGCACACAATTCCATCATATTACCATATTCGTTATATTTCAGTGTGACATGAGGATAATCACTTGATTTAAGTGCTCCAGCCCATTCATACTCTGCAAAGAGTGACCAATCGAATGGTATAACTTTTATCTCATATTTACGATCTTTTCTCATGATGTCATATGTATATTTGAGAATACAGTCGTCAAGAGCCACTTCATACTTTCCATTGTCGTTGAATTTGATGGTGGGTGAGAGTTTCGTCCAAAAATCACTTGTTCTATTCAAGTCATTGTAAAGAGGATCAGAAACATTGGACATGAAAGTCACATAGAAATCATTGGGCATTGTTAATATCTTCAGCACAGACCCAAGAATCGAAGTCAGAGTTGAATCCTAGCCACCGAACAAGCAACTGTCTCTGGCCCCTATGAGTACGACTCTTTAATATCTTTTCAATTTGATAGATTTCACTAGTGTTTCTAACTTTTTGCAGTTCATATTCATAAAAACCACCGAGAATCTCATCATCTTTGGTGTCTCGCAGTCGATATGTCGTGGGTGTAGTGTCCAGGATTTTGGACACTTTAAAAAGTTCAGTGCTCCATAAATAATTCCCCTTTTCAAAAATATTGGTGGTTCTATTAATTCGAACAGTATCACCAACATTGAATTTCTTCTTTTTCTTCTTCTTCTTCTCACTGTCATTGGAATATTGCTCTAGAAAAGCATCAAATGTATTTTCACTTCAATGAACTTCCTGAGGGCTTTAGTTGGACAATGATCGATGATGTCGTTGGTTATATATTTGAATGATTTTATCTAAACCATGAATAAAAGCAGGTATGTTTTTCAGTGTACAATATCTTGAAATTAATAGACGAATCGTTCTTATCAATCGTTCAGCCAATGCAGCCTTTATCGGGCTGTGACTATGATAAAGTGTTTTATTATATTTCAATAAAACCTTTTGCACAAGAGGATTAACAAATTTACTACCGCGATATGATTTAATTTTTCTATAGCAATCCTGTTCAAGAATACTTTCTAAGGCACGAGCAACTTCAACACCTCTCTTTGATTGCAATGGAATGGCATAGGCATAGCGACTAAAGACACTGATCGCCACTAGAATATATTTGTAGGGTGCATTGTGACGCCGTTGAATCGCGTCTAAAGTTAAAAAATCAGTTTGCATTATATGCAGAGGGGAAAAGGCTTTAGTTTGTCGATATTATTTGCCACGAAGCCTGCGATTCCGATGGAGTGTGTAACTCGGTTCTTTCTGTAGATACTCTTTTGGTTTTTTTAATATACTGTCAGAGCCGACTTTAGAAAGCGTTTTGGGGGAACCTAGACTTCCCGCTTCACCAATATTTTCATAGACATGCTTCAGAACTTCAACCATTTTGAACGCAAACACGTAGTGTAATGTCCACTCCCCTTTTGCACACTGGAGGGTGAACCAATCCGTCTTCGCTTTTGACTAGCAGCCACAGGTGTTATAAAATCATTGCCGCTGCTGCTAGTATTTTCCAATATTGAATGTTCTTCTTTTTTTAATGGTGGTAGTGTTGGCGTTGTTGGAGGCCTATATTCTCTTAGTTTCTATAGAATTTTTTTATTGCCAATTAGACTTTTGGGAAAGTTTGATGAATTTAGAAAGGTGTAGAGATTATTGTCAAATGATAAAAGTCCTTTACGATTCGTCACCATATCACAAATTAAATCAACTAGATTATAACTTTTTCCCTGAATTATAATTTGTTTCCCTTTGCTATCGACTTGAACTTGATCATCAGCAGTTTCCAACATGAGATATGTTAATACTCTTTTGCTCTGTTCTCGATAGGTCACTGGCAATAGGTTTCCAATTTTTGACAATATAGAATTCAATTCCTTCACCTTTGATTGTACTGCAGAATCTTGAGGAGATTATTCCCGTTTAGAGGGATCTGTGATAAAAGCGGGTCTCTCACGATAAGGTCTATGTTTGTCCACACGTCGCAATGCATCTTGAAGTAAAAGCAGTTTTTATCATCAGCAATATTCTCATCATTAATGAATTTGCTTAGATTGTCTTCAAAATGTTCGACGGGTGAGAGGACAAGTTCAAATGGCGTCAATTTATAGGGTTTAGCCATTCTCTAGAGAAAACTGTTTACAAGTCCTGCAATTATTGGCAGTAAAAGTGTAAAAAAGCTACCGCCCGCTTGAAGGAGACGTTTTCTTTTAAAAATTGTTCCCTTATTTTTGCAAGCCAAGGCGCGTACAGTGGTAAGGTGTTGCTTTATCTGTTGTCTAACACCTTCTGGCAAGTGTAAATTGACCTCAGTTAAATTTAACCAAAGTTCAGATATTAGATTAATGAAATCATTGTCAACACCATGTTTGAGTATGGCCTTCATGAGTGGAGGTTTTGAATTGCCTAAAACGGAAAATAAATTCCGTTGTTCGTGTAGTTTCTTCAGTGTTATAATGGCAACTAATAGCTTTTTCTACTGTTCACTGGAAGATATACAGTAATTTAATTGTCGAAAATGTCGGTGACTACACGTAGATCCTCGGGTGTGCTCTGATTAAGATCTATCAAAATGTAGCCGTAGGGCTTATTTGTCACCTGAGTGTACGCTGACAGCAGAAATTTGGTGGCGCCTGGATATATTTGCTTATTGAGAATTATTAGCGAGCTAGAACCTCGAACAACTCGGTAGATAAAATAGATAGTGCTATTCAAAGCAAGGGTTCTCATACATTTGCTCTGATGAAACAGATTGTGTAGAACTAGGGTTGTGGAAATCTGTTCATGATGAGAGCGAACAGTGAACAGCTGTAGCATTTCCTGTGAGAAGTGTTCAATGGATTCAGCCAAATCATCAATAACCATCAATGAGTTTGATTCAATACTATTGAAAACATCAAGTCCCCGTATGAATTGTATTGGTATGGATGTGGCAATGGCTTTTATTTGATCGTAGGACTCCTGAAAAACACTATAGCAATAATAAATTTTCCTTGGTTTTTCCAAAAACATTTTATTACAATTTTGAATTATTTTACCTAAAAGTGTTGTTTTCCCAGACATTGATGGACCACAGAGAAACGATCTGAATGGTGCTTTAAATTGATACATGCTGCTGCTGTTGACAACAATCGGACTACGACTAACCGTAAATCATACTTGCCCAATGAATAAGTAGTAATAATTTTCCCATAGATCTATCTACGTTAACAAGAACAACAAAAACAATATTTCATTCCTTTTATTCGACATAAAAACTCTATTTGTTCAACATGAAAAACATAAAAAAACACTTGTTCAACAAGAACAATATTTATTGAAATAAAAACACTTCTGTTCAAACATGAACAACATTTATTATAAAAAAAAACACTTCTGTTCAAACATGAAGAACAACATTTATTATCAAAACACTTTTGTTCAACAAGAACAACGACACTATATGTACAACACTTATTGTCATAAAAAAAACACTTTTTGTTCATCAAGAATACACACTATTTGTACAACATCACTTTTTATACATTAGCACTTTTTGTAAAACAGCACTTGAAAAAACCCGAACACGAACATGAACAATAGCACAGTTGAACATTATGAATTTAATACCCTCCGGGAAGCCGCGGGGCCGAAAGCCAGCCGCGGGTGGGACCCCCCATCCCCGGGGACCGCGGGGCCGAAAGCCAGCCGCGGGTGGGACCCCCCACCTCCCGGGGGAAAAACTGTATACAATAGTCGTCGTCACTGCTGCTACAGGTTAGAGCATTTAATTCATGAAAGGTTTAGGTTTGGTTGGGTTAGGGTTGGGTTAATTTATGAAAGCTTAGGTTAGGTTAATTTATCCAGACCAAGTTGATTGCGATAGTCTATGCATTCAACCCGGTCTGAAATACGGTAGTAGCCATGGGGGAGTACACTTACACCATTCTCGAGCACAAAGACTTTGTCGGATATACATGACATTGCATTCTTTTCCACTCTTACAGTATAATTTTTATACTGTAGAGAGCGAATTGCAAGCACTTGTGCTCTCGGCACTAGGCTACTCTCTACACAGTCTCTGTACACACTCATGTTGAAATTGTTCTTTACAGAATGTGTAGGCCCCCCTTTACATGCCTGCTTTAAATCCCTGTTATGAGTTTCCACGCAATATACTTTAGGACCAGGGAACACTCCCTTGGATATCAAATCACTCCACGTCTCTGATTTTAACATTAGTAGCTGATTGGGAGCTTGGTGTTTCACCAACTCGGGGTAGAGGGACGGATTCCAGTTGGTGAAATCCATCCGCGAGCTGATGTGCTCCCCATTTTCTAAATCCCCCAATAAATCCCTGGTTTTTACTTTTAACAGCAGAGAATCTGTATCCCCATAGTAAACTTGAACCTCCCCCTCCCTTGGCCATTGCACCTTGCACACATTGTAAAAAAACGACAACTTGAGCTTTTTGGTAATTTCAAGTACTGAACTACCTCCTGCTATATTCTTGTTCAGTACCACATTTCTCTTTTCCCTGTGTAGAAGAACCATGCTAGCCTCTATGCTCGTGAACGATGTAAAACTGGGGTCAGCAACAATTCGTGTACACTCTTGTGGGTCAGTCACGACGTCGCAACGAGATCTGTTCCGTGCGCTTTCACACATTTTGCCAAACGCTGAATTTAGAATGAGCTTGTACATTTCCTTCTCTACTTTTGTGTTTTCCCGAGAGCGTTTATCAACAAAAGTGTCGATAAACGTCTTTAAGTAGGGTTTTTGACTGAATTGCAGGCCCCTTTGTATTTTGGTGACCTTGAAACCATTGTTCACCATCCACTGCAAAAGCACATGATGAACAACGATATTCTCTTTAGGGTCCAGATCTGCAATCAGTTTTTGCTTAGAGGGGGTCCAGTGCATCCCCATATCCTCAACCAATGATCGATTTTAGGGACTTAGTGAATCCCTGGTCACTGGTTGATTGATACAGGGAAAAACAAAATCTCTGACTGAATCATGAAGCGCCAATGGAATGTGACCATCAATTTCAAAGAACCATCCTTGTGGCCCATTGTCCTCGACGGTGTTAATGTCGGGAACTCACAAGGATTCTCAAGCCATTTATAGTTCCCACACGGCAAAGAGTAGTGAGACATTGCCAAGGGGTACAATGAGTTCATGTCCAAGAACACTGCATTTGACTTTGCACCTGTGCTGTTTTGTCCGCTTGGATCAGTTTTCAAAACGCGATCCCCATGAAAAACATACCCACCCCTCATTGATCTTTCTACAAAAGGGTGTTGATCTACATCAGTTATTAAGCCTATTTCCTCCCTACTAATTTTTAAAATCAAGTCCATCACCAAATGTGGTGTGGAAAAATAATAACCTATATCTAGTCCAAACTCTGAATAGATTTGGTCTGTTTTCTTGCAGACAATATCTAACAGAGTTAAAACGTCACTGGCCAAGTAAAGTCTGCAATAATTCCACCCATTTTTACAATTCCCCTTAGCCCACACCTTCTTGGCAAATTCCTATTCCTCGGCTGTGCATTCACTTTTGGTGAGTGAATTATAGAAAGCTTCAATTGGAGGTAGTTTCACCTCACTTAAGCGAGCGCCAGAACAGTAATAGTCGTATGCATATACACCTTTACAGGTCAATAGGTCATACATTTCACTGTCTGGAAAGTGCTGTTTAAGCAAAGGAAAACTATCAAAATTGTCAATTTTCTGCACTTGAATCAATTGACTCAATGCCTTGGGAAAGAACTAAATGAATCTAAAAACCTGATTTTATTCAGGCACGTATGCCCATTATTTACTGCCTGTCATTTCAACTCGAGAAGCACCAGCTTCTCTGCTAATTTTGGGGATGATTCTATAGGTAAGACTTTCTACTCCCCCTCCCTCCCTGTGTATACGTGCCAAAGCCGGTAAAATAAACTTTAAATCATAATTTGAATTATGAATAAAAACTGGAATAAAAAACTGCTGGCTAACGTTTATGTTGCATGATTGATGCGCTACCCCTCTAAAATTACTACCCCCAGAAGATATTTCCTGCCAAAAGTGATTGTAGTCTCTGACTTTCCCCTTCCCCCCTCTTTTCCCTTTCCCCTTATCCCCCTCTTCAAACTCCTCCTTACATACCCAACATATTTTTTGATTTTTAATCGCGAGACGATCCTCTGCAGACAACAACATTGGATAATGGGTATTTCTCAAACGAGAAATAGCGCCATTAGCGGTGCCAATTAATTTAGGCAGTGCCTTGACCATGCACTCTCCCACATCCAACGTTTCAACTATTCCTAACAGCTGCATAGTGTTAGAGCTGTCTCTTTGCGCGTGGGCGTAGGAAACTGCAATGGCCCGATGTTCTTTGATTCGATTTCGAAATCGAGGATCGTTCACCTCCACTAGCTTCACTTCACAATTCAAAAGAGATTTTATTGCTCTGGAGGAGGGTGTTTTGAAAATTTTCAAAGCGTAAAATGGCCCTCTCCCCTGAAACCGTTTCCACTGACTGGAAGCCATGCTGTCTACAATGCTTCATATGATCCCGTAGTTTGAAATCGCTACGAAATCGTGACAGGCATGTTGGACAGTAGAAACATACCCCCATTTTCTTACCCCCTCCCAGAACTCTACTAATGTCTGTAATTGGATTAAAATGGCCAATTGCATTGGGGTCACTAGGTGGTGTGTACAACAACCAAACCCAGTGCTTCACCAATTCAATCGACGGGCCTCTTACTGGGAACACCACCCCCTTCTTTTTAGAACGAACCCCATCCTCAAATTCAGTTTCATACTGAATCACAGTAACGCCGATATTTAAATGGTTATTGGCCCTTTCAAAAATATCAATAGACCTGAGCGTTACTGGGTATTTCCCTTCTAAACAAGTGAAATCTACAATGAGAAAATCGGACCCCTTTCCATGCACAGCCCAATCGTCTAAATTCATCTTTGTAGCGTCACATGCTAGAGGCTCGAATGCTGACGTGAGGAAAGCGTACTTGAAACATTTTTGACCTGTTTCAAAACAGATTCGCTGAACACCTTGACAACCTTGTAAATCGTGATTATATTTTAAAACTATAGACCTCTCCCCCACTCCACCTGCCCCCTCTTAAAATAAAATCTTTTTTAAATTTACAGATATTAACGCTTAAATTTTCAATAAATAAAACTACAGACCCACTCCCGTTTTCGTTATAATTCTCGAGATGCGTAATAATGTGGCCTATCCACTTCGAAAAAACACCCTCAAAATTTTCTAAATGTGGATAGACCACTCGCATCTCAGTGTGTACATATTGATGATAAACCTCACTTTTTCCCTCATTTAAATAAAACACCTTTAAAACAATTGAAACCTTAATTGAATCTCTACCTCCCCACAACTGAATTTGTTTTCCAGCAGTGCACGAATTCTATCTACATATTCATGGACAATTTCTACAGGGTCAAACACAAAATTACCACTCAAAAGCGAATTAAAAGGGTCACCAAAAGTTGCAGTGTAAACAACTATCGTATTTAAAATTGAGTTTGAGAGTTGAAAGTCAGGAAATGATGTAGATTGGATATTATCCTCCCCTCCCCCTCTTGTATATTATCACCACCCCTCCCCCCCATTGTTCATCAATAGGGCTATGCGAAGCCACTTCAGTTGTTTGAAGTGGAAGTATGTAATCAGTGGGGGGAGGGTTCCCTGTTAATCCCCGGTTAAAATCGTCTAAAACCTGCAAAGTGTTTGGACTTAGCAAAGGTAAGTCCCCCTGCCCAACTCTGCTACTATAAACATTAAAAAATTAGTTAAAAAATCATCGATATTATCTGGAATTTCGTTAATGATACCATTCCATGGTGAATTGTTGCAAATGAACTCCACAGGCGCGTCTTCTTCTCCTACTGACGAGCAGGGGGAGATGGCGAATATGGAACCAATGTAACCTATAAAAGAAAAATAGCTTATTTTGAAAGTGTCTAAATCACCCTATTTTAAAAATTGGATTATTATTTAAAATGCGCTTAGTAGCATTTAGTTCCCTACTCTATATATATTCTGAAAGTTACAACTTAATACAATCTAAAAGATGACATAGAAGGTTTTGATTTTGTTCAAACAACCCATAAAAAAAATGTCATATTAATACTCTATATCAGCATTGAAAAAAAACTGGGGTCTTTGTAGCGATAAAAAATATAGACTGAGACAATTGCGGTAATGAAGCCTGGGGCCACAAATGTAATATTATGATTAAAAGCGGTGTACCGATCGCGCCACTCGCTGAAAGCGAGAAAATAAAATATGTAATTATATAAATGTAACCTCTTTTCCTTGGGTTATCTCGAAATCAATTACCTGTTATATTATGTAGAAATCAGGTCCCTGGGAGCTTTACCTTGGAGGCATGCGAACTAATTATCTGTCGTGCGACTAGATGCAGACATATAAAATAAAATAAACACAAGTAGAAAAGCAATAGTTTTATTGTGACTTACTTATTAGGTGTACAGCAGTGGTTCACTTCAACTTGCAACAATGGTGACTGAGATAACAATAATGACTGAATTGCAATGTCTGAGCGCCGAAATAATTCTGATCATAATAATGAGAGCTCGAAAAACACTTTTCTTCACTATATATCCTTAGTCCTGATCATGTGCCGTGAGAGCTACCCCACGAATGGCCCAAGTCCTATGGAGGGGACCGCTATTTTGTAATTATGTTTGCAAACACATTACATTATGCAAACCCCTCGTCCAATAATTTGTTTTAAATATTTCTGATGATTTAAACGTTCACACCGCTCTTAAAGTACAAACTTCCTGAGAAACATTGCGTCTAGCATCTTTTTTATTACCAACTATCTTAGCGAAATTCAAAACTGAATAGCATCGTTCTTTGGCTGAGGCTAAAATGCAATTTCTCTTTTTGCTGATTAAGAACTTTTCTTTTTTGAAACTAGATTTAACTTAATTGGAGGAAGTCGGAATTATCTTTAGAAAGAAAAAATTTTATTTTTTTGCATTTTAAATATATTACATTTTAATCACGGTACATATTACCCTTCCCATTATTTAATGACGTCCCGTCATTAGTACTTGCTTGCCCTTGGGGTTTTGAAATATTCGCGATTTATTTACTATTGGTCCTAAGTAATTTTAATCGACATTGTATTATTTTATACTTTTATATAAGCTTAATCAGGAGTGCTAAAAATTTTCTCTATTACTTTTCTTATTTTATTATACATCCCTATCTAAAGTTCATCTACTGGACTAAGATTATTTATGGTTCTAGCCTAGCTGCTATACTAAAGATTTTTTGTCTTTTTCGACATCTAACGCTGATGACTTTTACATTTCCAACAAGGTTAGTCTATTCTACTTTTTATAAGCTTTATGCTTCCTATCTACGCTAAATTAATGGGGAAATACATTGACTTTACACTAACTTTATCTAAGTAAATAACAATACATATATATACATATATATATATATATATTATATATATATATATATATATATATATATATATATATATATATATATTATATATATATATATATATATATATATATATTATATATATATATATATATATATATATATATATATATATATATATATATATATATATATATATATATATATATATATATATATATATATATATATATATATATATATATATATATATATATATATATACGATTATAACAGTTCTCACTACATTCATTAGTAATCATTAAAACACATCACCTTATCATTAAGGGGTTGAACACTGGGACTGCGTTCATTTTCTTCTCAGCGTTTCATTCTTGGGATATTTTAAAGCACATAGAGAATGTAATTCTCGGATAAAATTGTTCATTCGTGCACTTAGAGATTATAGTTCTCTTACAAAATTGTTCGTGTCTGGCTTGCGTCTATTAACTTTTGCGGTGATTCCTTGGTTAATCACAGGGGAATTGATGTTTGGATTGGGAATGGGTCGACATCAAACTATAGTGATTCCTTCAACATATTGTCTTTAACTTGTGGGAGGGGTATATTGTCACTGAGGGGTTAGTCACTGGGGTTAATTTTGGTTTCTGTTAATTCAATGGTTGGTTTCCAGGTCCATTTTTCATAAATTATCTCTTAACATTTATGGGATAACAGAGATATTAATTTTTCACATAGAGGTGATAGGATTGATTCCGAGGAATGGTGGAAAGGGATTCGACGCGTGAATCTGCGACACATAAATGATTTTTGGGATCATCAAATGTCATAAATATCTAATATCATCATAATACTCGTTGTTCACGCAGTGGCCCAAGATATTGTAAAACATGGAGTAATATACAAGCATGAAAATTCACTGCTAGATAGCCATGACGCATAGAAGATCTTTATGAAATTGGATCCCAAACCCTTCGAGACCATGTTTCAACAAGTAACAAGACTAGAAAAAAAACACGAATGAACTCAAAGAATCGATATTTCAATTCCTTAGATCGAACAAAGGATTACAGGCCAGTAAAATAATGCACAATAAAGATAATAAAGAGTTTCCAACTTCAGTTGTCCCCAAACTAAAATCAAAATTCTTAATAGATGACTTTGATGAGAAAACGACAGAAATTGAAATGGCACTTGGGACGAGCACAAAGGAAGACAGAAGGAAAGGATCGGCGGATAATATTGAATACTTATCGAGAGACGTTACTGAAATGAAATCCACACAAAACTCTAAATTACTGACTACAAGGAAAGGAAAACCTTATGATAGAAATTACGCAATGATAGACGAACAACAATTACCCAATCTAAATGAGAAAAACGCCCAAAAAGTTTCAACTCATCAAGACTACTTAATATTATATAGACAAAGACTACAAGCCTTATTTGAATTATTCAATGCGGAAATGCAAAAATTAAAACAAAACAAAGTACCACGAAGATTTTCGAAGTATTATTTCGAAGAAATAAATACCGTAGGTCTACAGGCCTAATTCCCATCATCGGAGAACTCGCCTCCCGCCTTTTTGGTTTGACAACGGAGGAATACCTAAACAGCCTGAGGGAAAGTGTAAGAAAGTTGAATAATGCCATGAACGTAACATTACACGTTCAGGAGATACAAGCCAGTGTAGCAAATTACCAGAGAGATAAAATTGAAATGATATCTAAGAGAATCTAAAACTATAAACGTAATGAATTATTTAAGGAACGAAGTGGACCGCGTGGTGATAGACGCGAGCCTTACCATGGTATCATTCGATACAATTACCATGTCACTACTAAATTTGGCGACAGATGTTAGCAAGTTCGAGTTCCCATTATTTGCCCTCACGGGAGGAACTTTGTCTTACGACCTAGTACATCCTTCTAACCTAAAAAGTATAACCTAAAGTATAACCTAAAGTATAAGTTAGACAAAATAAAAACGCACCTAACTTTTGGTTTACATTTACCCGTAGAGCCAGAAGTATCAAATTTATTCCTTTATTATACTAAATTAAAAGTCCGCATCACGGAAATAAATGAACAGCTATTTGCAGTAGTAACAATTCCATTGATAAACCAACAATCCGTTTACAACCTGTACAAAATTTCGACCTTCCCTGCTAACATAAAACAGACAAATTCACTTATGACTATCACACCTGAAGCAGAGTATTTGCTTAATGATCAAGATAGACGAAAATACGCCCTAGCCAATCCCTAAGACTTAAAAGAGTGCGTACTATTCAAAAACTTAGTATGCCAACTTACGTTACCTATTTATAATGTCATATCTGGATCCTGTATGTTAGATATATTTTTGAAAGACACCCAACAGGAAGAAGTACCGAATTCATGCGAAGCTGTGATAGGAAGTACTAAGCGAGAAATATTCATACACCTTAGAAATGATCTTTGGTTATTTTCTGTTCCAAGAGAAACGGTTGGAACTTTGTCTTGTTCCAATAATACAGAAAGAATAGACCCAATTTACAAAACAGAATTACTGTTACAAAATGTGGGTACGATCACCATAAAACAAGGATGTCGACTTGTAACTAAAGAGTCAACTGTTCGAACGCCGTTAATTACCACGACCAGAAATATAATAAGTCCCAAAATAATCAATTTTAGGGCAATTAACCTGTCATCCACTATTCCGAATATAGAAAATGAGGAAATGAAAACCTCGATATGGTCCAAAATAGAAAAAAATAAAGGGACATTAAGGCTTACAAAAATAAGAGAAGTATTAGACTCAGATTCCCCTATTTACGAATGAGGACCAGAGATTGACGTATGTGGATGATAGATACGGATTATTCTCAACCAATTTTCGGTGGAACATACTACTGACCATATGTTTCGTGTTCGCAACTTCCTTGACCATAAGAACCTTACTGACTTTTAATTATGGGAAAATCCTGAGACTAAGAAGGCGAAAACCAAGAGAAGAACACGGGAAAACGGCTGAAATGCAGAAGTTAAACCCGGAACCCCATGAGAACGTCTAAGCCAAGAAAAAGGGAAGATATTAGAAAACGTGTGGGTATAGAGGTCTCCACTCGTCCTTGCTATGTCTTGTTCCCTCATTGTAATTGTCGTTTATGTAAAACCGTGTGGCTATGACACTGCAACATGCGTTTCTTAAACAGCACAGACGTGCGTGAACAATGCAGGCGTGAAATATGTTGTAAAATTAGACCTCAAACTTAATAATGTAGCGTAACTTATATTTAAATGGTTATTTTAAATCTGACATAGAATTAAATGAGTGCTGAGAAAGATTAAGTTAAATTGTGTGTAATAAAATATACGGAGGAAAATAATAAGGGACATTACTTAAAGTTAAGAGAAGTAATCTCTTATAAAGAAATAATAATGCCAGTTTGTTAAAAACAATATATGCATATTAACATTGGCATCTGCTTGATATTAACTTGTAGTATAACGTTAACCATTTATTGTAACCAATCATATTGCTTATCATGTGTTATGACTATTTGTTTTAAAGAACGTGTGATTCTGCCTCGTTATTTTTATTACAGGAAGTGGATTGACACATTGGAAATCGATTATTACAATGCGTAGTCCAGTGCAGATACAACCTAGTAGCATCTATTTTCATCATACCTCAACCAACGAAGAGTACTCACCATAGACTCCAGGTAATTTTCATCCCAGCTTCGTTTACGAAAATTATAGTTACCTTTGATCGTTGTTTCCTCGACCACGAACCATATTGCGTATCAGGTAACGCTATATTTGAATCTCAGTATCCAGTGCATTATCGAACTATATAATCACATAAACCCTGAGAACCCCATCAACCAGTACAAGATATAAGTACATAAATATCACCCTTGATAATCATTATATACCCATGTACAATACGACAGTATAGTTATGATATTTGATGATCCCAAAAATAATTTATGTGTCGCAGGTTCACGCGTCGAATCCCTTTCGACCATTTCTCGGAATCCATCCTATCACCTCTATGCGAAAAGTTAATATCTCTGTTATTCCATAAATGTTAAGAGGTAATTTATGAAAAATGGACCTGGAAAACAACAATTGAATTAACAGAAACCAAAATTAACCCCAGTGACTAACCCCTCAGTGACAATATACCCCTCCCACAAGTTAAAGACAATATGTTGAAGGAGTCACTATAGTTTGATTTCGACCCATTCCAAATCCAAACATCAATTCCCCTGTGATTAACCAAGGAATCACCGCAAAAGTTAATAGACGCAAGCCAGACACGAACAATTTTATAAGAGAACTATAATCTCTAAGTGCATGAATGAAAAATTTTATACGAGAATTACATTCTCTATGCGCTTTAAAATATCCCAAGAATGATATGCTGAGAAGAAAATGAACGCAGTCCCAGTGTTCAACCCCTTAATGATAAGGCACCCTATGAACTATCCAAAAACGGCAGGTGAGAATGAACTCTGATATCAAAATTCCACACATCTGGGAGTATCATTTCCAGTTTGACAATTGGAGAAGCAAGATGAACATAACCATGCTCGAACCGTTCGATGAAGAAGCTATTGTAAGTGTTTTCAATTTTTGCCGAGACGAAAGGAGTGAAAGACCATAATTTATAACAGAAGGAGTGAGTACACTAAGAGACACGTGGGTGGTGAGATAGGTGTGAAGTTGAACATGTCACATTTTAATAGTTTTGATGAA
Organism: Artemia sinica; assembly: GCA_027921565.1. Classification (NCBI taxonomy): domain Eukaryota; kingdom Metazoa; phylum Arthropoda; class Branchiopoda; order Anostraca; family Artemiidae; genus Artemia; species Artemia sinica. The sequence goes on along the minus strand of CM051259.1, from coordinate 31,512,176 downwards.
AAATAGTTTTGAAAAACAACTTCGATGACTTATTATAAGAATTATACAACGAAAAAACCAAGTGAAAATGTTTTAAATATTTCTGATGATTTAAACGTTCACACCGCTCTTATAATTTAAACTTCCTGAGAAACATTGTGTCTAGCATCTTTTATATTACCAACTATCTTAGCGAAATTCAAAACTGAATAGCGTCGTTCTTTGGCTGAGGCTAAAATGCAATTTCTCTTTTTTCTGATTAAGAACTTTTCTTTTTTTAAAACTAGATTTAACTTCATTGGAGGAAGTCGGAATTATCTTTAGAAAGAAAAAGATTTTGTTTTTTTGTATTTTAAATATATCACATTTTACTCACGGTACATCTTTACTTGACGGCCTAACTCCTTCAAGCCATATACATCTCTTTCCGATAGAAAATTGTTTTTAAATAATACAGTTTATATCGCAAAGACTTTACTATGGGGAAATTATGTCCGGGATATAGTGCCTTTTTTGGCTTCGCTATGAGAATTCAGTAGGCTTAATGTATACAATAATTAAAATGATTCAAAAGGGGGAACAATGTCTTTTAATATTTCTGACACGCTTTTACTGTGATGAAATGAAAAGCTTACTTCTAGGTCCCTTAAAACTCGGGGGAAAACTATAATATTCTAGCGAAAAATAGCATTATTAGTTTCAAATGGTGAGATAAAATGCTCTCTAACATTAAACTAGAAATTGGCTAAAAATATTATTATGAGGCTGAAAAATAGCGAAGATGCCTGCAGTAGGCAGAGAAAATAAGAAAGATTAAAAAAGAGCGGTTTCTTTGACAAGCAAAAAAAATTACATTATATTTAGGTATCTCTGAGGGGAGGGACAGTGAAATTTAAAACAAGGGTTGTGGGGGGGGATTATAGCGAAAATAACATTTTAATATCTCTGACACACTTTTACTGTGTTGAAAAATGGTGAAATGAAAGGCCTAAAAAAAGTAGGAAGAAATAGGTAGATATTTCTATAACCAGGTAGAAAGTAGAGGTAAAAATGCTTATATTTTTATATTCCGGCTGCACTTGGGTGCCGGATGGTCCTGGTAGTGCGTGTTGGAGGGCAACCTCACGATCTTTTGCAGCCGGGCCAGCAATATACCGGGCTCGTGCAGCCGAGGCTGTAACTTGACGAGGCAGCATTGAGGCTCAATGAATAGGGGCTTGCATAGATGCGGTATCGATGTCGCTGGCTTGTACAGCGAGGTTCTCCATCCTTGTGACCCATTGTCTTTTCGGTTTTTGACCAGACTGCATAGGGGCTGCCTCACCCTCTCTTGCTCTCTTCGATGGAGGGGGCACACACTCTTCATAATTGTCCTTAAAAAGAAGAAAAAATTTAGTATTTGAAAATGATTCCCTTTTTTACAGAAGAAAAATTAGTACCCCCCGCCCCCTAACCATAATTTGGTCTAGAAAGCATTTATCGTAAAGAAGCCCCCTCCCCCCATATTCAGCAAATCAAAAAGTAAAAATTTGCAAGAAATATACTAGGTTTAGAAATCATTACGTTTTATTGCACAACTTGTGAAAAATAAACCTTGACAAACAGTAGTCTATAGCCTTAGGATAGAAATCAATGTTTCTATTTTTACCATTTAGAAAAAAATTTAAATATTCCAGTCTATAGGCTTTAAATAAGATAAAAAGATTGTTAACACACAGCTTATATGCCTAAAATTTGCGATCACAGGTACAAATGATATTCAATTTACGCATAATAAAGCTATGTATCTTTTTCTTAACCCCCCCCCCCCTTACTTTTCACGCGAAGAAACAGTTTTTTTCACCTTACAACGAAGGTGTTAGAATTGAGGAATTGCCCCTTACCCCCCTTTTACATAATGTCCTAAAAAAATATTGTTAGGCATTAATTTGGAAATAACTCGTTTCCCTACTTCCATACAGGTTGCGTAAGCTTAGCTTAATTAACGCAATCTCTTTCTGCGTGAAACAGTTTTAACTCGATGGGAAAAACTATCTTTTTTTAGTGAAACCTTTGGTTAAACCGCTCACGTAATTCAAGTGAATTAACAAGCGGGAAGTGCAATTTTGGGGTGTCAATAATTATTCCCTATTTAAATCTTAATGGTTTAGCGTAATAAGGGGGTCAGTATATTAAGAGTTGACGGAAGTTGGCTGTCAAAAAGAGAGTTCAAAAAACATAGTTATTTACATTGGAAGAATTAAAGTCGTAAACAGAGGGGGGAGGGGAAGGTTTACATGGTAGAAAAGAGTGTATTTTACGCTTTCTAGCGAGTATAAACAACACATAGTGGAGTTTATATTGTGGGGGGGTTACCTGAATTTCGAATATATTGTGGGAGCTATGTAAAATGATTTTATTTGGAAATAACCTAGGAAGATTTAATAAATAGAACTCACATTATAAATCGATGCTTTTAATTAGACTGGAAAAGTATCTTCTCAGAGAAACCTTTTGGCTAGGCCGCTATCGTAAGGGTTAAGAAGCAGGATGTACATGACAGATATCAATAATTAAGGTTTTAAATCTTTGCGGAAATGCTTAAGTCATAAGAGGGTCAGTATATTAAGAGTTGACAGAAAGTTGACAGTTACTTTTAGGTAAGATACTGAATTGAACAAAAAACATAGTTATTTACATTGGAAGAATTAAAGTCGTAAACAGAGGGGGGAGGGGGAGGTTTACATGGTAAACAAAGAGTGTATTTTACGTTTTCTAGCGAGAATAAACAACACATATTGGAGTTTGTATTGTGGGGGGGGTATACCTTGAATTTACTGGAGGGGGCTATTTAAAATGATTTTATTTGGACATAACCTAGGAAAATTTACTAAATAGAACACACACTGTTAATCATTGTAGATGAAGCTTCCAAGTCAATGTTCAATGTTTTATCCATGGTGTAATAGAACTTTATGAAAGTTTAATCACAACGCAGGTCCGTTATATACGAAATCTCAAGGGCGAATTGTGATGTAATGGAAAACCTTATGTAACCGACTCCCTGATTGGCTTAGAAGGAGACACGTGATCCTGTTTCCCGCTATCGCATCAATACCTTCTCCCCACCGATTATGTAAATCAATTTCTCGAAAATTCACTTCCCCCTAGAGTCCTAGATCAATACATTCCCCGCCGATTATGTAAATCAAGTTCTCGGAAATCCACTTCCCCCTCTTGCCCTAGATCAATACATCTCTCCCCCCCGTCAATGCGCATGTGCAAACTTCACCCCAGTGTCATTACACCTAGACAAACAATAACAAATCAATTGACCTTGATCCCCGTTAGACTCGATCGATAATTCTTGAATAAATTATGTCCCGTCGGCGTTAGACTCAATTGTAGATGGCAGCACATGTGTTCGTACCGAAGTCATTATGCCCTCCCTACTATCCCCTGAAATGACTCGATATTGTTGTAAAAGATAAAATTATGACCGTAGCTTTCACCTTCTTTTTCATGAAATTGCAAAAGTTTTTGGAATTAGGTTAAATTTTTTGAAGGTTTCACTATATTCAATATTCACTGTATTCAATGTATATCGAAAACCTAATGAAGACCGCAAAACCTGAGATTATAATTGACTTATTTTCTTAAGCTTTCAAGTTTTCCGGACGTTGCTGGACTACTAAGCTTTTTTGGAAGCCACAGGACTATACATTTTTTCTATTGAAAAAACAAATAATAGAATGAATAGAATGAATAATAGAATGAAGATGTAATATGTTTTTCTTAATGTTGGAATATATAAGGTGCTGAGCTACTGGGCTTTGTGGAAGGCAAATGACTAGGTGAATAATCTCGAAATATCTGAAAAGAAAAAAGAAAATTAGAATATTAACCGTGGTTTACTTTGAAAAAGTTCTGAATTTTTAGGAATTGCTTAACTAAATTTCAAAGTTCATTTTGGTTATAATACGAAATTTTATGAATGTTAGTTTTCAAATCCTTTTTCTTACTGTAAAATAACTGCAGCTTTGTTTAGTTTATAGAAGAAACGGAAGTTCTCATAAATGCGATAATATCATTTTTGTTTCCACAATCAACTTTATAACATTTCTGGCTGATTCTGGTTTCAGATAGCTGCTTCATGATATAAGCTAATTAATGAAAGAATGCAGTGTAGTATATTTTAGTAAGTTAAATATGTTCTACGGCTTTAAAAAGATGAGTTTCAGTCCTGATGCCATTAGTGTAAGTATCGCGGCCCACGGTGTCACACAAACGCTGTGACGTACCACGGGTTCTACAATTTCCGCCCTCACTGGTATTTGTGCTTTAGAATTAACACAGCTATGACCAGTATGGCCACTATAAGTGTACTACCTATGAGATTAAGTGACACAGCATTCGGCCCAAGTTCTAAAAACAAACTAACTCAAAAAAGTATACAAAAACAAGAAGCAAGACTGCCTTTAACCAGCCCAGTGTAGATGCAGCCAATCAAAGGAATGAAACCCCAAAATTGTATTTGCAGAATCCATAAGTTAAGAATCAGTGACTCAGGATTTAGCTAGCCCTTGTGTTGACTCACTCATAACTTAATAAGAAGTCAGGTTATTTTCTCTTGCATCATTTGTACATTTCAACTGCCACTGAAAATATCCTAGCCATTACGAGAGAATTAAAAGCGTAGATAATATCAACTTATATGTAAATCTACATGTAGAAAAAAAGGGACATTCATCTGATAATAAGGGGCAGGGTCCTCAACAATTATATATCGCGGAACTTATCTGTACCATTATGAGAGGCCTGGCCAATGTAAAACTGTTATCATGCTTGATTTACAGTTTTAATTCTGTTTTTGTTTTGTTTAAATTTCAAAGCCCCATTTTCAAACTTACAACCGAATCAACACGTTTACACAATTTTTATTGCCAAATTTTTGAAACTAAATGTTTTTTTTTTTAACTAGGATCTCTTGTTTCAGCAGGTAAACGTGCCAATTACGCTTCTTCCACATTAGCTCCAAGAGCATATAGACTTATATCTAGTTGTTAGATCGAGTTCCGCCATGTAAGCTAAGTTCTTACGTAACAACTTGAGCCCCTAATAATACAAGGCAAAACTGTAAAACACAAAAGTTGTACACCAGTTTTTCCTCAAATGAAAAATTTGCAAGTTTAATTTTTCTTCTTTAAATTATTTAATTTCGTACATATAAACCCAAAACAATCTTCCTTGTCAACATTCAACACTGTTAACAAACTTCACATGCAATTTTATTTTAGCTCGCAGTAAGCCAGGATTGCTCCCAACAACCTTGCATTTGGATGCATTTGGACACATTAAGAGATATGCCTCATAATAAGCCATCTTAGTGCGTCTTCCTCGGCAGAATACTATGAACCTATGTTATTAGAAGTTATGAACCTATTTGAAAAAAGTACATTTTGGGATCATGTAGCCACTACACAAGGATGTATACACATCTAATTACAAAGCTTAGATGCATAATACATCGGTTGTCAATGGTTGTTTTCGGTTGTCATCGGCCATCGAAATGGCAAAATGCATGAAGCTCCTGCCAATTGCAAATCATAGTAGGATATGTCTTAATTGGACTTTTCAATATAGTTTTGTTGATGTTTCTCTTCTTAAATGGACTTGAACTTTATTATCTTTGGTATAAGATGATTTTGGTACTTCTTATTTAACATTGGCAGCAAGCTCGTGAAATGGAAAATTCAGGAAATTTGTTTTGAAATGCTCAGCGATTCTCACTTTAAAATTAGCCAACATTTTCAAACCACTGTCACAATAAATCTTTTCAGTAAGTTTATGACAACATTGAATTTAATATTGTGTTCAATTTTATGTTAAACTTTTTACTAAGCCACTAACCCATTCTGGTCATGTTAAAAAAAGACGTTTTTCACAAAAGTACAGTTTTTCTTACCCACAAACTTGGACCTATTTGCCAAAGTAATTTCAAAAATAATACACCCCCTCCCCTTCAATTAACTTATTGCAATTGATTTCTTTAACATTTGGCCTTCAATAGCTAATTTAAATTATTGAATTGCGTTAAAAAGTAGTTACTGAAACCTGTTGCAATTAATTATTTGCCTTTTGGCTTCAGAGCTCAATAACCTGCAATCAGGGGCGGATCCAGGATTTTTTTAAGGGAGGGCAAAATAGGTTGACCCGATAAATTTGCGTTATGAGCAAGTTTAAATAACGCAAAGTTGAGTTAATTAAGTAAATTAAACTACTTTAGACAACGCTATGGGGTGCCCCCTTCGCCCCCCCCTCGATCTGCAACTGCCTACAATCACTCTTTTACATATTGTATAAGAAAACAAGTTTGTTCAAATAAAAGGAAAAGGTGGCATAAAAGCTTATAAAGAACATAAATTATTCCATATTTCAGTATTCTGCTACTTCCTCATCCCCCCCCCCCCTGCTATTTACGCTAAAATTATATAGCGCTTTAAGAATACGTCTTGCTCCAATTCAACATCCTTGTGTTTGAGCAGTTGTTTTTAAGGAATTGGGACAAAAAGTCAAAAATTAGTGTTAGAAACAGGGGTTGAGATTGGGCAGAGCCCTCGTATACAGAATGATTCATGTTTACTTAGGTTTTAATATCGCCCTTTATTTTCATTGGAGAAGACTTGTTTTTCTTATTTGGTTTCTGTTCATTTTTCAAAGTACACTCAGGGTACCCTAAACGTAATTAGGCGTACCACCCCTCAAATTAGACACTTTCTATTCATACTTAATTTCTGCATTGCAATGCTATGAGCAAAAGAGGTTAGTCAGTGTATTTAACTTCCGAAATAAAGAATATTTATCAAAACAAAACTATCTATCATCTCCTCAATACGAGTGGAGTTTTCGCCCCCTCGGGCCTCTCATGGCATGCATTCTTTCATATGTATATATTCATTTCATAAGAAAATGGAAAATCGTCAAATTTTACTGATTGTGCTCTTATGTATTCAATGTATGTTGAATTTCATTGCACAATTTCCATCAAGATGGAACCCGTTGGGGGTTGTTTAGTTTCTCTTTCTATTAAGTATGCAAATTTTCATGTGCAAATAGATTTTAATGCGTAACTTTAAATTCAGTCATTTTTCATACTGGAAATCAGCATGAACGATAGGCTCCGTTTTTGTATATGTTCTAATTGAAACACTTTAGAGTTTTAGTTTCTAGCGGCAAAGATTGATACTTACTTACTATTTGTGGCTACAAGCTGTTTGACCCAAGGCTCTCTTGAATTTACAAAAGGACTACTACTCCTTCCTTCATCTTTCGTTTCTTAGATTCAAGGTTAATATTCGTAACATAATACATCGAGAATTTTTAATTAATACATTCCTGAAATTAATGCACTCCTCAACTATTTACTAAGAAGATCAAAAATTTACTAAGAAGGAGACGATTACTAAGAAGTTTATTAAGAAGCACACAAATTTAAATGCGAATTCTTTGAACAAACCTTTTCATAAGGATGTTTCCCATGGACCAGTGGCGTAAACTCGTCAAAATCCTGGGGAGGGGGAGAAAAAAAGGAGCCAATTTTCCCAAATCAAGTGAAAATGACAGTGAAAACAGAATAACGAGCCATATAGTCAAACAGTTCGCGGTAACGAACTGTAAGTAAGGAGTGACCCGGCTCAATAGTGACCGAAAGTCTAAAAAACGTAATTTTGAATCAAAAGAATCAAATTTTTAGGCTGATTTCAAATATATAAGTTACATTGACTTGAGTCTTAACCATCAAAAGTTACGCGCCTTAGAAAATTTCGGCTATTTTCGAAAAAAGGGAGAAACACCCCTTAAAAGTGATAGAATCTCAATAAAAATCAAACCGTCACATTCAGCATAACAAAAACCCTACTGCAGATTTTTCAAGTTCCTATCTGCGAAAATGTGGAATTTTATATTTTTTGCCAGAAGAAAGATCACGGATGCGTGTTTATTTGTTTTTTTTTCCCAGGGGTGATCGTGTCAATGCAGTAGTCCTAGAATATCGTTAGAGGGCTCACTCGAACGGAAATTAAAGATTCTAGTGCCCTTTTAAGTGATCAAAAAATTGGAGGGCATCGTGTCCCTTTCCTACGCAAATTTTTTCCCGAAGTCAGTAGGAACCTATCATGAGTTCCGAACGGGACATAATTTATGCATGTTTTTATGGTTTTTGTCACTGAGAATGAAAAAACAGGATTTTTCTCACTTTGATGTATTTTCATGGTTTATTGATTCTAACGGGTCAATGACACCTCTTTCAATGTCAATTGATTTGTTGTTGTTCGTCTAGGTATAATGACTCCGGGGGAAGTTTGCACATGCTCATTAACGGGGGAGAGATGTATTGGTCTAGAACAAGAGGGGGAAATGGATTTCTGAGAACTTGATCTACATAAACGAAGGGGAGAGGATTTCCGAGAAATTGATTTACATAATCGACTATGACAAGAGGGGAAATAAATTTCTGAGAAATTGATTTGCATAATCGAGGGGAATTATTGATCCACGAAAGGGGAATTAAGAAACATTATGGCTTCTTTGATTTTTAGGTCTGAGGGATAAATGGTCTTTAGTGACAGAGATAAATTAATAATCTATTTTTAAATATGGCTTCTCCGATCTTTAGGTCAGAGTGATAAATTGATATTCTATCGAAACCATAATAGTGAGGCTAGGAACATCTTAGAGATGAAGAGATTAACGCGGGAAAGGGTTTCCTAGGAATTTCAAATATGACAGCGGAGGGATGCCAAAACAAAAGGAACACGCAGAAATTACTTTTAGGGGATTATTTGGGCGAAACCGTTTGAGATATTTTAGAAGATGATTTAGGCGAAACAGTTTGAGACATTTTAGAATATGATTTTAGAAGATGATTTAGAAGATAATTTGGGGTGAAACTCTGTGGTCATCATAATACACAAGTTCCATTTGAATAGTGTTGTGAGGTCCCATACCCCAAACCCAAAGGGCCCCCCGGGCCCCAAAGCCCCCACGGGCCACCAAAGGACCCCCGGGGCCCCAGGAGCCCCCAAAGTTAAGAGTTTAAGAGTTTAGAGTTTTTAGCTTAGAGTCTTAGCTTAGAGTTTTTGTTGAAGTTCTAGTTTAGTTTAGTTAAGAGTTCAGAGTTTTACCTTAGAGTCTTAGCTTAGACTTTTAGTTAGAGTTGAAGTTTAGTTTAGTAATAGTTAAGAGTTTAGAGTTTTAGCTTAGAGTCATAGCTTAGAGTTTTAGTTAAAGTTGTAGTTTTAGTTAAGTTTTAGTTAAGAGTTTAGAGTTTTAGCCTAGAGTCTTAGCTTAGAGTCTTGGCTTAGAGTTTTTGTTGAAGTTCTAGTTTAGTTTAGTTTAGGTTTAGTTAAAAGTTTAGAGTTTTACCTTAGAGTCTTAGCTTAGAGTTTTTGTTAGAGTTCTAGTTTAGTTTAGTTATAGTTAAGAGTTTGGAGTTTTACCTTAGAGTCTTAGCTTAGACTTTTAGTTAGAGTTGACGTTTACTTTAGTTTTAGTTAAGAGTTTAGAGTTTTAGCTTAGAGTCTTAGCTTAGAGATTTTGTTAGAGTTCTAGTTTAGTTTAGTTTTAGTTAAGAGTTTAGAGTTTTTAGCTTAGAGTCTTAGCTTAGAGTTTTTGTTGAAGTTCTAGTTTAGTTTAGTTTTAGTTAAGAGTTTCGAGTTTTAGCTTAGAGTCTTAGCTTAGAGTTTTAGTTAGAGTTCAATTCAATTCAATTCAATTCAAACTTTTTATTTCCTCCGAATACGAAGAGTAAGTTGAACACGTACTTCGAATACGAAGTACGAAGTTGAAGTTTAGTTTAGTAATAGTTAAGAATTTAGAGTTTTAGCTTAGAGTCATAGCTTAGAGTATTAGTTAAAGTTGTAGTTTTAGTTAAGTTTTAGTTAAGAGTTTAGAGTTTTAGCCTAGAGTTTTAGCTTAGAGTCTTTGCTTAGAGTTTTTGTTGAAGTTCTTGTTTAGTTTAGTTTTAGTTAAGAGTTTAGAGTTTTACCTTAGAGTCTTAGCTTAGAGTTTTTGTTAGAGTTCTAGTTTAGTTTAGTTATAGTTAAGAGTTTGGAGTTTTACCTTAGAGTCTTAGCTTAGAGTTTTAGTTAGAGTTGAAGTTTACTTTAGTTTTAGTTAAGAGTTTAGAGTTTTAGCTTAGAGTCTTAGCTTAGAGTTTTGTTAGAGTTCTAGTTTAGTTTAGTTTTAGTTAAGAGTTTAGAGTTTTTAGCTTAGAGTCTTAGCTTAGAGTTTTTGTTGAAGTTCTAGTTTAGTTTAGTTTTAGTTAAGAGTTTAGAGCTTTAGATTAGACTCTTAGCTTAGAGTTTTAATTAGAGTTGAAGTTTAGTTTAGTAATAGTTAAGAATTTAGAGTTTTAGCTTAGAGTCATAGCTTAGAGTTTTAGTTGAAGTTGTAGTTTTAGTTAAGTTTTAGTTAAGAGTATAGAGTTTTAGCCTAGAGTCTTAGCTTAGAGTCTTAGCTTAGAGTTTTTGTTGAAGTTCTAGTTTAGTTTAGTTTTAGTTAAGAGTTTAGAGTTTTACCTTAGAGTCTTAGCTTAGAGTTTTTGTTACAGTTCTAGTTTAGTTTAGTTTTAGTTAAGAGTTTTTAGCTTAGAGTTTTTGTTAGAGTTCTAGTTTAGTTTAGTTTTAGTTAAGAGTTTAGAGTTTTAGCTTAGAGTCTTAGCTTAGAGTTTTTGTTAGAGTTCTAGTTTAGTTTAGTTATAGATAAGAGTTTGGAGTTTTACCTTAGAGTCTTAGCTTAGAGTTTTTGTTGGAGTTCTAGTTTACTTGAGTTTTAGTTAAGAGTTTAGAGTTTTAGCTTAGAGTCTTAGCTTAGAGTTTTTGTTATAGTTCTAGTTTGGTTTAGTTTTAGTTAAGAGTTTAGAGTTTTTAGCTTAGAGTCTTAGCTTAGAGTATTTGTTGGAGTTCTAGTTTAGTTTAGTTTTAGTTAAGAGTTTAGAGTTTTAGCTTAGAGTCTTAGCTTAGAGTTTTTGTTAGAGTTCTAGTTTAGTTTAGTTTTAGTTAAGAGTTTAGAGTTTTACCTTAGAGTCTTAGCTTAGAGTTTTAGTTAGAGTTGAAGTTTAGTTTAGTAATAGTTAAGAGTCTATAAGTTGAAGTTTAGTTTAGTTATAGTTAAGAATTTAGAGTTTCAGCTTAGAGTCATAGCTTAGAGTTTTAGCTAAAGTTGTAGTTTAGTTAAGCTTTAGTTAAGAGTTTAGAGTTTTTTAGTTTAGTTATAGTTAAGAGTTTGGAGTTTTACCTTAGAGTCTTAGCTTAGAGTTTTTGTTGGAGTTTTAGTTTACTTTAGTTTTAGTTAAGAGTTTAGAGTTTTAGCTTAGAGTCTTAGCTTAGAGTTTTTGTTAGAGTTCTAGTTTAGTTTAGTTTTAGTTAAGAGTTTAGAGTTTTAGCTTAGAGTCTTAGCTTAGAGTTTTTGTTGGAGTTCTAGTTTAGTTTAGTTTTAGTTAAGAGTTTAGAGTTTTAGCTTAGAGTCTTAGCTTAGAGATTTTGTTAGAGTTCTAGTTTAGTTTAGTTTTAGATAAGAGTTTAGAGTTTTACCTTAGAGTCTTAGCTTAGAGTTTTAGTTAGAGTTGAAGTTTAGTTTAGTAATAGTTAAGAGTTTAGAAGTTGAAGTTTAGTTTAGTTATAGTTAAGAATTTAGAGTTTTAGCTTAGAGTCATAGCTTAGAGTTTTAGCTAAAGTTGTAGTTTAGTTAAGCTTTAGTTAAGAGTTTAGAGTTTTGGCCTAGAGTCTTAGCTTAAAGTCTTAGCTTAAATTTTTTGTTGAAGTTCTAGTTTACTTTAGTTTTAGTTAAGAGTTTAGAGTTTTACCTTAGAGTCTTAGTTTAGAGTTTTTGTTAGAGTTCTAGTTTAGTTTAGTTATAGTCAAGAGTTTGGAGTTTTACCTTAGAGTCTTAGCTTAGAGTTTTAGCTAGAGTTGAAGTTTACTTTAGGTTTAGTTAAGAGTTTTAGCTTAGAGTCTTAGCATAGATTTTTTGTTAGAGTTCTAGTTTAGTTTAGTTTTAGTTAAGAGTTTAGAGTTTTTAGCTTAGAGTTGTTGTTGAAGTTCTAGTTTAGTTTAGTTTTAGTTAAGAGTTTAGAGTTTTAGCTTAGAGTCTTACCTTAGGGTTTTAGTTAGAGTTGAAGTTTAGTTTAGTAATAGTTAAGAGCTTAGAGTTTTAGCTTAGAGTCTTAGCTTAGAGTTTTTGTTAGAGTTCTAGTTTAGTTTAGTTTTAGTTAAGAGTTTAGAGTTTTACCTTAGAGTCTTAGCTTGGAGTTTTAGTTAGAGTTGAAGTTTAGTTTAGTTATAGTTAAGAATTTAGAGTTTTAGCTTAGAGTCCTAGCTTAAAGTTTTAGTTAAACGTGTAGTTTAGTTAAGTTTTAGTTAAGAGTTTAGGGTTTTAGCCTAGAGTCTTAGCTTAGAGTCTTAGCTTAGAGTTTTTGTTGAAGTTCTTGTTTAGTTTAGTTTTGGTTAAGAGTTTAGAGTTTTACCTTAGAGTCTTAACTTAGAGTTTTTGTTAGAGCTCTAGTTTAGTTTAGTTATAGTTAAGAGTTTGGAGTTTTACCTTAGAGTCTTAGCTTAGAGTTTTAGTTAGAGTTGAAGTTTACTTTAGTTTTAGTTAAGAGTTTAGAGTTTTAGCTTAGAGTCTTAGCTTAGAGTTTTGTTAGAGTTCTAGTTTAGTTTAGTTTTAATTAAGAGTTTAGATTTTTTAGCTTAGAGTCTTAACTTAGAGTTTTTGTTGAAGTTCTAGTTTAGTTTAGTTTTAATTAAGAGTTTAGAGCTTTAGATTAGACTCTTAGCTTAGAGTTTTAGTTAGAGTTGAAGTTTAGTTTAGTAATAGTTAAGAATTTAGAGTTTTAGCTGAGAGTCATAGCTTAGAGTTTTAGTTAAAGTTGTAGTTTTAGTTAAGTTTTAGTTAAGAATATAGAGTTTTAGCCTAGAGTCTTAGCTTAGAGTCTTAGCTTAGAGTTTTTGTTGAAGTTCTAGTTTAGTTTAGTTTTGGTTAAGAGTTTAGAGTTTTACCTTAGAGTCTTAGCTTAGAGTTTTTGTTAGAGTTCTAGTTTAGTTTAGTTATAGTTAAGAGTTTGGAGTTTTACCTTAGAGTCTTAGCTTAGAGTTTTTGTTGGAGTTCTAGTTTACTTTAGTTTTAGTTAAGAGTTTAGAGTTTTAGCTTAGAGTCTTAGCTTAGAGTTTTTGTTAGAGTTCTAGTTTAGTTTAGTTTTAGTTAAGAGTTTAGAGTTTTAGCTTAGAGTCTTAGCTTAGAGTTTTTGTTGGAGTTCTAGTTTAGTTTAGTTTTAGTTAAGAGTTTAGAGTTTTAGCTTAGAGTCTTAGCTTAGAGTTTTTGTTAGAGTTCTAGTTTAGTTTAGTTTTAGATATGAGTTTAGAGTTTTACCTTAGAGTCTTAGCTTAGAGTTTTAGTTAGAGTTGAAGTTTAGTTTAGTAATAGTTAAGAGTTTAGAAGTTGAAGTTTAGTTTAGTTATAGTTAAGAATTTAGAGTTTTAGCTTAGAGTCATAGCTTAGAGTTTTAGCTAAAGTTGTAGTTTAGTTAAGCTTTAGTTAAGAGTTTTGAGTTTTGGCCTAGAGTCTTAGCTTAGAGTCTTAGCTTAGAGTTTTATTGGAAGTTCTAGTTTACTTTAGTTTTAGTTAAGAGTTTAGAGTTTTACCTTAGAGTCTTAGCTTAGAGTTTTTGTTAGAGTTCTAGTTTAGTTTAGTTATAGTTAAGAGTTTGGAGTTTTACCTTAGAGTCTTAGCTTAGAGTTTTAGCTAGAGTTGAAGTTTACTTTAGTTTTAGTTAAGAGTTTAGAGTTTTAGCTTAGAGTCTTAGCTTAGAGTTTTAGTTAGAGTTGAAGTTTAGTTTAGTTATAGTTAAGATTTTAGAGTTTTAGCCTAGAGTCTTTACTTAGAGTTTAGTTAAGAGTTGAAGTATAGTTTAGCTATAGTTAAGAGTTTGGAGTTTTAGCTTTGAGTCTTAGCTTAGAATTTTAGTTAAAGTTATAGTTTAGTTATAGGTAAGAACTAAGAGTTTTAGCCTAGAGTCATAGCTTCGAGTTTTAGTTAAAGTTGTAGTTTAGTTAAGTTTTAGTTAAGAGTTTAGAGTTTTTTTTTAGAGTCTTAGCTTAGAGTCTTAGCTTAGAGTTTTGTTGAAGTTCTAGTTTACTTTAGTTGTAGTTAAGAGTTTTGAGTGTTATCTTAGAGTCTTTGCACAGAGTTTTTGTTAGAGTTCTAGTTTAGTTTAGTTATAGTTAAGAGTTTTACCTTAGAGTCTTAGCTTAGAGTTTTTGTTGAAGTTCTAGTTTAGTTTAGCTTTAGTTAAGAGTTTAGAGTTTTAGCTTCGAGTCTTAGCTTAGAGTTTTAGTTAGAGTTGAAGTTTAGTTTAGTTATAGTTAAGAGTTTAGAGTTTTAGCCTAGAGTTTTAACTTAGAGTTTAGTTAGAGATGAAGTTTAGTTTAGCTATAGTTAAGATTTTTGAGTTTTAGCTTCGAGTCTTAGCTTAGAGTTTTAGTTAGAGCTGAAGTTTAGTTTAGTTATAGATAAGAGTTTAGAGTTTTAGATTAGAGTCATAGATTAGGGTTTTTGCTAGAGTTCTAGTTTAGTTTAGTTTTAGTTTAGAGTTTTACCTTAGAGTCTTAGCTTAGAGTTTTAGTTAGAGTTCTAGTTTAGTTTATATTTAGTTAAGAGCTTAGAGTTTTAGCCTAGAGTCTAAGCTTAGAGTTTTAGTTAGAATTCTAGTTTAGTTTAGTTTTAGTTAAGAGTTTAGAGTGTTACCTTAGAGTCTTAGCTTAGAGTTATAGTTAGAGTTGAAGTTTAGTTATAGTTAAGAGTTTAGAGTTTTAGCTTGGAGTCATAGCGTAGAGTTTTAGTTAGAGTTCTAGTTTAGTTTAGTTATAGTTAAGAGTTTAGAGTTTTAGCTTAGAGTCTTAGCATAGAGTTTTTGTTAGAGTTCTAGTTTAGTTTAGTTTTAGTTAAGAGTTTAGAGTTTTACCTTAGAGTCTTAGCTTAGAGTTTTAGTTAGAGTTCTAGTTTAGTTATAGTTAAGAGTTTAGATTTTTAGCCGAGAGTCCTAGCTTAGAGTTTTAGTTAGAGTTGAAGTTTTGTTCAGTTATAGTTAAGAGTTTAGAGTTTAGAGTTTTAGCTTAGAGACTTAGCTTAGAGTTTTAGTTAGAGTTCTAGTTTATTTTTACTTAAGAGTTTTACCTTAGAGTTTTAGCATAGAGTTGAGGGGGGGGACAATAGATATTGATGACAATACTAAACTAACATAACCACAAAATTCCACATTATTACATAGAAATACCAAAACCATAGGTTAGATTAGGTTAGGTTAGAGGTTAGGTTTCTCCACGTTTAAGTTAGGTTAGGTTAGCTTATCTTGAGCGCTCATGATAAGCTAACCTAACCTAACTTAAACGTGGAGAAACCTAACCTCTAACCTAAGGAGGCCCTTTGGTGGTCCGTGGGGGCTTTTGGGCCCGGGGGAGACCTTTGGGGCTGGGGTATGGGACCTCACAACACTGTTCAAATGGAACTTGTGTATTATAACCACCACAGAGTTTCACCCCAAATCATCTTCTAAGTCATCTTCTAAAATCATATTCTAAATTGTCTCAAACTGTTTCGCCTAAATCATCTTCTAAAATGTCTCAAACGGTTTCGCCCAAATAATCCCCTAAAAGTAATTTCTGCGTGTTCCTTTTGTTTTGGCATCCCTGCGCTGTCACATTTGAAATTCCTAGGAAACCCTTTCCCGCGTTAATCTCTTCATCTCTAAGATGTTCCTAGCTACACTATTATGGTTTCGATAGAATATCAATTTATCACTCTCACCTAAAGATCGGAGAAGCCATATTTAAAAATAGAATATTAATTTATCTCTGTCACTAAAGACCATTTATCCCTCAGACCTAAAGATCAAAGAAGCCATAATGTTTCTTAATTCCCCTTTCGTAGATCAATAATTCCCCTCGATTATGCAAATCAATTTCTAAAAAATTTAGTTCCCCTCTTGTCATAGTCGATTATGTAAATCAATTTCTCGAAAATCCTCTCCCCTTCGTTTATGTAAATCAAGTTCTCGGAAATCCATTTCCCCCTCTTGTTCTAGATCAATACATCTCTCCCCCGTTAATGCGCATGTGCAAACTTCCCCCGGAGTCATTACACCTAGACGAACAACAAAAAATCAATTGACCTTGAAAGAGGTGTCATTGACCCGTTAGAATCAATAAACCATGAAAATACAAAAAAATGAGAAAAATCCTGTTTTTTCATTCTCAGTGACAAAAGCCATAAAAACATGCATAAATTATGTCCCTTTCGGAACTCATGATAAGTTCCTACTGAAGTCACCCTATCAAAATTTTTAGACAGCCATTTTGTTCAGCGTAGTCGAAAATCTATGAAAAATGTCTTTGAGGATGACTTAATCCTCCACAGCTCCCAGGGAAAGAGCTGCACGTTAGTAACGTTGCCCATTGTTTACATATAGTATTGGTTATTGGGAAGTAAACAGATGTTTTCAGGAGGGATTTTTTCTGGTGGGGGGAGGGGGATCAGAGAAGGTGTTTACGTTGTAGGATCTTTCCATGGAGTATGTTTCCATGGGGGAAGGGACATTGTCATTGAGGGGGCGTCAGATTTCCCATCATTATTTAAAAAAAAGATCAGGAATTAAATTAAAAAAAAAATAAGTTTTTTAAACCGAAGGTAGGAAGGAACATAAATACTTAAAACGAACAGAAATTATTGCGTATATGAGGAGGTTCGTCACCTAGTCAATACCTTGCTCTTTTTGCCAATTTTTTTAGTACTTTCAAAAGTACTAAATAATCTAATTCAACTAATTAAACAGCCTTTATTATTCTAATTAAACAGCCTTTGTGATTCAGGACTTTGTGACTCGAACAAAATTCGAACTTTAGCGTAAAGAGCGAGGTATTGACTAGGGGGGAACCCCCTCATATAGGTAATAAAATATATGTAATAAAAAAAACAATAAAAAAAACAAGCTATAATTGTCTTTTTATTTATTTTTTTTTCTCAGGGGTGATCGTATCGACCCAGTGGTCCTAGAATATAAAAGGGACGGCTCATTCGAACGGAAATTAAAAGTTCTAGCGCCGTTTTTAAGTGACCATAAAATTGAGGAAACTAGGCCGCCTCCAATGCTCATTTTTTTACCAAAGTCACCCGATCAAAATTTTGAGATTGCCATTTCGTTCAGCATGGTCGAAAAATACAATATTTACGTCTTTGAGGATCACTTAATCCCCCACACTCCCCGGGAGAAAATCTACAAGTTGTGAACTTTGTCCAATGCTTACATATAGTATTGGTTATTGGGAAGAATTAAGAAGCAGTGGCGGATCCAGAGGGGGGCGACGGGGTGCTCCCCCTAGTGTAGTCTAAAGTAATGTAATTTACTTAATTAATTCAAGTTTGCGTTAATTAGACTTGCTCCTAACGCAAGTTTATCAGATCAACCTATTTTGTGCCCCCCCCCCCTAATTTTTTTTGGATCAACCTATTGTGCCCCCCCCCCACTAAAAAAATCCTGGATCCGCCCCTGTACAGAAGTTTTTAGGTTTTTTTCGGGTTGTAGGAGGGAGGGTCGTGGTTTACGTAGGAGGATCATTTTATAGAGGACGTTTTCATGGGGGAAGGGACATTGCTATAAAGGGGGCGCCAGATTTTTCAGCACTATTTAAAAAAAACGACCTGAAATTAAATAAGAAAAAAACTATGTTTTCAACTGAAAGTAAGGATCAACATCAAAACTTAAAACGAGCAGAAATTATTACGTATATGATTCGGTTGGCCCCCTATTCATTACCTCGCTCTTTACGCTCAAGTTTTTCTGTACTTTCATCAGAGCTATTTATTTTAACAAGCAGCCTTTGTAATTAAGGGGTGATTCTTTAATAAATTGGGACAGAATTTGAACTTGAGCGTAAGGAGCGATTTATTGACTAGGGGGCGAACCCCCTAACATACGTAACAAAAATATGCGAATATAGAAGTTCGTTGCATAAGTTAATTTGTAAGTTACGTCAGATCAAAATTTTGAGAAAGCCATTTTGCCAAAACAAAGTAAAATTAATATACAAATTTCGTTTTAATTATTCATGTACGATGAGCCAAAATCAAAGCTTCATTAATTCAACAACATAAAGAAATTAAATATAAAAAAATTAGTTTTTTAACTGAAAGTAAGGAGCGACATTAAAACTTAAAACGAACAGAAATTATTCCGTATATGAAAAGGACTGTCCCCTCCAAAACGCCACGCTCTTTACACTAAAGTTTGACTCTGTCTCACAACTTTATTTTTTAAAACAATAAAAAAATTTATTATTCAGAATTTTTATTCGATAGCGACTTCGCACTCTTACAAACAAAATCGTAGTTTTGTGCCACAAAATGAAAGAAAATGCCACTTTTCAGAAGCGCGATCTTTTAAGCTACTAGAAAATGGCATTAGAACCTTTTTAATCACGTTTGCTTGAGCCCTCGTTCAATATTCTAGGACCATTGGTTCAATACGATTACCCATGGGAGGAAAAACAATTAACACGCATTCGAAATCTTTTTTTGAGGCTAAAATAAACAGTACCATATTTTTCTAGATAGGAGCATAAAACCTCTACGAAATGGTTCTTTCCTACGTTGAATATGACTTAGTAATTTTTATCAAGAACACTTGCATTTTTAAGGGGTTTTCCCTGTTTTTTCAAAAGTCAGGCAAATTTTCTCAGACTTTTAGCTTTTGATGGGTAACTTCAAACATAAATATGTTACATATTTGAAATCAATATAAAAGCCAAATCGTTTAATGTATTAATTGTTTAAAAACTCTTTTTTAGTTACTATTTTTTAGTAACTAAAAAGTAACTTTTTTAGTTACTTTTTTTGTGGTTACTATTAGCCTGAATCACTCCTTTTTTAAAAAAAGGGAGTATTTTGAAGGCTGCATTTTTATGTGTGTTTCCCTGTTTTATCAAAAGTCAGACAAATTTTCTCAGACTTTTAGCTTTTGATGGGTAACTTCAAACATAAATATGTTACATATTTGAAATCAACATAAAAGCCAAATCGTTTAATGTATTAATTGTTATCGAAACTCTTTTTAGAGTTGTGGTTAGTATTAGCCTGAATCACTCTTCTCTAACAGCTTCTTACAACAAACTGTGCAATAGAAAAATCATTTGATACTTTTTTCTAATTGTATATCTAATAAAATAGTCTTACTAATAGTGTACCGTATTCTTATAAAAACCTTGGCATAAGCCTAAAGAAGGGCCTGTAGAAAAGGATACATGCTAAGGAAACATATCCAACTTTATAATATACAGAATAATTATAGCTAACACATTTTGCATGCATCCCTGCTATATTTTACCCCCCCCCCCCTAATGGGCAAATATATAGCCCAAATTATATGTTCCCAATACATTATGCTAACCGTCGCTTTTTTTTTTCCGGTTCTTGTTTTGTCATAGTTGATTCAACTTACAGGTACACGAGTTGAATCAAGAGAGACGCGTTGGGAGAATAGATGGGAAATATATAATTTCGGCTATATATTTGCAAATTAGAGGGGTAAAGTATAGCGTGGCTTCATGCAAAATCTGTTAGTCACAATTAGTCTGTGTGTAAATTGTTTTCTTAACATGTTTCCTTCTCTAGGCATATAACACAAACTTTTTTCGTTTAAAACTTTCTATGGGTTTGCAAGTTTTTTTTCTATCTTTATTTGTAGGAAACTCAATCTAATGTTCAAACCGCATAACCGCGTTCAATGGAGGACACTAATTACCTTACTCAAATTTGAGTCATTGCAATTAACTGCCATCGATCGCACTAATTCCTGATACACCGTCGTCTATCGCAATATTTTTTAAATCTATGACACATTATTCTGAATAAATTCAAAAAATACCTCTTCTGAAGAATCACAGAAGTTGCAATAGCAATCATGCTTGGTAGAATTAATTTGCGAAACATTTTAAAGTCTCTTTTCAATGAGGAATTTTCCCAAGGAATAGCATCACAGAGTAAGTATTACAGTAGGCTGGCTGTTAGGCCAAGTTTTCATCTCTATTCTACTCTAAATTTGTTTGATAAATCTATATTGTGTAGGCTATACATTTATTTTATTATTCTATGGCTAGGCCTACTCAATTTTCCTGCTAATACTTTTTCAAAAGAGTTTAGGTAGGCCTAAATTTACACACATATTCACATAATTTAGCTAGGAAGAAAGTGATGGCATCATTTGATGCCTTTTGTTTTTGGCCTTTACAAATTCAATAATCAATCCTAGGACACATTTCATTTTGATTCCTGTTTATTCAGACAAAACTCCTGTCATTCATGGACATCAACAAGGGTGGGAAGACTATGGCCCTGCTGAAAATTTTGGACTATAAATTAATTATTAGGAAATTAAAGGAAAGAAAGCCGAATAGAGAAAACCATAGAAAAAATGTTTGTTCCCCTATTGTTGGCTGCCTGCCAATAGATTTGGACCCATAGGTAATAAGGAAAATATAAGTTCTAATTCATGACTGAGTAACCCCTAACCAGTTTTCTCCTCCTCACCTGAAAAATGTTTGTTAACTTCCCAATAACAAGTAAAACAAAGGGTGATTTTTAAAACTTCAAAACCTTTGCCCATGGTAGGGGGTCATTTTATCTCTAAAGACATGGTTATTGGGCCTTTCAATTATGCTGAAGAAAAATACTATCTCAAAATTTTGTTTTGATCATTTTGGGAAAAAAGTGGCATTTGAGGGGCTTAGTTACCCTCCAATTTGTTTGGCCACTTAAAAAGGGCCCAAGAGCTTTTCATTTCCAATAGAATGATTTGCAATATCCTGATATTCTAAGCCCTCTGGGTCAGTACAATCACCCCTGGGAAAAAACAATTTGAAACAAATAAAACACATCTGTGATTTATCTTCTGGTAAAAACCACAAAATTCCACATTTTTGCAGATATGAGCTGGAAACATCTGCACTAGAGTTCTTTGATATGCTGAATCTGATGGTGTTATTTTCATTAAAATTATATGACTTCAAGGGGTTCTTTCCCCCTTTTCTCAAAAATCAGACAAATTTCCTCAGTCTTGTAGCTTTTAATGGGCAAGACTAAACTTAATGAAACTAATATATTTGGAACAAGCATAATAAGCCAATTCTGTTGATATTTCTATGGATATCAAAATTCTGTTTTTTAGAGTTTTGGTTACTATTGAGCCATGCTGCAGTAAGTAAGTTACAATCCATTACCACAAACTGTTTGATTACTGATCAAAATCTAAACAAAGATCATTGAAATGTTGATTGTTTTTGTGTTACCAAAAGTATTGTACTCATAAAACTGTACAGTTTCATGAAATGTAATTAAAGAAATAGAAAAGGTTTTTCAACTAAAGTAAGGAGCAAGTTTAAGCTTAAAACAAATATAAATTTCTCTGTATATAACAGGGCAGTCCCTTTTTGACACCTTGCTCATTAAAAAAAGTTTTTTCGTGCTTTGAAACATATTTTTTTTCAAATTGTAAATTTTCTTTTAAAATTTTGAAAAAAGCCAAATTTCACAGTAAAGAGTAAGGAGATAAGAAGAGGAGGACAGCCCCCTTTGTACAAAGAATAAAATGTTCAAATCTGTTTCTTGCTTTTAGGTGAAAAGCTCTTTTTTTATTTAATTTCTGATTGTTTTCCAAATCCTACCCAGGCCTAACCAAGATATAATTTGAGGTACTGATCCCTTAAATTCCTGGTCAATTGCATTTAAAATGTGTAAATCAATAATAGTATGTTGGTTTAAAATTCTACATTTAAATTTTCAATTTTGGATAAAATTTGAATGTACTTAAAAAATTGGTGAGAAATAGTAATTTTGGTGAAAAGTTCATGGATATACATATCTTCATGTAAAGGGGGGGGGGCAGCCAATTCTGTTATGAAGGGTGAGGGAGCTGAAGTTATAGTCATTTCACAAAACCTTACATTGTCAGCAAGTTCTATCATACCTATGAAATCTTTATTAATGAGTAATCACCAGAAATCATCAATAAGCTTCAGCATCAATCTTCTTAGATTAGAGCTAAATCTTTCCAAGACGTTATGGATAATTGCTTCTTGTTTGACTTTTATTCTGTCATTTTGGTTGTTTATTTCCAACTTTTTCAACCATCTACCCTTTATCAATTACTTTTTAAGCATTCTACCTTTTTTCAACTTCTTTTTCAACCATCTGCCTTTTCAGCCATATCTAGTGTAAATTTGAAGTTCTAGGGGGGAGGGGCAGCAGACCCCCCTCCTCCCCCTCCATATGCCCATGCTCACACCCTCCTCATTATAGCTGATATGCAATTACACATCACCAAACTTAGCATAATTTCATTATAAATAAAGCAAATCAAGTTGGTTCAATCCAGTACTAACACCATGTGGCATTACTTCTTTTACAACTGGGAAGCCTAAAAGATAGTTATTGATACTTTTAAATCAATTAAATTCTCAGGATTTTAAATTGGTTGCAAATTTGTCCTCTTTGAGGTAGAGTTGTAGTTTGGTGCCCTAAACCCCCTAAACTGTCACCCAACCATCACTGCTGTTTAGTGTCTGCCCCTCCCCCCTGGAAAATTTTCTGCTGTTGCCCTTGCTGTCATTAGTAGAGTTCCACAGGGCACAATCCTGAGGCCCACATTGTTCAGCATATATATTAACAACTATTCAAATAACCAGGAAAACCCATTAACACTGTATGCTGATGATTGCAAGCTCCTAAGACAGGCCTAAATTAGCCCTAGTCCCTCTTCAATGCAAGAAGATTTAGATGAACTATCTAGATAGTCATCTAAGTAGGGTTTGCAGTTGCATATGTCAAAATGCAAAGTCCTGCATCTGACACCACAACCCTAGACAATCTTACCATATTGGAGGTGACCTACTTGAGGCTGTAAGTGAGGAGAAGGGTCTGAGGGTTATTGTCAATGAAAAATTCAAGATCCACAGCCACACACGAGCTCAAGTAGCTAAAGGAAACAAAGCCCTAGGGCTCATAAAACAAATACGTGCCACCAGGAAGCAGTGTGTGGTCATTAAGCTGTATAAAGCCACTGTACATCCATGTCTGGAATTTGGAATGACCCTGGTGTCTCTCCAGTATAAAATGGATGTTAAAGCACTTGAGAGTATCCAAAGGCAAGCAACCATGCTCCTACCAGCTTTGCAAGACAAGCCATATAAGGAACACCTTGTGTCCCTCAAACTCCCTACCCTAGTCTATTAAAGGTAGAGAGGGTATATGGTCACTACTTGCAAACTGCTCAAGAACAATCTCTCAAGTCAAGTTTTCTCCTCATCCCTTGCAAGTACAACAAGAGGTCACACAAAGAACCTGCAAGTCCACCATTTTCATCAACATGAGTTCCAGCAATTCTTCTCTGTATATGCTGTCCCTCATTAGAACAGCCTCTCCAAAGCCACCATCTATTCCCAAACCATAGATGCATTCAAGAAAGGAGCTGATCATGACTGGGCTGATGCAGAGTGCTGGCTAACCTGGGATGCCAAACCATAATCATGTCACACCACCAGCAAGATATTCCACAGGAGGCTCATCACCACCTTATCTCACTGGACATGCAATTTAAGGTAATTAAAGGGGCTCAAAATAGCCACAGTAACCCAAAGTTTAAAAATGTGCTTCTTAAAGAACCATGTACTGAGAAAATTTGTCATTTGTAGCTAGTTTAAGAATATGAATTGTTATTTTGGTACTTGTTAATTACAAAACATACTCAAGAAGAAATCTCTTAGGTTAGATCTGAGGAAACTGGTTTCATAGCCACAAAAACAAGTGACAGAATAGATGGGAAATATATAATTTGGGGTATATATTTGCACATTAGGGAGGGGGTGAGGGTAAAGTGTTTAGAAAGCATGAAGTTAGAAAACAATTCTTACTTCATAATATACCAAATAATTGTAGCTAATATATTTTGCATGTAGAGGTGCTGTACTTTACCCCATAGGCAGAGGGGGGCAGCTGCCCCTTTCCTAGAACTTTAAATTTATAATAGATATGGCTGATAAAACAGATGGTTGAAAAAAAGTATATAGCTAAAAAAGCAGTTGATAAAAGGTAAATGGTTGAAAAAGCTGAAAATGAACAGCTGGAATGAGAGAATAAAAGTCAAATAAGAAGCAATTATTCATAATATCTTGGAAATTTTTAGCTATAATCCAAGAAGATTAATGCTGAAGCTTGTGGATGAAATCACAAGCTATTAGGTTTTTGCTGATTACTTCTTAATATAAATTTCGTTGGTATGATAGAACTTACAGGCAATGTAAGGTTTTGTAAACTGCCAATATTACTTAAATCTCCCCCCTCCCCACTAATGTGCAAATATATAGCCCAAATTATATATATCTCATCTATTCTGTCACTTGTCTTTGTGTCTATGAAACTGATTTTCTCAGATTTAACCTAAACACAATTCTTTAGTGTGTATCATTTAATTAACAAGTACCATCATTTCTATTGTCATAATAATAAAATGTTAATTTGAATAGAAATTTGCATGAATTTAAATAAAAATTCTGAAACCCCTACAAAATAGTGTCAAATAAAAATAAATAAGTACACCGTTTTTGAAACCCTGAAAAGAAACTTACAACCAACTTTATATCTTAGTCTATAAACTGTAGACAAGGTTATAGTTTACTTTTTGAGGCCCCATCAAGAGCTCAAAATGGAATTGACCCCAGAAGTGATTTTTGAATTAGGAAGAGCATAGGAATAGGCATCAACATTCATTTTCTTCCTAGTTAAATTATGTGAATATGTATAAATTTACCTCCAAATATACTAATCTCTGCTACTACTACTACACTACCAACAAATCACTTAAACATCAAGCCACCCAAGGCCAACATAGCTATGCATGCTTTTACTCCATCCCAATCTATTCTAAGTCTCTCTCTCTCTGTACACCTTCCCAAGAAGTCCCAATTTCCTGTACTGATTTCCTTACAACCTGTTCCCTTTCCATTTGGAGATTAACTGCTGTACAAGACTATAGAGATCTGCTGACCTGGGTATTTCTCCATTATTAATCTGAGAGTATTGGTTCATCATCTTTGTGTCTTTCTAAAATTACACTTCTTTCCTCTTAAAACTTTATCCACAGCATCTCTGAGTAAAAAAAAAAAAATGTACTTACATGTTATAACAACCACATTAAGGAAGTGAAGTTACGTAAATCATAATGAAATATACCAAAATATGATGAAAATATAATATTTTAGTAACAAAATTATGGAAACTACAACAGAGAATTATGGAAAACAGGCTATCCAGAATGCATTATATTATATACCTAATATAACCTAACCACCTCTATATATTAAATATATAATTAAGATATACCGTCATAGATACTGTTTACCTCACTCAGGCTAAGCTGATTATCTCCAAGTGGACACAGAAAACCAGTTTCAGTACAGATCAAAAACAAAGTGTGGTTACTATAACACATGAGTACCTAAAATAATATCATCACACTAATTAATTTGCTTTGTTCAGAAACCATCATGCTAAGTTATTTGCTTCCTAGAGAAACCAAATTAATGCCCCTTCCTCACAAAATAAATTTTCCTTGACTTCCAAAGTGTCACAAACTTTTTCATTCTTTTCTATATCTTTTCCAGTAACTTCATTATGGTTTAACAAATTTTCAAAATGTTAGCGTTTTTCCATCTTGGCTTTATGTGGCAATACAACTAACTTTTTGTAAGAATTGAGAATTAAAATAATGTACACCTGCAAAATTAGCAAACCTTTTTTTATTGGCTAGCCTATGGGCATATATGGTCCCTCAGAGGGAGGGTGTGAGGAGGCTAGGATGCAATTTTGACAAAAGTTTTTATTATATTTGGAAATAGAGTAAATCAAGGATCTAATAGCCCATAGTTTTATTAAAGCTATTTGATTTCAATGTTACAAGATAAATTTAAATTTAGCATTTAAATTGATGCTTTTCTTCAAAATCTGCTAGTAACAAAATGATAAGTTATTTTTTAAAAAAATGTTACAGTACTCATTTTATAGATTATATCATTATTATGATTATGGTATTATTATGTAATTAATACAGATTAGGCATATTATAAAAAGGAAATTATTGTTTATAACCTATAGGAACATTGGTCTTTCTAGAGTATGCTTACTCTGACAGAGCACTCAGATTTTTTTAGTCTCAAGCACCTGTCATAAATCTATGGTCTAGGACTTTATGCTAATTTTTTAATGTATAAAGTTTATATTTCCAATGTTTCTCTAGTCTCTTTTTGAAAATGTTTAACACAGGGGCTGTTATTGCCTCATATATCTTAAATTGCACTTACTAGCAATAAAATGACTGGTCCAATCATTTATGCTGCACAAGCTATTCATGAGTATGATGCCCTATGATGAGCTTTTGCTGTTCCTTTTTTTTTTTTTTTGGTAGAAAGTCCTCTAGTTGATGGGTAATTTCGGGTTGAAAAAAAGCTTCAAGTCTTGTTCCTATCAAGTCCATTTTTGCATTTAATATTTGAATTTGATCTCCCTTATGCTGATATTACCCTGTTGTAGCATAGTAAATTAATGCTCTGCTTGGCAATACAGGGCCCAGCGTTTGATCCCTGCTGTAGCAGGGTAGAGCAACAAGCTTGGTATCTGTCCTTGTAAAAATGGCTATATGGCTCTGGAGAATTTCTATTTTTTTTTTTCCTTTTATGTTGATAATAAACCAAAGTAGGCAGTCTCAGGACTGTAAACCTTGCTTCTTAAGAAAGATATCTCCTACCTAGAACGTGTTGTATTGTCCTTTGTTGTATTGTTTCAATCTAAATAAAGTATTTTATAATGTAACACTGCCAACATTAAAGATGGTATTACACAAAAAACTCAAGCAAGGACTATAACCCAAGCCACCAGGTCAAAAAATGAAGGAACGAAAGAGCATGAGCAGTTGCTCTGAAGATAACATGGACTAAAAAGCCTGGCTGATGAATTTAACACTCAAAATAGGCCTATTGACAATACCAGGAAGAATGCCTGGAAAATTGACATTATTTCCACAAAGGTGGCACTTCTATACACAAATACTGATTAGGAAGTAAACAATTGGTTATGTTTGTTGTGGAAGTCAAGTCAAAATGAAACATAGCAGTCCAGGATAGTGAGATCTTTCTTCCAGATTATCAGATTGCAGCAACTAACATGCAAGAATCTGGTTGGGAAAGTGCAATTTATGTGAAAGATAGTGTTGAATGCCAGCAAACCTCAGACACCACCAGTATAATCAGTGGATGTGCATATAGATCACCCTCTCAATCAGCAAAAAATAACCATTAGTCACTTTAGTATCAGCATAGGCCACTTCCACAGTTGATAAGAGTGACCATATAACACTTCTAGTCAATCTGACCTTTAATCAAAACCATCTGCACTGTCACCAGGAGACGGAAATGAATGCAAACCAATAAGTCCAAGCTTAAAGAAATTATCCCACAAATCGATTTGACTATCTCCAATAGTAGAAATTTGTAGCAATAATTATGAGCTCTTTTGCATGCATAGAAAATTAAATGTTCCTGTATACAAGAACTCTGCCACAAATGGGCTCAAAGCTTAAAAGATTGATTAATATAAAAAAATAAACAAATTAAGAGGACTAAAGAACATGACATGGAAATAGAGTCAACCAGAAAAGAAAACAATTGGTTTAGGAACAAGATAAGAGAAGCAACTAGATTAGTAAAAAAAGAACAAGAGAGAAATATTGATCATGAAGCAAAATGAACTCTGAATAAATTCTGGGAGCTTTTAATAACAAGGTTGACCAGTGTGTGTGTAACTGAACCCCAAGCAACTGAACCCCTGTAACTGAACCCCCGTGTAACTGAACCCCCGTATAACCGAACCACCGTGCAACTGAATCCCTGTATAACCGAACCCCCGTGCAACTGAACCCCCCTGCAATTGAACCCTCGTGCTACTGAACCCTCTTGCTACTGAACCCTTGTGCAGCTCAATCCCATTTAACTAAACCCCCGTGTAACTGAACCGCCATGTAACCGAACCCCCGTGAAACTCAACCCCCGTATAACCGAACCCCCGTGCAACTGAACCCCCGGGCAACTGAACCCTCGTGCTACTGAACCCTCTCGCAACTCAACCACCGTACTTACATTGGGTAAAACACAATAGGGTTATGAACCATAGTTATTTAACTATGGTATAGTTATTTAACCTTTAAACTGTTTTAAATAAAAAGGCCGTCCCAAAATTTAGATCGGATGTATTTGGAGGAAAAATAGGGTGGGATGGAAGCCTTTCGATCACTTTTAACTCTGAAAAGTGCACTGGAAATTTCGATTTACAATCGAATGAGCCCCCCCCCCCAAAGTTCACACAAAATTTTTTCTACAAAAACCTTATGTGTTAGCAATGAGCAACTAGCTTAACTTGCAGCCCTTGCCCCAGATGCTGCTGGTGGGGTTGTTAACCCCAAAGGCATGGTTATTTGATCTTCAGACTATTTTGAACAAAATGTTTATTTTATTTTGATTGGATGTATTTGGGGGGGATGTCTGTTAAGAGGGAAAGGCTGATTGTCCTGTGATTACCTTTGATTCTTCGAAATTGAACTTTCAATTTCCAATCGAATGAGCCTCCTTCAAAGTTTTTACGATCATCCCTTCTATAAAAACCTTAAATTTTAACAATTGGCAACTTGCAATAACATACAGATTGCTGATACAGGTGTATCAGCAATTTTTTTTGGAACAGCTTAGCGTATCAAGATGAAACTTCTGGGGCATCTACCTGCTACAACTGCTATTAATACTGCTACTACTACTACTAATTCAACACTATTATTACTTCTACTGCTCCTACTACGACCTCTGCTACTATCAAACTAGCACTATTAAGGCTACGCATATCAAGTTAAAAATTTGACAGAATGAGGTATTTGAGGTGGAACTTGAACTAAATCAAAAGACACTATGTGCATGCAGATTTTCAAAATGGCATATCTCAAAAACAGATTTGTGTATTAAGTTGGAACTTTCAGAGAGTGCTTAAAGGGAAAGTCAATTCACCAAAAGGAAATATGTGCACGCTCAGGCCTGGATTTACCACTTGGTCCCTAGGCCCGGACCTAGAAGCGTATAATGCTAGCACGAGCAATAAATTATCACTGAGTAATTTTTTCCTGACAAAAACTGGACTGATGTGATTTATCGTCGCCTGGTGCACTCTGCCGCCACGCTGCCTATTCACAGAAAAGTGACTTTAAAACAACACAGGAATTCCATGGTCACTTATAAACTGTCAGATGTCTCCCAAGAATGGTAGCTGAGAGTTCGGTATTACCCCTCTCTTTCATCACTTTTCGCTCATCAGTTGTGTTCTGTTAACACACAGTTACATGGTTACACACAGTTACAGTTACATGGGGGTTCAGTAACACGGGGGTTTAGTTAAATGGGGTTGAGTTGCACGGGAGTTGAGTTGCGCGAGGGTTCAGTTAAAGGGGGTTCAGTTGCATGAGGGTTCAGTAGCACGAGGGTTCAGTTGCACGGGGGATCGGTTATACGGGGGTTCAGTTGCACAGGGGTTCAGTTACATGGGGGTTCAGTTACACGGGGGTTTAGTTAAATGGGGTTGAGTTACACGAGGGTTCAGTTGCATGAGGGTTCAGTAGCACGAGGGTTCAGTAGCACGAGGGTTCAGTTGCACGGGGGTTCAGTTGCACGGGGGTTCGGTTATACGGGGGTTCAGTTGCACGGGGGTTCGGTTATATGGGGGTTCAGTTACAGGGGTTCAGTTACAATGGAACCATGGGAGCAGGGCTTGGAGGCTCCATTATTGGTGACTCCACATTTGTTTGCTTTAGAAGCGTTTTATCAAGCCTTCAAGGCAAGATAAACACAATTGTTATGTAAAAAACCCAAAGTTTTAACTTTTTTGGTATATTAGGAAAGGTGACCTAATACACTTTGGAAATAAGAGCAATTTTTAGTATTTTGAGGCCCAAATAAGATATAGGAACCCAGAATAGACTAAGCATCAAAAGTATATCTTCCAGTAGGTTAGGTTACGAAAACCCATATAACAAAGATGTTCCATAATGCCTTTGGAATTTCCGTAATTGAATGGATTAGATTTCTATAACTTTCAATCTTGCACCAATCCTTTGGCTTTACTGAAAAATATTTCAGCTGCAGAAATTCAAAAACTGTTGTGGGGTATTTTTGACAAACCAACATCCCCATTTCAAACTTGGTTTGGTAGAGTACTTTAATCCATTTGTTTGTTTGGTTCTCAAGACACTTAAACATTTGTGATATTTTCTGTTTTTTGGATAAAAGGGAAAAGTTTTTTTTCCTCTTTTTGCTTGCAGAAGCTTTTTAAAAATGTATGTTTTTTATATCAAATTTGTTTTATACTTATCTTAGAAGCCTCAAAAAACCCTTCTCCTTTATGGGCAACTGGTCATTTATAATAGCTGAAGAACCAGAAAACTATTTATGTTTTTTTTTTACTTTCCAATAAAGATTTATTATGGTTTAGTTTATTTCCACATTTAGTTTTCAAGATGTTGCACATTTGACATATTTTCAAATTTGTTCCAAAAAAAGGAAACAAAAGTTAAATACTTTTTTTTTCAAAGAGTTTTTTCCTTTCGAGTTGTATCTTCGTATAGAATTGTGAAAAATTATCCAATTAAATCTGAACTTATGAAAAATCCTTTGATTACTATACCACCTTGGCAAAAACAACAAGACACGTACATTAATGAAAATGCAAAACCTTGTTTATCTGGCACATCTTGAATATTAAACAATGGGCTGAAACCTGATCAAGAAAGAATGAAATGGTCACAATATGCAAGACTGTACAGTTAAGTACGAATATATGTTATTTAATTGCTTCAGCTGTTTGTAGATCTATTGGCTATTTCTCTTAGATTTTCTAGAATTGTTTTTTGATTCGTTCTTTTATTTTTAGTCTTTAATTCGATAATTTTTTAAATAGTTTTGTTTGGTTTAACATTTTTTGGATAATTTTATTTTTTCTTTTAATTTAAAGCATCGTTTTAATTATTTTTAGCTCATTTTATAGACTAGCTCATGATTAAATTTAGTTTAAATTAGATTTAGTTATTTAATTGTGAGATCTAAAGTTCAAAAATTACAAAATAATAATTTAATTTATTTTAGGCAAGTCTTTATTGGAAGCACCTGGGTTCACTCTCTGTCAGACTGCTGGTGTGAAAAATATTCAACCTCCTCCAACGTTTGACCATGGTATGTTATTGAAACTTAAAGCTTTAGTCTTTATTATAGTAATTTCGTCATGTTTTCTATTTGTAATTGTATTGCAGTAGCTTAGAAGTAAAAACAAAAATTAAACTGTCATTAAAAATGATTTTTGTTCCTTTCTCCATTACAGTGGTAAAAGGTAAGGTAAAGAATACAGCATTGGACTTTACAGTCCCTACTGGCAGTGCTGATCTCCGTTTCTTGGTCCTTCAGCCAGGAAGTGCAATGGGGGGTTGGGGGCCAACCATCCTGTGCTTTACGAAAAATTAAGCCAGAAAAAAACGGTTTTAATTTTAATAAATCAGTGAAACATTAAATAACAGCAAATAAACACTTAATTTAAAAAACACTCCCAATATTTCGGCCCCACGTCCGGGAGCCTTTCTCAACGAAAAAAAAACGGAAAAATGTTCTTTTAAAAAATAACAAATAGAAATACAACAAATAAGTACACAAAGAGAGAGAGAAAAATATAAATAAATAAGTAGGAAACAAATTCATATATCAAACAAAGCTTCCAGCACTGGCGTATTTAACGCAATAAAGAAAAGCGAATGTCTATATTGAGAACATGCGTCACTCTCCTCTTACAATCAATGTATAAATTGAAATATATCAAAAAGTGAAGAATAATTAACCTGAACAAGCAATAAAGGTCACCTTACCCCCTGTCCATAACCCCTAATTAAATCTCACAGGTTAATCAACAAATTTATGAATTATAAATTGAATGGATTTTTTTGGGTGCAAGTTTAGCTGCAGTTCCTTGACTTTTCCCAGCATTTACCCCGTTCTAACCTTTGTTCGCAAGGTGTCATTTTTTCAGAACAATTACTAAAATATCCCTTTAAGACCTATAGTTTCAACAACTAATTCACCAACGGTAAAAATCAAAAAATGGGTAGCAATGACACTTAAAACTTTATTATATCTCCAAGATTCGTATATAAAAAACTCGGAATTCTTAAAAGATAAACTTATAAATATTGAAATATCAGATGAATCTAGATTGTTTAGTTTTGATATAAAATCAATGTATACGTATATACCTTTTGATAAATATTTTATTATTTTATCCAAAAAACTTGATGAACATAAAAATGAGATAGAAGAATTATCTGCAGGAATCGAAATTGAAACTATATTAAGTTTAGTTAAAATAACTAGTAGGTACGCTAATTATTTTACAATTAGAGATAATTTTTACCATCAAATTAGGGGATTAGCAATGGGAGGACCCTTAAGTCCGTTGTTAGCAAATATCTATGTAGAGTATGTAGAGACTTTGCCTATAGAAACATATTTTTTAAAACCTAAATTTTGGGGCAGATATATGGATGATGTTTTAGTTATTTGGAATTATGGGGAATCACAAATTGAAGTTTTTTTGGAACATTTAAATAATTTGGGAGGAGAATTAGTTTTTACAATTGAAAAAGAAACAGAGAATAAGTTACCGTTTCTGGATATTTGGATCCATAGAAATAATAATGAACTAGCGTTTTCAATTTACCGTAAACCGACTAACAACAATCGTTATTTGTCTTTCACATGAAATCATCCGATCCAAGTAAAAAGGGGTGTGGTTATTTCTTTAGTTGATAGGGTATTAAAATTAGAGTCATCAGAATACATGAATAATGAACTAATTTTTATTACGGATATTCTAGTAGGTTATGGATGTCCGAAAATATGATTTCTCAATAATTGAAAAAAGGAAAAAAAAAGTTAATGGAACCTGTAATATTAGAAGAAGATGGGTCAAGTCAAGAAACAAATTACATAACTTTGCCTTATATCCCAATGTTGTCCCAAAAATTAAAAAGAGGATTAAAAAAAAACAAAAAACATGATATGAAAACAGAATTTAAATCAGGATAGACTATAAGTTCTTTGCTAAATAATGGAAAAGACAAGGTACCGAGAAATATACAAAGGTAGTATACAAAATTCCATGCTTTTTTGGTAAATTTTATGTGGGAAGAACACAACAGAATTTAGGAAATAGGCCACAGCAACACAAAAATGCCATAGATTGCTCTCTAAAACATAATAAAAAAAAACGGAAACGTTTGAGTCAGCTGTTGCAGAACATGTATATAATTTTCCTCATCACAGTATTTTATTTGATCAGACAAGAAATGTAGACACGTCTGTAGGGCTTTTGCAAAGTTTCAGAAAAATTATAGAAATAAAAAAGATTATCTATGTCGGTATTAGTATCAAAAGAGATGAAGGGGAATTTAGGATAAATTCAATTTATAATAGTTTAATTAAAAAGCAGGTAAAATATTCAACCAGTACTGATTTTAATAATTGTTCTGAACAAAATGATAACCTTGCGAACAAAGGTCAGAACGGGGTAAATGCTGGGAAATTCAACGAACTGCAGCTAAACTTGCAACCCAAAAAATCCATTCAGTTTATAATTCATAAATTGGTTGATTAACCTGTGAGATTTACTTAGGGGTAATGGGCCGGAGGCAATAGCGTATCCAGGGGGGGGGGCGGAGCGGCCCCCCCCCCCCCCCGAAATTTCTTTTCTTTTTTTAAGTGCCAATATAGTAAGTTCCGAAATATTCACGCTTTTAAGTTATTTGCAACACCCGTTCTTTTTTTCATTTCTTGCTAAATGGCTATCCATTTCTCCAGCAAGCTTATATCATTATTTTATCATCAAACGTGCAATCGCCTCCTGTAATCAAACAAGATGTCAAGAAATTTTTCTCACTATTTAACCCCCGCAGCTATAAGCACTAGCTTCTCTGCAATGAATGAATTGCGATAAGGAATCGGATTAAGAGGGGATAGTTCATTCAAAGTTTCAAACTCTGCTATATATCCAGTGTCACGGAAATGTCACTAAGCATTGAAACGGAAATGTCACGTGAGAGGAAAGAAAAAAATTACCTTAAATTACCTTAAATCGCATGTCCAGTGAGATAAAGTGGTTTAGAGCCTCCTGTAGAAATCTCGCTGGTGGCGTTTCAAGGTTATGATTTGACATCCCAGTTCAGCCTCCATTCGGCGTTGGCCCAGTCTTGATCAACTCCTTTCTTGAAGGCATCTAGAGTTTTAGATTGGACGGTGGCTTCGGATAGGCTGTTCCAGAGTGGGACGGAACGGACTGAGAAGAACTGTTGGCGCTCTCGCTTGATGCAACGGGGGGCCTGCAGCTTCTTGGTGTGTCCTCTTGTGGTAGTTGAGAAGGACGGGGAAAAGACATGACTTAATAGGTCATTTTCTTGCAACTTACGAGTTGCAATTACGTCTCCTCTTTTCCTACGGTATACTAAGGTAGGGAGTTTGAGTAAGGTGAGACGTTCCTCGTAAGATTTGTCTTGGAATGCAGATATAAGCTTAGTTGCTCTTATTTGGACACCCTTAAGTACTTTCACATCCATCTTATAGTACGGAGAGGCTAGGGTCATGCCAAACTCCAGGTGAGGACGGACCATGGCTTTGTACAGTTTCGTAATCACTCCCAACTTCCTGGTTGTAAATGTTCGCTTTATGAGGCCAAGGGCTTGGTTTGCTTTTGCAACTTGAGCTCGTGTGTGGCAGTGAAACTTCAGCTCATTGTCAACAATAACCCCCCGGTCCTTCTCCTCACTGACTGCCTCAAGCTGGGCGTCTCCTATGTGATATGCAAGTTTTGGATTATTGCGTCCAAGATGTAGAACTTTACATTTTAAGGCATTGAACTGTAGACACCAATCCAATGACCATCTAGATAGTCTGTCCAGATCTTCTTGCATAGTTGATAGATTTAGGTCGTTCTGGGCCAGTCCTAGGAGCTTGCAGTCATCACCATATAGCGTCAAAGGATTCTTCAGGTTCGTTGTACAATTATTGATATACATGCTGACAAGCCTAATTAGTTCTAGTTAGTTCTTGTAGTCAGATACTAATATGAAACTCTTGCTTTACTTGAAGAGCGGTTTCTCGGGTTTTCTGTTTGCGGAAATCTCACCGGCTCTGCAGTAGCGAAACAAATCATCGGCCAATGCATTATGTTCGGCTTAAAATGGAGAAATTTGAGGGGGTTGGTTTTGATGGGGCCAGCAACATGTCAGGCTGCTATTCTGGTGCACAGGCAGAAATTAGGAAAAAATATCCGCATGTGATCTACACCCACTGTGCATCGCACAGCTTAAATTTGGCTTTATGTAAAACTAGTAGGGTAGGACTTATTAGGTCAACCTTTGCTACTATACAGTAGATTATATCATTTTTATCATCCTCACCAAAAAGAACGAATATGTTTGTAGAAGACGTCGCTGTCGTTTGTCCCGATAGTCCTGTGAGGAAGCTTGTGAAGTTGTGCGAAACGAGATGGGTGGAGTGTCACGATTGCTTTTTAGTTTTTATGTCTTTGTATTGTGCGATTATTTCCGTACTTGAGGAAATAGTTGGTAACATACGGTGCGATACGGAAGTTATTTCAAAAGCGAATGCGTTGGTTTCAGCAGCAACCGAACTTAGTTTTATGTTCACGATGGCTATGCTAGAGTTTTTAAGTGCCATAATGCTCTCTGTCTCTAAGGCGCTGTAAGCCGAAGATTTAGACTTAGTTGAGTGCTGTCGGCATCTTAAGCTATGTTCTGATACTTTACTGCAGTCAAAACAAAATAATTTTGAAACAATTTTTCAGAAAGCCTATGAGCTTGCACAAGAGTTAAGTGTGGCTCAGACTGTTCCAAGGTCTATCCGCCGAAAGTCCATCAACGATAATGAGTCCATCAAGGTTTTTTATCGCGAGTCATTGTTCAAACCTTACTTTGCTTCACTTATTGAAGAATTTGATCAAAGATTTTTGTGCCATCAGGAGGCATCTTTCAAAATCGGAAGGCTTTTGCCAGCTAACAGCGAGTCATTAAAAATTAATGAATTTGTGAACGCTGTTGCTGTTTACGAGGGATTTCACGGGGGTAGACGTGCGCTCGAATGTGAGTTAGTCCTTTGGAAACAGAAGTGGCTCGGAATGTCGGAGAAACCATCAACTGTTGCTTCGACTCTTGCGTCATGCGATACAAAATTTTTCCCATTCATCCGAAGGCTTTTGACGATTTTTCAGGCAATACCAGTGACTACCGCTTCTGCTGAGAGGAGCTTTAGCTGTCTTAAGCGATTAAAAACCTATCTGCGGAGCTCAACGGGCGAGGAGCGTCTGAACGGACTTGCTCACATGACCCTGAACCACGATATCCAGGTCGATGCTGACCAAGTTTTTGATCGATTTGCAGCCAAAAAAGACCGGCGGCTGTTACTGTGAGAGGTTAGGTCGTCTTTCGTTGCTCGTTTCTCTAAGTGCAGTTGATTCTGTTTTTTAAACTTTAATTGTGCTTCATCCTCTGTAGACAATGTTAATATCAATACATTTCTTGCTTTCATGGCTGCTATATTAGGTGGACTGAGGCCCCCACCCTTCCGAAACCAAATTCTGGGCAACTGTCTTTGATATAATATTAGTTTTTATTTATTTGGTTCTCTAAAACAAGGGTCCCATAGGCAAATATAAGGTAATGCACTTCTTTTTTTTATATTTTCTAAATTCTGCCGCTTCGTGGCAGTTCCAAAACATCTACTCTCCCAAAATAGAAACTCTCACTGCTTCTAACTTTTTTTTTTAATTTTGACTTTGTTGGCAAAATTTTGTCATCCATTCTCAAACAAAAAAAGTCTACAACTAGAAATACTCATGACAAGTGTGTACTTTTCATTTCTTTACCTAGCTACCCCCCCCCCCATACCCCCCGCCTGAAATCTTGCACTATGATAGATAATTTTCTTGCTCATATGACTGTTATAAAAAGGTAGACTACCCCCCCCCCCCCCCCGAAACAAAATCCTGGATACGCCACTGGCCGGGGGTTAGGTGACCTTTAATATTTGTTCTGGTAAATTGTTCTTCAATTTTTGATATATTTCCATTTATACATTGATTGTAAGAGGAGAGTGACGCATGGTATCAATACAGACATTCGCTTTTGTTCATTGCGTTAAATACGCCAGTGCTGGAATTTTTGTTTAATATGTGAGTTTGTTTCCTACTTATTTATTTATATTTTTTTCTCTCTCTCTTCGTGTGTTTAGTTGTCGTATTTCTATGTGTGTTATTTTTTAAAACAACATTTTTTGTTTTTTTTTTCGTTGAGAAAGGCTCCCGGACGTGGGCCGAAATATTCGGAGTATTTTTTAATAAATTGTTTATTTGTTGTTATTTATTGTTTTACTGCTTCATTAAAATTAAAACCCGTTTTTTCTTGCTTAGCTTTTCGTAAATGGAAAAGCAGTGTGGTCTAAGAAATTATTTATCATGTGCTTTCTCACACCCTTCAATTACAGTGGCTTATCTTAAAAAAAAAACAAACAAAGACGAAATTTAAACTTTAGAGATTAATTTTAAAAAAAATGTGTACGAAAAGTTAAAAATCTACATGAATTGCACTGAAAGGAAGATGAAAAACATTGTAGGCTATACAGATACCACTGACTAACAAGGAAATTCATCAAAGGATTGGCCAGCCACTTGTCACGGATATTCTTTGGAAAAAACGCTGGTCCTATTTTGGACACGTGCTGCGGATGGGCAATCCGAAAGTCGTCGCCCTAACATAGCACACAGCTAGAAACCCTACGGTGGCCGTAGAAGAGGTCGTCTAAAGAATACCCTGCGCTGTTCACTATACCAAGATCAGAGGATGGCTGCAACGTCACTGACACCTAAATGGAAGGATGCCATAGTGTTATCCGCACGTGATGAATGAAGAGTCTTCGTCGATGCCCTACAAGCCACAGATGGCACTGGAGGGACTAAGGTCTAAGGCAAGGGTTAGCGTGGTCCTTGTTTTTTCACTTCAGAATTATAAACCTCCCACCCTGCCATTTTTGTCTGCATCAAAAGTTAACAACATGGGCAAAATTTTTCCAAGTTGGTCAATATTTAGGGTATGCTCAGTTCAAGTGAAGTTTATCTATCTTTCGGTAATTGATAAAAATTACACACTACAAAGTCATGCTGGGCCTGGGCTGTCAGAGGTTTTGGCATGCCCTTGAAGGATTGTTGACTTGTTAGAATCAGGAAAACGTTTGTGATGCTATTTGACTACTTGCAGAGCAAATTGCACCTGGTCTTCATTTTTTGTTAGCAGCAAATTGTATTCCTGCATAAGGGCAACTCCACGTTCTGCTGTGTTTTCCACTACTTGTAGTTCTCTGACAATTGCTTAAGCCTTCATATAGGATTCATTATCCACCCGGGTCTCAAGATCTGTAGACAAGAAACAATCTGGAATGGAAAGGATATGGAAGAAGTTCCTTGTATTGTGTGTAACAAAGCCCTGTAGATTCTTTTTGGTGACTGTAGTTCTGTCCACAGTGAAGCCCTTCGGTGGGTCCTCCGTTCCTTCATGCCAAAGTGCTTCGACTATTGCTCTTTTTTCAGCTGCATCAACACCCCTGTCAAAAAATGCCCGTACTATCAGTTCTTCACTAAGATACCACAGCTGCCCACACACTTTCTTCAGTGCACCAGTTACTGCTGGTGATCCACAAGTGAGGAGACTCTTCAGAAGCATTAAATTATTGGCTGGTGCTGCTGTTGGTAGAGGAGAAAGGAACCGCGATTTAACATAGCTTCCTACACCAAAAGCACGGAAGTTGTTTAGACCAATGATTTCACGATCTGTCAGCTTGAAGCAGAATCTCTGAACATGTATATTTTCAATGCATAAATCAGTCGTGCCATGAAACGAGCATGATGACGGGCTCCTAGTTTCCTGAACATCACACCACGAGCCGGAAGGCCACCAATGAACAGCAGGGAAAGGTCGATGAGCTCACAGTAGTGTTTACGTTGGTGACAAATACCCGGCCGATTAATCAGAAAGGTCTTCCTATCATCCAGGGCATCAACCACAGCTGCAGCAATGACCAGAACCTCAACACCAGGCTTGTAAGTAGCATACACAATGTTTGGCCAATAGGCTTTGAACCGTTTGAACAGCTGGATGTAACGGCCACTTGAAGGTCCTATTGTGATGCTGAATGCCTCTTCCGGTATTAATTCATGGATGTGGTGTATGCTTGCAAGATGCAAAACACTTCTACCAAGATGCTGTTCAAACAGAGTACAGGCACCGTTCATTCTGCCGGTGTTGCTCGATGTTGTATCAAAGCTGAGAGCCTTGATGTTGTCTACAGTGCCCCGGTCAGACACTGTGTCCATCATTGCATCTGCCATGCCTTTACCAGTACCTGAAGCCAGCTTTGGTATACAAAGCAGTTGTTCTGTTCCAGATCCAGAAACAATTATCGGAAGTCGGTCAACTTTTTCATCTCCAGTGAGGTCTTCCATAAACTTTCCATCCCAGTGAAGAACCATTGGCTTCTGGGGATTGAAATCAGACTTCAACTGAGATGAAAATATGACACGATGCTTCTGACAGTATTGTCTCATAGATGATCTGTTGATGCTGAAATCCTGAACGTTGCCACCTGTCGCTTGAATTATTGGGGCAATGATCTGGACTGCTTGCCTGTCACTTGTCTTTGTGCGGTCTAGGGATGACAGGAGTGCAGGAGTTAAAATGTTAGTTCTTCAACGTTTTCGTTTTGGTATACATGGTTGTTCGATGGCTTCACTGCCGATTCTTTGTAATACTTCCATGTCTGCATCATCATTACTAGATGATGAATCAGAAGACTCCAATAGCACAGTTCGATCCAGATTTGCTATGTCAAGTTGCTGTTTCGTCTTCGAGTGAAACTGGCTTTTTTGTTTATTTTTCTGTACTTTCTCCTTTTTTGTAAGTAACACGTCAACCCCTGCCATAACCCCTCGCCTTCCTTTTTCCCCCTGGGCCAACAAGAATTGCTTGTCTTCGTCAATTTTGATGAGCTGTAACGCTTCCTGGTGAGCTACGTCAAAGAGATCATTGAAAGCTTCCTTAAATTCTTCCTCATTGGCTATCAGAGTTGCTGTCCTCCTTGCTTTGTTTTTCTTCAACCCTTCCCATCTCTGCACTAAAACTTCAAGTTGGGCAACTGCATGATCACTCCGGCGCATGGGTATTCTGGCTTTCTCCCAGAACATTTGAACGTCCTTAATTACTGATACTTCTGTACATGTTTAGTCTTGGCTACTTTCAGCTTTGTGACATAGAGCCTGAGAACATCACCAATCAATGACAATTATGAACCATATAGATCTTCCAAAGCTGAACCAAGCAGGTACACGTCCTGTTTACTGCGTGTGGATGTATAAATCGCCACGACCGACTGTAAAACAAAATATTTTATTTGAAAATGCACAGACATCTAATTGATTATTAATATATTACCTTGAATCCCTTCAGCTATCTCTTTATATAACTCATAACACCTGTTTTGTGTTAGAATTCACAATAAATACACAATTAACTAATAAATATATGCCCT
Source organism: Artemia sinica (assembly GCA_027921565.1). Lineage (NCBI taxonomy): Eukaryota > Metazoa > Arthropoda > Branchiopoda > Anostraca > Artemiidae > Artemia > Artemia sinica. The sequence continues at coordinate 31,471,353 of CM051259.1, read as the reverse complement.
GAACCAATGATTTTCTTTATATACACCCGATTTCTATAACATTCGGGTATAATCAAAATTCGGGTAAATTGAGCATACCCCAAACATGATGTTATCCTAAAAATAAACGACACTTTTTTTCTATCATAGAAGACTAGTTTAGGATGATGGGAGGCAGGAAAAACAGATTTTTTTTTTTTTTATATATACATAAGGACCACCCTAGTAAGGATACATATACCACCTGAAGACGGCTAAAGGATATTAAGGATAGTGAGCCTAATTTGTCCAGCCATCAATATTTTTTATGCTAAGTTACCGGTCAGGCATGTAGACATGATTTTTTTTTTTCTTGAAAGGGGTAGCGATAATGAAAACATTAATTTATTCTTTATGCTGAATAATAAGTACCTAGAAATTCGATAAAGTTTATGATACGGGGGGGGGGACTCCCCCTGCATGTATCCATGAAACCAGTTATATGGCCACAATATCAGTGATCAGCTGATGGAGCTTCATTGATTCTACTAGAAACTGTTTTTGCCAGTTATTATGATCAATTACTTCAAATTAATTCATGTGCAGTCAATTCAGGTTCTATTTTTAGTGAAAAACAAGGTTATGCTTATAATTGTACTTACAAGGTTATGCTTATAATATAATTATATAATATTTACGTACCGTGACATTTAATTAATTATGTACCTTTAGTCTGTGGTTTCTACCACAGAGCATCAACCAAAGAGCAAATTTATGTTGAAATTCACTCAACGTTGCCTGCCCTAAGGGATCTCACGGGTATTGGTTGGGGAAAACGAAGTTTATCCGAAATATGTGTAACTATAGGCTCTTCTTCGTGAATTTAGAAGGGTGTGGCCGTTATGGCTACCACAAAACTGACCTTTCACAGTACTTAAAGCTTTCATAGGGTGTGCCATTACAAGCATGTAATGTCATGCTTGTAGAATAGTACGTAGAGTTACGGCCAGGAGGCCCTGAAACCAGTTTTGAAGGTCTACCTCCAAAGATTGAAAATTCTGTATCCAGAGGCCTGAGACAAACTTGTTTTTTTTCCGACCGTTTGTTGTACCATGCGTTTTTTTTACCAAGCTTTTTTTTTTCGTTGCTACTCTGGTGTGTACACACTGGATGGTAAACATTCTACCATCGCAACATCAGTCGACCATAACAGATCTGGTGGATCATAAATATAACTGAAATCGTGCAACAAGAGTTTATTTCATTCATAGTATTGTATATAGCATGAATAGAGAACAAATTCGTGTGTTAACATTATCTCGTTGTCGATTGAAGAGGAAACAAAGAAATAGGCCTATTTGGGCTCATTTAGTTAATAAAAGGAGAGAGGAAGTTAGAGCCTTCTGCACTTTGTCTCCTGATTTAAGAAACGACTTCGATTATTTTTAGGATGTCAATCTCATCGTTCGACGGACTACACGACTTGGTGAAAAATCTGATATACCATCTACTACGCCTCATAAGCTGTCATCAGCGATTAAAAGACAAAAAAATGCCCACTGTATACGCTTCCAGTTAGTTCCGTAGGCTACCATGTCGGCGTAGGCGTTAAAATAAAAGATCGTTTCTTTTGCCGTTCCTTTATTGTAGTGACAATGGACGGATGCATTGCCGCTGTCGATGTTTGTTTACTGAGCGTTTTCTTCTTGTTCTTTTTTTTACCGCCCAATGTGTACGTCGAAATACCATCCTATATATCTCTAAGTAACGCTCAGTAAAAAAGGGCTTGGTAAAAAACGCCAAGTGTCTCGGGTCAGAGGCAGGTTTGTCGCATGGGAATTTTTGATAAATGGAAGGATTTATTCTTGGTAATTTGATTGTATGTACTTAAAAATTTATTTTAAACTGAAAAGTAACCATTTGAGGGTATTGCGTGCGCATGCAAGAGGATGGAAGAGGAAAGACCTGCCTTTATGTTGTTGTCACAGAGGAGGACTGCTTACTTCACCTACTCCGCGTCTGTTCTTTTACCTATCTTTACTATTAAGAATACTTCAAATATTCCGAAATCTAATTAGGTATAATTTGCAATTAGGTGCAATGGAACTGACTGAAAAAGCAATGTTGAGCTTAAATATCAAATTGTGGGCGCATTGATGAAGTGTTCTGCGAACTTCGCCTGGAAAAAAAAAACAAAAAAAAACGAAGACCAAACGAAGGAAGTTAAGTCTAGGAACAATGCGGCTCCTGAATCTTTCATGCGATTAAATAAAAAAAAAACAAGTTTTTTTTAACTGAAAGTAAGGAGCGACATTAAAACCTAAAACGAACAGAAATTATTCCGTATATGAAAGGGGCTGTCCCCTCCTCAATACCTCGCTCTTTACGCTAAATTTTTTTATTGTTTTAAAAGATAAAGTTGTGTGACAGATTGAAACTTTAGCGTAAAGAGCGAGGTATTGAGGAGGGGACAGCCCCTTTCATATACGGAATAATTTCTATTCGTTTTAAGTTTTAATGTCGCTCCTTACTTTCAGTTAAAAAAAAACTTTTTTTTAATTTAATTTCTGAACGTTTTGAATTAATGCAGCTTTGATTTTGGCTCACCGTACATGAATAATTAAAACGAAATTTGCATATTAATTTAATTTTTTTGGCAAAATGGCTTTCTCGAAATTTTGTTCTGAAGTAACTTACGAATTAACTTACGTAACGAACTTCTATATTCGTATGTTTTATTACGTATATTAGGGAGTTTGCCCTCTAGTCGATACATTGCTCTTTACGCTAAAGTTCGAATTTTGTTCGAATCAGAAACCCCTGAATCACAAAGGCCGCTTAGTTAGAATAAGATGGCTCTTTTGAAAGTACTAAAGATAACTTTTGCGAAAAGGACGAGGTATTGACTAGGGACCGAACCCCTCATATACGTAATGGTTTCTGTTTGTTTTAAGTGTTAATGTTGCTCCTTACTTTCATTTGAAAAAAACTAGGTTTTTGTATTTAAATTCAGATCGTTTTTTAAATAATGCTGGGAAATCCGGCGCCCCTTCATAGAAATGTCCCTTCCCCCAAGGAAACATCCTCCATGGAAGGATCCCCCCCCGTAACCCCCTCCTCTGACACCCCCCCATCAGAAAAAAATCCCCCCTGAAACGTCTTTATACTTCCCGTTAACCAATACTATATGTAAACAATGGGCAGAGTTCATAACTTCCAGCCCTTCCCCCGGGAGCTGTTGGGGATTAAGTCATCCTCAAAGACATATTTATTAGATTTTCGACTATGATGGAACAAAATGGCTATCTCAAAATTTTGTTTGGGTGACTTTGGGAAAAAAATGAGCATGGGAGGGGGCCAAGTTGCCCTCCTATTTTTTTGGTCACTTGAAAAGGGCACCAGAACTTTTAATTTCCGTTCAAATGAGCCCTCTTACGATATTCTAGGACTACTGGATCGATACGATCACCCCTGGGAAAATAAAAAAATCCTATAAAAGTCATAAAAACAGATTCTATAAAAGTCAGCTTTGCTTTATTTTGAAAGCTCTTTAGAGGGGAATCATGGCATGATTGCTCAACATGTTTACTACTCTAGCTTCTTTAACTCAGTTGGGGTGGTGATCCTCCCATAAAACTCTTTGCTTCTCTTAATAAAGCCTCCTTAATTATAGGAGACGATATTCACCATTAAATATGATTTCATTATTGATTTGTTTTGCAATGATTATTGTAGTTTGGTTAGGGGACTGATCTTTGGTTTGGGGAGTTGTCAGTATTTGGAGGTGATGTAGGTATGTGGTTTCAGGACAAGATGGCACCAAAGGATGACAATTGGCTGCTCAAGGAAGCTCTAGGGCCTTTGTTAGACTTAGATAGTTAGACCTACTATCCCACATGGGACAAGCTGACAATAAACTGTTGAGGATCGCAATTGAAGCGCTGCTAGTAGATTCTATTGGGCACCTGAAGGAATTCTAAGGTTAAAGCACCAATGACAATGAAAATGAATTCTGATTGTGAGAATTGGTTTGTTTAAAACTTAAACAACCATGTATTATTTAAAATATGGAAAAATCACGAATTCAGTTTTAATGGAAAAGAATTCCATATACAATTATGTGGTTCTTAGTAGGAGCAGGCACCAAACTTAAAAAAAGGAATACGGGGTAAAATTATGTTATGCACCTATGGAACTAAACAGCTTAAGAATGTGTAGATTTCCTTTGAAGATCTAGTTGTCTTTGGGAATCAACTGATTGTTAATGTTGAATTTTTACCAACAAAAAGAGTTGTTACATTCAACTAATTAGTTTTGCTTATGTTTTCTCACAGTTCAGCGAGGCAATATTGATGAAAATGGGATACCGCCACATGTTATTGATGCTTACACAGATTTCTCACTTCACTATTTTTGCAAATCTTATAAGACATCCGATCAGATGATTTGGCTTCCAAAAGATTGACGATGTCCAATGACATTGAGCGACTGGGTGTTATCCAATCCAATGACATTGTGCGACATTGCGCTGGCGGGCTAGTTTTTTTAGATTGGCAGTGTAATTAAAGGGCTAGTCACACGTAGCTGCTTTCGGGAACCGATTTCAGCCAGGGTGTATTCCACGTCGAGTGATTCTAATTAATGATGCTAAGAGGCGGGGCTTCATTAATTACGTTCTAGACATGGAATGTACTAGGGCTTTAGAGCTTTAGGCATGTAATTAATCGTATTTAATGATTATCGTAAATTAATCGTAATAAATGATGATTAATCACCGAAAAATGTCAGTAAGCCCCGCCTCTTAGCCTCATTAATTATAATCACTAGACGTGGAATACACCCTTGCTGTAATTGGTTCCCGAAATTAGCTACGTGTGCGTGTGCCTTAAAGAACACATCGGCCCATGTATTTTGCTAGAAACGAGATACCCGGTGAAACCTAATAGATAATCTGTGATACTGTAATAAAAATGTTTTAATTTCAAAATAACAAAAATAAACATTTTAAAACTCAGGTTTTTCAGGTTTGAATAATTATCAGATGTGTCAAAGAGGCCACAAATATTTTTATTTTTGTGTCCTTGGTATATTATTTGGACTGTTGGTTGTTAGGGTGAAACACCATCTATAGCTTAGATCGAGTAGGAATTAAGCTGCTGTTCCCACTGGCAAAAACTGAGACGAAACTCAAACTTGAAAAAAAAAACAATTTTTTTCAAGGTTTGAAAAACAAAACTTAGCACATGTATTCTATTTTATGAATTGCACTGCGAGTCAGGTTTGAATACTCGATTGGGTAGAAACCCTTTTATTGCTTTAAAACTTTTATTCACCCTGTTTTTACTTTATTGAAAAACTTAGCATATTGGAATTCTATTTTACTGGTCACACCATGATGAAGAAACCTAATACGGAGGCTAGCCAAAATCTACCTTAGTTCAGACTATTGGGCAAACTGCGAGTCAGGTTTGACTACCCAATTGGGTAGAAGCCCTTCTAGTGCTTTAAAACTTTTTGTGGATCTGTTTATACCTTTATTGAATCAGTTACAAATATGCTTGCGATGTAAAATATCTTTATGCCTCGGTTCTTTTCTCGTGATTCGAGCTAGGTGGGATCCATATATAACTGTTATATATACTCCTAATTCAATTCAATGAAAATTCATTAAAAGAATAAAAAAAGTCTATTTAACGCTTATGTTTACATTTTTTTTTTAAATATAACACATATGAAATAATTAAGTCATTAGCTGTTTTTACTCTCTGACTGCCTGAGCCAGCTAAAGAGAGTTGCTCGTTTGGTACCTTCCAAAAAATTGTAAAGTTCCTTGACTTCTAAGTGATTTTTCTTCTTTATCTATTGTTTTTTATAAAATTATCACTTTTATTTGTTTTTTGTATACATATATATATATATATATATATATATATATATATATATATATATATATTATATATATATATATATATATATATAATATATATATATATATATATATATATATATATATATATATATATATATATATATATATAGATATATATATATATATATATATATATATATATTATATATATATATATATATATATATATATATATATATATATATATATATATATATATATATATAATATATATATATATATATATATATATATATATATACTATATATATATATATATACATATATATATATATGATATATATATATATATATATATATATATATATAATATATATATATATATATATATATATATATATATATATATATATATATATATAGATATATATATATATATATATATATATATATACTATATATATATATATATATATATATATATATATATATATATATATATATTATATATATATATATATATATATATATATATATATATATATATATATATATATATATATATATATATATATATATAATATATATATATATATATATATATATATATATATATATATATATATATATATATAATATATATATATATATATATATATATATATATATATAATATATATATATATATATATATATATATATATATATATATATATATATATATATATATATATATATATATATATATATATATATATATATATATATATATATATATATATATATATATATATATATATATATACAGGGTATATGTACTGTATATATATATGTCAATTTAAATCTGAGCTACATGTGGGGTGGCTTGGTAAGTATACCTTCGATACAGATTGAAATTGATGGAATTAAATTTGACTGTAATTGTTTATTGTTTTTTTTTTTTTTTTGCTTCGGGATCATGATATTATGTTGTTTTATTGTGTATGAATTATTTATGTAAGTTTTTTTGGTATACGGTTTCACCCTTCTGCTTATTATAGAGTATACTTGTTGTTTTTTTTTCTGTTTGTTTAATTTTTTCTTCATTTTTTTATATTTTTTGTTAGTAGTACACCCTCGCAAGCGACGCTTTTGGTGTGCTACCGATTGATTTTGTCTCTGTTTTTTGGATAATAAACTGCTATTGCTACTATAAAAACTTTTTTTCTGACTCTAAAAAAAAAACATGACGGGAAATTTGCTTATCAAAGCCTGGGATAATTCCATGTAAATAGTAAATTTGTAGTGAGCCAATATTTGCTTTTTTTCATTTGCGGAGTTTGGGATTCCATTGTTTCTTTATTAGCATTTATTCAATTTTGCGAGTGATAAATAGTATTTAAAGAAACAAGAGTTAAATCGGTCAGTGAATTTCATCAGTGTCGGAAAATACGACGTTGAGCCCCACAAATCACTACCCACTTAACCCTCTCCAACTGTCTTTCAATGCGCACCGAGGTGCGTACGCAGAAAGTTTTTCGGGTGGGAACAACCAAATAATAATAAAAAATAATAATAATTTGAAAATTACCCAGAAAATATGGGAAACAGGATTTGGAACGGTCTTGGGTCTGAGGTTCCTTCCTGTGTGTACATGCCTGGTTGCACTTTCTGTCCCTATTCAATTTGCACTCAGTTTTACTGTTTGTTTCCGTAGAAGAGGGCTGAAATATCGGCCCCCTTAAGTTGTCGAATAAGAACTCATCCCGTTTGCTGAGAACTTTAGTTTTTGATTTTTCAATCTTAAAAAAAATAAATATTGACTTTTTGAAATATTGAAATAAATGATCAGAAACATTTAATTTGAAAAATTTACAAGTATAGGCCTAAATTTGCACTTCTTTCCCTTCTCTCGGATTAACACCGGTCTTTAAATTTCATATGTGGCAAAAAGGACGACATTGAGACCCAAAAATCACTGCCCAATTCCTTCTCTTTTGAGTTTACACTTTAACTTCGTATTGAATTTGCATTCAGTTTGATTGTTTCCGCAAAAGAGGGCTAAACTATCAGTTCCCTTAAGCAGTCAAATAAGAATTGATCGGACTTTCTTATGTAGTTTGATTGGTATGGTCTTTTATTGTATTCCCAGTTGAATTGTCAAAGAGAAGAGGTTTCAGTTTCCTTTAAAATGCCTCTATTTACCTAATGGGGATAGGGCCACCAAAAGTGGCAAAGAAATTTATTAAAATCAGAAGACCTGAAGTTTTACATTCGGAATTGGCAAATTCAGTACGGCGTGGAAGTTATATCCGAAAGTCTCAAGACCGTGGTGACCCTAATGTAGAAGCAAGTTGGGGACATGGATCCCCCAGAAAATTGGGCCCATTTTTTGTCTGATTTTGATTTCTTTTGTATAGCTTGATTACTTATATAACCTACAGAGTTTATTAAAAAACAAACAAACAAACAACAACAAAACACAAAAAAAAGCAATACAACAAAACGCTTATCCCTGCTTAAGCTTCCGCGTGCTTGAACCAGTCCCTTAAACGTAGGAATAAAATTTAGACAAGAAAAGACAATAAAGAAAGAGAAAAAAAAATCTATTGGTCGCAACAACCCTACTTAACAAAAACTCATTCCCCCTACCGACACATCCAATGACCCCTGTTTTCATCCAACGAAAATTTTTAGCAATTTTTTATTTTACACAGTTGAGTTGCCACAACAAAGACGTCTCAATTTCCTTCCAAAGGTTCCTATATATCCGATTGGGATAAGGCCACCGAAAATGCAAAAGAGGATTATTGAAATGAGAGGACCTGAAATTGTAAATACCGAATTGATACATAAGCAGTATGGAATCGTGGTAGGTTTCTTTTTTCTTTACTTTGTTGTCAAATGTTTCTATTCCAGTTTCAGATATGTTTTATTTATATTTTCTAATTTTTTTCGATTTATTAATAAACAATCAATAGAAGCAATAAACTATTAAGTTAAAAGCAAAATAGAAAATAAGAAAATAACAAGTGGGATCAAAAAAATTTCAAAGAAAAAATTCATAAAAAATAGGAGCTAAAAGAACAACTAAAAAATGTACATTTTGTCTCCTTTATGGCTTTGGTAACTCTTTTAAAAATGTATATGGTATAATAAATTCTAAGAAATATATAGATTACTAATTCTTCTTCATAAATAATTTTTTCCAGAAAATATTGTTTTCGTCCGAAAATTTGAAGCGGTTTCAGGATTCTATTTTTGCCTTCAAGTTCCTTACTATGATTAGATAATAATAATCAAACAGTCGTGGTAACGAACTGTAAGTAAGGAGCGACCCGGCTCAATAGTAACCGAAACTCTAAAAAACGGAATTTTGATACCAATAGCTACATCAAAAGAATCAGATTTTTATGGTGATTTCAAATGTACAAGTTTCACCAATTACCTGTCAAAAGTTACGTGCCTGAGAAAATTTGCCTTATTTTCTAAAAAAGGGAGAAACACCCCTTAAAAATCATAGAACCTTAATCAAAATAACACCATCAGATTCAGCGTATCAGAGAACCTTACTACAGAGGTTTCAAGCTCCTATCTGCAAAAATGTGGAATTTCGTATTTTTTGCCAGAAGAAAGATTACGGCTGTGTGTTAATTTGTGTTTTTATTTTTTCGCTGTTTTTTTCCCAGGGGTGATAGTATCGAACCAGTGGTCCTAGAATATCGCGGGAGGGTTCATTCGAACGGAAATTAAACGTTCTAGAGTCCTTATTTTTTTCCAAATCTACCCGATCAAAATTTTGATCGGGGAATTGGCCATTTTTTTCAACATGGTCGAAAAATATAATAACTATGTCTTTGAGGATGACGTAATCCCCCACAGTCCCCAGGGGAAGGGCTGCAAGTTATGAACTTTGCCCAGTGTTTTCATATAGCATTGGTTATTGGGAAGTATACAGACGTTTTCAGGGGGATTTTTCTGGTAGTGGGGAGTGAGGACGGTCGGCGGTTACGCGGTAGGATCTTTCCATGGAGGAAGTTTTCATGGGGGTAGGGACATTGCTATGAAGGGGGTGCCGAATTTCCCAGCATTATTTAAAAAAAGATCAAAAATTAAATAAAAAAAGTTTTTTCAACTGAAAGTAAGGAGCAACATCAAAACTTAAAACGAACAGAAATTATTACGTATATGAGGGGGTTCACCCCCTAGTCAATACCTCGCTTTTTATACTGAAGTTTTCTTTAGTACTTTCATATGAGCTATTTATTCTAGTTAAACGGCCTTTGTTGTTAAGGGGTCATTCTTAAAGAATTGGAGCAAAATTTGAACTTTAGCTTAAAGAGCGAGTTGTTGACTAGGGAGCGAACCCCCTAATATACGCAATAAAAATATACGACTATTGAAGTTCGTTACGTAAGTTTATTCGTTAGTTACGTATATTTATTATTAATAAAAACGTTCGTAACTAAAGTTAAAAGTTTTAGTGCCATTTTTAAGTAACCCAAAAAATTGGAGGGCAACTAAGCCCCCTCCTCCGCCCCTTTTTTCTCAAAATCGTCCTATCAAAATTTCAAGAAAGCCATTTAGCCAAAAAAAAGTAAAATTAATATGCAAATTTCGTTTTAACTATTCATGTATGGTGAACCAAAATCTAAACCGGCATTAATTCAAAACGTTCTGAAATTAAATAAAAAAAACAAGTTTTATTTAACTGAAAGTAAGGAGCGATATTAAAACTTAAAAGGAACAGAAATTATTCGTGTATGAAAGGGACTGTCCCCTGGTCAAGGCCTCGCTCTTTACGCTAAAGTTTGACTCTTTGTCACAACTCTATTTTTTAAGACAATAAAAAAAACTTTAGCGTAAAGAGTGAGGCGTTGAGGAGGGGACAGTCCCTTTCATTTACGGAATAATTTCTGTTCGTTTAGTTTTAATGTTGCTCCTTGCTTTCAGTTACAAAATCTTGTTTTTTTTTTAAATAAAACATATAACATACTGTTCCTTGTGGGGAGAATTGCTAGAACGCCTGGCAGCAGCTGCTGTAAACAAACTAACAAACATAGATGAAACGGATGCGACCCAAATTCACACTCATATTATACCAAATAAAATTGACCATAAATAATTTCTACTGTTTATCTGTCTGATTTTTTTTTTTTTTTTTACTAACCTTCGTTAAAACAGCTTTGATTTCACTTTTCAATGTTAATATAGACAAATTTTAACCAAAACAAGATTCATATTTATTTCAATGTTTGATAATAGAATTTATAGGCGAAAATCTAGGTCGTTCATTAAAAAATAAGAGTATAGGAATCTTATTTTCCTGCTCGACGCCTGCCCAAGTCTGAGGGTACTGAGAAATAGAGTAGACTTCACGTATGTGCATAATTCCGGTTCCACGTCCTCGCTCGACTTTCTGCTCTGCTCTCCCGACTTGAGGACTCACGGTGACTGTGAGGTAGATATCGGCTTTTGTGTTTCTGATCACCTTCCAGTGGCTAATACCTTCATTATTAATTACCTCCTGAATAATGCCCCAAATGATGCTCCAAAGGAGAAAAAGTGGTTCCAGAAGACTGAATGGCAAAAAGCTAATTTAGCCATGTTCAGGTCTGTGTGTGACGGAATCCTGGAAAAGATTAAGGTCCCTTTCCAGCTACTACTCCAAAGCTCACCGATTGCATGTAATGAGAAACAAATACTTCTAAATATCTACTGTAGTGAAATAACTCACGCCTTGCGCTGTGCAGAAAAAACCGCGGTTCCTATTCGTAAAGTGAGAATTGGGTCAGAAGTTCCAGGATGGTCGGAAAACCCAGCTTTGGTTAATGCGTGTCGACAAGCTAAAATGTGGTATAGTGTGTGGATTGATTCGGGCCGTCCTAAACATGGTGTTGCAAACAGTGTTCGATTGTATACAAAGCGGCAGTTCTCCAAATGTCTCGCCTTGCATCGCTATTGTGTGATTGATGAAAATAGTGAGTCGCTACGAGTCGATCCAAATAAAATTTGGAAGTTCATCAAAAAGAATCGATCTGCTAAAGCGCCTAGTAACGAATCCGCCCCTAGTGAAAGTGAATGAAATAGTTATTTCACGAGCAAGTTTGCTGCACCTGATCCTGAATTGGAGTGCAAGTTTGAGAGAGATCTTGATCTCTGTTTAGAATCTTTGGAACCGGATCTTGGCCACTCAGTGAGTGTGTCGGATGTTCGTTCGGCTATCCTTAAACTAAAAAAGAAGTACTCTAAAGAAGTAGATAATATCTGTGGTTTGCATCTGATTCTCAGTAGTGAACTGTTAATAGTACATCTAGCACTTATGTTCCAAATGATTTTTAGTTGTGGTCTAGTGCCAGATATTTTTTGTACCGGTGTAATCACCCCTGTCATCAAGAAAGGTAAAGAACCATCTGAATGTTGTTCTTACCGCCCGATAACCGTTGCTCCCGTTTTTTGTAAATTGTTAGAGTTATTAGTTATTGAGGAGATAAAGTATGTTCGTAGTACGCCAGACTCGCAGTTCGGTTTCAAGAAAAATATTAGCCGCGAGCACGTGCATAGCCTATTGTCTAATGTTTTCTTGGATGCAGATGCTAAAGGTGAAACCGTGGTACTTGCAGGCCACGACGTCCGCGGGGCTTTTGATTCGGGTATCCATGCACAACTGCTTGTCTCTGCGTTTAAGAGAGGTCTTGACAGATCTATAAATGCTACTTATTGGAACATGTATTTTAAGTTGAAGGTTAGAGTAAGGGTACTAAAAAACCAGAACCCGACTGTATCCGATTTCCTCATACCAGTACGAAAAGGCATTCGCCAAGGGGCTTTATCATCACCGCCTCTTTATAATAACAGTATCATCGAGGCTCAGAAGACGGTGAAAACGTGCTTTATTTTTCGTGGAATTGATTTGTCTCTTGTTAATTATGCCGATGACATTTTAAATCTGAGTAGATCCGTCAGTGGCATAGAGAGTAATTTCAGAGTTTTGTCTAATGAATATGCTAACATAGGCCTAGAATTCAACTCCAGCAAAAGCGAGGTGGTCGTCTTTAATTGTCGTAAGAAAGAGTTGGCACCTGTCATATTTGCACTAGGTAGTAATACTGTTACTGCAGCAGCATCAATGACTTACCTTGGTTTGCCAATTGGGTCTAATCTTAAAGCTACCCGGTCCTGTCTAATAAATGATCTCAAACAGAAAGTCCAAAAAGCGTATGGGATGATTTTATCATGCAAACGCCTATATAACCGCCGCATTCTAGCACGGATCTTCAATTCCTTTGCCACCCCTCATGTCTTAGCTTTGTCACCTTTCTGGTCTTTGTTCACTGTTGATGATAAAAAAAACAATCCGTACAGTGTTCTATAAGTTTGCAAAATATCTGCTTAGCCTTCCCCCCTGGCAAAGAAACCGCCAGATTTCATCACGTTACGGACTCGATGACCCCTTCGTCGTGATCGTGACCAGGAGGGAAAAGTTCCTGAAATCTTTAGACCCAACGCATAGTATGTTTGAAGCTATAGTTAGTACTGTGTAATGGTTGTCTTTTTATGTAAATAGTTTCGCCATTGGTTTTTGAAGTATTAATTTAAGTTGCTCGTTTGTTTGATGTGTTGTTGTTTTCTTTTCATTTTCTCTCTACTCCATTTTTACTTTTTTTGTATTGTTAAAGATGGGTAATAAAAATCATTCATTCATTCATTCATTTGTAGGAAAGCGACTATTATATGGTCGGACTGAAGGAGGTACTGGAAAAAATGAATTGAGGGAAATAGTTTGCCGTGCGTTGCACCTTGGTTTATGCCTACCTGAATTATGTCATATGTAGCAAAACAATCGAGGTTTCAAGATACACACTGGGGCGTTAGGTGGATGAACCCTCGATTTTTCTAATCGGAAAAGCGGGGAATCAAATAAGGCACTCGACACCATTTTTAAAAGACCTTGAAGGAAGATCTTTAGTGGGAAAAAGTATGAGACATTTTTTCTGTAATTGTTCACTTTGTTTCATCGTCCGTGGTCATTGGTTCATGGAAGTCCATCGATCTTATTACGAAATAGAAAAGCCATATCTTGCTTAGAACTGATGGAAAATTAATAAAGAACAAATCTGAGGAATGAAATCCTAATCGTCTTAGTCGAAAGGAAAAGTAATACGAAATCTCTGTTGGGAGGAGAGGGAAACTTGAAACTTCTACAGTAGATTTCTCTGATATAGTGAATCTGATGGTGTAATTTTCGTTATGATTGGTTGATTTCTTGTGAGTATTTCCCCTCTTTTTTGAAAATCAGGCAATCTTTCTCAGGCTTATAGCATTTGATGGGTGACATTCAACTTAATGAATTTTATATATTCGGGAATCAGCATAAAAAGAGCTTGGTCCATCAAAGAGCTTCCAAAGACTTGGATGAGTGCAGATGAACATACCATTAAGGGCATTGTGGAAACCCTCCATTACATTTGTAGTTTTTGCCATGCTGTTCAATGTACTTTCAGCGTGGTTCCAGAAGACTGTTAAAATCTTGACAATGCAACCCCCCTGTTTGGCAATTAAATGCCATGTACGTAGGTGTCATTGATGTAATTCGAGAGAGAATCGTATTTATACCTTGGGAAAATGACCACAGAGTTCATCAAACACTTATTCAATATCTTGTAATGGAACAAAAGCTGAGTCCGAGATAATTTTGACGAGGATATCAAACTTGGAGTCTTTTCGAACTCTTGCTTGAGGCCCAGCAATTGAACTTTTTTATGACAGATTGTTAAAAGTGGAAGAAACGTCCCGATAACGTAGAATATGGGAACTCGACTCGAAATGCATCATCAGAGTTCTACTGAGACTGGCTCTTGGTACTTAATTGCTTGTAGCATGCCTCGATATGGGTTTCTGTCCTATTAGGCAAAAGAAAATAAATGCATGGTGGATATGAATTACCAACCTTTGGATGTATTGTAGGCCTATATAGCTGGAAAAAGAAGCCGGGGCATCCCCTAAAAACAGTTCTTATCTCTCAAGATACTGCAATATATTTATGGCCCAAGGCCAAAATTATTTTGCGAATATTATGTCTGATATCGTAAAAGACAAGATTTCGGTACAAATCTGGGACTTCAAAAGCCATTGGCTGGGGTTCTCGAAAATTATAATCGTTTTTTCGCCTTTCTAGAAGAATTGACTCCTCTGAGGCACCCTTTGTAGACATTCTGACGAGTAGTACTCATTTTCGATTTGAAACTGTTCCCCTAACAGGTTTCTAGTTGACACAGAGGAAGTGGTCGCTCCTTGTTTAATTAAATAAAAAAAACAAGTTTTTTAAACTGAAAGTAAGGAGCGACATTAAAACTTAAAACGAACAGAAATTATTCCGTATATGGAAGGGGCTTTCCCCTCCTCAACGCCTCGCTCTTTACGCTAAAGTTTTTTATTGTTTTAAAAAATAAAGTTTTGAGACAGGGTCAAACTTTAGCGCAAAGAGCGAGGCGTTGAGGAGGGGAAAGCCCCTTCCATATACGGAATAATTTCTGTTCGTTTTAAGTTTTAATGTCGCTCCTTACTTTCAGTTTAAAAAACTTGTTTTTTTTATTTAATTTGTGAACGTTTTTTAATTAATGCAGGTTTTGATTTTGGCTCACCGTGCATGAATAATTAAAACGAAATTTGCATATTAATTTTACTTTTATTTGGTTAAATGGCTTTCTCGAAACTTGTTGAATTTTATTTACGAACGTTTTTATTAGTAATAAATATACGTAACTTACGAATTAACTTACGTAACGAACTTCTTTATTCATATATTTTTAATACGTATATTAGGGGGTTTGCCCCCTAGTCAATACCTTGCTCTTTAAGCTAAAGTTCAAATTTTGTTCCAATTCTTTAAAAATGACCCCTTAATCACAAAGGCCGTTAATTAGAATAGATAGCTCTTTTGAAAGCACTTAAAAAAAACTATAGCGTAAAGAGCGAGGTATTGACTTGGAGGAGAACCCCCTCATATACGTAATAATTTCTGTTCATTTTAAGTTCTAATGTTGCTTCTTACTTTCAGTTGAAAAAACTTGTTTTTTTTAAATTTAATTTCTGATCGTATTTTAAATAATGCTTGGAAATCCGGCGCCCCCTTCATAGAAATGTCCCTTACCCCAATGAAACATCCTCCACGGAAAGATTCTCCCGAGTAACCCCCTCTTTCAGCCCCCCCCCCTACCAGAAAAAAATTCTTCCTGAAAATGTCTGTATACTTCCCAATAACCAATACAATATGTAAGCAATGGGCAAAGTTCATAACTTGCAGCCCTTCCCCTGGGAACTGTGGGGGATTAAGTCATCGTAAAAGACATACTTATTAGATTTTCGACTATGCTGAACAAAATGGCTATCAAAATTTTGATCGGGTGACTTTGGGAAAAAAATGAGCGTGGGAGGGGGCCTAGTTGCCCTCCATTTTTTTGGTCGCTTAAAAAGGGCACTAGAACTTTTAATTTCCGTTCCAATGAGCCCTCCTACAATATTCTAGGACCACTGGGTCAATACGATCACCCCTGGGAAAAAGAAAAACAAACAAAAACAAACAAATAAACACGCACCCGTGATCTTTCTTCTGGCAAAAAATGCAAAATTCCACATTTTTGTAGATAGGAGCTTGAAACCTCTACAGTAGGGTTCTCTAATACACTGAATATGATGGTGTGATTTTCATTAAGTTTCTATAACTTTTAGGGGGTCTTTCCCCCTTTTCTCGAAAATCAGCCAAATTTTCTCAGGCGCGTAACTTTTGATGGGTAAGATTAAACTTGATGAAACTTATATATTTGAAATCAGAATTAAAATCTGATTCTTTTGATGTATCTATTGGTATCAAAATTCAGTTTTTTAGAGTTTCGGTTACCATTGAGCCGGGTCGCTCCTTACTTACAGTTCGTTACCACGAACTGTTTGATATTGGATTTTATTGAAGAAATCCTCACACTGATCAGATCACCACAGTGTGAATGCTCACCAGGTTTTGGTGATGGATCGACAGATCTGAAATGGAACAGATCTGAGTTATGTGGCGGTTGGTTTGATGGTGGTCGAGTTATGTGGTGGTTAGCTATGCGGTGGTTGAGTTGTTTGGTGGTTGAATTTAAGGTAGTTGAGTTAAGGGGTAGTTAAGTTCAGGATGGTTGAGTTGATGGTGGTTGAGTTGTTTAGTGGTTGAATTTGAGGTATTTGAGTTATGTGGTAGCTGAGTTCAGGGTAGTTCAGTTGTTTGGTGGTCGAATTTCGAATGAATCCCTTTGAGTTCTTATTTTCAGACAACATGTCTATAGAAAAAAGAAAAAAGTTTCACATTGGTTGGCTTCTTCTCTTCGCTTATAACAGAGCCATATTGATTTGTAATTTTCCACTGACAGTTTTAAGGTCTTCTGTCACGATGATTGATGTTGGTTTATTGATTTAAAAATTACTATAAAACGGGACATTTCAATTCATTCAAGTTTATTACAAACAAAAATAAACATTAATTAAATTACAAATAGACCCCCCCCCCCCTGAAGAATAGACTCACTTGCAGAAGGGTGGCTACATGCAACAACCATCAGACATATCCGATGTCTCTACTAGACCGATATCCCATATAACCATCATTTAATAATAATTTTAATTCTATGAGTAATAATAATACAAAAGGATTATAAACCCTTACCTAACAAGTGTCTCTTTAACTTACTTTTGAACTATTTGGAGTGCTGTTCATAGTCCGTCGTCAGCTCCAAAAAAAAGGGGAAATGAAGAAAAAATAATATATACTCATTTATCTGAAAAATGGGAACTAAAAAAAAGCTCGAAAAGAAGAACAAAGACGAATAAGCAAAGCAGAATACTGTTGCTTTAATTGTAACTTTGCAATTAAAAATACACGTTGTTAGATAGCCTTGTCAAACTATCAGATTTTACTGAGTAAGATGTATTATATTCCTGTTATGTTTCTTTTTTTTTCAGTATTATGCTATGACTTACAGGGAGGGGGTCTACCCCCTCCTCTTACTGAGGGGGGTACTGAGGGCATTTAGGTGTCTATATAGAGGACAAATTATATGTAGTGAAAGTTATTTTCTGATTCATGGTCGAAGTCTTTTGTCAATCATTTCTTAGAATTCTCTAAAACATTTTCTGTGGGGTCACTAGTGGTATCAATATACACTATAATCATGTGTATGTATTTATATGCACTGAAATTATTGGAATGACTAATTGGGAATTAAAAGTGTTTTAAAAAACTTCTAAAAATAACTTAAGTTTGTTTATTAAGTTCATAATACTATATTTTTTTCTCATTTATAATCTGATGTTTTGCTAGTTTGAAATTATTATACTATATCGACGAATGCGGTTATTTTAAAACGGCGTCGCCTATGAGGAGCAAATATTCGCCTAAAAGGTGAATAGTTTATATTATTTTTAGTTTGCCAAAAGTTTAAGAGATATATACATAAATACAGTTTTTAATATAGCAGCGTGGTCTTCACGTAACGACCCACAATCAGGCAATAAAAGGTGACCTAGGAATATTTTCGCTGAGAATGAGTAGATTAGCACAGATGATCCGGTACTGGCTAAAAGTTCTAAGTCTGCCAGAAGATAGGTTAGCAAAAGCAGCTTATGTGGAGATGCTACGGTTGAAACGTAAAAGATCGTGGTCGTATCAAATAAAAAATGTTTTAGATGGATTAGGATTATCCTATATTTGGAATGAGGGGCTAGGACCCTCAGATCAGGGTGAGCCGTTTTTGGCTATGATTATAGAAAGAATAAAAGACCAGGAAGTCCAAATGTGGACCCAGGCAGTTAAAACATCTGAAACGTTGAAATTTTATTCCCAAGTAAAAGAAATATTTGGATTTGAATATTATTTTAAACTAGGATTACCGGGGAGACATTGAGGACTTGGTTTCGGATCCGAGCGAATTGCCTGTCACTAAAAAATAGAAAAAGAGTATTTGAAAGAAAAATGGTGGTCCCAGATGCACATGCCGGTTACTCTTGCCCCAGATGTGACCTAGGTATTGGCCCATATTCTTGCTGAGTGCCAGCAACTTTCTCTATTAAGGGGAAAGTATTTTGAGGGTGTTAACTTGGAGTTCCCGGGGATCCTGAAAACGACTCTAAAAAGGACAGTCAGGCAGTTATGTAAATATGTAAACGAAGCGTTGACATATATGAGTGAAACTTGATATTTATGTTATTTTTCTTGTGGAGACAACAGGCCATACTGTTCTGTAAACAGGCCAAAAACAGGCCATACTGTTCTGTATGGCCTGTTTTTTTGGCTTATAATAAATTATTATTATTATAGCAGCTTATTGTGATAAGACCCGAAATGTCTTCTCTGTGGTTTTAAGAAATCGTGCTTAGAGTTCCAAGCCTATTTTGAAATGCATTCAAAAAAGTTGTTAATGCTACTGTCTTGAGAGAGAAGAGGAAAATGACAATTTCAAGGAAACTTTTTTTTTTTGCTTTCTTAATAACGGTTTAAACTTGCCCAGAAGGGTCCATGTGGATTAGTACCAAGTTTATTCTTTAAATGAGAAAGCTTCCTCGTTTCTCTAGGGACATGTTGTCTTAAAATGAGTATCTAAAGGAATCCATTCAAAGAAGTTTTTTCTTTCTACCTCAAACTTTTGGCTTTCTTATTCCTTCTGAAGATACGGAAAAGGGAAGCTAATAGATGAAGATCTGTCTTTGAGTAGGGTTTAATATTTATAGAGCAGGAGATTTTGGAGTTTAATTATATCGCTAGTCAAAGCTCTGACAGAAGATGTTTAATAATGCTGTGCGAAAACCACTAAGCAACGTCCCTATGCGGCGAGAAAGGAAGAGAAGCTAAGCGATGAAAACCCTTCTTCTTCTTCTTGATATGTTGTCTTAAAATGAGTATCTAAAGGAATCCATTCAACAGAATTTTTTTTTTACCTCAAACTTTTGGCTTTCTTGGTACTTCTGAAGATAGGAAAAGGGAAAGCTAATAGATGAAGATCTGTCTTTGAGTAGGGTTTAACATTTATAAGAATTTAATTATATCGCTTGTCAAAGCTCTGACAGAAGATGTTTAATAATGGCATACGAAAACAACTAAGTAACGTCGCCATGTGACGAGAGACGAAGAGAAGCTAAGGGACGAGAAACCTTCTTCTTCTCTAGGAATATGTTGTCTTAAAATGAGTTTCTAAAGGAATCCATTAAAAAATAAAATAAACTCAGAGCTTTTGGCTTTCTAATTACTTCTTTGAGTAGAGTTTGATGTCTATGAAAGCGATGATGGAAGGATTTAATTATGTCGTTAGTCAAAGCTCTGACAGAAGATGTTTAATAATGCCATGCGAAAACCACTAAATAACGTTGCCATGGGACGAGATTAACTAAAAAAAACAAGTTTTTTTTAACTGAAAGTAAGGAGCGACATTAAAACTTAAAATGAACAGAAATTATTCCGTATATGAAAGGGGCTGTCCCCTCCTCAACGCCTCGCTCTTTACGCTAAAGTTTTTTATTGTTTTTAAAAAATTAAGTTGTGAGACAGAGTCAAACTTTAGCGTAAAGAGCGAGGCGTTGAGGAGGAAACAGCCCCTTTCATATACGGAATAATTTCTGTTCGTTTTAAGTTTTAATGTCGCTCCTTACTTTCAGTTAAAAAAACTTGTTTTTTTTTTAGTTAATTTCTGAACATTTTTGAATCAATGCATATTTGATTTTGGCTCACTGCACATGAATAATTAAAACGAAATTCGCATATCAATTTTCCTTTTTTTTTGGCTAATTGCCTTTCTCGAAATTTTGTTCTGACGTAACTTACGAATTAACTTACGTAACGAATTTCTATATTCGTATGTTTTTATTACGTATATTAGAGAGTTCGCTCCGTGGTCAATACCTCGCTCTTTACGCTAAAGTTTGAATTTTGTTCGAATCACAAGCCCCTGAATCACAAAGGCCGGTTAATTAGAATAGATAGCTCTTTTGAAAGTTCTTAAAAAAACTTTAGCGTAAAGAGCGAGGTATTGACTAGGGGGCGAACCCTCTCATACACGTAATAATTTCTGGTCGTTTTAAGTTTTAATGTTGCTCCTTATTTTCAGTTGAAAAAAACTTGTTTTTTTATTTAACCTCTTATCGTTTTTTAAATAATGCTGGGAAATCTGATGTCCCCTTCATGGAAATGTTCCTTCCCCCAAGGAAATATCCTCCATGGAAAGATCCTCCCCGTAACCCCTACTCCGACCCCGACCCCCCACTAGAAAAAAATTCCTCCTGAAAGCACCTGTATACTTCCCAATAACCAATACTATATGTAAACAATGGGAAAAGTTTATAACTTGCAGCCCTTCCCCCGGGAACTTTGGGGGATTAAGTCATCCTCAAAGACATATTAATTAGATTTTCGACTATGCTGAACAAAATGGCTATCTCAAAATTTTGATTGGGTGACAAAAAATACAAAATTCCACATTTTTGCAGATAGGAGCTTGAAACTTCTATAGTAGGGTTCTCTGATACGCTGAATCTGATGATGTGATTTTCATTAGAGTTCTGTGACTTTTAGGGGTTTTTTCCCCCTTTTTTCGAAAATAAGGCAAATTTTCTCAGGCGCGTAACTTTTGATTAGTAAGACTAAACTCGATGAAACTTATATATTTGAAATCAGCATAAAAATCTGATTCTTCTAATGTATCTATTGGTATCAAAATTCCGTTTTTTAGAGTTTCGGTGACTATTTAGCTGGGTCGCTCCTTACTTACAGTTCGTTACCACGAACTGTTTGATACGAAGAGAAGCTAAGTGACGAGAAACTTTCTTCTTTATTAAATTAAAGTTTGTTTTATCTAAAAACTGTTTTGCTTTCTTTCACAAAAATTTTCTATCTTAAAATTACTAAGATTTCGAAAGCTATGTGTTATTTATAAAATATTTGCCGTATATCTTTTTACTCCGTATACTCTTTTTGGGGGCGTTTCTCTTTCTTGTTCACAATCAATGTGAATATTTTATGATAATCAATTTTCTTTGGTAACTTTAAATGTGGTACAACTTACAAACTTGGAATAAGCATAAAAGTCTGACTCTTTTCATGCAAATTTTGGCAACCAAATTCTCAGTGTTTTTGACGTTTTGGTTTTTACTGACACACGCGGCTATACACTTCCCGTTGCCATATATACTGTATATACCATATATAACGTATATACATATATGCCGTATACACTTGCCGTATATAAGGAAAATTTGACGTATATCAGAATCTGGTATGTTGGTAGGAATTCTATTTTCCCCAGGATGCTGGGTGTTAAAACTTAGAAAAACGGGTAAATTATATAAATATTGCATTAATGTGAAAGCATACGTATTGATCAATTGGGTCTCGAGCCCGGAGTTCTCCTGCATTTGTACTTATCCAGCCTCCTTGTTTATATCTATTGACGGATTGGGCTGCCTTTCTAACAACAAGATGCATATATTACTGTCACTTTTTAGTACCTGTTTAATCACCTTACAGTGTGAAGATAAAGAATTGCATTGAGTATCCAAAAACACGAGAATAGTTTTTAATGCAGAGTCAATGTAATATGTTGAAAATAATCAGCATTGGAGGGCAAATGTTTTTTGGAAGAGGGAATGTCTGGACCCATAGATGATGCTTCTTATTGGTTATCCTTATTTTCCCTTATTAACTACAGTTCCTTTTACTTGTCCTTTTTAGTAGTTACTTATGGAAGTAAAGAATCCGTTTCTTAAATTAAAAGGTCAAGAGTCTTTTAATTCCTTTGGTGCTAGCATATAAAAAAGTAGATTAGTCTGGTATTGTAAATGCTCATATATTGTTACTATTATTTCCCCTATTTCTAGGCTGAGCAGGGAGGGAGGATGAAATGGGGTCATTACGAAATGTTGCGACTAGGGATTATCAGAAAGATGGATCAAAGAAGAATGTTTGCAGAGTGGCGAATTGATGCACCATGGAAAGCGTTAACTAAAAAGGTTTTCTTTAACTTTTTCTTTTTTGCTTTTATTTTCAGCTTATTCGCTTTCTCTTTTATTTTATTTCTTCTCTTTTTTATAGGTTTCTCTGGAAATTTTAATAGATTTTGGTTTCAAAAATCAATTCAACCGTCTACTATTTAAAATCCAGGAGCCAAAGTGTAAATTGATTTAGCGTGCTTTAATTGACAGAGACAAAGACACAGAGAAAGATATAGAGAGGGGTTGATGTTGATTGAGGAAGAAAAGAAAAAAAAAAAACTGCCAGATCACGTCAAACAGACGCGGGAATGGGCACAGAAGTGGTTTGGGAGGGATGATAGTAGAAGGTGCGCTCTCTAGGCTATTTAATATATAGTGACCCAAAAATACTTTTTTTTTTTGCTTTCGACCTCCCTCTCCCAAGTCTTGTTTATGCACCTGTTCATCAAACCTTAGTACTGTCTTTTTATGTTTGTATGTTCTTTATTTGGCTTTTTTCAAGGTATTTTTTGTTGGAATCAAATCAATCTTGTCTCCTTTTCTTTACTTAATATATGCCTTACTCTTTTCTTCATTGTTCAATTATTCTTGTCACGTTTCCTTTCATCCATCTCCTTGATAAAGACAAATATATTAATTCGGGAAAAATAGAGGGAAAAATCGCTGTTACTTTTTTGACGGTGAAAACTCCTATTCTTGTGAAAAAAGGTAATTTACGTGTATCCGTTGTTTGACAGCAATGTGAAGTCGTATTGTGCAGGCCACAGAAAATGGGAAACTTGGAAGACTATTCAGCGAAGAAGAAGGTCTTTAGCGATTTAACACGGGAAAATGGGGTTAAAATTACTAGCGCCAACACCAATTTAGAGTCTGGTAACTTCATTAAAAATATGAGATTTCAAAGAAGATCGGACAATTAATGTAATTAATGTATAATTTTATACGATTCGTTTTTTATTATTGTGTAAGTGATAGCTTTTCGTTATTTTTTGCTTTGAAGAATTAAAATCTTTAATTTAACTTAAAATCTTATCTGGACGAAGTAGGCCTATGTTATCTGTGAAAAATATGTGGAAGTTAAGTAGGCTATTTGACTTCAAACTGGTAGGTCTATTGGTGAAAATCTTCTGCTTTCTTTTGCCCTCCTCTACATTCTGTGGAACCTGAAAAGACGAGTATACAACAGTTTAGGGTTGCCTAAAAAAGGAAATAAAAGCATTAAAGGCTAGATGGCATTGTTGATTGTAATGTTCTATACAATGAAAATATTTCGTTTTATCACGAAAGTGTAAATTAAACGAGCCTTGTTTTTTTTTTTTTTGGGGGGGGGGGTAACTCCCCGCAATTATTGATGGATCAACCTTCAAATAAATATATATATATATATATATATATATATATATATATATATATATATATATATATATATATATATATATATATATATATGTATATATATATATATATATATATATATATATAGATATATGCTGAAAAAGTGGCATTTTCACAAATGAAATTATATGAATAATTTCATGCATTTAAGCTGTTTCCACAAAATGGCTTTTGCGTAAATATAGTCATTTATTTAAGGGTTTTTTATGCATTTTTACAAGGGAATTTTGTACGAGAATCTGTAACGGCCGAAGGCCTGAGCAAAATACACTTGTCGAAGGGTGGGCTATTTGGGTACTATTAAGCTATGTTTAACCTGCTCAATTGCCAAGGGGCAGCTGAGAATTACTCAATCGCCAAGACCAGTGGTATGTCATTAGGTTATTGATGATGCCATAATTATTGGGAAAATAAATTACCTGATAATTACTGAATTGCCAAGACTTATGACATTGCATCAATTAACTGATAATGCCTCAGCTACCGAAACAACAGAATTAGTATCTCTTATGAAATATCATCCTATAGTAGCAGAGTAGATTGATCTCTGCTTGCCAGCACGGGGCTCGAGATTGAATCCCAGCTACCGTAGAATTATCTGACAGGATTGCTACCTGTTTGTGTGAGAAATACCCAGCAATTGAAGCTGAAATACCCGGCAATAGTAAATAATTTCTGAGACCACAGTGGCTAATCATGACAAGACAAAAGAAGAGAGAAACGAGGATAATAACAGCCATTGAAGGAAACGGAGAGGACTATGCAAATATTTCGGTCAAGACCTCCGCTTGGCCTTCTTCAGGGCAAATAATGAAAAAAAATCCAGATAAAAATCCAAGAGATAAAACAAAAACCAACCTTAAAACAAAGACTGAAACGAAAATAGGAAAGACCCATTCAAAACAACGGCGAAACTGTAAAGGACAACGGTTAAACTTGTTGCTTTCACCGTTGCTTTGAAAGGGTCCTTATCTGAATTTTTATCTGAGATTTATTTGAATTTTCTTTTTCATTGGCGTGGGGGACGGTCAAGCGGAGGTTTTAACTTAAATATTTGCATTGTCCTCTCCGTTCTTTTCGCTGTCTGTTATTTTCCTCATTTCTCTCTTCTTTACGATTCTTTCGTTTTGTTGACAGTTACCGACGCTTTATGCGTCATCGATGGCTCTGGAGGGTCTTTATCCTTTTTTTTATACATTATCAATGAAGAAAATGGATATGTATTCTTTTTGTTTCCCATGAATGATGCCATTAGAAGAAGTGTTTTCATTTTATAACCTGTCTTGCTAAATTCTGGTTCGATTAAAAATCCCAGGTCTCCAGTTGTTTAAATTTAAATTCCTATGTCATTTCTCTTTAATGAATTTTCTCTAATTCAATAGTTCTAAGCAACTGAATAAACTATCTGTTAGGGACATCTCTCAAGTAATTAACTGAAAAATTAAAGTGCAGGCAGAACTGCTCTCCCCTAGATTTAAATTGCTCAGTGTAGATTTGAGGAGAATTTAAAGACTGAATCTTGCAGTATGCTATTCCCAGAAAGATTTTCAACTTATAGAGATAACCCATTACTGAAGATTCACAAGGGACAGCTAGGTTAAAACGAGTTACTGAGTTTAAGTGGAAAGATCGTATTTAGACCTAAGGTGAGCGATGTAATGTGCAAATACATCTAATAGCACCAATTAACATTTGTTTTGGGGGGGGGGGACAGTGTAAAAAATGAAGACACAAAAAAGTATGTTTTAATATTCAGAGGGGGGAGTGTTCTTTTGTTTAAAAATAAAATATAGCAAAATTTATTTTCCAAATTCTTGGGGGGGGGGGTGCAATCGCCTCCTCCCCCTGCCTTTGTACCAATGTGGTGTTCTTGAAGCTGCTTGGATGCCCAAACGATTAAATTCGTTAAAAAAAACAACGTTAATTTTAAAAAGACGTCACCGAAATCTTTGTTCGATCCGTAAAAACGTAACAAAAATACATATAAACAAATTTTTGATGCGTTTTTTCAGTTTTTTTTTTTTTGTTCCACCCTTCCCAAAAAATATTCTGGATATGGCTCTGATTCAAACGCAAGACGAGTGATGTAAGTGGACCCTCCGAAGTTCTTCAGATGACCCTCCGATTCATTTCATAAAACAAACAATGAGGAAAACTAAAAATAGAAGTTTCATTAATGGTTAACAGCCCCTTTTCGCACACTACTTTCATTAGTTTTATAAAAAAAATTCGATATAGTTGTGAAAGTACTTGAGTGCGTAAAAGAAACTTTTAGAGATTTTTGTATGGAACTTTGTATTCAGATGTATGATAAAATTTGGTCTATTTGAGCTTTTCTGATGGTCAATCGATTAGTATTGTCAAATAAAGAGCAGAGAAAACTAAGAAGTTTCATTAGGAATAAATAATTGTTGTTCGGACTCCCTTTTCTCTGTATTATGAGAAAGTAGTTGACTAAGTTAAATTTACTTCCGCTGTAATTAACTTGCCCTTTTCACTGTTTTGACATTCTCATTAAAAACTATAGATAAAAAAGAAACTTTAGAGATGTATCTCGGTTTAGATTCTAAACGAAGTTTTAGGATGAAATCCACCGTTCTCTTGATTTCGATTAAGATACAATATTCTGATGAAAATTTTCTTCGCTTTAGACCGTGGCCGAAGCTCATATCTAACTAGAATGTGACAGTGACGCTTTTGCAATGACTAGTAACCAATCCAAAATTATATTAGCATACAGCTTTGCGTTATTTACTCTAACAGCTTGAAACTTGAGGCGTCGTCATTTCTCTGAAATGATGACGTCTGCTTCTTGATGAAATCATCTAAATACCCATGGTCGTTTCTAAGATATTGCAGATACACCCTTTTGACAACCTGTATGCAAGTAGTTTCTTGATTTATTTCAGTATCTCCCTAAAAGTTACAACTTAGTATCTTCAGCAGTTCCTGAGATATTGCACAAGCCCCCTCCCCTTTCTTTATTATATGGTTTACCATTACTGGTCAAAGGGAGGAAACCAAAGCACGGTTATTATCGGATACTACTTCTAAATGCTTTTTACTTATCTTAATAGCTTCGCCATTCGGATCAAATTTAGAAATCGCGATATCTAATCGTTTTTTCAAGTAATGACTATTTAACCGTAATTTGCTGACATGGCTCAAACATTAGGTCCGTTCTTTTAATCATCTATGTGCTAAGATCTTATATCTTTTGACAAAGAACGCTTAAAAGTGAAATCTTAGCACTAAGATCTTACATCTTATGGCGTTCTTGCAAACGTCTTTCATCATTCTGCTCTGATCAGCGGTCTGAGAACAATGATCAGTATATCATCAAAGTTCTCTCATCATTGTTCTATATGGCAGAAAGATGGCGTCTTTCACACTTTTTGCTGACATCAGTGAGCTGTAAGATCTTAGAACAAAGATGAGTTAAAAGAACGGAAATCTTTGCAGAAAGATGTGAGATCTTAAATGTAAGATCTTAGTGCAAAAGAACGGGCCTATGATAAAAGTGATATACTGAACATTTCGCATGGTTTCATGACGCCATAAGCGTCAGTTTTTTTTTTACAAATATATGACACACAGGGAAATGCTTTTTTTTGCTGGAACCTACTAAAGAATGAACCAAAATGTTAATAATAGCTGTGCTTCCCAAAATTCAGATTTGGTAAAAATTATGTCTTATTAAACTTCAATTTGGGAAAAATACGCGTTAGGTGGTTAATTTTTATTGCTGTTGATAAATAATCGACAATAGTAAAATATTTTTACAATATTTGTTGAATGGTACAGTCACTATTCTCTTTTTTTGTTATTTATTATACAAGGATTACCAGTTTATGACGATATTTCGAGGAATATGACGATATTTCAGCGAATGAGATAACATAGTCACTCAGATATGACATCATACCCCAGAGAAGGAACTTTCCGAAAGATATGCGTGTTTTATCATTTTTGTATGTACAAATGAAGTTTTTGTCAAAAATTGCTTTGTATATTATTATTAATCTTTTGTTACTTGCAAAAGGCACTAGCTATGCCGGTTTTCTTTCAAGAAAGCCTCCTCCCAACATTCTATTACCACTAGTTTGGTAAGGAAAGAAAAGGAGGCACATCAGTGCTTCCCATGCGAAAAAGTTATTGTCTTTGTTGCTCAAGATGAGGGGCATAATTCTCTGTGTGAAGTTTTTGGCTATGTTGATTCCAATGATGCAGCTTTTTTATGGGTGATCGTGCCCCGAAGATGCCCGATAAGATAGCCAATCGATTTTTCATGGCCCAAATTTAATATATCGAACAGTTATCCAGTTATTGGTAGTAGGGGGCGACAAATTAAAAAAAAAGGAAATGCGGTTAGCTTTCCTTTGAACGGTTAACTGTCTTTAGAAATCAACAAATTGTTATTTTTCGAATTTTTAGCTGCGAAAAGTGCTTGTTAATTTAATTCCACCGGTCAGCGTAGCAACACTGCAGAAAATTTGACATTAATGCCGTCATACTTTTAAAGCTCTTCAAAAGTCGTCGATTTCAGGTATGGGTAGACCTAAGAAGGCTGTGAGAGAAAAATGTTTTAATTTTGATGACCTTGGTACTTTAAAACTAATTTATCAATTAGAACAAAACCGCTTGTGTCAGATATTGTACTTTTGGAGCTAATTATGCTAGTCGTGGAAACCGCTATATAATTACAAGAAAAGACTTGGCTTTGACATTCAGAACACTAAAAGGAACAGATAAGCTATTAGGAAACTTTCGTCCCGCTTAAGCTAAAAATGAAAGTAACATTACTAACTGTGTTAATAGCTTTCGAAAAAGTACGAGAAAGAGATGCATCAATGAGGAACTTTTGGAAACAGGCGGAAATTAAGTTTGAACCACAAATCAATTATTACAAACATCTAAAGAATGTATCTTAGATGTTATTCGACAGTACTACCTCTCTATACATAAAGCTTATTTGTGGTCGGTTGCGCCAGGCGGGCGCTCCTGGTTTTCTTGGAAGGGTTGCCATTACCCAAGATAAGACTGGGTATAGATCTGTTAAGTATAGTATCTGACTGCTACTCGTCTTAAAAAATAAATGCTAGCTTCTTCAGTAGTTAGGCTCTGTCGTGATAGCCAGCGCGTAAAGTGACAATTTAGACCCACAACCAGCTTTCTTTACCTGCGGGAGAAATGTTCAGAGCAGATGATTGGAAATATATAATTGGAATAGGAAATATAATTGGAAGCAAAGCTTCCAATTATATTTGAAAGAGAAGAAGGAAATCAACTCGAAAGATAAGTTTTTCATGATAGCGATCAGACGAACCCAACCCAACTTTGGCTTTAGCACGTGTACTTTTTCTATCATTGAAACAAAAAAATGATTTTTTTTTTTAATTAGTTTAAATCTGATACTACCAACTGATACAGCCAGAATTAAACCTTTTGATGACATGCTGGACCGTATTTTTGTGTCAGTTAGTATGAATAACTTCTAATTTTTTTCCTTTACTTACTTCAGTTTGCGAAATTATTTGCCATT
This sequence comes from Artemia sinica, assembly GCA_027921565.1. Taxonomy (NCBI): domain Eukaryota; kingdom Metazoa; phylum Arthropoda; class Branchiopoda; order Anostraca; family Artemiidae; genus Artemia; species Artemia sinica. The sequence continues at coordinate 31,441,600 of CM051259.1, read as the reverse complement.
TAACAGTTTGTACGGAAAAGCTATTAACAAAAGATATTGACACTGAAACTGAAAGTGCTATTTACTAAAAACAGTGTCTTTAATTGCACTCTTGAACAAAGAAATATAAAAATTTATATTTTGATCAAGACGGTTCTGATCTAGAAATGTGTGTTGGTGCTTAAAGTACCCAGGAGAAGGAAATGGAATTCGACCGTCGGAATTAGTTAAGTGGAAACTTAAACAGTCTAGAGAAACTTGAAAGAATTGGGAATTAAGTTCTAATAAAAATGACCTTAATATGCAGATATGCAGTTTTGATAGTAGCTGGTGCCAAGTAAAAAAAAGCTTAAATAAATAAACATGGATGAAAAACCAGCAAAAAAACTGAAAGAATACCTTACCAAACGGCTTAAGAAGGTGTAGGTTTCTTTTGAAGGTTCATGTTGTCTTTCACGGTCCAGTTTGATAGCATTGACGAAAAAGTGGCACGCTTCTGCCTTAAAAATTTTATGATTTTGAAATAACTAAAGTAAATATATGGAAAATTAACTGAAACATTCTTTTCTGTTACAGAAAATAAGTAAAATAACTCCAAGGGGGCAAAAAGGTTATTATTTTGATGCTCTAGGTACTCTAAGCTGGAAACGCTGTTGATAATTTCTTAAAACTGTCTTCAGCCATCGGAAAGCAGAAGTTGTTTCTTTTATGCAGAAAAGTGGGAGTGGTGTAAATTCCTTACATTGATTCCCAAAAATTGGGCTGCTAGTACTATTAACATTTAGACAGTTATTAACCTTTAACATTTAGACATGTATGATGTTTGCCCTTATAATAGACAACAAGTCTTAAAACCAAAAAGTTGCTTTATAATATGATGACGGGTCAAACCCTATTCTAACCTATTTTATTTCACACTAATTCTCAGCAAAGGTGGTGTTAAACTAGAAAGCGTCTGTAGTACCTTTTTGTACCTACCAAGCTACCATACTGTTTCCGCAACACTTACCAAATTAAACATAGGCTCAAGCAAAGGGCAGTGGTCGTGGTAGTAGCAAATTGTAAGACATATCGGTTGTTAGTCCGTATAAAAGAGAACAGTTTTTAAATAAAAAATCGGCTCATAGTATGGCAACATGTCAATGACGTATTACCTAGTCTCAGCAGAGGTGATGCATTATTAAAAAAACCTCTAGGGCCAGTACCTTCGGCACATATCATACTCTTCCCACGGCACTCATCAAGTTAAATACAGGTTCAAGTAAAGAATATCGCGGTCGCCAATCAGGTAATTATCAGAAATGGTCTATTGATGCCTGGAAAACGTGATTTTCTTATTTTGGTTGCGTCAATATTATCAAGCGTTAAGGGCAGTATCAAATTTTGTCAGTGTTGGGACGTTGAAACACGAAACAATTAAGTAAAAATTATTAGTTTTTTTTCATTAAAAATGGAATTACTGATTTTTCCTACTTTCGAAGGCATATATGGTTGTGTAAGCTTCCACTGAACCAATTTAAACCATCTTAATTAATTTTCACTGTCCTTGATATTTTAATTAAAGTTTCCATTACGCCCATATTTTCGCAAATAGTCACAAAACTAGCAAACATCATTGAATTGAAACAGAGATTCCTTCTAATTTCCCAAAAAAATCTCACCTCCACAGCCCTGAGCTTTTATCTTGAAGTGCTTTATTTATACTAGTTTAGCTTCTTTTGAAATTCTTTTACTTTTCCCATATTAACTGCTTCTCATGGTATTTTGTGTGCCTACATTAAGGAAGGGTTTCTGTAATTTCGTCCCTATTCATTGTGGGGAATCGTTGTTTAATCAAAGAAACTACTAAATAGCGACAGATGGTTCTGGCTGCTGTAGAATAATTGCCCCTGTCATCTCGTAAGAGGAAAGTGAAGCAGATCCACAGGAACAGGTCTTTCTTTGTAGCAGATATACTTTGAATAATTGCATTTGAATGATTCCCCTTTGGACCAAAGGATAGAAAAGTATTTTCTATCGTGTAATATTTTTTTGGAACTACAACTACAAAAATGTTACTCGAAAGACAAGATGGGATATATTCAAATAACGTTTCTCACGATTCAGTCAAAAAGAGATAAAAAAAAAATCAAACACTAAATCCACCAAATAAGAGCAAAAGCAACAAAAATAAATTTGTTTAAGATGCTCAACAGACCAAAAATAGAAGGGAACAAATAATAGCTTATGATTGAATTTTTCCAAAACTGTGTTATTATGGAAATTCTTGAATTGAAATCAAGTAGTTGTGGGCATCAAGCCATGGCTAATTGTAGAATTATAATCAAGTAGTTGTTAGCATCAAGCCATGGCTAATTGTAGTAAAAGCCAAGACAGCTAGTCCTAATGAGTGAGAGGCAAATCAGCCATAAGTCTTTCATAGGATTGTATAAAAATGATGTTTACATACTATTTTGTGATCCAGAAACTTGTGTCTTTTAAGGGGTGCCAGACACCTGCTCTGGTTTGTTTAAGTTTAGTTTTCAAAGTAATCAATATTCTCGATACTGAATATTGGGGCGCACCGGCTCGCAACCTTGTAGAACAGGCCGATTTTTGTGTATGAATTGTATTATAAAAGTACCGTTGCACAATTTATTGTCTAAAGCCCTGAAGTTGAAAGTGAATTGTAGCAAACTGTACATTTTAAAGATGAGTAATTTTGGTTAGGTATATTTTTTGGCTTTTTTCTTGAATCCCATTACAATTCGCTTAATCTTGTTAAGAATAGGCGCAAATAAGTCCCTATGCTAAGGCTATGTATCAATCGCTTTATGCAAAATTTCAACTGGTGTCTCATGAGTTAAAAGTTCTGCGACAAATCCCAAAGCCCGTGATTAGTATCTTACTATCTTTCAATTTCTTGTTGCTGTAACTAGATCACTGAAGGCGAACCTCAATATGGACAATGGGATCTTCAAACACCTTGAAGATACAGACGCATTTGCCATCAAGACGCTGAATGGAAGTAATTTGGTCATGAAAGTATCAGTCGTGTAGAAATACGGATCAGACATATAGGGCAGATATACAAAGCCTCGTGACGGGAGATTTATCAGCATTTGAGGGTGTTCAAGCCCTTCTAAACTACAGGGATTTTCGGACATAAAGTAATGAAGTCATATCTTAGATGGGACCTCAGTCAAGGCCATAATTGGTGTAGTTAAGACTTTTCCCCATTTCTGAGAAAAACAACTTAGATTTGGGGATCCCTTCCCTACTATATACTCTTCTATAAGATTGAGACAGATGGAAAACTGCGCTAGTGAAATATTACAACCTTCTTTGGCCCTTATTCTACGGACGATTGTCCTTAAAAAAACCTCTTCTACCTTAAATATCATCCTAATAATCAAATACGTCTTTCTATCATCGATATTCCTGATCAAACCGATATTGCCCTTGATCATGTGAACTATTCCACTCCTAAAATTCCTCGAATTATACAATTTCTTGATGTGACCAAAGCCACGTGTCCTGATAGCATACATAATGTCGTATTGACGTCCTGCAGTGCTGAATTGGATGGACCCTTGTCTTCGTGTTTTCGACTGTGTTTTCGCTCTGGAACCTTTCTGCAGTCATGGAAATATGCCCATGTCATTTGTATACCTAAACCAGTTGGGCTCATATAGTCTTATTAGCTTCTTCTCTTGCATTGAGACGGTTTACGAAAGCGTTTCCAATTATACACTTTATCAGCACCTTAAGTTAAATGACCTTTGAGGCGACCGCCAATCTGTGTCTGCCAGAAACTATCAACGTCCGACAGCTTAGTGGCTCGGGACCAGGAGTTGATCAAACGTATAAGGATACGACATCTGGTTATTATCATTCGACATCGCTAAAACGTTCGACACAATTTGGCATTGTGACGCACTGAAGAAATGTTACGCAAATGATGTCTGCGGACGTCCTTAAAAGTGATCAACAGCTTTCCTTCTGATCATCCAATGCGGGTTGCTTTTGACGGGATCGCTTCACTCGAATTCTACAAAGGTAGCCATACTACCGGGTGGTATTTTAGGACCTACGCTTTCTATTCTTTACATAAATGACTTGGTAGACAATCTTGAAAGGCCTCTGAATCACCTTGTCAACGACACCACGACACACGTGACCATCCCAAAACACGAACACCCAACCCCATGCATCCCTACCTTGATCTTTCGAAAATTGGAAAGTCGCCCAATACATGGATGGTTGATTTCATTGCATCGAAAATAGAGGAGCTGCAAATCTCCCGATCAAAAATGCCACGCATACTTCATCTTCACGAATGAAGCTATAAAGAGAGTCGACGAGCTTTGCCTCCTCGGAGTCCACCTCTCCCCAGATCTCTCTTGGAAAACCCACCTTGATCGGGTGAGATCCTCATATAAAAGAAATGCTGGTAAAACTTTCTATCCCCCAGCTCGATTATTCCACAAGTTTTGCATCAGATCCATTGCCGAGTGTGGATGTCCACTGTATGCTTGTGCTCCAAAAATATAGTTGACACCACTTCAAAAGAACTAGAATAGGGCTGATGAGGTAGGTACTGTCGTTCCTCGTGACTCTCTCCAGTCTGTTAGTGAAAGGTTTGATTTAGTGTTGATGGCTGATTTCTTCTTGTACATAAATTCAGCTCCTTTTCTAGAGCTTTTTCGTTTTGTGCCCCCCACTGTCCATTCAGCAAGACATACGAAGGCACACAGCTCGGTTCAATTATCTTAAGGTTGAGACACCGAGAATAGAGTACTTGAAGAGCAGATTCATTTGACATTCCACTTTGATCTGGAACGATGTTCCTTAAGAAGTTATCCCTAACAGTTTCTCTGTCAACCCATTCAAAAAAAAAGATTCAATATTTATATAAGAACCTCGTGATGGAGTGACGTTAAAGATTAGCTGCAAATCAGACATTAAATTCTGCCTGGCGCCGCGAATTGAGGAGTAAAAAAATAACCGTGTCCAGGTCATGTCTGGTCTCCTCACTGCCCTAAAAACTCCTTAATTTTCGAAACAACCCCCAAAAATCTTAGAAAGTCCTAGTCTAAGATATGAATGGACCTACTATGGGTTCAAAGGGCGGGTCCTTTGTTTGCACGTCCTTAATATGCTACTTTAATGAGAATTACTGATATTTGAGAGCCATATAATGGAATATATTCAGATGGCAATCTAATAAGAAATAGATGTTTTCTCTGTTATTGTGAAGCAACTTCTGATCTGGCGGACGAGAGAAAATTTAGGGATAAGATTTTTTTTTTTTTTTTTTTTTTTTTTTTTTTTTTTTTTTTTTTGGTCTTTGTGTTTTATCGCTCACGTTCCAGGTCCTATCTGAAGCTTATTGATTCGCTATATATCTATTGATCTTTCGGAATATTCTGTGGGCCTTAATTGTGGAAAAGTCTCAGTAAATTTTCCCCCATTTATAGCAGATTTTTTTTTTAATTCCCGCTAAATCGAATAAAGCAGCAAATAGGTGCGTGATATTTGTGACTGCTGTAAATAATTCTCCCCGTCCTTTTCCAAGGAAATGGGAAACATTGATATTCAACAGTCAATTCCATTTCAGTGATTTACTTGGATGATTCCCTCTGGAAGGAAAAAAAGAGAACATGGCAGAAATATTGTTCTTCGAAGAATTATACCAAAAGTGCCAAAATGAATAAAAGAAAACAACGAAGTTAATCTAGTAATATAAATAAAGAAAATAAATAAACAAAAATAAACAAAATTGTACTTATTTATCGAGAAACGAAGGTGAAAAACTTGCGAAAATTACTCTTTTGAAAACTGACATTGAGTTACTGACTCTTACATGGACCCCCTACATCCACCTACTTGTATTTAGCCATTTCTTGCAATATGCAAGTGACAAAATTATCCTAAAGCAGAACATTGCTGAATACTCAGGAATATAGTTTTCAAATGGTGATAGGCAGTTCTTTAATAAACTTATATCGAAATTCTTTTTAGCGATTACCAAGGACCTCTTTGGTCTGCAGACTTGTAATTAGCATATTTTTGACACATAACATTTTTACACATAATAATATCTTTTTTGATTCCTTCTTGTAGAAGCATTTAAATATCTTCATTTGAAATAAAGAAGTTTACTGCAAAAAGGAATTGCCAATATCTTTTTGATAATCGTTTGAATAGGTGACTAAATAATTAGTTTGAATTAGAATTTAGAATAAAGCTTTTGAATTAATCTTTGAAATAAACATGCCACTTTATTTTGAAATGTAATTGGAGAATTGTGTATTAAAGAAAGTCCAAATTCTCTTTGTTACTTAATAAGGACCTCTTTGACCTGCTGGTTAGTAATTAGCACATTTTTATTACATAAGACAATCTTGGTACTTCTGCGAATCAAGCTTTGTTTGTTTCCTACACGTCAAAATCGAAGTTAAAGCGTGAGCTTTTGAAGTGAAAATTAAATAAAAAAAACAAGTTTTTTTAACTGAAAGTAAGGAGCGACATTAAAACTTAAAACGAACAGAAATTATTCCGTATGAAAGGGGCTGTCCCCTCCTCAATACCTCGCTCTTTACGCTAAAGTTTTTTATTGTTTAAAAAAATAAAGTTGTGTGACAGATTCAAACTTTAGCGTAAAGAGCGAGGTATTGAGGAGGGGACAGCCCCTTTCATATATGGAATAATTTCTGTTCGTTTTAAGTTTTAATGTCGCTCCTTACTTTCAGTTAAAAAAAATAGTTTTTTTTTTATTTAATTTCTGAACGTTTTTGAATTAATGCAGCTTTGATTTTGGCTCACCGTACATGAATAATTAAAACGAAATTTGCATATTAATTTTACTTTTTTGGCTAAATGGCTTTCTCGAAATTTTGTTCTGACCTAACTTACGAATTAACTTACGTAATGAAATTCTATACTCGTATGTTTTATTACGTATATTAGGGAGTTTGCCCCCTAGTCGATACCTTGCTCTTTATGCTAAAGTTCGAATTTTGTTCGAATAACACAAACCCCTGAATCACAAAGGCCGGTTAATTACAATAGATAGCTCTTTTGAAAGTACTAAAAAAACTTTAGCGAAAAGGGTGAGGTATTGAATAGGGGGCGAACCCCTCATATACGTAATAATTTCTGTTTGTTTTAAGTTTTAATGTTGCTCTTTACTTTCAGTTGAAAAGCTAGTTTTTTATTTAATTTCTGATCGTTTTTTAAATAATGCTGGGAAATCCGGCGCCCTCTTCATAGAAATGTCCCTTCCCCCAAAAATGAGCGTGGGAGGGGGCCAAGTTGCCCTCCAATTTTTTTGGTCACTTAAAAAGGGCACTAGAACTTTTAATTTCCGTTCAAATGAGCCCTCTTACGATATTTTAGGACTACTGGATTGGTACGATCACCCCTTGGGAAAAAAAAAACAGAAAAACAAACAAACAACAAAAAAAAAACAAATAAACACGCATACGTGATCTTTCTTCTGACAAAAAATACAAAATTCCACATTTTTGCAGATAGGAGCTTGAAACTTCCGCAGCAGGGTTTCCTGATACGCTGAATCCGATGGTGTGATTTTCATTAAAGTTCTATGACTTTTTGGGTGTGTTTCCTCCTTTTTTCGAAAATAAGGCAAATTTTCTCAGGCGTTTAACTTTTGACGGGCAAAACTAAACTTAATGAAACTTATATGTTTGAAATTAGCATAAAAATTTGATTCTATTGATGTATCTATGGGTATCGAAATTCCGGTTTTTAAAATTTCGGTTACTATTGAGCCGGGTCGCTCCTTACTTACAGTTCGTTACCACGAACTGTTTGAAAATATGCAACTGCTGAGTATTGCCAAATTTTGTTTTTTCCTTGAAAAAGCTTTTTTTTTATGCTCACTTAAGTAACAGCATTTTTGATGCATTAGTATACACTTGAAATATCTTTATGAAGTTTGAAAGAACTGAAGTACTTTTGTATGCTCCCTCCACAGAAAATTTCTATTTAGCTCTCAAGGACCAAAGAGTTCGTTTTACCATTGCAATATTAAACACTTTTGCTAATCAAAATCAGGTTTTTATTTCTTTCTCTTCAAAAAATAATTTCAAAACATCTTCTCTATAAGCGACAGAGCTATCCATACAGCAAAGGGATACCAAGAACTTTCTTATAATAATTCTTGGAATGCAACTTTAAAAGCAATATTTGGAATTATACTTTGAAATTTTGGATTTAGTTTTTTTTTTTTTTTTTTTTTTTGTGCTAGGATGTTGTTTAGTGCTCACCAAGGAGTTGTTTCAGTTGCTTCTTGAAATTTAGCATTTCTTTAAGCCACATGACAACTTGCACAGTTTTTACGGTTCGGATTTATTTTATTTAGTTTTATTAATATTATATTATGCAGAAAGTGAAAACATTTCTTCCTTTTAAGTGACGGAGCTATTCTCCAACAGGGTATGGTGGTGCCATAACAGGGTGCTGCGGAATCTTTCAGATGTAGATTATTGAGACAAATAAAAAACCAATGATGCAGAAAATTATGAATTTGACATAAAATTCCACATCTCAGTCCCAAATTCTATTTAAAGCAGTGTAAAATATGCCTGAAAAGCTCCTTGAATTATTGTTATTAATCATAATAGCTCACTGAAGATGAACCTTTATTATTGTTACGTTTATATAATAACAAAAATATTATGATATTATAAATCACAAACATATAAATATAATATTATAAATATAATAACAAAAATATTGTTCTTTTATTATAAATGGCACTGGGTCATTAAAATGGGAACTATAATTTATATACGTATGTATATATTTTATCTTTTAATATAGGCTATTAATATAATGAGGAACTATAGATATTGAAAGTTGTATACCAACGCGTATCGGTAGTTGAAGTTTTCTCGAAATTATTCCTGCTAGATGATTTTGTGTGGGGCAACTAAAGGCTAGTTAATACGAAATTATGGTATCGTGTACTATGTTCTAAAAGGCATAGGGCCATGGTAATACAAAATGAAAAATTCTCTTCTAAGTGAATTCATATTGCAAAAACCCAAACCAGTGCGGAAATTACGCATCTATTTCTATGCTCCGTTGCTAGCCTAAGAAATCGCCCTTACATTTCAACACATGCGAAACATTCATCACCCATTATACTGACCAGCCATTTCTCATCAGACACACTCTTTTCATACACTTACTTTTGTAATTTCCTCAATTCTTCACAGTTACACATCATACGGTCCACAGCTCTCACCCCCTCGTCCCTTCCTAAATATTTTCTCTTGCCCCAAATGGTAAGCTATTCGCCTCAATTCGATAATATACATTAAATTCTCCAATTTTAATTTCACCTTAAAAAAACCCTTTCACCCTATATCTTCCTTAACACAGCACAGAGGTGCAGAAAATCAGAAAGATATGCTTTATACCGCCAAATCTATACCCCTTGATTTCGTATTTTTTCGTATTTCTTATCATCTTTGCAACCTCACTATCTAAATTTAATCCACATGGAGGTATTTATGTGCATTTGAATTATTAGTTGTATTTTTGGGGAAGTAAAACCGTATTCAGAATTTAGAATTATAATTTAAGTTTGTCTGCTAAATTTTTCACGTTATGCCTTATCACTTTAAACTATTATTACTCGAAATTATACGTATTTTTGCTGCTTTAATATTATCATAGAGTATCGGTGAAATGATGTCACTTTTAAAGTGGCCTTCTCTATGTAGAGGTTATTTTCGCGCAGAAGCTTGTTAAGTTTGTTATTTTTGATTTTCCCAAGTTTTAAGAGATATATACATAAATACGGCATCGAATAGTATCTCGCTGTTTGAGCAAGTTCCTGCTGTATTTTGGGGCCTTAAAAACATTCCAAAAACGTAACCCCAGCCTCTCTGTTTTGGACCAGAGCGCTTGCTTACTGTCAAGCCCATGAGCATGTATGACGGTATTATAAACTGTACCCTCTGTTTCATGTTTGAACCAGCAGTAGCGTGGAATGGCTTTTTATTGGATGAATGATCGCGGGAAATAACTTTCAACTAATGAGAGGCGTTGGTACTCCTATGTTAAACGCACTCTTTTATATACTGCTAGTTTGGTTAATGTTAACGAAATAAAATAGGATGAATATATAATAGTTTAGACACAAATTTGGGCTATATATTTGCATATTAGGGAGGGGGGGCAAAGCATACCATATATTAAATACGTAACCTAACCAAACTTAGGTACCTTCCCCCCCCCTGAACCCCTAAAAAATAATAGTTTAAATATCGTATACGCAATGAAAACCACGCTATACATTGTATTACTCTATAGCGGTGTCTTGAATTATCCCGTCAAAAACGGGTTTTTCGTGACTGGTTTCCATTGCAGTATATAAAAGAGTACGTTTAATATAGGAGTACCGAGGCGTTTGCCAATGACGAAAAGCTATTGAAAAGGAAAATGGTATTTTATGCCTTAAGTCAAAGCATTACTGACAGCCAATAAAAACAACCGTTCCTCGAGTAAAATGAAAATTTCACTCTACTGTTGGTTCACATTTGAGACAGATAGCCTAAAATTTGAGTGATGTGGTTTAAGTTTGAGACAGATGGCCGGAACTGCGGTACTGGGGATTGCGCAAATGAGACTGACGGGTCTAATTCACCACCCTGTAAGAACAATACAATTATGTCATATTTGAATCTGAAATCACTTGTATACTAGAGAATCTGGAGACCCGTCTTATTTGATGTAAGGAGAGTCTTCAAAATTTTACACCATAGAAAGCTTAAGAAGCTATCAGTGCCATAACCAGATATTCAATATTGTTCATTGCAATGCCAATTCACGGAAAAAATGGGGGGCTAAGGATTTTTTCTATTTATAATGGAGATACAAAAGATTTTTTTCAAAATCAAGGGGGGATTTGGTTTTTCCGAATTTTTTCATTGAAAATAGAAAAAAAGGTATTTTACGTTTTTTTTTCAGATCTCCCCCTTCCAATTTTTGCCCCTGACTGTTTTTTTTTTTTTTGAATTCCCTTTTAGTTCTTGATGTTTTTTTTTAATATTTCTAGACTTTTTAGATTTTTTTAAGTTTTTGGTCTCCTGGAGCAAGATCGCTCTTAGTTGGACTTCAGCTTACGTAGCAAAGATAACAAGAATGAGCTTCAAGTAGGCAAACCATGGGAAGGATGACCCTCACCCTTAGGATGCAGAATGTTTATTTTCGTGTATCTGTTGAGCAATAAAAAGATCATATTATAAGCTGCAACAATTGCACAAATTTACATCCCATAGTACCAAAATTGCAACTATAAATATTTAATAAACTGTAGCCCTCCCCCTTCTCTATAAATGGTTTGACCAATTAAAAGGGGTGGTACGAAATCTTGGTGATTTTTCTCTTCCCAAAACTTTGATTTCACCATCAGGGTTGATCTTATTTAAAATATTGCCGTTTCCTCTGGTGTCACTTAAAAGGCCACACGATCTCATCAAAATTTATTGCCAAGAAAGGCCAAATTTATTGGGATCTCTAGGGGATTTATGGGGATCTTTGAGTAATTTGTCTAAGAGTACTGCTTAGACTATGCCAATTTCTAAATATGCGTTCTTGAGATACTATATTTTTGTATCCGACCTTTCTGCCGCAAGACCTGATTAATTGAGCATTTTTGGCATCTATTATGGTAGAGTTGTCTGAGAAAAATATTTGTTTGATTTGGCGCTCTACAAAGAGAGAATGAATAAGACAAAATGAATGGATGCGCTCGTGATAAATTATTTCCCTTTTATGCTTGAAAGAGAAGTGTAAGAAAAAAGAGAATTGAAAGGAACACACTATTTTGACTGTATAATTTATCATAACACGTTTTTAGCATTTCTAACAGGCATAAAACATATTGATACTTAGAAGTATTTGTTTCGATCCGACGCCATTTTAGGAGCTTCAGGCAATTTTTTCGGTCATTACATCAACAAAAACATTACATCAAATCTCTTCCAAGAAGAGAAAAAAAAATTATAACTCATGCTAACTAAATAATTTTTTGTCCGTTTTCTTGTAAATTCACATGTTTTTCAATATTTCTTATCTAGAGGTACAGCTGCGGCAGCATGTGTGTCGTCCGTTAAATTATCTATCATTTCAAATGAATCTGAGGAAAGGAAGTGTAACACAGGGGATACTACACATGTGTTTGTTAATCATGTTGTTTATTTGAGCAAAAACACTGCTTTCGAATTTTAATTACTCCTCATTGTACTTTCGAGAACAAACACTAACGATGGATTCGCCGTGGAGATCTAATTAGTAAGTTATTTAGTTAACTAATTAGGACAATATGAAAAAATAACAAATGAAAGCTGTCTTTGAAGAGTTTGGTTTGATTAGTATTAGTTTTGGTTTGATAATATATCTTTTATGTTTGATGAATCATCTTATCATATCCGCACTTCCAACAACTTACAGATTCCTCATGGATTTTTAATATGTGCTGGAACACGTTCCCAGAGTCTGTACGAAGCTGTCATTCGTTTAATATCTTCATAAAGAATATTCAAGATTTTTTAGATAATAATTGTTTTTTTTTCTGGAGTTGAAGTCTCTGGATTGGATTTGGATTTTTGTTTGAGCATGAGCTAATTCAATTTTATTAACATTTTGGTTTGTAATCACGTGCTACTCTCCTGCCTAGCTTGTGATTTCGGGAATTTTGAGTTGAGAGATTGGATTCTTTTTTCGTTATATATATATATATATATATATATATATATATATAATATTATATATATATATATATATATATATATATATATATATATATATATATATATATATATATATAATATATATATATATATATATATATATGTATATATATATATTTTTTTTCTTTGTATATTTCTTCTGTTTCTTTTCTCTCCTGCTCCTTCCTGGACATGGAGCCTTGTATGGGAGATTATGTTGAGGTTGTATCTGTTGTAAATTTACGGTTTAATGAATGAACACTGAATATATAAAAAAAAATTGATGAATCTCGTGTTTGTAATAAGTTCTTAGATCCTCCGACAGATTCTTTAAATACTTCAGGATAATCTGTCTTTTTGTCACAAGAGCAAAACGAGTGCAGAAAATTGTTCTATTCCTTCATTCCTGTATTAAAAATGACCTTTATTGTGAATTGTTTTTGAATTATGACCTTTGCAAAGTCATGTACAACCGTGACCCCTGACCTTGTGAAACATATTTTAACAGATATTTCATGCCTTTCACAGAGC
>CM051259.1:31310841-31423341 GCA_027921565.1 Artemia sinica | reverse complement strand
CTGTTATTGATGTTAAAAGTAAAGATCACCATCTAGTAGTGTCAAGGGTTAATTTAAAGCTGAAATATCGGAAGGGTAACTACCTCCCGGGAAGTTATGATGTTGGTAGACTCCAGGATGAGAATTTGAGAGAAACTTTCCAGGAACAGTTGAATACTAAAGTTGAGAGCTTAAAATTTGATAATGTGGAAGATGGTTGGAATAATTTTAGAAAAATAATTTGTGAAGTTGCTGAAGGTGTATTAGGGAAGAAAGCTAGAACTGCAGCTAAGAATATTAGTGAAAAAGCTTTATGTTTAATAGAAAGGAAAAAGGACTTGTACAAGAATTATCTGAGTGATAGATCGTATGAAAACAAAAGAAATGTAAAGAAAGTGGAGAAAGCATTAAAATATGAAATAAGGAGGTGTGAATTGGAGGCCATGGATAAAATTGCCGAGGATTTGGAAGATACAGCTAGACGGCATAATAGTAAAATATTGTACTGGCACATTAACAAATTGAGAGGGAGTAGTCAATCCGGACTTGGCTCAGTTAAAGATAGGAATGGGGTCGCAATTAGCGATAAGGAAAAAACTAAAGAGAGATGGGCCGAACATTTTGAGAATTTGCTTAACCGAGATGGAGCTGAAGGAAGAGATATAGAGGAAAATGAAAAAAAATTTTGTGATACCTTGGATGTGAAGGAAGATTTATTTTGTGAGGAGGAATTAGCAACAGTACTAAAAGGATTAAAGAATAATAAGGCTCCAGGTGTTGATAGGGTGGTAAATGAGTTTCTTAAATATGGTGGCTCTGAGGTTAGAAATAACTTACTGAAGATTATGAATATGATTTTTGAAAAAGGGGAAGTACCTAACGATTTTAGGAAAACCTTAATTAAGCCACTTTATAAGAAAGGTGATAAAAGTGAGTGTGGTAATTACCGAGGCATTAGTCTGGTCTCTGTAGGTAGTAAATTACTTAGTAATATGATACTTTTTAGACTGAGAGATGCCGTAGACAAAGTTTTAAGATAAGAGCAGTGCGGTTTTAGAAAAGGTAGAGGATGTGTCGACCAAATTTTCACTCTTAGGCTAATAATTGAGAAGTTGCCTGAATTTTCAAACACCTTTGGTCCTCAGTTTTATAGATTATGAGCAAGCGTTCGATTCTGTTGATAGAAGAGCTTTAGTAAAGGTTTTATCCTTGTATGGTATACCAGACAAATACATTAAAGTGATTAGTGCTATGTACGAGAATAACACTGCTGCGGTTAAGGTAGGAAATGAGGTTAGCAGCCGGTTTTGTATTAAATCAGGAGTTAAGCTGGGTTGTGTTCTATCCCCCTTTGTATGGATTATATTGATGGACTTTGTTTTAAGGAGCACAGGAAAGGCAATGGAAGACCACGGAATCAAATGGGGAGGAAAAAGTCTCCTGGACTTGGATTATGCTGATGATTTAAGCATCCTAGATGAAAGTGTGAGCAAAATGAATGAAGTTTTAGAGGTTTTGCGAGTTCAGGGTTCTAGAATTGGTTTGAAAATTAATGTTAGGAAGACTAAGTCACTAAGGCTAGGAATAAGTGAAGATGAAAAGATGACGTTGGGTAATGAAAAGATTGATCAGGTGGGCAGCTTTACTTACCTTGGTAGTATTATTAGTAAAGATGGTGGGAGCAGTGAAGATGTTAAATATAGAATAGCCAAGGCTCAGGGTGTTTTTTCACAGTTAAAAAAAAGTCTGGAAGAATAGGAAGATAATTCTGCAAACCAAGATTAGAATAGAAGAAGCTACAGTGATGGCAGTGGTCAAATATGGCTCTGAAGCATGGACGCCCCGTAAAGCGGATGAAGATTTGCTAGATGTTTTCCAGAGAAATTGCTTAAGAATTGTTCTGGGTACCCGGCTGACTGACCGTATTTCAAACAATAGGCTATACGAAAAATGTGGTTCAATACCGCTCTCTAGGGCTAAAATGAAAGAAAGGTTGAGGTGGCTAGGGTACGTTGTGCGGATGAAGGATGACAGATTGCCGAAGATTGTTCTTTTCGGCCAACCATCTAGGGCTAAACAGAAAGCAGGTCGTCTCCGTCTGGGGTGGGAGGACTTTATAAAGAAAGATTTAAAGGAAATGGGAACTTCGTGGGCGGGTGTAAAAAGGGAGGCTTTGAATAGATTGGGATGGAGGAGGAGCGTGCGTAGCTGTGTTGGCCTCAGGCAGCTTGGTGCTGCGGTGAGGTGTTAGTAGTAGTAGTAGTAGGGAAAGAATTCACATCCTTCAGCTACTATGGGTCAGTTGATACCTACCAAGCTTTCCTTCTTTTATTGTTTGGATTAATATGGATGCTTTTGCATAATCTCATCATCAGAATCAAATTATGGGCCTTGCAGGTGGTGAGATCGAACTCCAGGTCCCGTATTATCAAGCAGCAATCAGTCCCGCTGCGCCACCTCAGGATTATCTTCTAAGGTCCATGAAAGTGAATGAAACGTCTATAGGATGTGCTAAGGAACATTAGTGCATAAAAGTACCCTATATTGTAATACCAAAGTGTATACCATGAACTTACCGAAATTACGCTCTTACCAGCAGGCACTCCAGTCACCAAATCCCGGTTTTGCCTATGATTCATTAAGTCTGTAATTTTCAACGCTTAGCACATCTTGATTCAGCGTTAAGTACCGAATTTGGTTTGCTTTAATCTTCAACGTAAGTATCAATAAACCACGTTAATTTAGCTGCGAAAGGAGCTAATTAAATACATTTCTTATTGAAGATCGGTGCTTACAGTATTTCATTTCTGTTATATGGGTTCTGGGGATTGTAGAGATTGATCTTCTTCTGTTAGGAATTGTCGAAGCATCATACGCTACTACTACTACTAACAACTTGCTGCAGCACCAAGCCGCCTAAGACCGACACAACCGCGCACGTTCCATCTCCACCCCAATCTATTCAAACTTTCAGCCTTTACCTCCTTTCGTGGAGTTCGCGATCAATACGATTAATGCAAATGCGTATACTGATTATTTAACCGAAGAACTGTACACTTTCAAAAATTATGTAGAGCAGGTGGTGCGTGTCACACGTAGCGGAAAATAATGTCACAAGCCTAATCAAGGATCAAACAGTTCGTGGTAACGAACTGTAAGTAAGAAGCGACCCGGCTCAATAGTAACCGAAACTCCAAAAACCGGAATTTTGATACCCATAGATACATCAATAGAATTAGGTTTTTATGCTGATTTCAAATATATAAGTTTCATTAAGTTTAGTTTTACCCATCAAAAGTTACGCGCCTCAGAAAATTTGCCTTATTTTCGAAAAAAGGGGGAAACACCCCCGAAAAGTCATAGAACTTTAATGAAAATCACACCATCGGATTCAGCGTATCGGAAAACCCTGCTGCGGAAGTTTCAAGCTCCTATCTGCAAAAATGTGGAATTTTGTATTTTTTGTCAGAAGAAAGATAACGGATGTGTGTTTATTTGTTTGTTTTTTTTTTTTTATTTCCCTTGGGGTGATTGTATCGATCCAGTAGTCCTAGAATATCGTAAGAGGGCTCATTTGAACGGAAATTAAAAGTTCTAGCGCCCTTTTTAAGTGACCAAAAAATTGGAGGGCAAATTGGCCCCCTCCCACGCTCATTTTTTCCCAAAGTCACCCAATCAAAATTTTGAGATAGCCATTTTGTTCAGCATAGTCGAAAATCTAATAAATATGTCTTTGAGGATGACTTAATCCCCCACAGTTCCCGGGGGAAGGGCTGGAAGTTATGAACTTTGCCCATTGTTTACATATAGTATTGGTTAATGGGAAGTATAAAGACGTTTCAGGAGGGATTTGTTTCTGATGGGGTGTTGAAGGAGGGGGTTACGGGGGAGGATCCTTCCATGGAGGATGTTTCCTCGTTGGAACGGACATTTCTATGAAGGGGGCGCCGGATTTCCCAGCATTATTTAAAAAACGATCAGAAATTAAACAAAAAAAACTAGTTTTTTCAACTGAAAGTAAGGAGCAACATTAAAACTTAAAACAAACAGTAATTATTACGTATATGAGGGGGTTCGCCCCCTAGTCAATACCTGACCCTTTTCGCTAAAGTTTTTTTTAGTAGTTTAAAAAAAGCTATCTATTCTAATTAACCGGCCTTTGTGATTCAGGGGTTTGTGATTCGAACAAAATTCGAACTTTAGCGTAAAGAGCAAGGTATCGACTAGGGGACAAACTCCCTAATATACGTAATAAAACATACGAATATAGAAGTTCGTTACGTAAGTTAATTCGTAAGTTACGTCAGAACAAAATTTCGAGAAAGCCATTTAGCCAAAAAAGTAAAATTAATATGCAAACTTCGTTTTAATTATTCATGTACAGTGAGCCAAAATCAAAGCTGCATTGATTCAAAAACGTTCAGAAATTAAATAAAAAAAAACAAGTTTTTTTAACTGAAATTAAGGAGCGACATTACAACTTAAAACGAACAGAAATTATTCCGTATATGAAAGGGGCTGTCCCCTCCTCAATACCTCGCTCTTTACGCTAAAGTTTAAATCTGTCATAACTTTATTTTTTAAAACATTAAACAACTTTGGCGTAAAGAGCGAGGTATTGAGGAGGGGACAGCCCCTTTCATATACGGAATAATTTCTGTTCGTTTTAAGTTTTAATGTCGCTCCTTACTTTCAGTTAAAAAAAAACCTGTTTTTTATTTAATTTTAAATAAGAATGGTTCCACTCTCATTCTCAAACGCTCGACGCGGCATGAATTTTATTTGTGTTAATGCTAATCGTTACGCAACGAAATCAGTATCGATTGTTGAAATTTATTAATGTCGAGAAAGATGATAGCGAGTCTCTATAAACCCCGCCTAGTTGACCCTCTAAAAATATCTAATACTACCATAACTATCAATAACTCTACGCACTCCTCATCCACGCCTGCCTGTTCAAAGCTTCAGTTCCCCTTTCCTTGAAGTAACAATTTCCTTTAAATTCTTTCTTGTGACCTCTTCCCTTCTCATTTGGGAACGACCTACTTTTCGTTTAGCCCAAGATAAATGGCCAAACAACCCATCTTCGGAACCTGTCAACCGTGAAGTGCGACATAGCCACGTTAGCTATTTAATACAGCTATTATTTAACACTAATCTAGCTTGTGAAGGACATGGTCACTGAAAACACTATGGTGTTGCTGAAAACAAAAATATTCCAGTGGCTGCTAATGAAAAAACCGAAGTTTATCCTTCTATATAAATCTTACATCAATATGATTTTATATTTTTACTGTTAAGGTTGAAGATGGCGCTTTACTGTTTTAGCAAATTAATTTAAGCTTTGTTATTCTATAATTTTGCTGTGATTGCTTCAAGCGAATGATTTAAATATTAAATGTTAAGCTTCAACACGTTTCACAGTATAGGTATTCGTCTAAGAATGCGTCCTTTAATTGGTGAATATTTGAATTAAGTTTTGCTCTCCTTTCAATGATTCAAGGTAGTTGTTATTTTCCAGAATTTTGAAAGTCCTATGTTTTTAAAGATTTCTAACCTAATGTGTATGCTCGGCTTTAATTATGCCAAGTCTTGAGATTGAGGGTTTCTTCATTTAAGTACAGAATCAAAAAGTAAAGCTCAAGTCCCTTCTCAAAAGCCTCAATGGCCTGCAACATAGGGGAAAACAAGGAACATTTGGACAAAAGTTCCTCAAGAAAAGAAAATGATATCCCCACTGGAAACTCAAATATTTGTCATGCTAGATTTAACTTGCGGAGAAAAAAACAAATTTTCATAACCATTCGATGGTCATTTAAAGACCCCGCGTGAATGGCAATGCTTAATGTACTAAGGACATAATATAAAAACATTTTTTACCACTAAACTCATCTGAACGATCGCTTTTTGTAAGATTTTATTTTGTTTGTTTCAAAAATGACCAAGTATTTAAAGCAGTGCCACATTTTTGTTAGGGTTGCCATGTTGAACCGCGAAAATAAAAAATCGAAACCAATTAATTAAAATTGACAGCGCTTTTCTTCCGTAAAATTCAGACGTTAAGTAAATGTGTATTCCGAAATACAACTACACTGGCAAATGAAGAGCATATCTCCTTGAGATTTTCGATGCCATGTATTTTTAGCTTATATTTGGCTCATTTTTCAACCACGCTTATTATTTTTGAAATTGGTGCTTTTTACTACCAAAAACTACATAACTGCCAATGAAGAGTTTTTCATTCAAAAGGAATTCCTGGTTTTTCTCCAAATTTATTAAGATATATAGCCGTTTAAGTTTCCACTGGCCCAATTCAAACAGTAAGCTTTCATTTTCACTGTCCTTGGTACTTCAACTCTACAAGGCAGTGAGATCCAAATATTACTACACGAATGTGTAAGACGAAAATCCTAATTTACTTGAAACTAGACTTGACTAACTTGTTTTAAAGCTCTTGCTCGGCAACGTCACCGGCGTAGAGGGAACCAGACGTCAACGCCGTTAGTCGTCTTCAGAATGTTCTGCCCTAGGCGAGGGTTGGAGCTTCGTTGGGGTCGATGTTCCTGGTAAGTGAGTCGACCGTGGATTATGTCCATCTTAACTTGTGCGTGGTCTACTTCTGGGGCATTTTCTAGCCGCTTGTAGTTGTATCGAAGTTGGTTATTAGTCGGGCGGCTGTTTGAGAGGACAGGTGAAGTAAATGACCGTAGTAACGCAGCGAACGAAACTCGAGTTTTTCAGACAAGAGTGACAATTTAAAGGACCGGAGGACCTCCAAGTTTTGTTTCCGGTAAAACCATCTAACGCGTTCGATCTAGGCTAGAAATAAAGGCCAATTATGGAGAGTTAGGTGATCTGTCGGTAGAACGGTATCGAAGTGGGTTCTAAAAACAAGATGGTAGCAGACCTTGGTCATGCCTTGCTGTAGCTCATATACCACCGAATGAATTATATTTGCAAATATATCGATGTCACTAATGATGGTCGTTAATAAATAATTCAAATACTGAGTCTTAGTTTCAGACATGTCAGGACGCAATTTTGCTAGGTGGTTTTTATATCGATCACCCCTTGCTTTTAAACCTTGATTAGCCTTGTAATATATATATATATATATATATATATATATATATATATATATATATATATATATATATATATATATATATATATATATATATATATATATATATATATATATATATATATATATATATATATATATATAATATATATATATATATATATATATATATATATATATATATATATATATATATATATATATATATATATATATATATATATATATATACTAGTACTACTACTACTAACGACTCACCGCAGCACCAAGCCGCCTGAGGCCAACACAGCTACGCACGCTCCTCCTCCATCCCAATCTATTCAAAGCCTCCCTTTTTACGCCCGCCCATGAAGTTCCCATTTTCTTTAAATCTTTCTTTATGACGTCCTCCCACCCCAGACGAGGACGACCTGCTTTCCATTTAGCCCTAGACGGTTGGCCGAAAAGAACAATCTTCGGCAATCTGTCATCCTTCATCCACACAACGTGCCCTAGCCACCTCAACCTTTCTTTCATTATAGCCCTAGAGAGCGGTAATGAACCACATTTTTCGTATAGCCTATTGTTTGAAATACGGTCAGTCAGCCGGGTACCCATAACAATCCTTCAGCAATTTCTCTGGAAAAAAATCTAGCAAATCTTCATCCGCTTTTCGGAGCGCCCATGCTTCAGAGCCATATTTGACCACTGTCATCACTGTAGCTTCTAATATTCTAATCTTGGTTTGGAGACTTATCTTCCTATTCTTTCAAACTTTTTTTAACTGTGAAAAAACACCCTAAGCCTTGGCTATTCTATATTTAACATCTTCACTGCTCCCACCATCTTTACTAATAATAATGCCAAGGTAAGTGAAGCTGTCCACCTGATCAATCTTTTCATTACCCAACTTCACCTTTTCATCTTCACTTATTCCTAGCCTTAGTGACTTAGTCTTTCTAGCATTAATTTTCAGACCTATTCTAGCACCCTGAACTCGCAAAACCTTTAAAACTTCATTCATTTTGCTCACAGTTTCATCTTCCTGATTCAATACAAAACACTTTCATCTGCATTTCTACTTTTGACATCTTCACTGCTCCAACCATCCTTACTAATAATAATGCCAAGGTAAGTGAAGCTTTCCACCTGATCAATCTTTTCATTACCCAACTTCACCTTTTCATCTTCACTTATTCCTAGCCTTAGTGACTTAGTCTTTCTAGCATTAATTTTCAGACCTATTCTAGCACCCTGAACTCGCAAAACCTCTAAAACTTCATTCATTTTGCTCACACTTTCATCTAGGATGCTTAAATCATCAGCATAATCTAAGTCGAGGAGATTTTTTTCCTCCCCATTTGATTCCGTGGTCTCCCATTGCCTTTCCTGTGCTCCTTAAGACAAGGTCCATCAATATAATCCATATAAAGGGGGATAGAACACAACCCTGCTTAACTCCTGATTCAATACAAAACTAGCTGCTAACCTTATTTCCTACCTTAACCGCAGTAGTGTTATTCACGTACATAGCACTAATCACTTTAATGTATTTGTCTGGTATACCATACAAGGATAAAACCTTTACTAAAGCTCTTCTATCAACAGAATCGAACGCTTGCTCATAATCTATAAAACTGAGGGCCAAAGGTGTTTGAAAACTCAGGCACTTCTCAATTATTAACCTAAGAGTGAAAATTTGGTCGACACATCCTCTACCTTTCCTAAAACCGCACTGTTCTTCTCTTAAAACTTTGTCTACGGTATCTCTCAGTCTAAAAAGTATCATATTACTAAGTAATTTACTACCTACAGAGACCAGACTAATCCCTCAATAATTACCACACTCACTTTTATCACCTTTCTTATAAAGTGGTTTAATTAAGGTTTTCCTAAAATCTTTAGGTACTTCCCCTTTTTCAAAAATCATATTCATAATCTTCAGTAACTTATTTCTAACCTCAGAGCCACCATATTTAAGAAACTCATTTATAGCAACTGAAGCGATATTATTTTTTAGTCTTTTAGTACTGTCGCTAATTCCACCTCATAAAACAAATCTTCCTTCACATTCAATGTATCACAAACTTTTTCATTTTCCTCTATATCTCTTCCTTCAACTTAAGCAAATTCTCAAAATGTTCGGCCCATCTCTCTTTAGTTTTTTCCTTATCGCTAATTGCGGCCCCATTCCTATCTTTAACTGGGCCAAGTCCGCATTGACTACTCCCTCTCAATTTGTTCACATGCCAGTACAATATTTTACTATTATGCCGTCTAGCTGCATCTTCCAGATCCTCGGCAATTTTATCCATGGTCTCTACTTCACACCTCCTTAGTTCATATTTGAATGCTTTCTCCACTTTCTTTACATTCCTTTTGTTTTCATATGACCTATCACTAAGGTAATTCTTGTACAAGTCTTTTCTCCTTTCAATCAAACATAAAGCTTTTTCACTAATATTCTTAGCTGCAGTTCTAGCTTTCTTCCCTTAGACACCTTCAGCAACTTCACAAATTATTTTTCGAAAATTATTCCAACCATCTTCCTCATTATCAAAATATAAACTCATAAGTTTAATATTCAACTGTTCCTGGAAAGTTTCTCTCAAATTCTTATCCTGGAGTCTACCAACATCATAACTTCCCGGGAGGTAGTTACCCTTCCGATATTTCAGCTTTAAATTAACCCATGACACTACTAGATGGTGATCTTTACTCTTAACATCAATAACGGCACTCCTATATACCCTAGTATCTTGTATTGATCCTGCCAGTCTTCGGTTTACAATAACATAATCAATAAGGTTTGCTGTCTTACCATCACGTGAATACCATGTTAACTTATGAGCCATTTTATGACCAAACACCGTATTGGTTATAACTAGATTGTTATACCTACAAAATCGCAAAAGTCTGTATCCATTACTGTTTTCTTTTCCTACACCAAATTTACCTAGGCTAGGGTACCGTCTATCCCTATTTCTACCAACCTGGGCGTTAAAATCTCCCAGTAAAAACATCATATTTCTACCTGGGACCCTGTCTATTTGATCCTGTAACTGTAAGTAAAATTCATCTGAGTCACTAGTATCTCCGTCAATCGGTTCTACAGGGGCATATACTACTATAACTGATACTCTAAACTTTTTAGTCATAAAATGAGCAATTAGTATTCTATTATTAATACCATCCCAGCCTAAACAAGACTTAGCTGCTTCCTTATTCATCATGAGCCCTACTCCCTGTCTATGTACCCCATCCTTCCTGCCTGAGTAAACAAATTCTATATCACCTAATTTCGTACTTCCTACCCCTGGGATATGAGTGCCTGATACTCCCAATAAATCCAGTCCGAATCGTCTGAATTCGTCAGTCAAAATGTCGATACGATAGTCATTTTTCAACGTTGTAACATTCCAAGTTCCAATTTTCATGTTCTTTAAGTGATTGAAATTATTTTCGCCTCAGGAAAAGCAATGATCCCGGATACCAGTGCAGGACGGGGATCACATATCTTCTCAAGTCTACACCGAAGTGCCTAAGCCGGCTTAGAACCGGACAGCAAGAAGTCCCTGGGACCTCCATGAATGGGGGCTTTGTGCAATCCTGGGCCCATCTTGGTCGCAACATGGTTTTCAGCACTTGGCGATGCTCTTCTATCAACAAGAGTCGAAATCCTGCACAGACAATCTCAAGCCTATTACCTCCGACTCATTATACGTATATTCATGCCTACAAATATTATGCTACTATGGGGAGGCATCCCATAATATATAAATTAGCTAGGAAGAGGTTTTTCAGCCCGAAAACGCCCGACAAAACATATCAAGCCCAGAAGGAGGTGAATTTTGCAAATTCCATGTAACCCCTCGATTGAGCAAAAAATCCCCAAAGGGAGTCCAACCCTATCCTGGCAGATGGGGTTTATGTCTCTTGATGTACGTAAATGCTCAAACCCTTGATTTAAAGATCCTCATCTACAGTTTAATAATCAAATTGTCATTATTATTTTAGCTTCTTTTTTTCTAAAATATTTATTAAATAAGTCATAACATATTTTTATATAAATTCTTAAGCTAATTGGGAGCTTCAATTCATGAAAATGTACGGGTTGGGGGCAAGATTTATTCTTCAAAATATGGAAAGGGGTATTATTTTTTCCTATGAAAATACCAAAAAAATTGTTTTAAAAGAAAATACCACAAAAACACATTTTCCAAAATCTAAGGAGGGTGCAAGAAAGTTGCCTCCTCCCCCAAATAGCACCCCTCTGCTAATTTGGTTCAATCCATCGAAATAGTCTAATACATCAGAAGCAGAAAATTCCATTTCATAAACTTATTACAGAAGTTCAGAGACAGGCAAATATACACTTTTTATTGTTACATTCAATTTTTGACAGCTCACTCTTAAATAATAAAGACTTTATCAATTTGGAATTTGTTTTATAACTGATAAGGAAATTATAACTGATTGTGTCAGTTTTATGCTGTTTTATTCATCTTTTAATTTTTAACTACTTAATTCTTTATTTTAAAGATTAGGTATATTAAATAACTATGGAATTCCACGCCTTATTACAAGATACGATTAGATGATGCACTAATAAATTTTATTCGAACTTGAAGCAAATCAAAAAATTACAAATATATTTAGCTACTGGGTGAACATTTTCCATCCATAAAAAATTCCAAATTCATCAATACTATCCGATAATATTTAAGCAACAAAAATACGCATGACCTCAAATATATATATAGTATATATATATATATATATATATATATATATATATATATATATATATATATATATATATATATATATATATATACTACTACTACTACTAACAACTCATCGCAGCACCAAGCGCCTGAGGCCACACAGCTACGCACGCTCCTCCTCCACCCCAATCTATTCAAAGCCTCCTTTTTACATCCGCCCACGAAGTTCCCATTTCCTTTAAATCTTTCTTTATGACGTCCTCCCACCCAGACGGGACGACCTGCTTTCCGTTTAGCCCTAGATGGTTGGCCGAAAAGAACAATCTTCGGCAATCTGTCATCCTTCATCCGAACAACATGCCCTAACCACCTCAACCTTTCTTTCATTATAGACCTAGAAAGTGGTATTGAACCACATTTTTCGTATAGCCTATTGTTTGAAATACGGTCAGTCAGCCGGGTACCCAGAACAATCCTTAAGCAATTTCTCTGGAAAACATCTAGCAAATCTTCATCCGCTTTTCGGAGCGTCCATGCTTCAGAGCCATATTTGACCACTGTCATCACTGTAGCTTCTAAGATTCTAATCTTGGTTTGCAGACTTATCTTCCTATTCTTCCAGACTTTTTTTAACTGTGAAAAAACACCCTGAGCCTTGGCTATTCTATTTTTAACATCTTCACTGCTCCCACCATCTTTACTAATAATACTACCAAGGTAAGTGAAACTGCCCACCTGATCAATATTTTCATTACCCAACGTCACCTTTTCATCTTCACTTATTCCTAGCCTTAGTGACTTGGTCTTCCTAACATTAATTTTCAAACCAATACTAGCACCCTGAACTCGCAAAACCTCTAAAACTTCATTCATTTTGCTCACACTTTCATCTAGGATGCTTAAATCATCAGCATAATCCAAGTCCAGGAGACTTTTTCCTCCCCATTTGATTCCGTGGTCTCCCATTGCCTTTCCTGTGCTCCTTAAAACAAAGTCCATCAAAATAATCCATATAAAGGGGGATAGAACACAACCCTGCTTAACTCCTGATTTAATACAAAACCAGCTGCTAACCTCATTTCCTACCTTAACCGCAGCAGTGTTATTCTCGTACATAGCACTAATCACTTTAATGTATTTGTCTGGTATACCATACAAGGATAAAACCTTTACTAAAGCTCCTCTATCAACAGAATCGAACGCTTGCTCATAATCTATAAAACTAAGGACCAAAGGTGTTTGAAAACTTAGGCACTTCTCAATTATTACCTAAGAGTGAAAATTTGGTCAACACATCCTCTACCTTTTCTAAAACCGCACTGCTCTTCTCTTAAAACTTTGTCTACGGCATCTCTCAGTCTAAAAAGTATCATATTACTAAGCAATTTGCTACCTACAGAGACCAGACTAATGCCTCGATAATTACCACACTCACTTTTATCACCTTTCTTATAAAGTGGCTTAATTAAGGTTTTCCTAAAATCATTAGGTACTTCCCCTTTTTCAAAAATCATATTCATAATCTCCAATAACTTATTTCTAACCTCAGAGCCACCATATTTAAGAAACTCATTTACTACCCTATCAGCACCTGGAGCCTTATTATTCTTTAATCCTTTTAGTACTGTTTCTAATTCCTCCTCACAAAACAAATCTTCCTTCACATCCAAGGTATCACAAACTTTTTCATTTTCCTCTATATTTTTTCCTGCAACTCTATCTCGGTTAAGCAAATTCTCAAAATGTTCGGCCCATCTTGCTTTAGCTTTTGTCTTATCGCTAATTGCCACCCCATTCCTATCTTTAACTGGGACAAGTCCGGATTGACTACTACCTCTCAATTTGTTAACATGCCAGTACAATATTTTACTATTATGCCGTCTAGCTGCATCTTCTAAATCCTCGGCAATTTTATCCATGGCCTCCACTTCACACCTCCTTAGTTCATATTTCAATGCTTTCTCCACTTTCTTTACATTTCTTTTGTTTTCATGTGATCTATCACTCAGATAATTCTTGTACAAGTCCTTTCTCCTTTCTATTAAACTTAAAGCTTTTTCACTAATATTCTTAGCTGCAGTTCTAGCTTT
Organism: Artemia sinica; assembly: GCA_027921565.1. Taxonomy (NCBI): domain Eukaryota; kingdom Metazoa; phylum Arthropoda; class Branchiopoda; order Anostraca; family Artemiidae; genus Artemia; species Artemia sinica. Next base: position 31,409,482 of record CM051259.1, on the reverse strand, counting down.
CTTCCCTAATACACCTTCAGCAACTTCACAAATTATTTTTCTAAAATTATTCCAACCATCTTCCACATTATCAAATTTTAAGTTCTCAAGTTTAGTATTCAACTGTTCCTGGAAAGTTTCTCTCAAATTCTCATCCTGGAGTCTACTAACATCATAACTTCCTGGGAGGTAATTACCCTTCCGATATTTCAGCTTTAAATTAACCCTTGACACTACTAGATGGTGATCTTTACTTTTAACATCAATAACAGCACTCCTATATACCCTAGTATCTTGTATTGATCCTGCCAGTCTTCGATTTACTATAACATAATCAATAAGGTTTGCTGTCTTACCATCACGTGAATACCATGTTAGCTTATGAGCCATTTTATGACCAAACACCGTATTGGTTATAACTAGATTGTTATACCTACAAAATTGCAAAAGTCTGTATCCATTACTGTTTTCTTTTCCTACACCAAATTTACCTAAGCTGGGATACCATCTATCCATATTTCTACCAACCTGGGCGTTAAAATCTCCCAGCAATAACATCATGTTTCTACCTGGGACCTTGTCTATTTGCTCCTGTAACTGTAAGTAAAATTCATCTGAGTCACTAGTATCTCCATCAGTCGGTTCTACAGGGGCGTATACTACTATAACTGATACCTTGAACTTTCTAGTCATAAAATGAGCAATTAGTATTCTATTATTAATACCTTCCCAGCCTAAACAAGACTTAGCAGCTTCCTTATTCATCATGAGCCCTACTCCCTGTCTATGTAACCCATCCTTCCTGCCTGAGTAAACAAATTCTATATCACCTAATTTCATGCTTCCTACCCCTGGGATATGAGTTTCTGAAACTCCTAATAGATCCAGTTCGAATCGTCTGAATTCGTCAGTCAAAATGTCGATACGATAGTCATATTTTAATGTCGTAACATTCCAAGTTCCAATTTTCATGTTCTTTAAATCATTGAAATTTTTTTCGCCTCAGGAAAAGCAATGATCCCGGATACCAGTGCAGGACGGGGATCACATATCTTCTCAAGTCTACACCGAAGTGCTTAAGCCGGCTTAGAACCGGACAGCAAGAAGTCCCTGGACCTCCATGAATGGAGGCTTTGTGCAATCCTGGGCCCATCTTGGTCACAACATGGTTTTCAGCGCTTGGCGATGCTCTTCTATCAACAAGAGTCGAAATCCTGCACAGACAATCTCAAGCCTATTACCTCCGACTCATTATATATTCATGCCTACAAATATTATGCTACTACGGGGAGGCAACCCGTAATAGATAAATTAGCTAGGAAGAGGTTTTTCAGCCCAAAGACGCCCATCAAAACATACCAATCCCAGAAGAATTGTCCATTAGTCAGAATCCCGTGCGAATGCTGTGTCGTTTACTAGGCTATAATTTCCTCGAGGGGCGCCACTCCTCAAGTGGGAATAGAGTTGACCGCAAGGTCCCCAGTCTTGCAGGTACCCCGAAAAGGTCGAGGCAGCCCTTTGCAGAGGCCGTTGTCCATAGATCTGGATCTTACGCCCTGCCACAGTTGTCCTCCTATAGAGGATCCTCCCGCGATGGTGTTCTGCATCACCATGCAATTTAACCCATTGCTGGGAGAAGGTTTGCAACTCATGGAACTTGTGGATAAACAAGTGGGCCCTTTTGAGTGTACATTTGAGGGGCCTTCTTCCTCCTCCGCCTGTATTTATGACCCCGGGCAAGGGTGCCCCAGATTCTATTATGGACCCCCAGGGACAAGGTCCCCCCTTGGTCCATGCCTCCTATGGAGGTACCCTACATATCTGTAGAGTGTTCCCCTATCGCCACCTGGGGACATGCTGAATGGCCTGGGGGAGGCCAGATAAACGGATCACTTTTGTTTTGCAAAGGCAATAACTCAGTGACATATTTAACCTACTACTTATAAATATACATAACTCACTGACTAGGCCTATATTAGTTATATACAGAAATATATAACTCAGTGACACATTAAACCTACTACTTATAAATATGTGTAACTCACAGACTAGGCCAATATATGTTATATACAGAAATATATAACTGAGTGACATATTTAGCCTACTACTTATAAATATGTGTAACTGACTGACTAGGCATACTACTTATAAATATGTGTAACTGACTGACTAGGCATATAAGTTATATACAGAAATATATAACTCAGTGACATATTTAGCCTACTACTTAAAATATGTGTAACTCACTGACTAGGCCTATATAAGTTATATACAGAAATATATAACTCAGTGACAAATTTAGCCTACCACTTATAAATATGTGTAACTCACTGACTAGGCCTATCTAAGTTATATACAGAAATATATAACTGAGTGACATATTTAGCCTACTACTTAAAATATGTGTAACTCACTGACTAGGCCTATATAAGTTATATACAGAAATATATAACTGAGTGACATATTTATCCTACTGCTTATAAATATGTGTAACTCAATGACTAGGCATACAAGTTATATACATAAATATATATCTCAGTGACATATTTAACCTACTACTTATAAATATGTGTAACTCACTGACTAGGCCTATTTAAGTTATATACAGAAATATATAACTGAGTGACAAATTTAGCCTACTACTTAAAATATGTATAACTCACTGACTAGGCCTATATAAGTTATATACAGAAATATATAACTGAGTGACATATTTAGCCTACTGCTTATAAATATGTGTAACTCACAGACTAGGCATATAAGTTATATACAGAAATATATAACTCAGTGACATATTTAACCTACTACTTATAAATATGTGTAACTCACTGACTAGGCCTATCTAAGTTATATACAGAAATATATAACTGAGTGACATATTTAGCCTACTACTTAAAATATGTGTAACTCACTGACTAGGCCTATATAAGTTATATACAGAAATATATAACTGAGTGACATATTTAGCCTACTGCTTATAAATATGTGTAACTCACTGACTAGGCATATAAGTTATATACAGAAATATATAACTCAGTGACATATTTAACCTACTACTTATAATATGTGTAACTCACTGACTAGGCCTATCTAAGTTATATCAGGATTCTTACTATCTTGAGAAGTAAAAGAGTTATGCAAATATAACTTGCAAAAGTAAATCTATGACCAAAAATATAACCTTTAAAGGCATTGCCAAGCTACTATTTCTACTAAAAAAAAAAAAAAAAAAAAAAAAAAAAAAAAAAAAAAAAAAAAAAAAAAAAAAAAAAAAAAAAAAAAAAAAAAAAAAAAAAAAAAAAAAAAAAAATTACGTTTTCTAAAGAGTTAAAGAGGCTGAGTTACAAGGTCGACCCTTGAGTAATAAACTGTACAAAAACGTGCAGAAATTATTTGAAAAAAAAAAAAAAAAAAAATATATATATATATATATATATATATATATATATAATATATATATATATATATATATATATATATATATATATATATATATATATATATATATATATATATATATATATATATATATATATATATATATATATTATATTTTGCTATAGTTTTTGTTGTAATAAAACTATGACGACGTCTATTATCTAGCATATGAAAATGAAGTTCTTTGTTAAAATATTGATTTTATTTTTTTAATATTTTTTGTTAATTACAAAAGCACGTAAATGTGACAAATTCTTAATGTTAATAACATAAGCTACTACAATGTTATAGAAAAATTCAGTTGTTTTTGTAAAAAATTGATTTCATCTAAAAAAAAAGCTTCAAATTACAAAAGGTTTTTACCCATATCAATTTCCTTTAAAATGAACCATTATAACATTCTCTACAATGTTCCAGTGCCAAGCTATATGAGGAGAAAAAGACAGAAAAAAGATGGCGTTTATGCAGAATATCGTGGTTGCGGCCACTTTTCTTGATTTTTAAGGCAATATGTTTCCCTTGTTGTTCAAGCCAAGGGACGGTAAGCTTCCTATATAGGGTTTTAGGACAAGGCGGTTCTAATAGTGCACTTCATTTTTTTTTATCTTGTTCTAGTTTTAGGAATTATGGGCTATTTTAGTTTTTACTATGGGGCGTGATCGTATCTTATTAGGCTGCTAGCTACCGCTGCAACCAGGATCAAGCCAATAGATTCTCCTTGTTATTCCAGCCAAGGGACAGTAAGTTTCCTATATAGGGGTTTCGGACAAGGTTGTTCTGGCCTGTTACATTCTCTTGACTTGCACCACTTATGATGAATTTTATCGATTCTTTATGTAATCTTTGTGAAAATATTGATTTTTTTTTAATCTTTTTTTGTTAATTACAAATGCACGTAGATGTGACAAATTCCTCATGTAAATAACATAATTTACTACAGTGTTATAAAAATGCTGTTTTTCGTCAAAAATTGGTTTTGTTTAAAAAAAAAATTAGTTACAAAAGGGTTTTAACCACATCAGTTTCCTTTAAAATGAGCCATTAAACAATTCTCTTCGACGTTCCAGTGCCAAGCCATCTGAGGAGGAAAGGAAAGAAAAAAGAAAAAAAAAAGATGCCGTTTATGCAGAATATCGTGCTTGCAGCCACTGTTCTTGATTTTCAAGCCAATATATTTCTCTTGTTGTTCAAGCCAAGGGACGGCAAGTTTCCTATATACGGTTTCGAACAAGGCGGCTCTAATAGTGTACTTCGTTTTTTTTATCTGATTCTAGTTTTAGGAATTATTGGCTATTTCATTTTGTACTATGGGGCGTGATCGTCTCTAACTAGGTTGCTAGCTACCGCTGCAACCCGGATAAATGTAAACACATTGCTTGAACTAAAAATTGTTGGCAGTAAAGTGAAAATAATCCTCTGGCCTTCAAAAGGCTTAGGGGGTGTTAGCCTCCGTCGTGTTTGTGGTAATTTCTATTCGTTTTAAGTTTAACTTAATTGTTCATTGTAATTTTGGTTGTAATTTCTGTTCGTTTTAAGTTTGAATTGTTATAGTATTTTAATTCTGCTCGTTTTTGGTTTAACATAGCTCTTTACTTTTCATCAAAAAATTTCTTTTTCTATTATTTTTTTGTTTAATTAGGTAAATTAAGGTCCACTCTTCGGCATACAAATGCACTTTTGAGGCATCAGGCACATCACTCCCCACCCAAAAAATGACTCAGCGGTCCTCCCCTATAATAGATGATGTGCAATTATGCAGCACTCTGCATGATTATGTGAACTATCAAGGGAATCAACTTGGTTCAATTAAGTTTTAAAATGAACATCTATATTATCCGATCATTTTTTATGAACTACGTGACTTCTAAGGATAAACGCGTCTCTGCACGACATTACTGCCTCTGAAGCTGTGAAGCTCAATATATAGTTCTTCGATGTAGCAACTTGATCCACTTTAGGGAGAAATGCCACTTTGCTGTGGTACAAACGTTTTGGCGACCTAAAAAAGTCACTAGGACTTTTAATTTCAGTTCTAACGAGCCTTTTACTGATTTTCTAGGGATATTGGCTTGGCAGCCTGAAAAAGAAAATGCTTGACACGCATTCGTGATCTTCCTTCTCAAAAAAAAAAAAAAAAAAAAAAAAAAAAAAAAAAAAAAAAAAAAAAAAAAAAAAAAAAAAAAAAAAGCTCCCACATATTTCCACATAGGGTACTCTAATATGCCTAATTGTATTGTGTAGTTTTTATCAAGTTCACTTGCCCTCAAGGCCGTACCCAGAGGGGGGCCTTGAGGGGGGTTTGAACTTCCCCCGAAATGTTTGTTTGACTCGTAGAAACGTAACAAAAATGGATATAAACAAATTTTGTATGCGTTTTTTGAGGTTTTTCGTGTAAAACCCCTAAAAAAAAATCTTTGATTAAAACCCCCTCGGAAAAAAATCCTGGGTACGGCCTTGCTTGGCCTTTTGGGTTTGTTTCCCGCTTTTTCAAAAATCAGGCAAATTTTTCAGGCCCGTAGCTTTTCATGGATATCTTTAAACTTGGTACATTTTGTACATTTGGGATCACCACTAAAAGCCAATTCTTTTGATGTGTGTATTGTTATCAAAACTCCTTTTTTTTAGGGTTTCAGTCTCTAATAGCCCGTGTCGCTCCTTACTTTCGGTTCGTTACCAAGAACTGTTTGACTCTTTGAATATTAAATGTTAAGCTGTTAAACATTTATTATTCTGCATCTGATTATTCTGCATCTGATTATTCTGCTTTCCTTACCTCAAGTTTGTTGTCATTCTCTGAAATTTTTAGGATGTTAAAAGTCTTTCTAGTTTCGCTTGGCTTTCTAGTTTAATTACTTGCTTGGCTTTAAATATGCAACGTTTCATCGTGTTGTAGGCAAATTTTGCATTAACCTTCCAGCTTATTTGCTTCCTCATAAGCTGGGTTTGAGGATTAGTTTTTAGACCGTATTCGTTGTGAATTTGTGAATGCACCATGCCTTTAAATACTGTCTTTTTGGAGATTTTTTTTTCTTATCTACATTTTGGAAGTATTTTAATTTATGAAATATTAGAACCACTTAATTTACAATGTCATTCTATTAGTAATATATTGCAAAATATAAAAACTTCAGTTTTTAGGGGGGAGGGGTAAATACTATTAAAATGAGGTAGTGTTGTTTAAATGGTACTATTTACTTTTCCTGAACCGACTTTCAGTTAGTGTTTAGAAGTAAGATTCTTTGATGTTTTGATTTTTATACGATTTTTGTCCTTTTTACTCTCCTGCATTTCACGCCTCTTGGCATTTTTATCCGTTTTGATGAGGTCTCAATGCGGTTTGAGGTTTAACGCATGTGTATATTAAACTGACAATCCATGGTCTTTTTTTTGGTAAAGTGCAAATTGTGTCCTGGTCTTGAGAAGCCAGGGGTGTTGTCAGTCCTACTCATGTTGATTTTTGCTCATTTTGAGTTCGACTCGATTACTTATTGTAATTTCTGTTCGTTTTGAGTTTTATTTATTTATTTATGGTGATTTGTGGCAGCTTTACGCTTGGAAGATTATTTTACTTTATTTCTGCTCATATTTGGCTTAATGGAGTTCTTTACTTTTTTTAGAAAAACTTGTTTTGTGGAAAAAGATTTACGGACCTCTTTATGTTACTTATATATTAAGGTGTTGATAAAATATGGTTCAAAGACATTGGATATAGAAATGACATAAACACTTAGCAGAACATTGCATAAGATCAAAATTATAGCTTTTGTGGGGGGAGGAATTAAATGCCCTCAGAAGGTTTCTGTGATTTTTCTATGGTATTATTTTTCTCTTTCTGAACCAATTTTGGTTTATGATTAAAAAGAAGATTCTTTTATAGTAGGATTTCTTTAAAAAGTTTACTCTTTTTTCTTCTCTTCTTTCTATTCTCTTTTCTATTCTTTTCTTTTCATCCCTTTTGATGAGTTTTTTTAACACTTTATTTTACACTGTTCTGCAAAGGAGGATCGATTAGAATATAACAAAAATGAACTTTTTATGTTGCTTATAAGTTAGGATATAGACGAATACGGTATAAAAAAAATTGCTTAGAGAAATGCTATTAAAAATTAGGAAAAATTGTACAAGATCAAAATTATGTGTTTTTTTGGGGGGTAGGGCAGGTAGATATCCTCTGAACGATTCTATGTTGTGTCAGTAGTAGTATTTTTTTTCTACCTCTCTTGATTTACGGTTAAAAATAACATTATCTGATGTTTGTATTTCTTATACGATTTTCTTCATTCTTTTTTCCTCGTCTCTTTCCATTCCTCTTTTTGTATCTCTGTCCCTTTTCATAAGGCTTCGTAAAAATTTTATTCTATAGCCCATTACTGCAAAAAAAAGGATTGATTGATTGAAATATAATAAAAAAAAACTTTATTCCGTTACTTTTATATCTAGGTTTTAGCAAATATGATATTTAAAAAAATGGGGTTTAGGAACGTAATATCTCTTGGTGTAACTAGAAGTTTAAGAGCAGTAGTAGATGGCTAGTGCTTCTTGCTTGTGAGCATGAGGTATGAAAAAGAATGGAGCTCAGAATCTCGCTAGTTAACGCCATTTATTCCATTCGAAAAGATAGCGCGATCCTGGGCTAATGGCGAAACTAACCTCAAAACTTTGCAGAAAATATTGCAGCATCGATTTATCTGTGAATATTTCAAAAACTGAATTCATAGTTTTTACTGATCTTCCCCGAACAAAGCGTTCACTGGAAGTGAGTGAGCAGACCGTTATGCAATCTCACTTGTTGAAGTATCTCGGCATCTACTCCAAGGAAATGCGTTCTCTCAGTGCCAAGATTATTGTATGTGCTCACAATGCAATTAGAACGGGATTATTGCAAAGCAATTAGTTGTAAAAATGTATGTTCTTGCTCGTGTATGCAGTTCTGACTCTTGTTATTTACCTGTCACCTTTATGGGAGATAATTTCCATCGCTGACTGGAGAAGGTTGTGTACACTGTGGTACAATACAAAGTTTTTCCTCGGTTTGCTTCTGCGCTCGTCCAGTACAGAGTTTTCTGCGCATTGCAGGGTGTTTGACCTGAATATTCAAATACAATTAATAGAGAATTGAGCACGTTTAAAGACCCTTAACATGCCTTCAGACTATTTGTTAACTGATCTAGTATAAGTATACTTCGGTCTTGTCGGTTTTTGATTATGTTGTATTTGCGTTTTTTTTTCTTTTCAGTACTCCCTTTCTTTCCATTTTTGTAAGCAGGCAGAAATTAGTATGTGTATACTTACAATAATCTAAGTGAAGAAATGAAAGCCAAAACGAACATACATAACAATGAAAAAGGAAGTCAAACTTAAAATGAAAAAAATTTTACGTATGTTCGCAGTTTTGACTATGATAAAAGATGACATATTCAAATTTTAAATTCGTTATTTCTGCCTAAAAATATGTATCCAAAAGCAGATTGATTTGTTGCTGGTGACTAGTTTGACCACAGAGCTGCTGGCTTCTTTGCCTTAAGGAAAAAAGAGCCTCTACCTGCCGCGACATCCGACCCCCTGGTGAATCCACATCCCACACAAATATTCAATATTTTACGCATTCTTTTCTCTGGAGTGAGAACCTTCCATAAAATAGTTGTTGCAATTACTCTAAATAAGCTATTTCAACAGTTGGAAATCACTAATATCTAGAGACTGGATCCTGTATTACTACCATTCAGTTGTATACCCCTAATGGGTATGACCATGAATAAGAACCCCTGCTCTGCCTTATAAATTAATTATCAACACAGAATAAGAATTTATACAGTAAAGCGACTCTCACACTACGTGCGCAATTTGTCTGAGCTGAGCGCTTCATCATCATCTAAAATCACCACAATCGTCATAAGCAAACTATTCAAAAATGAAAAATGCGGAATGCAGATGGATATCCAAGTTTTGAACAAGCGTAAAGGTATCATAGGAAATGTCAAAATTGATGAACTTTCAATCCTATGTCCGCCAGGGCTGGGGCTTGAGTCCTGGTCTTGCTGATTATTCGGTTTGAGACAGGGGTCAGTGGTGTGACTATAAGCGTCCTTTTTGAGAAATCAGAATACATTTAAAAAATCTTTCTAAATAACAAAAGGGGGGAATACTCTAGTTTAAGTGATGTTAAAAACAAAATTCTTGGTAATGCTTGCCTTTCGCTGGGAAAGTTCCATGATTTCGCTCTTGTTTGCTATGTATTTCTATCCCTATGCACTCCTAAAAGGCTCGACCAATGGAGTTGAAGCTTGACACATGCGAACTTTTTGCAGGAGACGACCATGAGTGGGGTGTGAGGGGCTTGAGGGGATCTCATATTAAAGCTTCGTTAGTTACAGCCGTGTAAAAGGATATAAGGATAGATTTATAAAACGGATAAGATAGATTTATACAACGCTAATTTCTTCCAATTTAGTAAACATAAAAAGCTATGTTTTAAGGTAGGAGATGATCAAGAATGGGGTATGCGGGGCTGTAGAAAGCCTTAAATTACTATATATTATCATACCTTGTTACAAAACTTTTATATTTCAGAAATAATCCACACACATAATTTTTACTGTATTAATCTTTGAGATTCGAATAACACAACTTCTCTTTTTATGTTTCTTGAGACATTGGTAATTCCTTAAAGCATAAATTTTTATGTTTACTAAACTGGAGGAAAATATTATTGTATAAATCTATTTTACAATCTTTATAAATTGCTGTAACTAATAAAGCTTATCTCAAGACCTTTTTGCTTCTTTCTATTCTGTAGCTTAAGTTCCCTGTTAGGCGAATTTTACGGTCTGAACATTTAATATATTGGCTAACAAATGGACTTAATTTTGCCAGCAAATATGTTTTTTTACGATGCCATTTTGTATCATTCAGTAGTATTATTGTATTTGCTATTTCTCTGTTTTTTCTTGACCGGCTTCAAGATGTAAATTAGTAGGGCTGTTGAATTTGGAATTTGGTAGATTGTAGCTTAAGCTAGAAATTTAGTTTATTAAACAAATGTCTATTTCGACATTTGGTTTATTATCAACTATTTTGAGGGCTCAGATCTACAAGTGAAAATATGTTATGTGGAATCGCATTAACTAAATGACTAGCTCGATATTTATCTTATCAACTGACAAATGGACTTATTTTTGGCCAGCGAATCTTTCTTACGTTACCATTTTGTATCATTGAGAATAACTATTAGTAGTATGTACATATTGAATTCTGGACCTTTACGTTCCCTGGCAGCTTTCCATGGTTGATTACCAGACTAATTAATGCTATTGATATCAATTGCATATGGAATTATACAAAACCTACCAGACAGGTTTCTGGGCCAAGCAGACAAGTTTCTGGGTCAACTATAAGTTTCTGTGGTTTGGTGGGTACAATCTGGTTTGGTGGGTATAATCTGGTTTGGTGGGTATAGTCTGGTTTGATTTTTCAAGAGAGTGAGTATGTTATTTGCTTGCGTGTATAGGAATTCCCGTGTTATTTGCTTGCATGTATAGGAATTCCTATGTTATTTGCGTACCGCCATAGCAATTTCAACATTATTCTATAGAAGCTCTTCACCTTTTTCAAAGAGAGTGAGTATTTGACATTTTTGCAAAAAGGGATAAGGAATTCGCAAATTGGACACTATGAACGATATTAATTAATGTTTTGAATAATAGGAGTGTGAATGATTCTAATTAGTGATTGGATTGTATGATGGTGGAGAAAAAAAAGGATTAAACTGATTAACAGTTAAGGTAACCCCGAAGGGTAAGGCCTCAAGGGTAAGGTCAATTTTGGAGGGAAAACAAAAAATGCTCAGAATCGAAAATAAATGGGATCTGCCTCAAGGGCAAGGCTCAGAGGCCCTTCGTTCCCCAATTTCTGAGGGCAGGGGAGGGGGGAGGGTCAATTTTGGAGGGAAAACCAAAAATGCTCAGAATCGAAAATAAATGGGATCTGCCTCAAGGGCAAGGCTCAGAGGCCCCTCCTTCCTCCATTTCTGAGGGCAGGGGGAGAGGGGGAGTCAATTTTGGAGGGAAAACCAAAAATACTCAGAATCGAAAATAAACGGGATCTGCCTCAAGGGGAAGGCTCAGAGGCCCCTCCTTCCTCGAGGGCAGGGGGGAGGGGGAGTCAATTTTGGAGGGAAAACCAAAAATACTCAGAATCGAAAATAAACGGGATCTGCCTGAAGGGGAAGGCTCAGAGACCCTTCGTTCCCCATTTCTGAGGGCAGGGAGGGGGAGGGTCAATTTTGGAGGGAAACCAAAAATGCTCAGAATCGAAAATAAATGGGATCTGCCTCAAGGGCAAGGCTCAGAGGCCCTCCTTCCTCCATTTCTGAGGGCAGGGAGAGGGGGAGTCAATTTTGGAGGGAAAACCAAAAATACTCAGAATCGAAAATAAACGGGATCTGCCTCAAGGGGAAGGCTCAGAGGCCCCTCCTTCCTCCATTTCTGAGGGCAGGGGGGAGGGGGAGTCAATTTTGGAGGGAAAACCAAAAATACTCAGAATCGAAAATAAACGAGATCTGCCTCAAGGGGAAGGCTCAGAGGCCCTTCGTTCCCACATTTCTGAGGGCAGGGGAGGGGGAGGGGGTCAATTTTGGAGGGAAAACCAAAAATGCTCAGAATCGAAAATAAATGGGATCTGCCTCAAGGGCAAGGCTCAGAGGCCCTTCCGTTCCCCAATTGCTGAGGGCAGGGGAGGGGAGAGTCAATTTTGGAGGGAAAACCAAAAATACTCAGAATCAAAAATAAACGGGATCTGCCTCAAGGGGAAGGCTCAGAGGCCCCTCCTTCCTCCATTTCTGAGGGCAGGGGGGAGGGGGAGTCAATTTTGGAGGGAAAACCAAAAATACTCAGAATCGAAAATAAACAGGATCTGCCTCAAGGGGAAGGCTCAGAGACCCTTCGTTCCCCCATTTCTGAGGGCAGGGGAGAGGGGAGGTCAATTTTGGAGGGAAAATCTTGAAGTCACTTCTTGGATACACAATGCAGAAATTTCATTAAAGAAACTATGAAAAAATTGTAAGTAAGTAGCAAATTCTTTCTTGAATTCACCTGCTGGATAAACAAAAAGACATTTCGTTCAAGAAATTATGACAAAATTCTAAGTAAGTAACAAACTCTTTATTGTTTTCACGACTTAGATACACGATGTAGAAATTTAATTCAAGAAATTATGAAAAAATTCTCAGTAAGTAACAATTTCTTTCTTGAAGTCAACTCTTGGATACTCAATACGGAAATTTCATTCAAGAAATTATGAAAATATTTGTAAGTAAGTAACAAACTCTTTATTGATTTCACCTCTTGGATATACAGTACAGATACTTCATTCAATAAATTATGAAAAAATCGCAAGTAAGTAACAAACTCTTTATTGTTTTCACCTCTTGGATATACAATGCGGATATTTCATTCAATAAATTATGAAAAAATTGTAAGCAAGTAACAAACTCTTTCCTGAAGTCACCTCTTGGATACACAATGCAGAAACTTCATTTAAGAAACTACGAAAAAATTGTAAGTAAGTAAGTAACAAATTCTTTCTTGAAGTCTCCTCTTGGATAAGTTAACTTTAGTATTTCATGGTTTGACGTGCCTGAAATCATGAATTAGAATAGGTAATTAGCTGTTTGGGTTTTCAGACCTAGTTTTTTAGATTTTCGTGGGTGTTAGGTTCCTGGGGTTTATTGTTTGAGAAGTTAACTTTAGTATTTCGTGATTTGACGTGCCTGAAATCATGAATTAGAATAGTTAATTAGCTGTTCGGGTTTTCAGACATAGTTTTCTAGATTTTCATGGGTGTTAGGTTCCTGGGATTTATTATTTGAGAAGTTAACTTTAGTATTTCATGGTTTGACTTGCCTGAAATCATGAATTAGAATATTTAATTGACTGTTTGGGATTTTCAGACCTAGGTTTTTTAGGTTTTCGTGGGTTTTTGTTTCCTGGAGTTTATTATTTGAGAAGTTAACTTTAGTATTTTGTGGTTTTACGTGCCTGAAATCATGAATTAGAATAGTTAATTAGCTGTTTGGGTTTTCAGACCTAGTTTTTTAGATTTTCGTGGGTGTTAGGTTCCTGGGATTTATTATTTGAGAAGTTAACTTTAGTATTTCATGGTTTGACTTGCCTGAAATCATGAATTAGAATATTTAATTGGCTGTTTGGGGATTTTCAGACCTAGGTTTTTTAGGTTTTCGTGGGTGTTTGTTTCCTGGAGTTTATTATTTGAGAAGTTAACTTTAGTATTTTGTGGTTTTACGTGCCTGAAATCATGAATTAGAATAGTTAATTAGCTGTTTGGGCTTTCAGACCTAGTTTTTTAGATTTTCGTGGGTGTTAGGTTCCTGGGATTTATTATTTGAGAAGTTAACTTTAGTATTTCATGGTTTGACTTGGCTGAAATCATGAATTAGAATATTTAATTGGCTGTTTGGGGATTTTCAGACCTAGGTTTTTTAGGTTTTCGTGTATGTTTGACTCCTGGGATTTATTATTTGAGAAGTTAATTTTAGTATTTTGTGGTTTTACGTGCCTGAAATCATGAATTAGAATAGTTAATTAACTGTTTGGGTTTTCAGACCTACGTTTTGTAGATTTTCGTGGGCGTATCTGATGAAATAATTTAGGTCGTATGATCAATTTAATTTATTTTTTAATGCACTAGTTTTTCAGTAAGGACATTCGATATCCTAAAAGTGTTTAATTCAAACTTTTACCTTGACCATCGATGTTGTTAGCAGAATTTCAAAAGGATCATTTATGAATGCTGGCGTATCTGATGAAATAATTTAGATCGTATGATCAATTTAATTTATTTTTTAATGCAGTGATTTCACCTCTTGGATATACAGTACAGATACTTCATTCAAGAAATTATGAAAAAATCGCAAGTAAGTAACAAACTTTATTGTCTTCACCTCTTGGATAAACAATGCGGATATTTCATTCAATAAATTTTGAAAAAATTGTAAGCAAGTAACAAACTCTTTCCTGAAGTCACATCTTGGATACACAATGCAGAAACTTCATTTAAGAAACTATGAAAAAATTGTAAATAAGTAAGTAACAAATTCTTTCTTGAAGTCACCTCTTGGATACACAATGCAGAAATTTCATTAAAGAAATTATGAAAAAATTGTAAGTAAGTAGCAAATTCTTTCTTGAATTCACTTGCTGGATAAACAAAAGACATTTCGTTCAAGAAATTATGACATAATTCTAAGTAAGTAACAAACTCTTTCTTGAAGTTACCTCTTGGATACACAATGCAGAAATTTCATTTAAGAAATTATGAAAAAATTGTAAGCAAGTAACAAACTCTTTCCCGAAGTCACCTCTTGGATACACAATGCAGAAACTTCATTTAAGAAACTATGAAAAAAAATTGTAAGTAAGTAAGTAACAAATTCTTTCTTGAAGTCACTTCTTGGATACACAATACAGAAATTTCATTAAAGAAACTATGAAAAAATTGTAAGTAAGTAGCAAATTCTTTCTTGAATTCACCTGCTGGATAAACAAAAAGACATTTCGTTCAAGAAATTATGACAAAATTCTAAGTAAGTAACAAACTCTTTATTGTTTTCACGACTTAGATACACGATGTAGAAATTTAATTCAAGAAATTATGAAAAAATTCTCAGTAAGTAACAATTTCTTTCTTGAAGTCAACTCTTGGATACACAATACGGAAATTTCATTCAAGAAATTATGAAAATATTTGTAAGTAAGTAACAAACTCTTTATTGATTTCACCTCTTGGATATACAGTACAGATACTTCATTCAATAAATTATGAAAAAATCGCAAGTAAGTAACAAACTCTTTATTGTTTTCACCTCTTGGATATACAATGCGGATATTTCATTCAATAAATTATGAAAAAATTGTAAGCAAGTAACAAACTCTTTCCTGAAGTCACCTCTTGGATACACAATGCAGAAACTTCATTTAAGAAACTATGAAAAATTGTAAGTAAGTAAGTAACAAATTCTTTCTTGAAGTCTCCTCTTGGATACACAATACAGAAATTTCATAAAAGAAATTATGAAAAAATTGTAAGTAAGTAGCAAATTCTTTCTTGAATTCACCTGCTGGATAAACAAAAAGACATTTCGTTCAAGAAATTATGACAAAATTCTAAGTAAGTAACAAACTCTTTATTGTTTTCACGACTTAGATGCACGATGTAGAGATTTAATTAAAGAAATTATGAAAAAATTCTCAGTAAGTAACAATTTCTTTCTTGAAGTCAACTCTTGGATACACAATACGGAAATTTCATTCAAGAAATTATGAAAATATTTGTAAGTAAGTAACAAACTCTTTATTGATTTCACCTCTTGGATATACAGTACAGATACTTCATTCAATAAATTACGAAAAAATCGCAAGTAAGTAACAAACTCTTTATTGTTTTCACCTCTTGGATATACAATACGGAAATTTCATTCAATAAATTATGAAAATTTGTAAGCAAGTAACAAACTCTTTGAAGTCACCTCTGGATACACAATACAGAAATTTCATAAAAGAAATTATGAAAAAAATTGTAAGTAAGTAGCAAATTCTTTCTTGAATTCACCTGCTGGATAAACAAAAAGACATTTCGTTCAAGAAATTATGACAAAATTCTGAAGTAAGTAACAAACTCTTTATTGTTTTCACGACTTAGATACACGATGTAGAAATTTAATTCAAGAAATTATGAAAAATTCTCAGTAAGTAACAATTTCTTTCTTGAAGTCAACTCTTGGATACACAATACGGAAATTTCATTCAAGAAATTATGAAAATATTTGTAAGTAAGTAACAAACTCTTTATTGATTTCACCTCTTGGATATACAGTACAGATACTTCATTCAATAAATTACGAAAAAATCGCCAGTAAGTAACAAACTCTTTATTGTTTTCACCTCTTGGATATACAATACGGAAATTTCATTCAATAAATTATGAAATTGTAAGCAAGTAACAAACTCTTTCCTGAAGTCACCTCTTGGATACACAATTCAGAAACTTCATTTAAGAAAGTATGAAAAAATTGTAAGTAAGTAAGTAAGTAACAAATTCTTTCTTGAATTCGCCTCTTGGATAAACAAAAAAAGTCATTTCATTCAAGAAATTATGACAAAATTCTAAATAAGTAACAAACCCTTTCTTGAATTCGCCATTGGGTTGCACAATACAGAAATTTAATTCAGGAAACTATGAAAAACATTGCAAACAAACTCTTTCTCGAACTCGCTTCCTGGACAGACAATACAGCAATTTCACTCAAGAAATTATGAAAAAATTGTAAGTAAGTAGCAAACTGTTTCTTGAATTCTCCTCCTGGATGCACAATACAGATATTTCATTCAAGAAATTATAAAAAAATTGTAAGTAAGTAACAAACTCTTTCTTGAATACACCTCTTGGATACCCAATACGGAAATTTCATTCAAGAAATTATGAGAAAATTCTAAGTAAGTAACAATCTCTTTCTTGAAGTCCCCTCTTGGATACGCAATACGATACGGAAATTTCATTCAAGAAATTATGAGAAAATTCCAGGTAAGTAACAATCTCTTTCTTGAAGTCCCCTCTTGGATACACAATACGGATATTTTATTCAAGAAATTATAAAAAAAGGAAAGTAAGTAACAAACTCTTTATTGATTTCACCTCTTGGATACAAAAAAGACATTTCATTCATGAAATTATGACAAAATTCTAAGTAAGTAAAAAAAACTCATTCTTGAATTCGCCGTTTGCGTGCACAATACAGAAATTTCATTCTATGGGACCTCTACACGTGATTAAACACGTTTTGAAACTACATGCTATTTGCTTGCCTTACCTTGGTACCTTTCCAAACGAGCGGGGATTCCCCACTGGTTCCTACACATTGCAAAAAAGTGAGCAGTACGAAAACTCTGCGTTTTCAACCAGACTGGTTTTTTAGACAACACCCATTTTTTTTTAGGGGTCAATCAGAGACAGCGGAAATTGCTCAATATACGATAACTTGATTGGTGATTGGTTACACACCGCAACGGCGCATACGTAGTGAGAGAGACATGCAAAGTCGACATAGCTTTATTTCATTTTTTAAGGTTAATTTAGACGAGGTTACGTGCGCGCACG
This sequence comes from Artemia sinica, assembly GCA_027921565.1. Taxonomy (NCBI): domain Eukaryota; kingdom Metazoa; phylum Arthropoda; class Branchiopoda; order Anostraca; family Artemiidae; genus Artemia; species Artemia sinica. The sequence goes on along the minus strand of CM051259.1, from coordinate 31,391,896 downwards.
TAACCTCGTCTAAATTAACCTTAAAAAATGAAATAAAGCTATGTCGACTTTGCATGTCTCTCTCACTATGTATGCGCCGTTGCGGTGTGTAACCAATCACCAATCAAGTTATCGTATATTGAGCAATCTCCGCTGTCTCTGATTGGCCCCTAAAAAAATGGGTGTTGTCTAAAAAACCAGTCTGGTTGAAAACGTGGAGTTTTCGTCCTGCTTTCTTTTTTGCAATGTGTAGGAACCAGTGGGGAACCCCGCTCGTTTGGAAAGGTACCAAGGAAAGGCAAGCAAATAGCATGTAGTTTCAAAACGTGTTTAATCACGTGTAGAGGTCCCATAGAATGAAATTTCTGTATTGTGCATGCAAACGGCGAATTCAAGAATGAGTTTTTTTTATTTACTTTGAATTTTGTCATAATTTCTTGAATGAAATGTCTTTTTTGTATCCAAGAGGTGAAATCAATAAAGAGTTTGTTACTTACTTTCCTTTTTTTATAATTTCTTGAATAAAATATCCGTATTGTGTATCCAAGAGGGGACTTCAAGAAAGAGATTGTTACTTACCTGGAATTTTCTCATAATTTCTTGAATGAAATTTCCGTATCGTATTGCGTATCCAAGAGGGGACTTCAAGAAAGAGATTGTTACTTACTTAGAATTTTTTCATAATTTCTTGAATGAAATTTCCGTATTGGGTATCCAAGAGGTGTATTCAAGAAAGAGTTTGTTACTTACTTACAATTTTTTTTATAATTTCTTGAATGAAATATCTGTATTGTGCATCCAGGAGGAGAATTCAAGAAACAGTTTGCTACTTACTTACAATTTTTTCATAATTTCTTGAGTGAAATTGCTGTATTGTCTGTCCAGGAAGCGAGTTCGAGAAAGAGTTTGTTTGCAATGTTTTTCATAGTTTCCTGAATTAAATTTCTGTATTGTGCAACCCAATGGCGAATTCAAGAAAGGGTTTGTTACTTATATAGAATTTTGTCATAATTTCTTGAATGAAATGACTTTTTTTGTTTATCCAAGAGGCGAATTCAAGAAAGAATTTGTTACTTACTTACTTACTTACAATTTTTTCATACTTTCTTAATGAAGTTTCTGCATTGTGTATCCAAGAGGTGACTTCAGGAAAGAGTTTGTTACTTGCTTACAAATTTCATAATTTATTGAATGAAATTTCCGTATTGTATATCCAAGAGGTGAAAACAATAAAGAGTTTGTTACTTACTGGCGATTTTTTCATAATTTAATGAATGAAGTATCTGTACTGTATATCCAAGAGGTGAAATCAATAAAGAGTTTGTTACTTACTTACAAATATTTTCATAATTTCTTGAATGAAATTTCCGTATTGTGTATCCAAGAGTTGACTTCAAGAAAGAAATTGTTACTTACTGAGAATTTTTTCATAATTTCTTGAATTAAATTTCTACATCGTGTATCTAAGTCGTGAAAACAATAAAGAGTTTGTTACTTACTTAGAATTTTGTCATAATTTCTTGAACGAAATGTCTTTTTGTTTATCCAGCAGGTGAATTCAAGAAAGAATTTGCTACTTACTTACAATTTTTTTCATAATTTCTTTTATGAAATTTCTGTATTGTGTATCCCAGAGGTGACTTCAAAGAGTTTGTTACTTGCTTACAAATTTTCATAATTTATTGAATGAAATTTCCGTATTGTATATCCAAGAGGTGAAAACAATAAAGAGTTTGTTACTTACTTGCGATTTTTTCGTAATTTATTGAATGAAGTATCTGTACTGTATATCCAAGAGGTGAAATCAATAAAGAGTTTGTTACTTACTTACAAATATTTTCATAATTTCTTGAATGAAATTTCCGTATTGTGTATCCAAGAGTTGACTTCAAGAAAGAAATTGTTACTTACTGAGAATTTTTTCATAATTTCTTTAATTAAATTTCTACATCGTGTATCTAAGTCGTGAAAACAATAAAGAGTTTGTTACTTACTTAGAATTTTGTCATAATTTCTTGAACGAAATGTCTTTTTGTTTATCCAGCAGGTGAATTCAAGAAAGAATTTGCTACTTACTTACAATTTTTTCATAATTTCTTTTATGAAATTTCTGTATTGTGTATCCAAGAGGAGACTTCAAGAAAGAATTTGTTACTTACTTACTTACAATTTTTTCATAGTTTCTTAAATGAAGTTTCTGCATTGTGTATCCAAGAGGTGACTTCAGGAAAGAGTTTGTTACTTGCTTACAATTTTTTCATAATTTATTGAATGAAATATCCGCATTGTATATCCAAGAGGTGAAAACAATAAAGAGTTTGTTACTTACTTGCGATTTTTTCATAATTTATTGAATGAAGTATCTGTACTGTATATCCAAGAGGTGAAATCAATAAAGAGTTTGTTACTTACTTACAAATATTTTCATAATTTCTTGAATGAAATTTCCGTATTGTGTATCCAAGAGTTGACTTCAAGAAAGAAATTGTTACTTACTGAGAATTTTTTCATAATTTCTTGAATTAAATTTCTACATCGTGTATCTAAGTCGTGAAAACAATAAAGAGTTTGTTACTTACTTAGAATTTTGTCATAATTTCTTGAACGAAATGTCTTTTTGTTTATCCAGCAGGTGAATTCAAGAAAGAATTTGCTACTTACTTACAATTTTTTCATAGTTTCTTTAATGAAATTTCTGTATTGTGTATCCAAGAAGTGACTTCAAGAAAGAATTTGTTACTTACTTACAATTTTTTTTCATAGTTTCTTAAATGAAGTTTCTGCATTGTGTATCCAAGAGGTGACTTCTTGAAAGAGTTTGTTACTTGCTTACAATTTTTTCATAATTTCTTAAATGAAATTTCTGCATTGTGTATCCAAGAGGTAACTTCAAGAAAAGTTTGTTACTTACTTAGAATTTTGTCATAATTTCTTGAACGAAATGTCTTTTTGTTTATCCAGCAAGTGAATTCAAGAAAGAATTTGCTACTTACTTACAATTTTTTCATAATTTCTTTAATGAAATTTCTGCATTGTGTATCCAAGAGGTGACTTCAAGAAAGAATTTGTTACTTACTTATTTACAATTTTTTCATAGTTTCTTAAATGAAGTTTCTGCATTGTGTATCCAAGATGTGACTTCAGGAAAGAGTTTGTTACTTGCTTACAATTTTTTCATAATTTATTGAATGAAATATCCGCATTGTATATCCAAGAGGTGAAAACAATAAAGAGTTTGTTACTTACTTGCGATTTTTCATAATTTCTTGAATGAAGTATCTGTACTGTATATCCAAGAGGTGAAATCACTGCATTAAAAAATAAATTAAATTGATCATACGATCTAAATTATTTCATCAGATACGCCAGCATTCATAAATGATCCTTTTGAAATTCTGCTAACAACATTGATGGTCAAGGTAAAAGTTTGAATTAAACACTTTTAGGATATCGAATGTCCTTACTGAAAAACTAGTGCATTAAAAAATAAATTAAATTGATCATACGACCTAAATTATTTCATCAGATACGCCCACGAAAATCTAAAAAACGTAGGTCTGAAAACCCAAACAGTTAATTAACTATTCTAATTCATGATTTCAGGCACGTCAAACCACGAAATACTAAAGTTAACTTCTCAAATAATAAAGCCCAGGAAACAAACACCCACGAAAATCTAAAAAACCTAGGTCTGAAAACCCTAAGCAGCTAATTAACTATTCTAATTCATGATTTCAGGCACGTAAAACCACAAAATACTAAAGTTAACTTCTCAAATAATAAATCCCAGGAGTCAAACATACACGAAAACCTAAAAAACCTAGGTCTGAAAATCCCCAAACAGCCAATTAAATATTCTAATTCATGATTTCAGCCAAGTCAAACCATGAAATACTAAAGTTAACTTCTCAAATAATAAATCCCAGGAACCTAACACCCACGGAAATCTAAAAAACTAGGTCTGAAAGCCCAAACAGCTAATTAACTATTCTAATTCATGATTTCAGGCACGTAAAACCACAAAATACTAAAGTTAACTTCTCAAATAATAAACTCCAGGAAACAAACACCCACGAAAACCTAAAAAACCTAGGTCTGAAAATCCCCAAACAGCCAATTAAATATTCTAATTCATGATTTCAGGCAAGTCAAACCATGAAATACTAAAGTTAACTTCTCAAATAATAAATCCCAGGAACCTAACACCCACGAAAATCTAAAAAACTAGGTCTGAAAACCCAAACAGCTAATTAACTATTCTAATTCATGATTTCAGGCACGTAAAACCACAAAATACTAAAGTTAACTTCTCAAATAATAAACTCCAGGAAACAAACACCCACGAAAACCTAAAAACCTAGGTCTGAAAATCCCCAAACAGTCAATTAAATATTCTAATTCATGATTTCAGGCAAGTCAAACCATGAAATACTAAAGTTAACTTCTCAAATAATAAATCCCAGGAACCTAACACCCATGAAAATCTAGAAAACTATGTCTGAAAACTCAAACAGCTAATTAACTATTCTAATTCATGATTTCAGGCACGTCAAATCACGAAATACTAAAGTTAACTTCTCAAATAATAAACCCCAGGAACCTAACACCCACGAAAATCTAAAAAACTAGGTCTGAAAACCCAAACAGCTAATTAACTATTCTAATTCATGATTTCAGGCACGTCAAACCATGAAATACTAAAGTTAACTTATCCAAGAGGAGACTTCAAGAAAGAATTTGTTACTTACTTACTTACAATTTTTTCATAGTTTCTTAAATGAAGTTTCTGCATTGTGTATCCAAGAGGTGACTTCAGGAAAGAGTTTGTTACTTGCTTACAATTTTTTCATAATTTATTGAATGAAATATCCGCATTGTATATCCAAGAGGTGAAAACAATAAAGAGTTTGTTACTTACTTGCGATTTTTTCATAATTTATTGAATGAAGTATCTGTACTGTATATCCAAGAGGTGAAATCAATAAAGAGTTTGTTACTTACTTACAAATATTTTCATAATTTCTTGAATGAAATTTCCGTATTGAGTATCCAAGAGTTGACTTCAAGAAAGAAATTGTTACTTACTGAGAATTTTTTCATAATTTCTTGAATTAAATTTCTACATCGTGTATCTAAGTCGTGAAAACAATAAAGAGTTTGTTACTTACTTAGAATTTTGTCATAATTTCTTGAACGAAATGTCTTTTTGTTTATCCAGCAGGTGAATTCAAGAAAGAATTTGCTACTTACTTACAATTTTTTCATAGTTTCTTTAATGAAATTTCTGTATTGTGTTTCCAAGAAGTGACTTCAAGATTTTCCCTCCAAAATTAACCTCTCCCCTCCCCTGCCCTCAGAAATGGGGGAACGAAGGGTCTCTGAGCCTTCCCCTTGAGGCAGATCCTGTTTATTTTCGATTCTGAGTATTTTTGGTTTTCCCTCCGAAATTGACTCCCCCTCCCCCCTGCCCTCAGAAATGGAGGAAGGAGGGGCGTCTGAGCCTTCCCCTTGAGGCAGATCCCGTTTATTTTTGATTCTGAGTATTTTTGGTTTTCCCTCCAAAATTGACTCCCCCTCTCCCCTGCCCTCAGAAATGGAGGAAGGAGGGGCCTCTGAGCCTTGCCCTTGAGGCAGATCCCATTTATTTTCGATTCTGAACATTTTTGGTTTTCCCTCCAAAATTGACCCTCCCCCCTCCCCTGCCCTCAGAAATTGGGGAACGAAGGGCCTCTGAGCCTTGCCCTTGAGGCAGGTCCCATTTATTTTCGATTCTGAGCATTTTTGGTTTTCCCTCCAAAATTGACCCCCTCCCCCTCCCCTGCCCTCAGAAATGTGGGAACGAAGGGCCTCTGAGCCTTCCCCTTGAGGCAGATCTCGTTTATTTTCGATTCTGAGTATTTTTGGGTTTCCCTCCAAAATTGACCTCCCTCCTCCCCTGCCCTCAGAAATGGGGGAACGAAGGGTCTCTGAGCCTTCCCGTTTATTTTCTATTCTGAGTATTTTTGGTTTTCCCTCCAAAATTGACACATCGGAGAGGTAAAGCTAGGTCAACTCACAATGTCATTCTATCGTCGTTAGCCATTTTCATAGACTGATGTTGTTTCAAATTTATAACAAATTACCTGAGTAAACAACCCCTTCGGGGTTACCTTAACTGTTAATCAGTTTAATCCTTTTTTTCTCCACCATCATACAATCCAATCACTAATTAGAATCATTCACACTCCTATTATTCAAAACATTAATTAATATCGTTCATAGTGTCCAATTTGCGAATTCCTTATCCCTTTTTGCAAAAATGTCAAATACTCACTCTCTTTGAAAAAGGTGAAGAGCTTCTATAGAATAATGTTGAAATTGTTATGGCGGTACGCAAATAACATAGGAATTCCTATACATGCAAGCAAATAACATGGGAATTCTTATACACGCAAGCAAATAACATACTCACTCTCTTTGAAAAACCAAACCAGACTATACCCACCAAACCAGATTATACCCACCAAACCAGATTGTACCCACCAAACCACAGAAACTTATAGTTGACCCAGAAACTTGTCTGCTTGGCCCAGAAACCTGTCTGGTAGGTTTTGTATAATTCCATATGCAATTGATATCAATAGCATTAATTAGTCTGGTAATCAACCATGGAAAGCTGCCAGGGAACGTAAAGGTCCAGAATTCAATATGTACATACTACTACTATTATATTTATTCATTGCTCTGTTTTCTCTTGACTGGCTTAAAAATGTAAATTATGTAAGGCTGTTAAGTTGGTAGTTTCAATCTTAAGCTGAAATATTTAGTTTATTGTCAACTATGGAAGGGGCTTAATTCTTCTAGGGAATGTGTTTTTATGTATTCATTACACTCGCGCTTCTGATTATAGATGTGTAGAGAGATAAGAAAAACTACTGAGTTAGAGTTGATAGTTTCAAGCTGAGCTTTAGCTGAGCCTCGATAGCTGAGATTTAATTTATTAGAGGCAATGCTCTAGCGTTGCTTGTAGTTAAGAGTCATAAGCCTTCAATATAAATATATTGCCCCTCCCCAGAAAAAAACGGCCCGACAAAGTGCCTAAGAAGGGCCAAGAATGTTTCCCTGTGGCCACATCCGATGAAGAGATGGTCATAAGACTTGGGAGGGGGCTCATGTAATATAGATGTCTTGTTCAAAGTAGTCGAAATGTCCATTAAGTACGTATCCGGGGATGGCATTGGGGGCAAGTGCTTTAAATAATGCAAATTGCCAGTTGTTTACTCATAAGTTTTATAATGGAAAAAGGGGCTTATTTGACATAGCGTGGGCGATTGGCTCTTAGCCTTTAGGCATCGATCTCTTGGTAAAAAGTATCCAACGTTTCGCCGTGGGAGGAGGGTAGGGGTCCTGAAGATAGGCCCAAAAATTTAGTTCCTGATTAGTTCGAAACTTGCAGTTGTAATCCTATGAGCTAAGAGGTACTTAATGTATATAAAAAAAAAAATATTCCTGGGCATTCCTCTCCCCTATAAAAGAGCAAAAAGGAACCCAAAAGCTTTTTCCAGTTGGCTTAAGACTTAAATATATGAGCTCTCGCGGTAAGGGGACCCCAAAGCAGAAGGAAAACTAGATGGTTTTTCCAAAACGGGCTAAAGAAATGCCTAGAAAAGGACAAAAAAATTATCCATGCCACTTCGTATCGAAGAGGTTTTCGTAGAAACTTGGGACATAAGATTTGGCCAACCAGCCTCCCTCCCGTGGCCTTTTCTGCTCCTTATCCACCCGGTACGTTTCGTGATGTTGGATCAAAATTTTGGAATAGTCATTTTTTTCAAAAAGGTCGAAAAGTCTAATAAGCATACTTCTAGGGTTGATATTGTCCTCATATCCCCAGGGCATTGGCTTGAAATTGCTTGAAATACCCATTTTTCACAGATCGACTATAGTAGAAAAGGTGGCCTTGTTTGGTCTTGTTTCAGCTAGGAGCTCAAACGGGTTGTTTGCTAGGCCAAGATCCCCATTGTTTCCTTAAAACATACTCTCGAGACGAAAAGCGTACTTGAGTGAATCAAAAGAACATATTTGCACCAGAGTTTTCAAATGATCTACAATATTTTGAGAATGGCTTTTGGGGTCAAGTTGAAACTATCAGGTAGTCGTAGGGTGGGGATAAGTGGATCTTAAATTTTGACTTTAGAGAAGCGGCAGAGGTAAATCGAACGATGTTATGTGTATCTGTTACGGTAAATTTCCGCAAATTGGTTAATGTCGACTTTTACCGGTGAATGTCCGAAATACCTTTTTTCTCCTTAGATTTAGTCACCGTTGCCATTAAATTTTTTCAATTCAATGCAAAGTTTGATGATGATACATTAAGTTAGGTTAGATTAGGTTTGGTTAGACGAGGTTAGGTCGGTTTAGGTTAGCTTAAGTTAGGTTTTTAACCCATTTCTGATATTTAGAACCAAATTTAACCTAATATAAACTAGCATAACCTAACTTTAACTTTTACTATCATAGGTTGCATAAGATTTAAAAATCTGACTCGCAAAGTTAATTGAATCGAAGCAGAGAAAAATGAATTTCGAACATTCACCGGTGAATGTCGACATTAACTAGATTTCGAAGATTCACCGTAACTTATCTGTGTCATCGAAACTGCATATATGCGATATCTTGAGAACGGCTTGGGATTTGAAGCTAAGACAGTTATTGTTGGAGAAAGGAAAGGGAGGGGCAAGGCGACTTAAAAGTTTTGTTTTGGGGAATTTTCAAATTTTCTGCAATATCTTGGGAATGACTTTGGGGGATCAAGTTGCAATGACTTAGGGGGAGAGTAGAGATAATTTGAAAGATGTTGTGTGTACATACAGTATCATTTGTGCTTTATGGTATCCATAAGTTTTTTTTTTTTTTTTTTTTTTTTTTTTTTTTTTTTTTTTTTTTTTTGTATACTGTCTTACGAGACAATTGTAATAAAAACTTAAAAATCCTCATTTCGGTGGATGTGTTTTTTTTTTTGTATACTGTCTTACGAGACAATTGTAATAAAAACTTTAAAATCCTCATTTCGGTGGATGTGAGGTAGATGTCAGTCTAGTAATGCTGCTATAAAAAAAAATGACACAGGAATATTTAAAGCCCAATATGTCCAGGTTTATTTCAGTTTTAAAATAGAGACTAGTCGTAAAAATCATAGATGTTCATGGTAGTATAATCCATAACTTTTTTGGAAGTCCTAAATAGGCCAATTGCGACTCGATTTCTACCAAATTTTCTTCTTTGGTATCTATAGCTTTTTGTCTGGTTAATCAAAATGACCTTTTCTATCATTGTGAAATCCTTTAATCAAACCAATTATTGAATTAGTAAACAGGGAAAATCCATGTGAATAGAACCTTGCGGTAAAAAGATAAGTCAAGATAGAATGTTCTGTGATGAATGTAACGAAGATAAACTTCAATTAGGATTGTGGTGTCTTATCTTAGAAAACATACTTCGTTAATGAATCTCTTGTAATTGAATATAAGAGGGCAAAGGATGACATGGAGATAGATATGGTTTTTCTGCATTCTTGTCTTCAGTTTTAAATTAGGTTTCTTCAGTTTCGCTTTACTTATCTACCCTTCTTTCCTTTTTCTAATAGGGAAATTGCTTGGATCTATAATAATAATAATGAAGAGGCCTTTGGGGTTTGTATGATCTTTCCCAAACAACCTTACGTACTCTAAACAAACAAAACCTGCATGTGGACGGAAGCTACCGACCGAATAATACTAATAAAAAAAACACAAGTGAACAGTGCAGTCAAATAAATCAGGAACTGTATACTTATATTCGTCCTTAAATAACTAGGGATGACCTTGAAAAGTTAACTAGTAGCTGATTCATGTTAAGCCAATCATGTCCTTGTAAAATTTTCCAAATTAGGACGCCTTAAGATTGAGTAAAATTCAGCGCTTCGTCTCCCGACCAGCGTTAGTTTACTTAGTAAAATATCGCGGTTAACACAATGAACACTTTAGAACCAGTTTCATGAGAACTTTCCTATTATCCTGGACAAAAATTGGCAATAAAGGGATTATTCTTCATTGTTTTTTTTTTTTTTTTTATTGAACTATCGCAAATTTGAAAAGTTGTGACGACTTTTGCCCTTATTAAATAGTTTTAGAAAGGTACTTTCTTGGGAATATTGATAGATCATTCCCAAGAACTCATTACCAATAAAATAAAAAATGCTTCAACTTCCAATGAAACCAAATCCAGAAGTAATTATTTTGAAAGGATTTCTTCTAGTTCTTTCTCTAAAGTTGGTTTATAGTAAAATGAGAAATCCATTTCTCTGGGTAAATACTGTCTGAAATCACCAGCGCAAGTCCAACTGATGTTTCGAGTAATCCTCTCACCTACGCCTGAAAATAATTTTCAGTTGGCTGGACAAAAACTGTTTCTGTTAAATCTTTCTTTCCACTTTGTTTTGTTTCATGGACTATTCACCATATTAATAATTGGTTGTTTTTGACAATTTTGAAATGTATTCTACAACAATTCTTCCTCGCCTTTCTAAGAATTTTGTCTAAAGCTACATTGTAGCTTTGAAATGTTCAAAAAGTACTTACTTTTACATTCTCAAAGTTTGGTATGCATTATGAATAAAAGATCTAAAGCCGAAATGGCCCACCACGACAAAACCGAAGGAGGACATCTTGATGAACAACAGGTCTATGGCCAGTAGGAGGAAAAAGAGGAATAATCACATGAATATAAAGCCTGTTAGAAAAAGGAAGAATTATAAAATTAGAAAAAGAAAAAAAAAGAAAAGATCAAACCTATATATACGACACATATTCAATTATATATATTCCCAGACCAATATATATCTTACTTCCGTAGTTTTTTCATGAAATAGCAATTATATAAATTGGTATGATCTTTTTTTTATTCTTTTTTATCTAATTTATTTTTATTCCTTTTTTAAGTCACTATTTTTCAGCTTCTCTCTCAGCGGTAAAAAAAAAAAAAAATTGTATACAGTTGACATATTTATGCGATTGTTTTTCTTCCTTCATGTCCTAGACCTTTGGTTTTTCAAATATTCGTCTAGATAATGCATACCCGTACTTACATATTATGCCGATTTTTGGAGGTGACCGTACGGGGTGCTACCATTTCGACTAACCGTCACAAGCACTAAACGTCATTTCGTCGACAAGGAAAATCCGTCAGAACCACTAACCGTCAGAACGTCGGCAGTCATAACATCGACACGTCATAACGTCTAAAAAAAATTAGATCCTATGACGTGTCGATGTTCTGACGGTTATTGGTTGTGACGGATTTTCGTTATGTAAAAAAAATGTATAAGTTTATATAATAGTAACAAGTATGTAATAGTTTAGAAAAAAATTTCGGCTATATATTTGCACATCAGGGGGATGGGGGTAAAGCATAGTATATATTAAATACGTAGCCTAACCTAAACTAGGTACCCTCCCCCCCCACCCTAAACCCCAAAAACTAAAGTTTTAAAATTTTAGATGCTATGAAAAAAAAATTAGATGTTATGACCTGTCGATGTTGTGACTGTCGACGTTCTGAAGATTAGTAGTTCTGACGGATTTTCGTTATGAAGATCTTTTTAGATATTATGACGTGTCGATGTTATGACTGTCGACGTTCTAGCGGGTAGCGATTGGGACTGTCGATGAACTGACGTATCGATGTTCAACAGCAACAGCAACTTGGTGGTGTGGAATTTGAAAATAGATTTTTTGGATGATTTTGTGAGTTATTTCTACTTATAAATAGCATTTTCTACTTATATCCATCCTTAAATATTATCTTAAGTGGATTCCCTTATGGTTGGACTTGGTGTACCTGGACTCTGAAGCTGGTGATATTTTATTTTCATTTTCCATGGGTATTAGCCTTTGTGTTCAATTCTAATTTAAACAAATAAAAAACAGCTGCTTTTGTTTGTAAACACAATTAACAGGCTATATTCAAAGTGACTCTGTTTCTTCCAATATAGTAGTTTTCAATAGCGCACAGTTGCCAGGCGCTAAATTTCATTGCCACAGATCATTTTGTCTCAGCCGTTTTTGCATATTTCCGGCGATATTCACGCATATTCTATTTATGGGAGGAAAACGAGCAGAAGAGGGAAGGGCACCTTTTGCAACGGCCGTAGAGGTACCTGCCGTGTCTTTTGACCCTTAAATTGCGGGGAATAGGTAGCGGGGCTCTACACTTCCTTCGTTTTTCCTCGGCGTAAAAGACCCGATGTTACGGCCCGCATGAGCGCATCCACGAACATAACCACAAACGATGGCAGGTGATAAGCTTGTCCTTAACCCGCTACTGAATTTTGTTTCTCGTGCTTTGAAATCTGGTAATCGGTCTGATGAGATTGCGAAAACAGCGAAAGAATTTTTCAAGAAAGATGAAATCCAAGTGGTGAAAGAATTAATATGGAGGGATTCTGCTATTAGTACTCGTATGAGCATGAAAGTTATGACTGAGAATATCTCTGATATTCTGAAATTGCTCAAATATTGCGAAGAAAAGAAAATTGCCCTCCCTAAATACGTCATCTATGAGCCAGATGAAGTACCCGTTGTCCCTGGGGAAGTAAGTGCTGTTATTACTAGGAAAGTAAACGAAATGTGTTCCAAGCTAAAGAGTTTTATCGAGCGTGATCGTCCCCCTGTTCAGTAGCCGCTCAGCGGATCTGGATCCTCGTTTCAGGGGCCGTCCCCCACACCCCAGCCGATCTACGCAGTTGTTCTAAAGACCCCCCCCTCAAGACTTGAGGAACCCAGAAATGAGAAAGGAATACTTGGATAAGGTATGTGGTGACAATGCCTCTAGCATTGTTGAACTGCGAGCGTTGAAAAGTGGGTGGCGCGGGGTACTAGCCGATAAGAAGTCTGCCAATGCGGTTGCACAGGCGTTATGTGCTAACGATAGATCTGTTGAGGCAATAGTGAAACAACCATATTTCTACGGAATAGTACGCCATGTTCCTGCAGATAAGAGCGATGAAGAACTCTGCAAGATTATTCCGATCTGTTTCAGAGCTTTGCAGTTGGGTAATTCTAGGTCGTTCAAACTTCAGGTCTCTTCCAAAGTGGACCTTGAAAATTCCATTAAATCACCCCCAGTGATTCATTACGAACGCATCCCAATCTCTGAATATCTGTTTCTTCCAATGAGATCTTTCAATTTTCAAGCATTTGGTCACGCGGCCAAATTCTGCAAGAACGAAGCCAAGTGTTCTAGATGTGAGAATAACCACAGTAGCACTAAGGACAACCCTTGCAGCAAACCGATTAAATGTGCACTCTGTGGTTCGGACAAGCATCCTTGTTACAGTTTCAGCTGTCTGGAAGCGCAAAAGTTACTTGCAGTTAAGAAATGAATCTCGAATTAAGTCTGATTACTTGGAACATTAATGGAAATGTAATCAACAAACTGCCTATCCTCGAAAACCTAATTCGCAATCATAACATTGTATGTCTCCAAGAACATTTCCTGGTTAAAGAAGGGACTGAACTTTTAAATATCAGTGATTCAATCGATCTTTTTGCTGTTGGTGCGAAATCGAGTGGCAGTGGCCGGCCCTCGGGCGGTATTGCAATCCTTGCTGCAAAGTCTTTACGCGCGACAGTTTTCCAAGTTTCCGATAATTTTATTGCGATCAAGGTTGAACGGACAATAATCTTCTCAGTTTATATGCCTACGGACTACAAATCATCTAGATCATATTCCAAGTTCGTTAGTGCTTGTCGGAAATTAGCAAACGCTATTGCGAATTGTCGCCCCCAAGAATTGTCGTACATTGTTGCCGGAGATGTAAACTGTGATTTGTTGAATCCGGAATGCCCTAGATCCCAAGTACTCTCGACTACATGCGCTGGTCTAAACATAATAGAAATGATCTCGATTTCACGTATGTCCATAACTCTGGGGCAACTTCATCTCTTGATTTTATAATGTGTTCACATCAACCAGTTCCCCTTTGCCAGTCACATGTGGATACATCTATTAGCGCATCTGACCGCTTACCAGTTAGTTATGTTTTCCCACCTAATACATCTTCGAATTACAACCCTGATCTACCCAGTGGAAGAAAATGGCATCAGAAAGTTATGTGGGATAAAATTAATACCCATTGTACCAGAAGGTATGTGACGATATTTTAGCAAGAATTCGCGTCCCTTGCAATCTTCTTCAGTTGCAGCAAGTGATAAACAAGTACTGATCAATATATACTGTAGCGAAATAGTTCATGCCCTGCAGTGTGCGGAAAAGGCTGCAGTACCAATTTGTCGTGTTCGGATTGGCTCGGAAATACCCCACTGGTCCGATAATTCGGATCTTGTAAATGCGTGTGCGGACGCGAAATTCTGGTTAAGAATGTGGATGGATAATGACCGACCAAGGCATGGTATAGTGAACTCCATCCGTTTATATACTAAGCGAAGATTCGCAAAAACCCTCGCTATACATCGTGCTATGATTATTGAATGTGATAGTAAATATACAAAGCAAGAACCCGATTGCATGTAGAAATTCCTAAAAAAGAAGAAACGTAAAGAATCAGTTGATGTTCTGCCCAGTGAGAGTGAGTGGGTTAGATATTTTACGCACGAGTTTTCATCGCCTAATGCTGATCTGGAAAATAAATTTTCTATTGAGCTCGATGCGAGTCTTGCGGAATGTGAACGGGAAGTTGGTTTTGTTGTTTCTAATTCGTCAGTCAGTGAGGCACTCTCGAAACTGAAGAAAAAGTTGTCGAGGGGGGTAGATAACCTGTGCGGATTGCATCTGCAAGCGGGAAATCAGAACCTTGTCGAGCACCTATGTCTCCTGTACCAAATGATCTTTAATGCTGGGATTGTTCCAGACCTATTCTGCACGGGTGTAATTACTCCTGTTTGAAAAAAGGGAAAAGATGGGGGCAGTGTTCTTCTTACCGCCCGATAACTGTCGCACCTATACTGTGCAAGTTATTTGAATTGCTTGTTGTAAATAGGCTTAGTGCTACATGTAACACGCTGAATAACCAATTTGGTTTCAAGAAAAAAATGAGTAGAGAACACGCGCATTATATGATTGCTAATTTGTTGATTAACGCCGATGATTCAAATGAGACTTTGTATTTTGCCGGTCACGATGTCAACCGCGCGTTTGACTCCGGTGCGCACCCTCAGATATTGTTGTCGGCTCGGAAGCGTGGCGTGGATAAGTATTATACGCGCACTGAGGAATATGTATAGTAATTTAAAAGCGCGTGTAAATGTACCGTGTGTTAATGCTTTAACCCTATATTCTAGCCTTATACCCGTAGAGAAGGGAATACGCCAAGGAGCACTGACTTCACCACCGCTATTCAATAATGGTATTATTTCATCGCAAGAACCGGTTCAGTCCACATGTATTTTTAGAGGTCTCAATGTTTCGCTGATCGATTATGCCGACGACATTTTGAATGCGAGTAGAACACTTATAGGCATTGAAAAGACTTTCCGTGTTTTGAGTAAAGAGTATGGTAACTTAGGTCTTTCTTTCAATCCCCAGAAGAGTGAAGTTCTCGTATTTAATAGCCGCGTTAAAGATAGTGTACCAGTTGATGTTATTTTCGGAATTTATACGATTAAGTCTTCGTCTAAGATTTTGTACCTCGGCCTTCCAATTTGTAGTGATCTTAAGGAAACCCGCGATTGCCTTGTTTCGTTGTTCGCTGTAAAGACACGCAGAGCTTATGGAATTCTCGTTTCAATGAAGTGCCACTTTTACCGTTTTCTGCTTGCAAGGGTGTATAACGCTTTTGTTTTGCCACATGTGCTAGCCCTATCTCCGTTTTGGAAAATATTTACCTCGTCTGATCGCTGCAGTATTCGGTCTATTTTCTACAGATATGGCAAGTATCTGCTTCGTCTTCCAGTTTGGATGAGGAATTCGAATATATCTCTGAAGTATGGTATAGCCGACCCGCTTATAGCTGTACTGAATCGCCGCCCTCGATTTGCAAAGGCGTTTGAACCAAGCCTCTCTTCATTATATGTCGCAATAACTTAAATTTGTCTTTTTTGTTTGTCGTAGGAATGTTCTTAATCTTGTTTTTCTGTAGTTGAGTTTTCTTCGGATATTTTGTTGTTATTTGATGTTACTTTTTTTTCTTTTCTTGTACTCCATTTAAAACATTTTGTATGTTTAATAATGGGTAATAAAATAATAATAATAATAATTATGACTATCGATGTTGTGACGGTTAGAGGTTCTGACGGATTTTTTGTCGTTGTTATGACGGATTTTGTCAATTTCCTGACGTTAGTGCTCCTGACGGTTAGATGGTATGACGCCTTCCCGACCGTACTTGCACATTCCTTTTCGATGATAGAATTGTCTGACTATAGATTGAATAAAGTAAGCCCTTGATATAATGTAAGCTAATCCTTGTTGTTGAAAATTTTTTGGTAGTGTTTTGCTTTCTATACGATAAAAGCACGCTTTGTCTTTAGCAAATGTGCCCTCTTTCTTATCTCCTGTTGAAAGTTCTCCTTTCCTTCTGTTTTTGGGTGCGTCTTATCTAAGGGCTACCCGCTTTGAAACGCTACCTGGGGTTCAGACCGCTACAGAACAGAAAATTTACCACAGTAGCGTTATTTTGAGCATTACTTGCCTCAATAGCATTATTAGTAGCATCACTTACTTCAGTAGCGTTATTAGTAGCATCACCTACCTCAGTAGCGTTATTAATAAGAACAACGAAGAAGAAGAAGAGTGAATGCAAAGTTGTTTTTTTTTTTTGTTTTTTTTTTTTTTTTGCAGCTGGGAAAACTTCGGAAGAATAAGATGATATGGTCAATATAAGATGATAAGTTTAAACTGATTTTATAGAACAGATTTGAGTGTCCATTTAAATTATTAAACCAATATGTGCCCCAATTTTTTATAGTGACTTTGGAGATTTCAATCGAACTGAATTACGGCTAAATAAAGCTCTGAACATTCGACTTAACTCGAAATTGGCGTTACTTCATGCTGTGGTTTATCATTGCCAATGTGGCTTCAAAGATGTAAATTTTGAAGTTTCACCAAACCCATTCAATCCAAGGACTTCCAGCTCCAAAGAAACCAGAAAAACAGTATTTATTCCCCTGCAATCATCTTAAATCTATTGATAACTGAAAACCTTGGTTTTCTAAGAATAATCTTTTGGTTGTTTCAAAATTATCAAGTTTTTATGGCAGCATCAAATTTTCGTCCGTATTGCCACGATGAACCGCAAAAATAAATAATCTTATCATTTATAAGTGGTAAGTTAGTGGTAGCAGGTATATGATGTTTTAGTTGTGTTTTGTTTTCAAACCCCTTCTGAGGTTGATGTTATTTTTTTTTTTTTTTTTTTTTTTTTTTTTTTTTTTTTTTTTTTTTTTTTTTGTCGATTTATTTGGTTATCCCTCCTCCATATCATGCTGTGGCATTTAGAGGGGATGTGTTAATACTAAGTTTTTTGTTAATAATTGAAATTAAAATATAAAAAAAATTAGTTAAATTTGGCAATACTCCCCGTCCTTAAAAATTCAAACATGAACAGTCCTTGGATTCCCAAGGCAGCTACATCTTCTTAATTGTTTGGTAAAGTGATTTGAAATAAGCAATTAAAATAAAGTAGCCAATTTAAATAATTAAATTTAACTTTTAGTGGCCTTGGTAGTTTAAATATTGTTGAAATTTGTTACTTTTTTAAGTCGATAATTCTTTAAGGGTCAAGGAAAGCGAATGGGTGGAGGAAAAGGATCCATTTCAGAATACTGTCATCCAATCAGAAGTGGAAGAATTATCATTGAAGTTGCAGGACGTTGCGAGTTTGAAGAGGTTAGTTTTAATTTTTACTATTTTCATTTTACTACTATTATAGGTCTCATTAATGATTTTATTATTAGCATAAACCGATTCTAGGTATTGGTACTTAAAACTACAATATAAACTAACTATCATAAAAATAATGAATTTCGATGAAATAATTATTACTAAGATGTACCTCTGCATCCTCCCCAGAAGTCAATGCCTTAAATTGGTTGGATGTAAAGTTGAGCTAAGTTTTGATTGATTTGAAGGTCCTTATGATATATTGGCCTAGGGTCCTTGCTGAGACTCCTTTGATTAACCTTGGAAGTTGATATCCTTACGTGATGGGTTTATTTGGCGACGTACTCACTCACTACACGTTGTATAGTATTTACACGACTTCTTTAATGCTGTAATTGGTAGCTATTAGCTGCGCACATTTTCAGGTCAGTCGGAAAAACTTATTTTCGAGTTATTAATACTGGTATTCAAATAAATATCCCGATTTATAAAAGCTCTTTTTAATTTTTGCTGCAGCAGTCTTTTACTTATTTTTTCGTTTTGCCTTTATACTATAAAATGAAGATAGTTATTAGAATAAAAAACAATAGCAATCATTCAAACTGATGATGACTAATGTGAATAATTTCTCTCCAGTTAATTCCTTCATGTCTATACCATAATTTCTCTCATACAGTGGATGTTGATTCAAGGTTATTGAGTGATTTTGAGGTTTCAGCTATGGAGCTTGCCATTTTTATGTCGTTTTTATTCATTAAATATTCAAAAATTTAGACCTCCCTTTTTATGGTCTTCTTTTTTCTATAGTATATTATGTCTAATGCAAATAAAAAGTTCAAGACAAATGCAAAGAAGTTACATCTACATCTATAAAAGGACGATTAAGATCGAGGTCTTATGACATGATTCTATGGATCAGATCAATAAGAATATAAACTTATAAGGGTCGGATCTTCGACGATTTAACATGGGAAGATAGGGCTTAAAAACTGCTAGTGCCACTGAGTGTAGCGTCTGGTGACTTCGTTAAAAAATTAGAAATTTTTAATTACAGTAAGATAATTAATATAATAATTTCCAGTATTATGGGATTAGAGGTTAAATTTCTCTGAAATTGTTAATTAATCAGCATTTCTGTACTCAAGAATTATTTAAAGTTAAAAATCCATTCTGTATAAACTGGGCCTGCGTAATCTTGGGGGAATTTTTTAGGCTAAATGGGCTAGTTTACTTTATGCTGGTGCCCCTTATGGGAATAGAATTCTACCCTCCTTACCCAGTTTCTACTATTATAAGTTGCCTATGCTCTTGGAGACAAAATAGTCATATAGCAATTGAAGAATTTGTCTCCAAGAGCATGGGAAACTTATAAGAGTGGAAACTGTCACTAGTGGGAAAAAGAAAGTCCATTAACGCCATAGAGCATTTGGAACCTCCCTTTACATTTTAAAGTATGCGAAAAGACAAGTATCTGGCATTTCTGGGTCAAAAAAAAAATTCCAAATGATATCCCTCCAAATTCCTATGGCGTTGATGGTCGTTTTTTCGCCACTAGTGCCAGTTTCCGCTCTTATAAGTTTTCCAATACTCTTGGATCAGGTAGCATAAAAGTTTAAATTCTTCTTTAGAAAAGATTAGACATCAGAGGCGGTTTGTTGTAGGGTTGCCAACTTGCACATTTTTCGTGTGCAATGCGGTGTTTTTTACCTCATTGCACTCTTTTCCTCCATGGACCGGAATTGCACTCTTTTTCCAATTATTAGCTCATTGTACTCTGTTTTGCACTCTTTTACGAAATGATGATAGAAAAAGTATTACCGAAATAAAAAAAAAAAATCTTCAAATTAAAATTATTTGAGTGCAAAAGATACGTCAGTTAGCCGGTATCATCTCTGCCTGTGCCGTCCCCCGGTCGTCTTTCCAGTATTTCCAACCATTTGAAGAATAAATATATCAAAGTCAAATTAACTAGTGAACACATGGAAATTCAAATTTAATAAAAAGTAGTCAAAAACTGTTTGGCGCAACCATTCTTGGAGATATAATAAAGAATTTGGTTTATTAACTTCATTAGTATTTATGAAATTCTGAGTGGTTATTGATGGGTTCGACTTCTCCTTGATTGACATTGCAAATGCATCGAAATGAAATGTTATGTCACTTGTATCATGGAACATTTATGCAAGTTTTTGATGTTATTTTGACACAGTAGCAAATTTAAATTTGCACTTATTTTTTGTTAGGATAAACTATCCAGAAAGCCTTTCTTCTCAGATTCATATTATCTAAAATACCCCTTTCTCAGAACTCTTGTCTCATTCACATTTATTCATGTTTATATAATATACTCAAACTTTTTGTACTCAAAGCAAACCAGCTATATGGACGGTGGTAGCCGCGCTCATGTAATTTTTTTTTTACTTGCAATCCTTTTAAGCAAAAATCCCTCTTTTTTGGCCTTGATATGCACTATTTTTATGTGTCGGCAGTTGGCAACCTTGGTTAGCTGCTGGATGCCAAATGGGAACATGCGTCGAATCTTCTGCGAAGGTTTTGTATCTTGTTTTATAAAAAGACAACATGGGATGAGATTCTATGAACGTGATTCTACAGATTGGGTTTTTCTGCAGAATATTCATTTAGCGTAGATATACGTCAGTTAGTTGTTAGATACTAAGAAGGGAACATGCGTCAAATCTTCTAAGGTGGTTTGGAATCTACTTCCATAAAAGTACAATATGGTGGATTTTTTATCACGTGATTCTGTGGAATGGGTAGCACAAAAGGTTCAATCCCAAGTTAAGGAGACTAGACATCAGAGCCTCTTGGTTATTGGATTCTAAGAAGGGAACGTACTTTGAATATTCTGTGGAGGTTGGTATCTGCTTTTGCAAAAAAAACATTGTCGAGAGATTTTTTATGTCCTTGATTCTGTAGATTGAGTAGCACAAAAATTTCCATCTTCGTTTAGCATAGATCGGAATTAGTTTTAGTTGTGGGATGCTAAGAAAAGAAAACGTATCGAATCTTATGCTGAGTTTTGGTTCGACGATTTTCTCTCGCAAATGTAATTAATTACTAAATTAAAATCCCAGGCTTACTTCTAGATACCTGCTTACTCTGAGCTCAGTTATGCTTTCCGTTTGTGCAGCCAGTGGCCAGTCTGTATTTTTTTTTTTTTTTTTGCAATGGTTTCTGTACCATATAAAAAAATCCTGCGTTTAATTGTTATTTCAAGTTGTTTGATTCACAACGGCATCAAAAATAGTTATGTTGAAGCTTGCAGACAAGTTAATTCTAGTGTTTGTAAATATGACGCATATCTACGGCTCGGTGAACCAACAAGTACAAGAACCCCGACTTGTGCAACTGCATTGTGACATGAATCATTTCGTTTTGGACACTGCTTTTTCGCTTGGTTTGGCTTTTTATTAAACCAGTAGCGGCAATGCCTGTCGGTCTCTATGCATGAAAAAACGAGGCGAATACTCTTTTGTAAGGATTTGAGAAAAAATTCCCTCCTTTCCTCAGCACAAGATTTGAAGTTGCCTTGCCCCCTACCCAATAAAACTGTGCCTGAGAGTTTCAACTCAATCCCTAAGCTGTGGGACAAAACAGGGTAAACTTGCCAAAACTATAGCTTTTGGTATCAAAAGAAAACTTGGAAACACTCACTTCAAAAAGAAACGATCCTCTCTCCATCCTCCTTTAATCAAATTCTTTATCCAGATTCACGCATAAAATAGTCTACAAACAATGTTACAAATGAAAGTTTCACCAAAACATGCATATATTCTGAAAAAAAAAACATTAAAAAAAAAAAGCTGGACTCGAACCCATGACCTTGAGGCTGGAAATGTTATGCTCTGAGTAATCTGCTCTTGGTTACGGTTATACAACTTTGCTCTAGCAATATCCACAAAAAAACTGGGTTCCCCTTGACAGGTTTTGTCTACCCTTACTGTCATTTTCAATTATATATAATACAATATAATAGTTACTGATGACTACTCCCTAAATGTACTGCAAATTTTTGTTAATTTTTATTATTTTATCAATGTGTGCGCTATATATTTATGTTTAGTGTAATTTTTTATTTATATCATTTAATAAGCTAAAGACTTTTCCTGTAAAAATAGTTCCCCCGAAATCAGATCCTGAAAAGTTTGGGAAAAAAACATAAAATTTCCATTCAGAGTGAAAAATGCGACTTATCCTTTAAGGCTAGAGATTTAGGATAAGTATTGGAAACTTGTAACGGTAATAATTTTAATATTCTATTTCTTGAGGTCAATTTGGAAATTCCTTTCCAGAGTAAGTCTTCTTTTTTTCTTCAATTTATGGCTATTTCCTAACTTTTGAACGGGATTTTCCCTTAGAGGAAAAAGGATATTGGAAATTGTTTATGAGATTATAATGGAAGAGAGTGCTGCTCTGAATAAAAGTAACACTTGGGATATCCTGAGGTGACGTTTAGCTCTTAGCACTTTTTTTTAAGTGCTAGCTTCCCCCTTTAGTTTTCGGAGAGAACTAAGAACCTTTTCATTTCAGCCGCTTTATTCCTTTTTATGGTCAAGCTTGGATAACATATGGTTTACTTTAGGGAGGGGGGAGGGCGTAATTTTTCAGGAAGGCTTGTAACATAAAATTTGGTAATTTTCCTCGAAAGGAAGGGTGGCTTTTCAGCCTTCAAGACTTTGAATAGATTTAGAAATTTAGTTTCAATATGACATACCTTACATTAGATCCTGCTGTCTCTCCAGAGGCACCTAGGGTATCTAAGAAGAGTCACCAGTCTTTGTTCTGGTGTGCCACAGCCCACACGTCCTTCCACTCTGGTTGCAGAGATGCTTGGAAAGTGGTATAGCTGTTTACAAGGAGAATCTTCGGCCTTCTTCTTAGCCTGGATCTGTACAGGCTGCCACTGGAGGGTAGCTTTGGGAAGCCGACTCTCAGGCATTCAGATGGTTCTGTTCTATATACCTTCATTTGCAGTATTTCATCACAGGGTCCGGCTTATTTTCTTGGAAAATCACCCCATCAGAAGTCTCTCCCCCCCCCCCCCGCATAAACTACCGCCCCTGGAAAATTCTCCCCAAATGTAAAATTGAGTAGCTAAAGAGAAATTAAGACAAATAAAAGAACGAAGAAGAGTTTATAGTTATACATCACCTATTGTGAAGAAGGGGTGGTAGTTAAGTGTTTAGGCAGGGGATTTAGAGTAAGCCTGAATAAAGGTGCTGCTGGGTGATACCCCCTTTCTTATTGCTGAAAACTGTTTCTGTCATTTTTTTTTTAAAGCTTCATTTAACTAAAAAAATTTGCTTCTTATTTCATAAAACTATATGCAATAATTTGTAAGTGCGTATCAGCTATTATGAAGGAGGAGTGCTGAACCAATTTTTTGGTGGGGGGGGGGGAGATGCTTCAAACAGTGTATTTTAATGTGAATACATCTGAAGTCTCATTGAGCCTTTAAATAAATATAGGACTAGTTATAAGGAAGGGGGAAGGTAAAAATTTGATATCTAATCCCTCTTGATTTCCGGGAATATTTCAGGTCCTTCCCTTTATTATAAAAGTAAAGAGTAGGCTAACATTAAATCCTACAACGAGTAGAATTTATTCTGTTTAGGAAGGGAACTATCCCCTCCTACCTCCCCCCTCCCCCTTCGTGCTCGTGGGAACTTCAGAGGATGCTCTTTCGATCGGAAATTGAGAGTTCTAGTGCCTTTCTTAAAATTCAAAAGTGATTGGAGAGCAACCAGCCCCTTTCTTAGCACCTGTTTTGATATCAGGTCCTTTCATAACCTTTAGGACATCTTTTTGATGTGTCCAATTGCCCATTTTTTCGCAAGAGTTGAAAATATCAATAAATTTGTATCTGAGGATAACATAACCCCCAGAACCCCTGGGATAAGGGCAGTAAATTATGCGCATTGCCAATTGTTTATATGTATGTTTTATAGTGAAAAAGGGTGGAGGGGCATGTCTGACCTTGGGAGTCCAGTGGCGTGAAACTTTCATGGGTTATTTTCTTGGCCAAAAATACCATCCGAAACTTTGCTATGGGCCACAAAATAAGCCACAAATTGTTTTTTTCCTGGTCAATTTGAAACTTACTGCCGTAATTCATTGGGCCAACGGGACAAATGTACTGAAAGCTATTCAAAGGATTAGTGGTTTTGGAATTGATCCCTTTTGTAATAAAGGGGGCTCAAAAAAGAGCCTAGCTTTTTCGATTGGCCTGAAACTTACATGAAACTTTGGGCTAAGAAGACTCCAATGCAGAGGAAAAAAAAACATTGCTTCTCCTCAAAATGCAGCCCAAAAAAGGACCAGAAGAGTGCCAAAAACTGTTTCCTATCCACTTTAAATTTACGGGCTATTTTAAAAACTTGGGAGGGGGATCATTCGATTGAAAATTGAAAATTCTTGTATTCATTTTAAAGGCAGAAAGCTACCGGAGGGCAATCAGCCTCCCCCTCCGTTCCTTTTCTGCTATCCGTCAAATCAAATTTTGAGATATCTGTTTTATTCAAAAACCTTGATGTGTGTAGTAGGTATGCCTTTGGGGTTGATATTACCCCTACATTCCCAATGTTAAACCTTGTCTTGGCCTGCTTTGATAATTCAACCCCCTTGAAACACGAAAAAAGTATTAAAATAAAATGCAAAAATAAATACTGTAAGTTCCGTTACACGGGGGTCCAGTTGGAAGGGGATTCAGTTGCACTGGGGTTCAGTTGCACGGGGGTTCAATTGCTTGGGGTTCAGATACACGGTGGTTCAGTTGCAGTGGAACCAGTTATTTGTGCCATAGATCGTTGTTACATATTAAGAAGTGACGTAGGGAGATACCTTAGTCTAGCATTATCTGGTCTCTTGATGTCATCAGTCGCCTAGTATATTGAAGTCCATTACTAAAATATATGTCACCCACAAATAAGTGACGCATTGATGTCTCTTAAAATAATGTTATTTGGTGTAAAAAGGTTGTTATCATCTACAAAAAAATTTACCCATGGACATCTTTTGAAATTATGTCGTTTGGAGCCAAAATTGTCACCACCTTAAAATGATCTTTGGTTCAAAGAACACTGATTTTAATTGTTTACTATTTTGAGAGAATGTGATTAAACTTTGTGAACAATAAAAAAAAAAAATCAAATTCAATTTCAGTATTTTTTAGCATTTTAACGGTGCTGTATCTATTAATCCCAAAAATATTACAGCTGATTTTGTTTATTAATTTATTACTTTAAGATTTGTAAAATTCACACTCTGAAATTGGACTAGGAAATATTTCAACATAGAAAAAGTGAGTTTTGCAAATTTATTTTTTTTTTTTCAACGCCTTTCTTTTTTCAACGCCGATGGTTTGAAACGAATCTTGAGATAGGTCTTGGAAACTCCTATAATTTTAATCTTTGATTTTTTAACTAAAAATTTTGAATTATATTTTAGAAGCAAATATTAAACTTCTCAAATAGTTTCTGTTTCCCATGCTTTTGAACTGGATTTTCTCTCAGAGAAAGGAGGTTATTTGGAAGTTGTTTCAACTTTATGAACAGGGACAGTTTTACTATGAGTAGAAGTGGGACCTTGAGGATCTTAATCCTCAGGGGATATATAGCATCTATGACTTTTCTGAATAGTTCGTTTTTCCCTTATGGTTGTAAAAGGAGATTACGAACCTTTTCATTTCTGTCTTTTTTTTCCTCATTCTCTCACACAAGCCCTGCTAAATAGAATATTTACTTTTTGTAAAGTAAACGAACAAGGGTGCTATTAATTTTTTATTTCCCGAAGAGTGATTTTTAATTCACAACCACCTAATGTTTGTTAATTATAAATCCCGCTCGTTTTTTACACATATTTTTGTTTTCTCTAGCTCAGGTGGATTTCTCCGATTTGGAAAATTTTATGCTTTTATCATAGGAGACACAATAGCGCTGCCTAAGTAAAGCTCGATAAAGCTTCAGTGCACTTTTTTTTCCAAGACCAGTTCGTATGAAAGGAGTTGTCATTGAAACTTCAGATAAGGTTCATTCGATTGGAAATTGAAAGTTGTAGTTTCCTATATAAGTAACAATAGTGATTTGAGGGCCATCGCCCCCCTCCCTCCTCGTCTTTTTTTGCTGCCCTCCCCACAAAGACATTAAATCAAAATTTTTAAATAGCCATTTCGTCCTAAATAGTAGAAAAGTGTACTAGCTGTGCCTTTGGGGATGACATGAGCCCCTGGGGCAAGGGCCGTAAGCTATGCAAAATGCTCATTGTTTGCACATATTGGGAAACAGGGTCATGTTTTATCCTGGGTCTCTAAAAAAGCTGAAACTCTGCGGCAATGTTGAGGAGGGTTTGGAACTAAATCAAAAGGCACTATGTGCATTCAAGTTTGTCAAAAGAACCCATCTGCGGTATCTCGGGAACGGCTAACGGTATTAAGTTGAAAGCTTCAAGGCATGTTAAGGCGAATGTTGAACTAAATCAAAACACCCTATATGCAAGCAGGTTGCGAAAAGGGCGTGTCAGCAATATATCAGGAATCGCTGAGGGTATTAAGTTAAAACTTTTAGGGCTACAACTATTACTGCTACTTCAACTATCTCTGCTACTACTACTATCTCTACTCCTGCTACTAATACCACTACCATTGTGACTGCTTGTGACTGCGATTGTGACTACTTGTAACTGCGACTGTGACTACATGCGACTGTGACGGCAACTATTTGCGACTGTGACAAAGACTACTTGCGAATGTGAGTACGAGTGAATGTAGTCCAGTAATAATTAAAACGTAAAATGACCGTAAATCACTATCAAAAAATAAATGAAACCCAGTACGAGCAGAAATTACAATAAATTACCAAGTTAAACTAAAAATATAGAAATTACCACAAATAGGAGTAGGGCTAACATCCTTATGCCTTCTAAAGACCTAAATATCATTTGCGCGTTGCTGAAAACAAAATACATTTAAACGTTTTCTATTTTATAACGTTCATAAATCCAAAATTGTTGAGACATTCTGGAATGAATATTTGTATATATTAATTTATCAATCTACTACATTCACTTGTTCTTTTCAGTAATCTTGTTTTTTTATATTAAAAATAAAAAGAAGTAGCTTGAAATAAAATGAAATCAATAAACTGCAATTGATGATTTTGTCTTTAGAAGGCATTTGGGGGTGTTAGTCCTGCTCCTCTCTGTGGTAATTTCCCCTTTTTAGTACAGCATAAGATACTAGCCAGTTTCATCAACTTCATTGCGATACTAACTAATATCAAAAAAGGATAAATGAACCAAATAACAAACCAGGTTTTTTCAACAATATATTTTCTATAACACAACCATATCACAACACCCCACCCCCCTATCTCCCTTCTTCCCTGCCACTTCAACGCCTTTCCTCCCTTTCATCCCACCACCTTTACTTCGTGCCATTGTACCTCCATACCGCTCTTCCTCCCTACTACCCTTAGTCATATCAAGCCATCCAAATCAACATTCAAAAACGTCCTCATCCCGATCCCTACCAACAAAACTCAAGTTACCCCTCATTTAATAAATACTCACTTACTCTTCCGTTAAAAACTGAAAGATGTTCAGCAGCCCTGATGCACGTCGGTAACGAATTCCACGCAAAAGTTCCAAGAAGCATAAATATAAGTCCGGACCGTGTGCTGCTCCTGTGATCGACGGCCAGATTATCACCAAACCTAGTCTCATAATCATAAATATTACTATTAGCACGGTTAAAAAAAATACAAAAAATACTTGAGGCCAGGTTATTGGTGCACTGGAAAACGAAAACCGCAGCATCATTATTATGTAGTCCACAAAAGTTAATCAAACCCAAAGACCTAAAAGAAGAACACGCATCATTCACTTCTTTAATATACTTATCTATTATCCTTACTGCTTATACTTTAGCATAAGTTGTACTCTTTTGAAATTGCCATAAAAATTGCTGCTTGGGAAGAGACAGCCATATGGGATATAAAGGTGAATATCTGAGTGATATATCATCAGTAGAGTTCTTTTTGACAGAAAATACTGCAGTCTTCATGTCATTCCAACTCCTGTGGCAATTTTGGAACAAATAGCATCACTATAGGGCCTCTAGGACATATTAGAATCAACGAAAAACCCTAAGTGTCACAGTCAATTCACTTGGTGCACGGGCTTTCCAGATAGCTTAAAAGAACCACTAGCATCAAAGGGTGCTCCTGCTCTGCAGAAGGTCATGAGGAAAGTCTTATTCACGTTGATTCAGAGTAAACCAAGGTTAATAAAACCTTCTAGCCTTCTCAACGCTTCATTATCTTTTAGAACAAGCTGAAGATAAAATCTCATGATGCCGACTTATATCGTATACAGCAAATGACCCAGAACGGAGCCCTGCGGCACTGCACGTTTTAATGGATACGAAGATGAAACAACATAATTTAATACTACTTGCATTGATCTTCCATGAAGTTAACTTTCAAGTCACTGCAATGGAGCACCGTTAATTCCTAAACACTTAAGTGGATCCAGCAAAATCCGGAAATCGGTATCAAATGCCTTTGTTATGTGTATGAAATTGACATTGGTAAATCAACCAAGTGTTTTAAGGCATGAGTTGTGGCGTTGCCCTTACGAAACCCAAATTGGGTTTTGCTTAGTAAGCCACACGTCTGAAGAAAATAATAACAGGCGTTGCGGAAAGAGTTGTTTAAATTAGTAACAACAAGATTTTGATTTCTGAGGGAAAATTTTGATATTTCTTGGGGTGTTAACTAAGTTCTCGCTAAAGGAGTGACCTAACAACAATTGGTTTGTACATGGTACGTGCGAAAAATTCATTCTGGGAGGAGGCATACACTCATTGTCATCTTTGAAAAGGAAATTGGAAAAAAAGATAAAAAAAAATGAAGAAAATAACAAGGTGAAACTAAACAAAGGAAAAAAAACTTGATGATTCTTCATGAATTATTTGCTAAATGTCGGGTTCGATATGTTACTTTTTTTGATGAAATTAATCAATTTAAGCCAAATTTGATTATCAAAAAAGGGCAGTTTTCACCCAAAATCTCGACTTTCGCGCATTTTAGCGCGTTTTCAAAATATTTATTTCGGAGTGAGTGCTATAGAACGATCCTTAAGTGGAAAATATGCCCCCCCCCCATTCCTTAGTATGATTAAGATGCAGTTTCTTTTTCTTTGTTCTAAAGATATCTTTCATAAAAATGAAAACATCAATTCATCAAAAGTATGACAAAAATAAAACTTCGAAAGCGAAATCTCGATTTCCTGAATGTTCCTTAGAGTGAGATTAGTATAAAAAAGAACTTTTTTTGTCAAATGAAAGTAAAAAGTGACGTCAAAACTCAAAGTAAACAGAAAATATCCCGTTAATGAAGGGAGCTGCCGTATATCCTGAAAGTAATCATTTTTGCGATTCTAAGCTGAGCACTGCAAGGACCTAGTTTGTGTGGCACATTGTTTTCTTTACGTCAGCGCTAGATAGTTCCATGTGGATTGTTTTCTGAATGTTCTGTTTAATTTAAAATTTTTTAAGATCATGGGTGTTTTCAAAAATAAGGTACTCAAGGGTTTAGGTGATTCTTGATAATTTTGGTAACTTTGAAAGTTTGCTAAATTTCGCGGCTATATGGCAATAATGGTTGGATTTTTTTTTTGAGAAATATTGTAATTGTATTTGACATCCAACTAAAGACCTTGCCAAAGATCCGAGGAAAAGTAGATGTTTCCCAGGATTTGTGGAGGAACTTTTTTTTTGGAAGTTGGGTAATTTCGTCAAACCGCAAAAGAAGGCACGCATCATATTTAAATTGTTAAGAAACGTTTATATAGGAAATATTCAAAATTGGGAAAGTTGTTTGTGGTAAAGAAGGATGTTTCTCAAATAATTGTATATTCCAACAATCTTGATGATACCCTACAAAATCGTGCGAAATCCCATTGCGAATTACATTCCATATTACCTTTTTTTACAGAAATAACTATTTCCAAATATTTCTAAAACTTTCGTAATTGAAAATTATTTTCTCTCTGGCTGTCAATGCCGTAGATTTTTTTTTATCAATTTGCGTGGACCTGCAAAGGGCTGTTTGAAATTGATATTGTTTCAGGTCACTTGACTTGATTGATAAAATCCCCAAGAAAGTAGAGAATTTTTTTCCAGGTTAAGCCAATAAGAAATTCTCTTTTATCTGCCTAAATGCATTTGGCAATGTTGATTTTCTCTTAGGAAATAGAGCCTTTTATATGATTTTTCCCTGGTAACTGAGGTGATAAACTGGTTTTTGTCTGATTTTTTTTTTTTTTTTTTTTTTTTTTTTTTGCTAATGTAATCTCCCCTGCCGTAGACTTTTAAATTACCAAGAACAGTGAGAATGAAATCTGATTGTTTGAACTGGTTAAGTGGAAATTTACACAACTATAAATATCGTGAAATTAGAAAAATCGGAAATTGGATTTTTTGGTAAAAGACCTCCATATACGGTTACACAGTTTTTATTAGTAGCAGGTGCCAAACCTAAAAAAAGAAACGGGGTTGAAAAATCAATAAGAATAAGGTAAAGACGTATGGCACCAAACATCATAAGAATATGTAGCTTTTTTTTTAAAATGTCGTTGTTCGTGGAAATCAACAGATTAGCATGGCAACACTGACAAAAATGTGATACTTCCATAATACATTCCTACTTTTGAAACTATCCGAAGAAAAATTATTGTAAATTATGGTTTTTAGGAATAAAGAAATCTATTCAGATATGAAAAGGGAGAGAAGAGAGAGAGAGAGGAAGAAGGAGAGAGAAATGGAGGGTGAAAAGAGACGAGGGATCCTTTTTCACAAAAATGATCTGACGGACCCCCAACGCCTCTGAAAAAATATTTCCTAAGAATGTACGTTTTCATATCCTGCCCTACTCTCAGCAGAGTAAATTCCCAATTTCTCCTCCCTGGCAGTTGGTGTTTTTTTAACTAATTTGGTATATTTTTTGGTATGAATTGAGAAACATATTGAATTACTTGGATGTTCCCTTTCTTCTCAGAACTACTCTGTCAAATGAGCCAAAAAGTCTTCTGACCCGGATCGGTTTGAAACTTAAATTTGAAATTAACCTAACCATATGAATAAAAAATTTTGCTTTGACAGCCCTTCCACGAAACGTGTATACCGTTTATTTCTATTTAGCTTAATACGTTCAAACCATGTTGCTTACTATCTCCAATATTTCTCCTCGAACTCTCATCAAATTGCCTAAAAAGTTTGATTCTACAGGGTAAGATATCTTTCTAGTTGTTCAAACTGTTACTACCATATCTAATTACTGTCTTATTTATTACTACCTATTTGTTCAATACTACCATATCTAAAATATCTTTAACCCCACCAAACATTTGTAAAAAAAAAACAACTATTAAACAAACTTGAAAAACTGTATTCACAAGCAAATGCGTCTTCTGAGTCGTTCAAACTAAGTGCCGCCATTTCCTACAAACAACCTCTTTGGCCCGGAAATAGACTTTTGTTAATAGCAACTGTACTTTTGGTTTATCTTCCATGTCTTCTATTTTGGAAAGGATTGTTAGTTCTCTCCTTCAGTCATATCAAGGTTTCCACAGAGGAAACAATACTATTCATAACGCGGATGTAAGCAAAGAGCAGGCTGTAAAAGCAGTTAAGGTTTCTATATCTATAATAAGATAAGAAAGGGATTATTTTGAATTTTTGTTTCGCAGAATTTGTACTCTTTTGAAATTACCGTAAAAATTGCTGCCCTTCCATTTCATAATTCGTTTCCCGAACTTTTTTTTTCATATCTTCGAGCTGTAAATACTCAAGGTTTCCACAGAGGAAACAATACTATTCATTTCGCGGATGTAAGCAAAGAGCAGGCTGTTAAAGCAGTTAAGGCTTCCATATCTATAAGAAGATAAGAAAGAGAATTATCTTGAGTATCTAATGTATTGAGGTAATCATTCTGGCCCTTTTATTTCATAATTCATGTCCCGAAATTTTTTCACAGCTTCGAGCTCTAAATACTGTTTTTAGTCATTTTCCCCGTCCTAGCCAAGTGGTTAGCATGCTAAACTTAATACCATTGTCTGTGAGGCCAGGGGTTTGAGTCCTGGTGTCGCTGGTTATTTGGTTTGAACCAGGGCCAGTGACGTGACTGTAGGCTAAGCTCAGCCAGAGTCACCCAGCTCTAAATGGGAGCCTGGAGGAATCTGGGGAAGGTAAACAGGAAGTGTGTGCGAAAGTACAGGATGGCTGGTTCCCAGCCCCCCATTGCACTTCCTGGCTGAAGGGCCATGAAACGGAAATCAGCACCGCCGGTAGGGATTGTACAATTCCAATGCCGTATTCTTTACCTTTACCTCTTGCCCCGTTTAACCGTAATCGTTGGACGAAGTCCATGATGGTATTATGTATCTTTTTTTTATTTACCAAATCTTACACACACATATATATATATATATATATATATATATATATATATATATATATATATATATATATATATATATTATATATATATATATATATATATATATATATATATATATATATATATATATATATGTATATATATATATATATATATATATATATATATATATATATATATATATATATATATATATATATATATATATATATACATATATATTTAATAAAATATTTGGTTAAATAAAAAAAAGATACATAATACCATCATGGACTTCGTCCAACGATTACGGTTAAACGGGGCAAGAGGTAAAGGTAAAGAATACGGCATTGGAATTGTACAATCCCTACCGGCGGTGCTGCTTTCCGTTTCATGGCCCTTCAGCCAGGAAGTGCAATGGGGGGCTGGGAACCAGCCATCCTGTACTTTCGCACACACTTCCTGTTTACCTTCCCCAGATTCCTCCAGGCTCCCATTTAGAGCTGGGTTGACTCTGGCTGAGCTTAGCCTACAGTCACGTCACTGGCCCTGGTTCAAACCAAATAACCAGCGACACCAGGACTCAAACCCCTGGCCTCACAGACAAGGGTATTAAGTTTAGCATGCTAACCACTTGGCTAGGACGGGGAAAATGACTAAAAACAGTATTTAGAGCTCGAAGCTGTGAAAAAATTTCGGGACATGAATTATGAAATAAAAGGGCCAGAATGATTACCTCAATACATTAGATACTCAAGATAATTCTCTTTCTTATCTTCTTATAGATATGGAAGCCTTAACTGCTTTAACAGCCTGCTCTTTGCTTACATCCGCGAAATGAATAGTATTGTTTCCTCTGTGGAAACCTTGAGTATTTACAGCTCGAAGATATGAAAAAAAAAGTTCGGGAAACGAATTATGAAATGGAAGAGCAGCAATTTTTACGGTAATTTCAAAAGAGTACAAATTCTGCGAAACAAAAATTCAAAATAATTCCCTTTCTTATCTTATTATAAATATAGAAACCTTAACTGCTTTAACAGCCTGCTCTTTGCTTACATCCGCGAAATGAATAGTATTGTTTCCTCTGTGGAAACAATAGTATTATATGTAACGAAGATGTAAGTAAGTAGCGACTTGGCCCAATGGTAGCCGAAACTCTAAAAGCTGGAATTTTAATAACAATCAATGCGCTTAAAGAATTATCTTTATATGCTAATTTCAAATATATAAGATTCATTAAGTTAAATGTTGCTCATCAAAAGCTTCGAGCCTGAGAAAATTTGTCTAATTTTCGAAAACCGAGAAAACGTACTCAAAAAGTCAAGGAATCATAATGGAAATAGCACCATTAGATTGAGCGTTTCAGAGATCCCAACTGTAGAGATTTCAAGATCCCATGTGCAAAAATACGTTCTCATTTGTTGTTGCGTGTTTTTTTTTTTTTTTTTTTTTTTTTTTTTTTTTTTTTTTTTTTTTTTTTTTTTTTTTTTTTTTTTTTTTTTTTTTTTTTTTTTTTTTCTAGGAATGGTTGTATCGAACTAATAGCCCTATAAAATTGGGAGGGAGCTCATTCAAACGAAAGCTAAAAGCTCGGTGCCCTTTTTAAGTAACTGATAAGGTTGAAGGGCAGCTTGCCCCCCCGCCCCCCTGCTATTCCCTTTTATTCCCGAAAGTGTTCTTGTCAAGATTTTGAGATAGCCGTATTTTTTTACATAATTGAAAGTTCGAATAACAATGTCTCTGGGGACAACATGACCCCCCGCAGCCCTTGGGAAAAGGGCTGTAAGTAATGAAATTTACCCATTTTTCACGTATAGTATTTGTTGTTGGGAGGTATACAGACATTTTTTTTGGAGGGTGAGATTTTCGACGGGAAGGATTTTTCGTGGGAAGGGAAGTTTCCGGAGATGAACTTTCCTGGGGTGATTTTACACGGTTGAATTTGCCAGAATTCCTATGCTAGAATATCCTATCCTTGTCTTACTTTCTCTTTGGCAACGCAATTTTATATGTTGAGATGTTCCGGGAGAAATTTTTCGCGGGATATGAATTGTCTGAGGGACTTATCCATGGTGTGGGGAGGGGATTTTCCGCGGGAAAAATTCTCCATGGGGAATTTGCCGCGGGAGAAAATTTCCATCGGGGGGATTTCCAGAAAAAAACTTCCACTGAGAGGGGATTTCCTGCATGATTTGAAAAACGATTAGAAATTAAATAAAAACTAGTCTTTTCAAATAAAAGTAAGCTAATGAGACTTTTCTTGGCCTAATTGCTCGCGGGAATTTTCCCGGGACGAATTTTCAGCGAGGACGGAATTATCTGGGGGAAATTGACCCGGGGAGGGGGGGGGTATTTTACGTGGGAGGGGCTTTTCGTGGGTAGTGGCCCATTGTTTGTTGACAAGTTTGACTTTTTTATCTCCATTCCTAAAGAACGACTCCTGAAACACAGGGGGCGGTTAATTAGAATAAGAAACTTTTTTAAAGTACTAAATAAAATTAGCCTGAAGAGCGACGTATTGAGGAGGGGGCTGTCCCTCTCATAAACGAATCATTCCTGTTCGTTCTGAGTTTTAAAGATGCTCCTTACTTTTAGTTGAAGAAACTTGATTTTTTTAAAATTTAAAATCTACAAGGGAAGCTAGTATCTAATACATCAATCAATCAATCTATTCATATTGCATAACGTTTAAAAAGTCCTGCTAACGGTTTTTTTGGCCCAAGAAGACCTGACCCAAGTTCTTTGGGACCTAAATTGCAATTACAAATCCAATGACTATTGCATTTATAAAAAAAGAGAGAGAGAGAGAGAGAGAACAAACACTAGAATATAGTAAGTCACACTAATAAAAGAAAACTACAAATGAAAGAGCAGAAAAATCAGAGAAAAAAGAGAAGAACTGCTCCGCCTTAGATCATGAAGTAAAAAGTATTTAAGGATGAGGAATATAAAATTTAACAAGATTCCTAACTATAATTTTAAAGGAAGAGGAGACTGATTAACTGGGAAATAATTCCAAATTGAAATGGCTACTGCCACTATTGAGCTAAATTAAATTAGTTTAAGTGCATCCAGGTTCCCAAGATGGCATAGGGGTGCTAGGAAGGGGTGGAAAGTTGCCTTCCAATCACTTTCGACTATTAAAAAGGGCACTAGCCATTTCAATTTCCAATCGAATGAGCCCTTCTTGAAGTTTCTACGACAACGCGTTCTATAAATACCTTATATGCCCCCAGGGCATAACTTACAACCCTTGCCCTGAGGGCTGTGGGGGGTTGTCATCCTCAAAGACCTAATTTTCAGAACTTTCAACTGCATTGAACAAAATGGCTATCTTAAAATTTTGATTGGATGTGTTTGGGGAAAGGGTGGGCGTGAGAGGGGGGCTAGTTGCCCACCAATCACTTTCAACTATTAAAAAGGGCACTAGCCCTTTGAATTTCCAATCGAATGAGTCTTTTTCGAAGTTTCTACGACAACGCTTTCTATAAAAACCTTATGCCCCCAGGGCATAACTTACAACCCTTGCCCTGAGGGCTGTGGAGAGTGTCCTACTCAAAAATATAATTTATATCTGGAAATCAACTACTATGAACAAAATGGCTATTTTAAAATTGTGATTGGATGTGTTTCGGGAAATGGTGGGCGTGGAAGGGGTGTTAATTGCCTTCCATTCACTGTCGATTATTAAAAAGGGCACAAGCCACTCCGATTTGCGATTGAATGAGCCCCTTTCGAAGTTTCTGCGACACCTTCTTCGATACGAAGTGCCCTGGTCTAAAGGAAAAATTAATAAATAATACAGTGTGCCAACATCGTTCTTATATGCCCCCTGGGCATAACTTAAAACCCTTGCGCTGAGGGTTGTGGGGGAGTGACCTCCTCAAAAACATATTTTCTATCTGGAAATCAACTACGCTGAACAAAATGGCTGTCTCAAAATTTTGATTGGATGTGTTTGGGGGAATGATGGACGTGGGGGGGGGGGGTACTAGTTGCCTTCCAATCACTTTCGACTATTAAAAAGGGGACTGGCCACTCCCATTCCCAATCGAATGAGCCCTTTTCGAAGTTTCTGCGACAACTCCTTCGATACAAAGTGCCGTGGTCTGAAACCAAGAAAAAGAAAATAAATAATGCATGTGCCAATATCGTTCTTTACTTAGGCAGCGCTATTGCGCTGCCTATGAAATATTAAGACGGCTAGGCCACGTTTTATAGGGGACGAATAACAGATTATGAAAGATTGTACTTTTTGGCCATCTATCTGGGGTCAAAGTGAAAGTAGGTTATCCAAAAATTGGGTGGTAAGCGGTCGTACGAAAGGTAAGAATATTAGACATGAGTGGAATGGGGAAAAGCGTCTTAAGGTATAACCATAGAAAAACCACAAATTATTTTAGTAGTAGTAAAAGTTTTAGTCAATCCAAAGAAAAAATAGAGACTAGCGTTTGTGGTTCCATGCTAAAAAGTGTGCTGGAATTCCATTGTTCTATTTATGCGACGCATTTTCGAATTAGTAATTCACATTATTGCTTATTCCAGGAAAGAAAAACAGGCCTAACTTTTTTAAACCAGGTTATACTAATTCTAACCATCAAATTTAGACTGACAAGGAAATTCAGTTTCTACTATTACTACTACTACTAACTCACTGCAGCGCCATGCCGCCTGAGGCCAACACAGTTGCTCACACTCCTCCTCCGTCCCAATCTGTTCAAAGCCTCCCTCTTTACGCCCTCCCTAGAAGTTCCTATTTCCCTTAAATCTTTCCTTGTGACATCTTTCCACCCCATTTGGAGACAATCTAGTTTTCCTCTGGTTCTAGACGGTTGGCCGACAAGGACCATCTTTGGCAATCTGTCATCCTTCATCCGTGGAACGTATCCTAGCCATCTCGTCTTTTTTCGCATTCTGGCCCTGGAAAGCTCAGATACCCAA
This sequence comes from Artemia sinica, assembly GCA_027921565.1. NCBI lineage: Eukaryota > Metazoa > Arthropoda > Branchiopoda > Anostraca > Artemiidae > Artemia > Artemia sinica. The sequence continues at coordinate 31,354,661 of CM051259.1, read as the reverse complement.
AGCAATCCGTAGGCAATTTCTATGGAAAACACCTAGCAAATCCTCCTCCATTTTTCGGAGTGCCTATGCTTCAGAACCATGTTTGGCCACTGTCATCACTGTAGCTCCAAAATCCTATTCTTGGTCTGTAGACTTATTTTCCTATTCTTCCAATCATGTTTTAACTTTGGAAAGTCCCCCTGGGCCTTTGCTGTTCTACTAATAACATCTTCACTGCACCCACCTTCTTCACTAATAATGTTACCTAGGTAAGGGGAGCTGTTCACTTGATCGATCTTCTCATAACCCAACATCACCTCTTCACCTTCATTTATTCCTAGTCTTAGCGACTTGTTCTTCTTAACATTAATTTTCAACCCTATTCGTGCATCCTGAACTCGAAAAACCTCTAAAGGCTCATTAATTTTGCTAACATTTTCATCTAAGATGCTTAAATCAACAGCATAATCTATGTCTTGGAGAGTTTTACTTTTTCAATTGATTCCCTGTTCTCTCATTGCCTTTGCTGTGTTGCTAATTGGGTATAGTTTAATGGGTATAACGTTCTGTACCCATATAGATGGGTATAGAATGCAACTCTGATTAACTCCTGATTTAATCAAGCAGTTCATGTTAAAGGAACTGTAAGTAAGGAGTGATTCGGCTCAATAGTAACCGAAACTCTAAATAACGGAATACGAATTAAACTCTAAAAAAAACTCTAAAAAACAAAGTAAATAAATTCTATATCACCTAATTTCGTGTTTCCTAACCCTTGGATGTACGTTGCTGCAACTACGAATAAGTCCAGTTCGAAGCATCTAAATTGGTCAGTCAAAATGTCGATACGATAGTTGTCTTTTAACGTCGTGACATTCTAAGTAGCAATTTTCATGTTTTTAAATCATTGAAATTGTTATGGCATCAGGAAAAGCAATGATCCCAGAACCATTGCATAATGGAGACAACTCATCTTCTCAAGTCTACACGAAGCGCTTAAGCCGGCATAGAACCGGACAGCAAAAAGTCCCTGGGACCTCCAGTTGAATGGAGGCTTTGCGCAATCCTGGGCCCATCTTGGTCACAACATAGTTTTCCACACTTGGTGATTCTCTTCTATCAACAAGAGTAAAAATCCTGCACGGACAATCTCAAGCCTATTACCACCGACTCATTGTATATTAATGCCTTCAAATATTATGCTACTAGGAAGAGGTAACCTCTAATAGATAACTTTGCTAAAAAGAGGTTATATAAACATAATTCTCACAAATATCTCCGCACTTGGTTGGGTTTTTTATGAGAAATATTAAACCAGTAAAAGTAATAAAAAATTGTGAGTAATTTTTTTTTATAAGTAAACTGTTTTTTTTTTTATATATATAATCAAAATACTGGAAAGTATGAGTCTGTGTCGTGTTTAAGCCATTTGGATGTCCACAATTCATTTTCTACAACTAGTAGATGGTGGAGTGATCATACTATATTAATAGAATATTTGAAATCGTTTCTGTAATAGGAGCAGCTTCATTTTTGTTCTATAAGAAAAAACTAATACCATTGGATGGTTTATGCTCTGAGTGCATCTACAGGCACCCGGGGCAAAAAGAAAAAGTCGTCAATCTTCCCATTGGTTCGCTGCTGTCAGAATGTCTTCCCATATAGGTTGGATTGACCTGTGAAGGCTACGAAGATCAGTCTGGTACGATCGTCGCTTGGTATTTCTGGGTCTACCTCTGCAGTGTGAACCTGGTGGCTGCCAGTGGAGTGCTGCATTAGGTAGTTAGAGATTGTTCGTACGTAGTCCGTTGCAAAGCTATCCCCATCTGCAAACTTTTATGACATGTGTCACAAGAGGATGGGCCGTCTGGCTTAGAACTGCACCACCTTTTTATGTGAGTCACATTTAAAACAGTTCGTGGTAACGAACTGTAAGTAAGGAGCGACCCGGCTCAATAGTAACCGGAACTCTGAAAAATGAATTATTCCGTATATGAATGGAGCTCTCCCCTCCTCAACGCCTCGCTCTTTACGCTAAAGTTTGACTTTCTCACAACTCTATTTTTTTAACAATAAAAAACTTTAGCGTAAAGAGCGAGGCGTTGAGGAGGGGACAGCTCCATTCATATACGGAATAATTTATGTTCATTTTAAGTTTTAACGTCGTTCCTTACTTTCAGTTAAAAAAAACTTGTTTTTTTTATTTAATTTTCATTATATAAACTAAAAGTTACTAGCTAAAACCAAAAATGACTGGCACTAGAAGCTACTAGTGTTACTAAAAATGTAGCAGTAGGTAGACCCCGGCGCCGCGCCGATGAGGGAAGACCGGCGGCGGTGGGGCCAAAAACAGCACGCCGCCGGTAATATGTCGGCGGCGCGCCGCCAGTAAGATGTCGGCGGCGTGCCGCCGGCGCGATCAATGTTGACCACAAACATTAATGTTTTCATCAGTCTTTCTCAAATCACAGCTTAAATTTACAACAGATTCGAGCCTATTCATGAGTTCAAAAATTCACAAGTCGCTGGCTGGAAACTGGTCTTCTTCGTTATTCATCAAGAGAAGTAGAAATCTGGTAGAAACGAAATGGCTGTGTGAATTCTTAACATAAATAATTATCAAAATTAGTAGTTTTTTTTCATCGAGCATTGCTGCATACAAAACTTCAAATACCGTATCATAAAATTCGTCAGTTATCTGGGTAAAAACTTTGAATATAACTTTGAACTTAGAAGCTTAATTTTTTCATAATGCCCTTTGTCTATATCTGTTTTGTCACCTTTAAAACAGTTGAAATGGGCGACTTTGATATTGATTGTTTTTTTTTGCTCTTTTGGATTCCTAAAAAGCCTTCTTGTATTAAAAAGTGGTTTTTAATAACAATTTAAAAAAAATCCATTTTAAAGTTTTTTTGGCTTCTTTATAGAATATATGTCATGTAGGCTAAGGCTGAACTGCTGCTTTTTTATTGCTTTTGGCTGCTCTTTTGGATAGTATTCATTTTTCTTTTGGGGATTTATTCCAAATTATAAATTCACAAATACCTAATATCAGTCAAATTATAAACTGCATCTAAAAGGAATAAATTTATCAAATTGAAAAATACATGATGAACACTTCACATGAGAACACTTCAATTACAATGAAACAAAAAACACTCAATGGTTTATTCGGTATGAAGAAAAATGAAGTGCCAGCTATTTTCTTAGGTAAAAAATGAAAAGCTCATCCATTTCAAATGTAATTAGATGAAATAATATGCAGACTGAAGTAGCTCCAGGAAGATGTTGAGATTTTCTTCCTAGTTCGTCACTTTTAATCCAAGCAAAATGTTAGGAGACTTAGTATCAATTATTGATTTTAAGCTTTGATTTCCAAATGCTCACAAAAATTATCAAATTTAAGAAAGTCGCAACAATAAGTCACCTGTGGTCAAAATACTCAAAGACTCCTCTTTGATCCCCACCCAGGCTCAAAGCTTCTGCTATGGTCAGTTCAATGGAAATCTCCAAAGAGTTTCTTTTTAAAATAGCTTTCAAGCGTATTTAGGGGTATTTAGCCTTTTTGCTATTCTTCAAAGCTTTGAAAAAAGTGTTATAATATTCCAAATGTTACATTTGTTATATTTGTGCATATTTTTTGGTAATCATTTGTGAGGTGATCGAATTTTTGAAACCACTGTAGATACGTAAGAACGTTGCAACATCTAGTACCCTGAGGTCATGAGACTGTCAAAGACTCCTCCTTGAACCTCCCAAATTGAAAGCTTTTATTATGACATGGCATTTTAATGTAACTTGGGCACTGGACCAAGGGCGCCATTGTAACTCGAGCGCAACGTTAGGTGGGGATGTCGATATCGCTTTCGTCACACCAATTCGTTTTAGCGTGAATCTGCCTGGTACTATTTCAAAGTAAACCCGTTTCATCAATAAGAAAAAAAAACGGGTTGGACGCATATGTCCCTTTACCTTTGGACGATAAAACCATGCAAGTGCTGTATCAAGTATAGCTCATGAAAATCTTGTTAATTTTTGTCAACTTTTCAACTTTTTGGCATCCCTGTTTTCAATAAAAGAAATCAAGGTACTATCACTTAAATATAATAACTCCCTATGCCCCCCCCCTCTGGATACCATCTTGATAGGATACCGTCTCTGCTTTAAATAATAAACAAAATTAACTTATTGGCACCCCTGCTTTCGAAAAAAACCCCGAGGTATTGTCATTTAAATATGATAGCTCACTACCCCCCCCCCCCCCTGGATACCACCTTGATAGGATGCCGTCTCTGCTTTAAATTAAAAAAAAAATTGGGATCCCTGCTTTCGATAAAAAAATGTCGAGATATTATCATTTAAATGTAATACCCCCCCCCCCCTCTGTATACCCCCTTGATAGGATGGCATCTCAGCTTTCATTAGAAGAATAATTTACTTAATAATTAACTAGGTTGCTATATGGTTCAAACAAACACGCAAAATAACGTTAAACAGTTTAGTGTTCCTTGAAAAAAAATTGAGGGTATGAGTAAAGGGGTACAAAGACGACAACAAAAATGTCGAAATTATTCAGATATGCCTCAAATTATTGGAAAACTGAGTCATAGATTCGCCGTGGTATTCTAAAGATCCAAAGAATCTAATTAAAAGGGAGCACACACAAAAGCCAAATTAGGCCAGTAGCCTATAAGAAATCGCAAAATACCCAAGACAATGAACAAGTCCTAATGGGGGGCCTGGGTCTATCAAAACATTTCAATGGTTTCCCAGGGAATTTGATATCATTTTCTTCTGTCTCCACTTTAAATGAAAAAAATAATTATCTGTTTGGCATCCCTGCTTTCAATTAAAAAAAATGAGGTATTATCATTTTAAAATGATAGCCCCCTATCCCCCCCTATAGGCAATAATTTACAATTTATTTATGAATCATATTTTTGGGGTAACTTCCGGTCCAATCTTTAATTCCCCGACCTTGTACATAGCTTAGTCTATAGCTAAATTTTGTATCAGTAGAAGGTTGGTCTTTTTTTTTTGGGGGGGGGGGGGGTAAAAATGTTTCAGGAAGAAGATTGTATTTTCTATCAGGCTTCAACAATTGAGTATTAAACGTTAAGAAAATCTTATCTAAAAACAGCAAAAAAAAAAAATCTGCAAACTTACAATTCAGCTGTAGAAACAATCTGTCGGCTGTCAATTTCAAAATCAAGCTGAAAGCTGAAGCTGTATAGTAGTGAATGCGTTCTATAATTCTATTCAACTTGAAAATAAAATTCTTGACTACGAATGATGTAAGAAATAGCGATTGGGAAACTGCATTCGAAATGATTTAAACTCATTTCATAAAGACGATACTTTGCTTTGTCAACATATGAAGAACTGTGTATATTGCAATATTTGTAATTGCATATTGCATCTGTCTGGTTTTTATGCAAAGCAACAAAAGAGACGAAAATTAATGAACAAGAGAGTAGTGAAGAATTATGGTATGCAAAGTAATATTTGGCAGGGAAAGTCACTGATGATAAATCGCTAGGGGTGGCACCTTTATTGCGTCATTTTCGGGGATTCGGGAAACCAAATTATTTTTTCGGGGTGATGCATAGATTTTGTGGGAAGTTCCCGAAAATTCGGGGATAATGTAAGCCCTGCTTGATTTCTAATCAGGAAAATCGAAATACTAAACCACACGAGAAGGAAAAGCTCCGACTTTGCGGTCGACGCCATAAAAAATTGCCGCAAAATTAATTTAAAGTCGACCGAACGCCGCCGCCTCTAACGGCGGCGGCGCGCGTGTGGCGTTCCGGCGGCGTTACGACCGTTCGGCGGCGTTCGACCGGGCGTCTCGTCGGCGGCGTTCGGTCGATCCGCCGGTGCGGTGCCGGGGTCTAGCAGTAGGTGATACAGCTGAAAAAAAATAAAGTAGCACCAGTTCCACGAGGGTGTAAGTACACTATAAAATTTAAAAACCTACACAACGTAAGGATTTCACTTAGAAACACTAGATGGTGTTGACCTTTTTAATTCTCTGTTTAGTATCTAGGAGACCTACTAAAGTTCCCATGTGCATCATTTTCCCCATAGTCTTTGTGTAGTTTTGAAATGATCAAAATTACCGAAAAAAAAATAAGACGTGCTTTAAGTAAGTTGTTGAATATTGCCTAGCAACTGACAATTCAAATAAGAAAAAAAAAAATAACAGGTAATCGAAATGCTCGCGAAGTTGTCTTGGAAAAGCTCGAGCTTTAAAATTATCCGTCTCCATTGCAGGATGAAGAAGAAGAAAATATTGATAAGGTCTACCGGACAGTATAAAAACACAAACCCTAAAAAGTTGCCTTTCCGCCGTTGCTTGAGAAAGGGCCTCTTCCCTTAATCTGTTGTTGTTAAGGTTTTATTTTCATACTGTCATTTTCATCTAAATTTTTATTCCACTTTTTTGCAGTGCGGACGGCTGAATAAAGGTCTAGACCGAAATATTTGTATCTATCTTTGCTTTGATTTACCTTTTATTTATTTTTTTCGTTGTCCTTCGTTTTCTCGTTTTATATTTTGTAGAGTAATAATAGCGGGATAAATATCCAACAAAAGGGTATACAAACTCCTATATTAGTTTGAGTTCCAGGAGTAATTTTCAAGATTTTTTTTCAATTTTAGATCTCTTACTTAGAACTAAAAAAATGGAGCTTTAAATCACAGTATACTGGATGGGGCACAAAAAGAGGGGCGAAGTGAACACTCATTTTTATAGTGTTTTGATCCAAAACTTATTTTTAAATTGATGACTTTTTAGTCACTGTGTTTGAGTGATTGATGACAAGTTTTGATGTTCGACATCCCGACATTGATATCGTTCATGACCCTCTCCAAGATGTCAATCGGAATTCTCTTGATGTTTCTGTTCAGCCTGCCAAATGTAACTAGGTTATCCTCATACATTTTCTCCTTCAGGTGGCCCCAGAAGAAGGACTAGCGGACTTAGACCAGGGAGATTTGAGTGGCCATGAAATGTAAGTCTTCCTTGGGATTAATCAATCGCATTGAAAATGGTACCGCGTTCTCAATACGTTCGCTTACCGTCAGGTCAAACTCGTAGTCTTCGGTCTTGCTGGCTGGTGTTTGTACAGATTTACCGGAAATACCGTATATATGATTAGCAGTATGATCTTTCCCTATCTCACCCATTATAAAAACCCAGACCGAGGTGCGAGTGCTCCAGAGAACGTATAAACATAAGCGACATTAGATCTTTTCATGGGTAGACAAGTCAGATTTCTCTTGAACGCGAAACTTGGCTTCAACGTTGGAACACTAAATTTTGAAGAAACTAATTTTAAATTAATTTATTCCAATACATATATGAAAATCGGTAATTAGTAGTGCAATGTTATTAATAGATGTTTTTAGGAATTAAAAGTAGGTTTCGAAGTCTCAAGTTGGTTTCAAAGGCATTTTGAGAAAGTTTCTGCCAAAATACGTGTTCCAGGGTAATTGGACCGCTGATATAATTCGAAAAACACTTCTTAACAGACGTTTGGTATTTTCTTGGATAGGGCTATTGTGGCAACTTTTACCACAACAACCAATAATTAGAACCCAAGTCCTAAAATTGGTCTCAATCAGGAACCATTATCGCTATCTAAATTCACAAAGTGCAAAGATTTTCAAACGGTGGTTTTTATTCTTTAAGGTTTGGGAAAGGTCTGCCCATTTCATACGAAAACATTGATTGAAAACGAAACTAGTCTTATCTCGGCTCTCCCCCAAAACAGGTAATTAGCCTTTTTCAAGTTTCACAGGGACTACAATCTGAGAAAATAAATATCACGACGTGAAAAAAAAATGATAAACCATCCAGTGGCGGATCCAGAGGGGGGGCGAGGGCCCCCCTAACATAGTCTAAAGTAGTGTAATTTACCTAATTAACGCAAGTTTGCATTAATTAAACTTGCTCCTAACGTAAGTTTATCGGATCAACCTATTTTGCACCCCCCCCCCCTAAAAAATCCTGGATCCGCCCCTGAAACCATCACATCTATTCCACCAGTTATTAGAAGAAAAAAATTCCTTATTTTCACAAATTTCATCAACCCCCCGCCCCCTTTTTTAGAAATCCTACATAGGCCAATCAGTTAAGTCCACTGTATATAAATAATACATTAAGTCATAAATTGTATATAAATTAAGTCATACCTGTTAGATGGGACAGTTGCAAACCACTTGGCCGGCTCACCAAGTTTTTTCTTCTTTCGCAATTACGAATAATACAATTTCGAACCATTTCTCATTGACTGACGCATACACACTAACCCGCTAATGCATGAATAAGTGGGAGGAGCTTTTTGTTCGCACCGAGAAGGAAGAGCCAGAAATCATCTGCGGTAAACCTACTGCCTAATTATATATACAGTGACCGGAAATAGCCACCTACTGTAACATTCGTTTGAGGGACTTGCGGAGAAGTAGTTAGAATTGGTCCCTGATGTCCCGAGCGCGTCTTGTGAACTTAGAGCCATAATGACCCTTATTATTTTAACCACATTTCTAGAGTGTTTAGCCTTTTCTTCCAAGCATGCGATCATATAACGATAGGGAATTTTCTTCCCGGGATATTTGTATCGAAACTGCCTCTGAACAAAGTAGGTGACTTTGTTGCAAAAATACCATCCCGCAGTTTTGCCCTCTCTTTGACCGAAAAACGGTCACCAAAATGAATAAAACATGCCGAAATGTGGCATGAGTAGGTGACTACTTTGTTGCACCGAAATGTGCAACAAAGTAGGTGACTTTGTTGCAAAAATACCATCCCGCAGTTTTTGCCCTCTCTTTGACCGAAAAACGGTCACCGAAATGAATAAAACATGCCGAAATGTGGCATGAATGTAGGCCACCGAAATGCCTGTCTTCCACCGAAAAATGCTTGAAATGATCATCTTAGAAAAACTCACCTAAAGAAGAAAAAGAAACAATTAATTATCTAAAAAACATTACTCTTCAAATTTGGCGTTCTTTTGTGCCCCACCCTGTAGTTAAAAAGCCCTATATAGATGGCTATAGCCTACAAATTGGACTTAAAAAATTATTTTTTAGGATAAATTTTTACTTAAAAATTTTTTTAAGATTTTTTAATTTTTAATAAATTAATTGTTAAATTAATTAATTAATAAATTAAAAATAAATTAACTTATAAATTTTTAATTTATTTTTACTTAATAGTGGACACATCCGCTTTTTGCTAGTTGTGGCTGGAGAAATTTCCAGCAAAAGTATATTGAAAATCCTTTATGCCAAATTCGGATTCTACAAGTTTTTGTTTTAAGTATTTGGTTTTAATTTTAGGGCTAGCAAGTTTTAAAGAGCCTAGGGATTTAAAAATTGAGCTTTTAAATAACGGTATGATTAAAAAGTTAGAAAGTCCTTTAAAACACTCCACATGGTTGATTTTGGGAAAATCTGAAAGCGTTAGGATCTTTTATTTGAGCTCTCTTTGAAGTTTTCTTAGTCTGTTTTCCGGAACTTTTCTACGCCGACGAATAAGTGTTGACTGCAAAAGACTGTTGACTGTTCCAAGGAATTTCTGTAATTGGATTTGAGCTATGAAACGAATGTCCCTGCTCTGATCAAATAAAAGAATATGGAATTGAATAAAATATAGCTGAGTCAGGCAATGTAAAAATGAAAAAGTTTGCATATGGTGAGTTGTAGATTTAGACAATGTAAAAAATTCAAATGCTCAAAAATTGCAAATAAGTTACCTTAAGAGTATTCGATACCTTAAATATCGTTTTGTGATCCACAACGTCGGCTGACTGTCTTAAAGACAAAGGGTCCATTAGTGAATTCTCGCATGGACTAGTTATCATTGAAACCTATTGAGAATTTATGGTTTGACCATGAAATTTGATTGAAAATGCAAAGGAATTGTGTTGGCAAGTTTTTAGTCAAAGCGAGTTGCACCACAGGAAATTTGCAGAGCTGCAAAATTCATCAAATTACATTTCTTTGAGGCAATTTTTGGCATTTTCCTAGCAGGTATGCTTGAACATTTTTCTAGCATATTGCACATTTTACTAGCATATTTCTAGCAGAAGTAAAATTCTACTTAGTTTAATTAAAAAAAACAAAATTCACACTTCCAAATGATACAAGTTTCCCAAAAAGTAAATATTTTTGTCTGGTACAAAGCAAGAGAAGTTACAATGTTTTCCTAATATTTCAGGGAAGCCATTTGTCGGCTTCTAGTGCTCTGACGTTTATTCGGATTGCTTATCCAAGCTCTACAAATTATAGCAAGGACCGCCCGATCAATTCTAAATACTTCGGCCACTAACTAGTTTATGATGAACAAGACAGGCTGGTTCTTTATGGTGTCGAATCTCCTTAAACTGCATATTTGTTTTGGATTTTCAGCAAAGTTGCATAAATCCAAGGAAAAAATACCTAAACGCTGCCGAAACCCCCTCCTCAGAACGTTACTTTTGAATTTAATTCTGAAATTTTTAGGTTTAGTTAAATCGGACATCGAAATTTTCTAACCATTTTTTTTTACCAGCCACATTTTTTTTTAAACCTTATAAATGAAAAAATAGCAACATATACTATGTTTCAACAAGTTATTGTGGTCCATTTGCACTTTACATAAAATCAAATAGACTGCTCTAATTGAAGTTTCGTTAAGAAAATTGACTTTCGACACATTTGCAAGGAATGGATTAAAAACGAGGAAAACGTTGATGAAACTTGAAGTCGTATACTAGACACTCTTCAATCGTTGTCGTCACTTAAGAAGGGCTGTGGAGCTCAGAATTTTCGGTTGAATAGCCCCTTCCTCAACTGTCTACGATTTCCTGAGGTCGTATGTAATTAAACTACAGGAAAAAACATTTAACTGACTATGACCACTGCCTGTTACAAATTTGTTCCGATTCGGAGCAAGGTAAATTCTGATTTTTGTGGCGGTTTGAGCTGCCGCATAAAAAATGTAAAACGAGTCAGTGGTAGCTTGCCAGCGTTCAGCCATGCCTGGCTTTTAGACTATGTCAGAAGGTTATCAGAAACAATTGACGTTGTTGAATTCCACATTTATTTATTTTTTTTCAAGTATTTACGGCCTAATTAATCAAGAAAAACAATATTGTATGCCCAAAGGTAACTCGTTTACATATGAATGTGCCCCTAAGTGATCGTAACAGTGATTAGAATATTGATATCCTGGCTTCTTAAGCACGATTGCCATAAAAGCCAGGAATTGGCATTAATGGCAAGATGTTAATCAAAATGGTGCAATTTATTTCTCCTATCATAAATTTCAAATCGTTAGGATCAGAAAATGATGTTTATAATTTCCAACACACTGCAGTGCTCCTTCTTATATAATTCCTAAATCTTCATATCAAAAGAGGGAGAAGTCTATGAAAGCAAACTATTGCAAAGACCACCTTCGTATTTATGCCGTTACTCCTCAAATCACAAGAGAAAGAAGTTTAATGATAGCCAAAACACAACAGAGAGCGAAAATCTGAGCTACATGATGAACTTCAAGTCTGACGAGTAAGATTTCCTAATCCGCCCAATATGTCCTAATAAAGTTTAATTTTCTGTTTTTAAATTAAATCTGAATAAAGTCTTTATTTTCCACATGAGGGAATTCCCATTAAATTTTTAGCGAACTTTTTTTTTACTCCAATTTTATTAAATAGAAATTTTTGATATTTTGCTTTTGTAAGAAAAATGCTTCGTAGCACATTCACATGTTTTTTGTTCTTCTGGATCAGGAAAGATAACTCTAAAACTTAATTAGTTTCCCCATAAATTTATTTTGGAGCACCGGTTCAACTCTTTTTAAAGAAAAAGTTTTATCGTGATTACCAGGTTATAGCTTCTGCAAAGAGGTCGGGGACTTGTCTTTTTGTAGCTGATCATATACAGAAAAAAAAAATCTACTAACTAGGCAATGAGCCTGATTTTTGAATAAACAGGCAAGTAAAGGATGTTTGAATGGAAATTCATTTGTTTTTTGTTTTTTTTTTTTAGTTTTCAAAAAATCTTTCAGTCTTATTCTTTCTTTTCTTATATAGTATATATATATTATATATTCTATATATATATATATATATTATATTATATATATATATATATATATATATATATATATATATATATGTATATATATTATATATATTTATATGAATAACTATTATATATATATATATATTATATATATATATATATATATATATATATATTTATATATATATATATATATGTATATTATATATATATATATATATATATATATATATATTATATATATATATATATATATATATATATATATATATATATTCCTTAAATTTTTTAGAGCTCTTATTGGAAGTCTTTGCCGAAATGTCTGCTTTCTCTTTTCGTTTGATTCACTGGATGAAACCTCATTTCTTTGTTTGTTTGTTGTTTTTTTTTTGTTTTTTTTTCGTTTCTTCTTTTTTGTCTCGTGGCTGTCGGACGACAGGGATAAAAAAACAACCTCAGTTTTCACTGTCTTGTGAGGACGGGCAAATAATGTGTCACCCCTTTCGCCAAATTCTTAGTTCCCTTACCGCCTTAAAAAAGGAAAACTTTTCCTGAAAGTTACAACTCTATTCTCTAGATGCGATTAAAAGTCATAGAATCTTGATGCAAATCACACCATCAGATTCAGCGTATCAGAGAACCCTACTGTAGAGGTTTCAAGCTCCTATCTGTAAAAATATGGGATTTTGTCTTTTTTGCCAGAAGAAAGATCACATGTGCATGTTTTTTTTTTTTTTTTTTTTTTTATCCTGGGGTGATCATATCGAACAAGTGGTCCTAGAACATCATGAGAGGGCTCATTCGAACGTAAATTAAAAGTTCTAGTTCCCTTTTTAAGTGACCAAAAAAATTGGAGGGCAACTAAGCCCCCTCCCACGTTCATTTTCATCCCAACGTCATAGTCATTCAGCATAGTCGAAAAATCTAATAACTATGCCTTTGAGGATAACTTAATCCTCCATAGTCCCTGGGGGAAGAGCTGTAAGTTGTGACCTTTGCCCACTGTTTACATATATTATTGGTAATTGGGAAGCATACAGACGTTTTCAGGGGGATTTTTTCTGTTGGGGGGTTGGGGGAGAAGGTTACGTGGGGGGGATCTTTCCATGGGGAAGGGAACTTTACATGAAGGGGGTGCCGGATTTCCCAGCATTATTTAAAAACGATCAGAAATTAATTTAAAAAACAAGTTTTTTCAACTGAAAGTAAGGAGCAACATTAAAACTTGAAAAGAACAGAAATCATTGCGTATATGATGGGGTTTGCTGCCTCGTCAATGCCTCGCTCTTTACGCTAAAATATTTTTAAGTACTTACAAAAGCGCTATTTATTCTAATTAAACCCTTTGTGATTCAGGGGTCATTCTTAAAGAATTGAAATAAAATTCCAACTTTAGCGTAAAGAGGGAGGTATTGACGAGGGAGCTAACCCCCTCATACGCGTAATAATTTCTGTTCATTTTAAGTTTTAATGTTGCTCCTTATTTTCAGTTGAAGAAACTTGTTTCTTTTATTTAATTAAGCCAAGAATCGTTTTTATCTCCTATTTGATAGCATGTTCCCCCGTAGTCTTTAACGTGTTCCATAGGATAAAGTCTGCTAACATAATTCACGTAAACTGGTATAAGACCCAACCCTGCATAAATCCTGATTCCATTCTAAGCCAAGGACTAACCTTAATTCCTACCTCAATCGAAAAACTAATCCCCTTAACGTACAGATTTGGTATGATATTCAAGGATAGTACCTTCACTAAGGCTAAGCTGTTTTATCAGCTAAATCCAATATTTGTACATCATCTATAAAGCTAAGGACTAAAGGTTTCTGGTGAGTCAAACACCTGGCACTGTATCATTACATAAAAATTTGGTCAATGCATCCTTTCTTAAATCCAAACTGATTCTCTGTCTAATTCCCACACTCACTCATATCACCTAATTCACTCACCATCTCCGGTTTTTTTTAAATTCAATGCATTTAAACACTTTCATCTATTTCGAGTTCCAAGGTAGGTTATGTAGTCTATCGGTCTGGCCCCTCGAATAATCACTGATTTAACTAATCACTAAGAAAACTCAGGACTAAAGGTGATTGATAATTCAGGCACTTCTCAGTCGTTCAAGCTGAAAATTTGAATTTGAAATTTGAAGAAAAATGAATTTTACCAAAAATAAATAAAAATAAGCTCAAGCTGGATTTCACTCTTTGAATATTAAAGCCTTTGTTGTTTATTTAAGAAGTCCCTTTTTTCAAGCAAAAACGCTAACAAGTCATATCTAAGGCGAAGGGAGAATTCTTTCCCAGGGAAATGTAAATCATCATTTGTGTCTTATTTATTCCTAGAAGCAAAAAAAAATATACTTAAGCTTCAAAAGATCTATATATTTTTATGATGAATAAAAGGAACGAAGTGCAAAACAATTCTTTATTAACATTGAGCCAGACACCTAATTCTTTAATAAATCCAGGCATAAAAAAAACTAATTAATAGCGTAAGAATATTTATTAAAGTTATTTCAATGTTTGTCATTTCTTGGAGAACGGCCAGGTGCTTGGTGATGGCTCTGGCAACAGATTCTTTGGATGGCTTTGTAAATCAAGACGGCGGGTTGAAAAATTCTTGGGGCCCAGTCTGGAAGGGACCAATGTAAGATTTTTTATGTCGAAGTTTGTGCTGCTAGTTTCATTGTTTCTGGTTTTTTTTAAGTCAACAATCGCTTGTTTGTTTTTAATATTTTATATTTCTTATCAATCAGTTTTTCACAGAATAAAAAATTGAGAATCAAAAGAGATATGTTGTAAAGACGTTTTAGAAATGTTATGCTATTTTTTGCAATCCCAAAATGCAAATGCCAAACAGGGACAGAGGAAAGTTGTGGGCATTCTTCACTTGCAGTACTCGGAGGTTCTGCTATGACGTATCACATTCATTTGATTTGGTACCTTGTTGCCTAAAAGAAAAAGAGATATTACTGTCCAGTTGAAATGTATGCTTGAATTGGTTTATTTTTGTGACGTATTTTTGTGCGCTAATTAAATTGTTTTTTAAGTTTATGTCAGAATAGTAAGCCACAAAAAATGCCTTTTATGTACGTTGTTGCTATGTCAAATTTTGAGACTCTAAAAACAACGAAAAAGTGTTTTTGTCGAATTTTTGACATTCTTTATAAGTAAGCTCTGTTTCTCAATGGTATTGACCTAAAAACATGATTAAAAAAAGCAAAGAGTGAAACAAAGAATACTTATACACATCACGTATGGTTAACGTCCTCGATTGGTGACATTTGCAAGGTTCGCTATGATTTTTCATGAAAATTAGTCGATTCAAGGAAATTGCACATTTTTTGGCAGAAAGTGGGTTTCGAACTTTCGATTTGAGACGGGCGACTTGTCTTCAAAACACATTCATCATATATTTTTTTTAGCTGGTTGTAGTTTTAAGTTCCGTGGAGAATAATAACAAATATTGGGTTTTCAACAAACCTGGCATGGATTCAAAAACAGGCTTTTGGGCGTGCTTGATGGCACTTGAAAGAAGGGAGGGGTTCAAATTTATGAATGAACTAACCATTATCGGACCAATAATAGTCGTTTTTATGTTTAGACAAGTTTTTCAATAATAATAAGCAACATTGGTGGGGGGAATATGTAAAAAATGATGAATGTGGTAATATTTTTAGTTAGATGTACAAGTTTCCTTTCTTTTCACTAACAAAAGATAATTTTTTGTTTTGATTTTTAATAATTTTTAGACTTTTTTTCTGTAATTTAAGATATTTTAGAATTGTTTGTTGAAAGTTTTCTCATTCATACCGTTTAACATCTAAAAATCCAATTTTGACCTTTGCCTTTCTAGATCTGTTCTTACAATGTTGCATAAAATTAAATTAATCTTTTTTTAGAAAATGGTTCCCCCTTTTAAGCGTACCAGGCGATACGGCCACGTGAGATGGAACTGTCCCTCGTAGGGAGCTAGGAGGATCTACGGGGTGGATGTGTGTCCAACATGGTTCAGAGATGGTTGCATAGAAGGGTGCTCTGATATCCACAGTAAATGGTGAAGAGAAGAAAATTGTTCTTTCTGTTCTCGTTTGAGGTTTGGGAACAAGGCCGTATCTAGGGGGGGTTTACTCGGTTTGAACCCCCCCCCCCCTCCCCCCGAAATTTTTGACCGATTCTAAAATTAGTCTAAAAAATACCTGTAAAGACAAAACCTTACCAGAATATGCTCCCCCACAAATCGGGTAAACCCCCCCCCCTCCCCCCGCCGAACAAAAATCCTGGATATGGCCCTGTTTGGGAACATGATAAAACGAATAGTTAACCTTTGTGAAGAGGGAAATTCTGAACAAAGCCTTGACAATATTTTATCTTTGTTAAGTCAATTTTTTTATTATTTCGGGACCCAAATCTAATGTTCCTTTTTGATCTGATAGCGCATTAGGACTAGAGAATCCATCTCTTTTCTAATACATCTTCTATGAAAAGGCTGTTGTCTTCTTGTACATGCACAGGGATTTATTTGGAGAAAGGATGGCACAAGTTTGAAAAATTTAATAGCAGTTTAGAAAAGGAAACTTACTTGATTAAATTTCCGTTATATGAAATAAGCAAAAATGAAAATATAGAAAAACTAGTATAATATTTCAAATAAGATAGCGGAAAATTACAAAACAGTTTGTTTGTTTTTTGTTTTTGTTTTTTTGTTGTTGTTTTTTTTTTCACTAATAATAAGTCTTAATATTATGGCTTCATTTTCTGAAGCCTTTATCAATGGAAAATTTTTTTTAACAAAACATATAAAGGAAAGGAAAAACTAAACAAAAACACAAACGATGAAAAACTACCATCATAATAATGTCCAGCATGATGAAGCATTATCCGGCTCTTTGCATACACTCTACTCTTGCTAGATCTGAAGATTGATTAGCCCAACATTATGCTCCTATAGGTATACCCACAAAAAACTGATATCTATCTTATCCACTATTTGTGTATCCTATTTATTGTTTTCTATTTGGTACTACCATGTTGACAACGAAGTTTGTAAACTGGTTTAAACCCAAAATTAAAGATATCGTAAATTATAGTAAATTTAAAACTATCTAAAAGTAATTTTCTTAACGCTAAGGACTTCCCTAAGTTCGTATAGTTGCGTTTTCATATTTTCGTAAAAAATAAGCTTAGTTCCGATGTTTGACATTTGAATTAGTGCCATCAGTTTTGAGCCTCTTTAGTACTTGTTTTGATATTTCTATAAAAATGTCTCAGTCCTGGTAGTTCTAAAAATTTCACCGTTTTTGGGCCTGAGTTCGACCCTACGAGTGCACTTGTGATAAACAATACTCAAGACTCTATCAAACAGTTCGTGGTAATGAAGTGTAAGTAAGGAGCGACCCGGCTCAATATGAAAGGGGCTGTCCCCTCCTTGATGCCTCGCTCTTAACGCTAAAGTTTGACTCTTTCTCACAACTCTATTTTTTAAAACAATAAAAAAATTTAGCGTAAAGAGTGAGGCGTTGAGGAGGGGACAGTCCCTTTCATATACGGAATAATTTATGTTCGTTTTAAGTTTTAATGTCGCTCCTTACTATCAGTTAAAAAAACTTGTTTTTTTATTTAATTACAGAATTGAACATTCCCTTTAATGCAACAGCATATTATAAAAGTTAAACGCTAAAGAAAATTAATGCCATACCCAAAAAAAAACTTGAATTTATAAAAAAAAAATAGAAAAATCATAAAGGATCAATAATCGTAGCAATTATAAATTATTCCTAAAAGTGATTATTTTCACGCTAAAGACTTATCTGAGGGCATGTTTATTCGCTATTGTATTATAGAAGAAATAAGAGTTAAGACGGAGTTTTTTTACATTTTAGATAAGAGGCCCGAACACGGGGCCCTTTATTTGCTGGCTGTGGTATCTTTTGCTTTTTGGATTTGAACATTATGCTTGTGATATAGAATTGAAAAAATAAAGTGGTGACAATTGGCTTGATGAACCTAGATCAACGATAATTCGTTCCCCTCTGCGTTTTTTTGCTAGATTCAGCAAACAGTTGCTTTCTATTCTATGATTTAGCCCTAAAAGTTCGAAGTGAATATGAAATTAACTCTACAGCTATCAGAAAAAAGATGTTAGTAGAAATACAATAAGGGCTATTTCCACTATTTCTGTCGTGTTCTTATCAGAATCGTAAACAGATGAGAGCAAAAATTCATTTTGAATTTTCGTATCGAATTTAATTTAAGAAGAACTCTAATTAATTTATTATTTTTTTCGAAATTAAGTAAAAAAAATGTCTCATTAATAATATTTTTGAAAAATTTATTAACAAATGAATAAGTATCTATTAGTTTTTTTTTTCTCGAAGCATTTTCTCTTTGCAATTTGGCCCTTGTCCTGCTTTGGCTGCAATAGGTCTTCCGTAAAAATTTGAAGTGTATTAGAAATTAACTGTACAGCTATCAGAAGTAATATATAGGTAGAAATGCAATAAGGGCTATTTTTCACTTTTTCTGCCATCTTCTTATTAGAATCGAAAACAAATGAGAACAAATATTCGTTTTAAATTTTGTATCAAATTTTATTTAAAAAGTACTCTAATTAGTTTATTAAAATTTTTGAAATTAAATAAAAAAAAATCGCCTCACTAACAATATTTTTGATAAATTCATTTACAAATGAATAAGCATCTATTTTTTTCTAAATGTATCTATCTTTTTGCAATTTGGCCCTCGTTCTGCTTTGGCTGCAACAGGCCTTCCCTAAAAATTTGAAATGTACTAGAAATTAACAGTACAGTTATCAGAAGAAAGATCTTGGTAGAAATACAATAAGGTCTGTTTCCACTTTTTCTGTCCTCTTCTTATCAGAATCAAAAACAAATTAGAACAAAAATTCATTTCAAATTTTCGTATGAAATTTAGTTCAAAAAGTAGTCTAATTAATTTGATAAATTTTCTGAAATCAGATAAAGAAAATTGCTTTGATTAGCAATATTTTTCGCAATTTTTTTTCAGCTCATCTTTCTTTTTGCAATTTGTTCCTCGTCCTAGAACAGACCTCCCCTAAAAATTTGAAGTGTTAGAAATAAACTATGCAGCTATCAAAAAGAAAGATCCTGCCAGAAATATAATAAGGGCTATTTCCCCTTTTTTCTCTAATACGCTTAATGAAGTTCCTACTCGCTTCCTCTGTTTTATTTTTATTAGTGATCCTTAAGGGAATAACTGGAATTCGTATGTCCGTTCTTTTTTTGCAAAATTTAATTGCCTAGAAGTATGTACTGAAATGGGCTCCGCAATGGAAGCATTCTGCAAATGGAAAGCAAAAAAAAATGATGTTATCTTTATGGATGGAACTTCATTAATGAAAAAAACGTCAATGTTTATTTAGAAATTTGTGCTGATATAATTTTTTGTCTAAATAAGTTATAAGACCACCCCGGCTAAGTATGGCAATAACAGAAAACGTCGGACTAACAAAAACAAGAGGACAATTCACAAGCAGTAAAAAAGAAAAACAAGAGAAAAATGTAAATATTCCGTTCATGGCGTCCACTCAGTTATAGAGAAAAATAGATATAAACTGAAGTCCATAAAACTAAAAACTTTGTAAACTTTTGGCCATATCTTATTCCTTTTGAACGGAGGACATCTGAAAAATGGGCAACCACATAAAATGAGATAAATTTGTTTATAGCCTACATCAAATTTGAGTTGATTCTGTAGAGGTAAAGGTCTTAACAAATATCATAATTACTGCCATTTTACTTTTTAGTCCATCTTTACCCCTAAAGTTTGCCTAATCCCCCTCTCCACAAGATTTCCAAATATAACCTTAGGGGTATTGTCGTTGAAAATATCTTTTTATTTGTTTTCTTTTCGTCGAAAACATCATAAATTTGACCCTCCCCTCAAGTTTTCGTGAATTGATGCTACTGGATGGGTTATAAACTTTAAAAGCACATGCTAGGAGTAGTTGGGGCTATATTCCTAATTTTGTTTAAGTTGGAGAGAAGTAACTATTGTAAATCTGTCTTTTGTTGTTGTTTTTTTTCCTTACCTTTCTAATTATTTCTTATATTTGTAATTTTCCTCGTTTTATTTTGCTATGAATTTCCCTGTTTTTTTTTTGTTTGTTTTTTTTTTTTTTTTTGTTTCTTTTTTTCTTGTCTCAGAGTTAGGAGGACAATACGAATATGGTAATTAGGAACTTAGATTAATAGCAGCAGATAACCATTTTTTAGCTGAACTAAGTCAGAATATTTGCCCTTTTTAAGCCCTGTTTGTATAACTGAATTACGTGAAATATGGCGTATAAAGTGAAATTTGACTCATTTTGACTGGCTTTAGCCTACTGCTGTCGTCAAATTTAGAAGAATTTCCAAATTTGGGCTTCCAAGTTTTGTCAAATAAATTAAATCTTGGAGCAGCTCGAAGGCCACATGCGGAATTTATTACTATTAGTATTACGGAAATTATTTTCACTGGAGTTATAATAAAAGAAATATGATAAAGGATTTTATGCTATTCATATATAGCCTAACTATACCATCACCATTTATGGAGGCGAAAACTAAAAGTTATCCTAAATAACTATTTAAAAAAAAAATCAGTAAAAGCCCCGAGATATTTAAACAAAGCTTATTAGTTTGGCACCTTTCCCTGTTGTTTGGAAGTGCTCAAAAGCAAGGGTGGCTGAATTGATATATATATATATATATATATATATATATATATATATATATATATTTATATATATATATATATATATATATATATATATATATATATATATATATAATATATATATATATATATATATATATATTTATATATATATATATATTATATATATATATATTTATATATATATATATATATATATATATATATATATATATATATATATATCTATATATATATATATATATATATATATATATATATATATATATATATATATATATATATATTTAATTAATTGGAAGAACTATTTATAAAGTACTATACAACTTCAGCGTAAAGAGCAGGGGGTTGAGGAAGGAACAGCCGCACAATATACGGAATTATTTTCGTTCGTTTTAAGTATGGATAATGCTCTCTGCTTTCATTTGAAAAAAAAAGTTGTTTTTTTATTTAATTTACTATTAGAAATTCGAATATTTCGGTATTACATCCGAAAACCTTTATCAATGGGAAGAAAAGGAGAAAAGAACAAGATCAAACAACCTAATACATGCTAGAAAACAACATGAAAACATGAAAACCTACAAATGCAAAGAATAGCATTTAACAAATTTAAAAATATGTATATATTTGTTTGAAGACATATTCAAGAAAATAAAGTCCATAAAACTGATGTTTTTGATGTTCTGTTTTTCTGTTGGCTTTCGTAACGAGTGAACAGTGGAGTACGAACTCACATGTAGTGAAGCTTTTCACTACTTTGGTCCTAATGTTTTGTAAAAACGTGGTAAATCTCACGGGCCGGAAGATGCTAAAGCGGCCAAATGTGACCCACGGGCTGCGGATTACCTATTCCTGATCTAGGCACATAGCAGCAAGGACGAAAAGTGGTCGTGGTCTAACAAGTTATCGGAAAGATTCTTAGTTTCTTTTGTACGAAAGCAAGTTGCAAAGACTGTACTTATTGCAAAAATCATATTAGCTTTTCTTCGTTTTTCAAGGGTCTTTTTGTAAAAAAAAAAAAAAAAAAAAAAAAAAAAAAAAAAAAAAAAAAAAAAAAAAAAAAAAAAAAAACCTTGTTTTTAGATTGACCTTTTCGTCTTTTTTTACGAGGAAAGTTTCTCAGGTCTTCAGGATATACCATAATGCAGCCGTAAATTTGGATTTTCAATTGTTGTTATCTTTTTCTGGCGTACTTCCAATGAATGTTCACAGCTTTTTGTTGTCTATTTTATACCTTTATCATCTCTTTTTTTCTTTTTGTTAATTTTCTTTTTGATTTTGAGTTTTCAATATTTAATAGTTATATTGGATTTTCATAGGCTTATAGAGTGCCTCATGGGAGATATATAGTCCAACGCCTTTCCTCTTTTCTTGTCGCATACAGAGGCACATTTTTCGGGCAGGTTCTAATTTTTTGGGGTAAGGGGTACAAATTCGAAAGATACGGAAATAGAGTGATTGTATGCAAATATAAAAAAGATATAGGAGTAGTTTTTGAATTTCAGGAAAATTCGGGAAGGGGTACAATTTTGAAAGCAAATAACCCTGCTATTATTTAATATTTTTCGAGATGACAAAATTAACAACAATGCTCAATATTTCGCTCTTGATCTATCATTTCCTAGTATTATCCTGAAAAGAAGTGATTAAGCATCATTTTGGAAGCTACGGGCTGGTCTCTTGAGGGCCGAAGCTTAGGCTGGTACATGGCTATAAAATTTTATCTAAAATGTTAAATAAGTAATAAAAGTAAATAATAGAGTTTTGAAAGCAATTTATTAAAAACACCAAAAACAGCTCCCTCAAACTAAGCGAAAACAAATTGGAGATCCTGAGACATAATTTAGAAAGTCTGGCTATTTTTGGGGTTTAACGGAGTGGCAAAACCGTGGCGCATCCCTTTTCTAACTCTTTTCGTATTCTAAATTTTACACATTAATGCCAAAGTGTCAAAATTATGTACTTGAATATCAAAATAAGAAAAAACAAGGATATTTACAGCCAGTGAAAATGAAAATGCAATGCAAATATTTCGGCCGTGACCTCCGCTTCGCCGTCCTGAGTGCAAAAATAAAAAAAAATATTAAAAAAACAACCACTAAAATAAATAAAAACCGAACCATAAAAATGGCCACTAAGTTAAGAGTGGAACTTTCCAAGTAAGGGTGAAAGGCTAACTGAATAAAAAAATCAAATAATAATGGCAATTCCAGAAATTAAATCCGAGTTCATTTTATTTAAAGCTTTTTTTAAAGCTTTTTTTAAAATCTCTTATCAGGTCATCGCTTATCATCTAGCATTTGGCTAGGTTGTGAAATATTATAATGCAGAAGATCTGGTTTCATTATTTCGTTGTAAATGGGGCTCAAAGTAATTTCTCACGTTTGAAGGGCTAATTTTTATATTGTTGTTTAATTTGACCGCCAGCTATTCAGGCTAAGTCAGTGTGGTCTCAGAAATTATCTAATAATCTAATGTCTTTCGCTATCCAGATGGTAAAAGTGTGAACATACTGTTTGAATACATCCACTAGTCATTCAGATACGCCGAAATCTTTCCCCAACACTTTCGTTCTTGCGCTGCTCGCAAAGGTGACGTTATGTCCCTGTTCAAGCATGTCAGAGACCTGAGCGAAGGGAACCCTCCAAACTAGGAGCAGTCAGATCGGAATCTGGAGAAATGCTTGAACATGAGAGCGCACAGCTAGAAAGATGGAAGGAGCACTTTGCAAAGCTGCTGAACGCTAATAGAGTGAATGTTGATCCTGACCTGCTATCGTCCGCTGAGCAAACCATTCGCGAGAATCATCCAGATCCGGATCCCCCTTCAGTGGAAGAGATACAAAAAGCTCTGCAGAGAAGAAAAAACAACAAGGTGCCCGGAATCTGTGGGATCACCGTCGAATTGCTGGAGTTCGGAGAACCAGCCATGCTTCTTTGGCTACACATGATTTTCTCTTTGTCTGGACGACGGAGATAATACCGCAAGATTGGAAAGAATGATTAATCCTTCCTCTGTGGAAGCGCAAAGGCGGCAGAAGCGATTGCTCCAATTACAGAGGAATCACCTTCCTATCAGTCTCCGGTAAATTGTTGCCATGAGTGTACTGAACAGAAGCACCCAATTCCTCTGCAAATGCCGCCAGATTCAGCAAATGGGTTTCATGCCTAACAGGTCCACGACCAAGCAGATCTTCACCATCCTTCAGGTTGTGGAAAAAGCCCGTGAGTTCCAACGTACAGCATATATTGCCTTTGTAGACTTCAAATTAGCCTTTGATTTGGTTGACCGTGATTCTCTCTGGCTGATACTTGAACGAACAGGACTCCCTGACAAGTATTGCCGTCTGTTCAAGGCCTTCTGTACTGATACTAAGAGCTCCATCCAGGTAAACGGTCGTCGTAGCCCAGTATTTGAAATAAATACCAGTGTCGGACAAGGATGTGCTGCTGCCCCCGTACTTTTCAACGCCGTCATCGATTACGTAATGGTCCAAACCACAAACCATCTCCACTTTGGACTGCATTTTGGCGAGCGAGTCCTAAGTGATTGCGACTACGCGGATTATATGGCGCTGATATGCACCTCTACAGCTGAACTCGGAAAAGTCCTTACCACACTTTCGGAAGAAACACCTAAAGTGGGCCTGAAAATCAGCTGGAAAAAGACTAAGATAATGATCATCGATCTGACAGACGAAACCTCGAACTCAACTGCATTCAGCATATTAGGACAGACTGTTGAAGTTTTGAAATCGTTCAGGTACCTTGGCTCCGTCATCTCAGAGAGCGGATTTATCGAAGCTGAAAGTCAGTCCCGTATCGTAAATACCACAATCATGGCCCGACTCTCTCCCTCTGTCTGGTCGAAGCCCGGCATTACCCGGAGAACAAAATGTGTATTTACAACACCACTGTAAATTAAGTTCTTTGCTACGGTGCTGAGACCTGGTATGTTGCCGTTTTGGTCCAAAATGCTATAGACGTGGCTCAAACCAAGTTTTTCAGGCGAATCCAAGGGATTAAGTTGTATGACTTTGTCTCCAAAACTTACCAACCAGACACCCAACTCATGTCAGCTCGCTGCACGAACTCTTTGGTTGTTCGGCCACCTAGCCTGCATGCCAGCTGAAACGCCAGCCAGAATATCTTTAGTTTTGATCCCTCCATGCGCGGCTGGAAGTGCCTGGATGGAAGAGCTCGTTCTAGATGAAAGGACACCATGGTCACTTCCTGTCATTGATCGATAAACCTTGGATCTATCTCCTCAAATATTTCAAAGTCTACTCTGATGTCTTGCTCTGTTCCCTTCAGTAGAGTGGGATCATCCTGCTCCGATACAACTGCTGATTCTTCTGTGATGCCAAAACGTATCCCAGATATCACTATTTTAGCTTTGTATGATTTATGTTAAAAAAAAAACAATTTTGATAATAAAAATTCAGTTATTTTGCGGAAAAATATATAGAATATATTTTGGAACAAAGAGATAAAAGCCTAATGCAAATATTGTGCTATTATAAATAAAAAAAAGTCAATATAAAAATTAATTAAACATCTAGAAATACTAACAAAAAAAGTATTAGGGATCAAATAAGATGTAAAGTAATAAATAGAACGAATGTATGAACTTTTACTACCCATCATATATGTAAGAAAACGATTGTGTAAACACAAAAAGAAGGAAAATGAAAACTAAATTACCTGCAAAACCAAGCAGCATGGTACACGTGCAATAGATACATACATGGCTTGTATATAAACTGCAAATCTCAGCAAGAAGGGGCCTGTAATCCTCAGACGTCGAGCAACTTCAGATTTTCTAAACCAAATTGTTGTTCGGAGAAAATGGTTAGCAAACTTAAACTAGGATTTGCCAAATAAACGTCTGACATTGGCGTATCGACATCTGACAGTGCATGCCAGAATTGGACTAGTCGATAGAGCTCATGGGTTTGAGGAGGTGTAATGTAAGTATAATCTATCCAAAAAAGGTGCATAACCTCCATTGAGTTACCGCAGTCGAAACAGCATTTATTTTTCATTCTTTTTTCAGGTGAAAGGCTTTCTTACCATGCTTGCTGAGAAATTGCCATTCAAGGCAAAAGTCGTCAACTACGAAATGATGCAAAAAGAAAAAGAGCAGAAGCAGCTGTTAGAAAAACTGAACGAGAATGAATATTCTAGAAAATATTTCATTAGAAATAATATGCTTGGCTGCTGGGATTATGTATCACCTTATGAAGTGGAGTGGGATGGGAGATTTAGATAAGATAAATTAAACTTCTTCCTTTCATTTGGTCGTGTTTCTTGTATCTCTCAGTTCCGTTTAGTTGTATAAAATAAAATAAAAAAGAGTAATTATTTTCATAAGGTTTGATGTTAAAAATTGTGCTTGAATTTTATTGGTTCATGTGGGTGATGTATATTTGTTATCCAACCATATCATGGTTGCATCAGCAGCTATAACCTAGTAAAGATTGGATCACAGCATACGTAGCCGAAAGTTTAAAAATGAATTTTGAAAAAAAAAATACAAAAAAGTATTTGAATCTTAAAGGCGATGAAAATATGATAGCCCTGTTTGGGTTTATCTATAGTTATTATACGAGCCGTCCTAGCCGAGTGGTTAGCACACTTGACCTGAAATCCTTTTTTCGTAAGGACAATGGTTCGAGTCTTGGCGTCGCGGGTTATTTGGTTTGGAACGTGAGTCAGGGGTGTAACCTTAGCCACAGTCGACCCAGCTCTAACTGGGTACCTGGAGAAATCCAGGGAAGGTGAACACGAAGGGTGTGCAAATGCACAAGGTGGCTGGCCCCAACCCCTCAGTGCACATCCGGGCTTTAGGGCCATGAAACGGAGATCAGCATCGCCGGTAAGGACTTTAAAGTCTAATGCCGCATTCTTTACCTTTTTATCTTGTTTTACAGGTCGCAAAAACAATTATTTAGGAATTTTGAAAAATATTTTGAAACTCTTTGGATATGGATTATGAAATGAAACTGTTTGAAACCTTGGATTTTAACAAAAAGTGCACGATTGAAATTGCCCTGATAAAAATCACTTTTGTATGGGTAGCAGTGATGAATTTTCTTTTTTTTTACCAATTATTTCTAAGCGTGTAAAGCACTTGGTGATAACGAACTATAAATAAAAAGCTACCGGTACTAGTTGTAACTCAAGCTGTAAAAAACTAAACGTTGATAAAATTATATGCATCAAAATATCGGTTTTTATGGTGATCCCAAGTTTAAAATTGGACCGGCAAAAGTGAGGAACCTTAGAAAATTTGTCTAATCTTAGGACAAGGACAAAATCTCCCCTAAAATCACAATTCAAATATTTTAAATTTTTATTTCGTATAAACTCGTCAAAAACAAAAAACACAGTATTTTTAGTCCCAAGAAACCAATTATTTTCAAGAATTTGCACCCTATCTCAAGCTTACTTTTCCTGAATTTGTTGAATAAAAAACGAGGAAAAAACAAAAAAATAGGCAGGAAAACAAATTTTGAATGCCTTTTTTCTTTCGTCTGGCTGGCAATACAGCTGTTCGGGATGATCTCTCCAAAGAAAAAAAAATGTATTTCATATAATTACGTGGTAAAACGTTTGCTTAAATCTCTTATGGTATCTTTATCATCATCAGCATCATCACACATTTTATATTAAATATAACACAAACAAAAACATACGAAAAAGAAAAACCGGGTCCCCACAAGCAAGCTTGTGGTAGGGTGCATTAAAAATTTATAAAACAGCAAACTGATAACACACGCGAAAATGATTCAATAAATTAAAATGACCCAGTAACTATCAACTAGAAAATACCAAAAATCGGATCAAATAACAAAAAAAAAAGAAATAATAGGTAAAGAGAAAAAGGGGAAAATGAAGAAAGGAGGGAAGAAAACTACGGAAAGACCCGCCCGGAAACTGCCTTCGCGGAGATAAATAGAGGGACATCAAAAGAGATGGAGTTCCATAGTAGAATGGATTGATAAACAGGATACTTCTGAGCTGCTGTTATCACATTATTCGTTAAAGTACCACGTAAAACAAAATCTGATTTTTTGAATTTGTCAGGTGGAAACTTGCACAACCGAATATACTTTAAAAAATTGAGATTCAATTTTAATGAAAAAGACCACAATATTTAGTTATAGAGTTTTGTGTAGCAGTGGATCCCAATTTCGAAAAAAAAACGTGGGTGAGCAATCAGCAAAAAAATAAGCTAATATCATATGGCACAAACAACTTAAGAAGGTTTAGCCTTCCTGTGAAGATTGAGTTGTCTTGTGGAATCAACAGGTTGTTAATTATTGAATTTTACGAACGAAAATTATGTCAAATTTTCTTTTATGGTTCAACGCGGAAACATCGACAAATTTCATACCGTCCTTAAGACTTCATAATTTCGAAACAACTAAAATAAAAATCCAAAACAAAATGCGCTAAAAAATATCTTCAATTTTTGTACTACTGGGCCCCAAATTAAACAAAAAACGTGGGTGAACAATTAGCAAAAAAAACTTGGTAACAAAAAGCTTAAGAAAATTTAGCCTTGTTTTGAAGATTGAGTTGTCTTTGGGAATAAACAGATTGTTAATGATTGAATTTTACGGACGAAAACGATGTCAAATCTAATTAATTAGTATCGCTTATATTCTTACAGTTTGACGTGGCAACATTGACAAAATTTTAAACTGCCCTAGAATCTTTATAATTTCGCATCAGCTAAATGAAAAATCTTAGAAAACCACAATGTCAAGTATGAACAGACCTAAGATGGATTTAAGGGGCCACAAGTTTGACATTTTGTTGTCAAATTATACTAATTAGTATTACTTATTTTTGTGTTGCTTACGTGGTAGTATTGCTTATTACTTAAGTGGCAATATTGATTTGAATGTGAAACTGCCCTATAGACTTCATAATTCTGGATCAGCTAAAAGAAAAAAATTGAAGATCGCAGTGTCAGTTAGGAAACGTTTAATGGGAAAACGTTTGACATTTTATGTCAAATCTAAATAATTATTATTACTTATTTTTTGTGGTTCAAGCGCATATGCGTGCAAAATACCCTAGAAACTTCATAATTTCGAAACAGCTAAAACGAAAATTTTAGGAAATCGCAGTGTCAGATATAAATAGACCTAAGATGGATCCAGGAGGAAAATGTTTGACGTTTTGGTGTCAATTTTAACTAATTAGTATTGCTTTTTTCTTGTTCAAAGTGGCAACATTGACAAAAATATGAAAATGCCCTAGAAAATCGCAGTGTCAGGTCAAATAGTCAAATTGATATTTTAAGCGTACATTAAGAAAGGGAAGGAAAATAACAATATCCTTTTGAAACCTGATTTGTTTTTCTATCCAAAATTTAACCTAGTTAAAAAGAACGAAAAGTTAAATTCTATCCAAAATTAATAAGTGAGTGTTAAAATTTTAACCTAGTTAAAAAGAACGAAAAGTTAAATTATATCCAAAATTATTAAGTGTTAATAATTGAGTGTTAATTAATAAAAAAATGTAAAATTATATTTAATATTATTTCATATATGTATGTGTAAAACATTTATGTATAAACATTTTGTGTAAACTTCGTCCTAGATGTATAATTCTTTAATATTCGGAATGGTACTTACAGAGAATGTTTGGATTTATCATTTGTAAATTTAATGGGCTTTTCGTGAAATCTAACACGAATTTTTCTGACAAAAAAGCACAGTTTAAATAGAATTGAACTGAATGTTTGAAGATGCAGGAATCTCCTTTTCTCAATGACTTAAAATCTGGCTTTTGGAGGAAAATTCAAATTCTGTTTCAGAGCCCGGTTTTAGAAGACCACATGACTTTTTAGCACCCCATATTGAAGTTGTGTTAGGATGGAGACTCTGGGACGTCAATGATCAGTTTAGAGATCCATATCTGTGCTTAAAGCGCTGAAAATACGCATTGGTGAAAAATTGTAATTCATTTCGATGTTTTACGATTTTGTATACTGTTATGTCCATGTTAAAAATATAGAAGCAGTGTTGTAAGGGTATATAAATACACTGTAAATTAAATACCCAAATTCCTTCAAACATTTTGTATAAACTTCGTCCTAGACGCATAATTCTTTTAATGTTCGGAATGGTACTTTCAGAGAATGTCTGGATTTATCATTTGTAAATCTAATTGGCTTGTCTTGAAATCTTGTGTTAAGGACAATTTATTTACTAGCAAATTACTTGATCTTTATAAAGCGTCTCAATATAGTTGATAGGAGTTTCCTTATGTTGATATTTAAATGTATGTCAATTTGAATAGTTAAATAATTTCAAAAAATAAGCATAAACTGTTTCCTAGATCAATATTTCTCTTACCGATCGGTAGTGGCACCTTCAAAGGGTGTTCTGATTTTCGATTTGTAAATTTAAAAGGCTCGTGATGAAATTTTGTGTTAGAAACAATCTTTTTAGTTGCCTTTTTAATTACTTTTTTCTTATTGTGAAGCTCTTTTCTTGCTCTTTTCTAAGTATTAAAATGCATGCCAAACTAAATGCTCAAATACAAAAATTCTGCATAAACAGTTTCCGAGATGCATATTTCTCTTAATGTTAAGGGGTGGTACTTTCAGCGGGTGTTGTAATTTTTAATATGTAATTAAAGAGGCTCGTGCTGAACTTTTGCGTTCGGAAAGTTTGTTTCATTGCCTTTTTAATTATAACTCAGTGATTAAAAATGGTATGAGGCAACGAAAACGAAACTTTACTATTGACTGAATGTTCAACAAGTGAACTTCTTTAAAGTTGATCAATAAGCTCAAACCACATGCTTTTCTTATGTTTTTTTAGCGCAGTTCTGCCTGACAGAGTGATATCTTTCACTTTTTATTGGCAGCGAACAAATATTTGACAACACGATGGTTAATTTTTTCCGTCGACTACTCGAAATCTGGTGAATTTAGGTAAGATCTCGTGAAAGTGAGATTTGACTCCTGTGCCGCCTGATGATGCTATTTGAAACATTGAAGATCAGTTCGAAATTCTGTCTTTGTCCTTGGCACTCTGAAAAAGGAAGCAAACAACTGAATTAATTCCTTTTTGTTTTGAATGAAATTATCAGAGGCAGTGTTGTGGTACTGACAAGGTAAAAGGTTATTTGACTTCAATGTATTTATATGGAAGGGATCAAGGCCGTACCCAGAGGGGGGGGGTTAGGGCTGTTTGAACCCCCCCCCCCCCCGAAATGTTCGTCTGACTCGTAAAAACGTAACAAAAATGGATATAAACAAATTTTGTATGCCTTGTTTGAGTTTTTTTTGGTGTAACCCCCCCCCCAGAAATGTTTTTTTAGTAACAACCCCTCCGAAAAATTCCTGGGTACGGCCTTGGAAGGGATGGCTGTAGAAGCGGAGGAGGCTTATTTGATTGGAAATTGAAAGTTCTAGCGCCTTTTTTAAAGAGTGATTTGAGGGCAACCAGTAATCCTCCTGTTCTCTTACAGTCATGTAACTTCTTTGTGTCTACTTCACTTTTTGGTATAAGCCTAGGATTCCAGTAGTACATAAGGAAACATATTAAGAAAACAATTCGTAATTCATAATACGCAGAATAATTCTAGTTAACATATTTTTCAGGTGAGAACCTTTATCTTCACTTCTTTCCTTGTATTTCCAGTTTTTCTATTACATTTCTAAATATTTGTGTCTATTCTTGACTATTTGACTCTATGTCTTGAAAATCGTTCATAAACAGACGCCATCTCATCTAACTTAACTTAACCTCATTTATCACTATTTGTCTGTTGATGTTTTTGTGAGAAATAATTAGATGGCACTGATGGTGTTTAATTACATGTATAGATTATTTGAAAATGGACAAATTCAGTCGAATCCATGTCTATTTTTCAGCATTTTTCTAAAAAAATTGTACAATAGTGAAAGAGGTGAAGATAAAAGTTTTCCCCCTGCAAAATGTGTTAACTAGGATTATTCTGCATATTATGAAGTAAGAATTGTTTTCTTAACATGTTCCCTTATATACTGCTGGAACCCTAGTCTTATGCCTTCTTTTTATTCTGGGCACTTCGTATGAGAGGGGTGGTCCTAGAAACATCGGAGTGGTTTCACTCGATTGGAAATTGGTATTTCTGGGGTCCTTTTTCGAAAGTGATTGGAGAGAAACCAGCCACACTCCTGTATCTTTTCCGCTACTTGTTCCTTTTTCTGCCACCTGTTTTGACGTCGGTCCTGGATACCAGATTCCATTTTGCTGTATTTTTAAAAATGTTTCTTAACAGTATCCACTTTTAAACTGAATGAACTAGATACTAGATATGGGCTCAGGGCTTCCACTCTCGAATCTTAAAATTCGGGGACAAGCCTTAAAAAACTCGGGGAGTTTTCGGGGACAAGTCTTCAAGATTCGGGGAAAAAACAAAATGGAATTTTGTTGCGAAAATTAGGGAGCCAAAATTGGTTTTAGCTTTGGTTTCAGGCTCAAGTATGGCTTGGATCCGCGTAGTAAATCAAGCCTTTTACAGAGTAGGTTTTAGAGCCAGAGCACGGGATTGGAAACCATAGCTGTAAACACTTATTGCTAATATTACGGCAAAAGCTTCAAAATTGTAAAAAAAAAAAAAAAAAAAAAAAAAAAAAAAAAAAAAAAAAAAAAAAAAAAAAAAAAAATGGTGAACACATGTGAGCTGTAAATACCAAGTAGCAGTTTTTCATTAAGTCATTAATCTCAGCAATTCATTAATAATATTTAAAAACAAATATTGTTTGCGGTTTCTAGATATGTAAATTAAATAGACAAAATTCAACCTATAAGTATGGGGCAACATTAAAACTTAAAACAAACAAGAACTAAATTAAACAAGTAAATTTAAACTTAAATTAAAAGGAAATCACAAAAAATACCCCCGCAGAAAATACTCTCCCGCTGAAAATACCCCCCAATCCCCCCCCGGTGGAAAATACCCCCTCGATAAGTATATTTTTTTTCATTGTTTGTTTCGTCAAGACTGGACTGGGTAACTGTAGGACAGAGAAAAGTCAAGACAGATAGTCCAAAGTAATTGAGAGGCAAATGTTTAAATGGCTGGGGCACGGGTAAATGGCAGGAGTATGTATGACTCTCTTATTGGACACATACTTGTCAGGTTAGTTTTTGGAAAGGCATGCCAAAGTCATCGATTAACCCCCCACCCCTCCTACCAACCCTGCGGTCATTCATGTTTCAAATATAGTACTTATTGCAGTCTCATTTTTATATCAGCCCATCTAATGCCTGGGCATGATAGATATAGGCTACAAATCATATAAAAGTTACTTATTCTTTTTTTTCACACTAACATTATTTGGCATTATTAACCAACAGTTCGTGGTAAATAAGTCTGAAAATAATATAAAACTTGACAAGAAAACAGTATGAGCCTAATAACCAAATTTGTACTTTAATCTGTTATGGAAATTTTCTTAAGAATAATATTTTTTGGGGTCCCTTCCGTTTAAATCCCCTATTCCCCGACCTTGTACATAGTCTATAGCTAAATTTTGTCTCGTTAGGAGGGGGAGTGGGTGGTGCATTTTTTATTGTAAGAATATGGTATTTAGGGACAGTTCTCCCGATAAAATAAATTATGCCACAATTTCTTTAAATTGTTTTGTTTTTATCCCAGAATTAGCTTTCATACAGGTTTACTAAAACTGTTCAAGCATTACAAGTTGTAAAGGTAGGTCTAGATATTTAAACAAGTTTACTTGGCTATCCCGAATTTGAGCTGAACATATTTTCAGTAAAATTTCCTTCGCCTAACTAACAGCTTTGCAAGACTGTAAAGAGATCCTAAAACTGCAGTTTGAAATATTACGCCCACTGAAAATATTACACGGGTGAAGGGACTAGAATAATAATTGTGAGGGGAGTACTGACATACAATTCTCAGATAAAAAAGAAAAGAACTTAAATTTTACACACCGAATGAAAGAAAAAATTTAAATGGTAAGAATTCCTGGCAAAAAGATCAATTCCTTCAATATATTATGCCTTCAATCATTAAGTATTAAACATTAATACAGTATGTCCAAAACCAAAAATAGCAAAAGAAAACAAAATTTAAACTTATGATTCGGCTTTCAAACAACTCAACCCTCTTTAGAAGTTCAATTTCAAAACCCAAAATCCAACCGAGCGTTCAACAACTTTAAGTAAAATTCTTGTCTAATTTTCTCAAGATTGTCTTGACCACGATTGACATAAATGTAAGAATCTTAATAGCATTTGGAATACTGCATTCGAAATGCATTCGAATACTGCATTTGGAATACCGCCTATACTTAAATTGTATCGGTCTGGTTCTTATGCAAAGTAACACAGGAGACGAAAATTAACGAACAAGAGAGTAGTGAAAAATTATGGTATGTAAAGTAATGTTTGCTAGGTATAGTCACTAGGGGTAACACCGTGATTGGTTGATTTTCGGGGATTCGAAGAACCAAATTTTTTTTCGGGGAGACACATAGATTTTTGGGGAAATCCCCGAAAGATCGGGGATAGTGGAAGCCCTGTATGGACTGTTGAACTAGATATGTCCCAGTTGAAACATGTGTTCATGACAACAGTGTCATCTATTTGTTTATAAATAACAGATGCCTGAAGCTGATCGGAAAATAAACACTAAGACAAGGAGAAATGATGGAGGAAGTAGTGGTAATTGGCATATTTGAAAGTATATTACCTGTTGAAAGAATCATTAAGGATGGAGACCCAAGTCACGCAATGGCACACGGGAAGACCGATAGTAAAAGTAAAAACAGTGCCTGTTTTGAAGGTTTGAATAATACAAAAAGAAAAGAAGAAAAAGCTGAAGAGAAAGAAATTACTGTGCAAACAAAAAAAAAAAGAAAAAAACAGACAAGATGTTTCTGCCGCCTCTAAAATCGGTCTTTCAGAGGCAACGCTGTAGTGTTGCCTATAGTGAAGGCCATACGGCTCCAGTGTTTTATTATTTATCAATTAAAAAAAAAACTTTACGAAAAATAAGTTTTTCAAAGAAAAGTAAAGGCTAATTTAAACTTAAGCTCAGCTTTCCGAAAAATAAGTTTTTCAAAGAAAAGTAAAGGCCATTTTAAACCTAAGCTCGGTAGATACAAATACCTGTTAAAATTCAAACTCGAAACCACCAGAAATTACTATTAAAGAATAAATAAAACCCAAAACGAACAGAAATTAAACAAACAATCATAGCAAAAAACATACAACAAGTAATAATATAAATGAATAAATAGATCTTAAAGCGAGTAATGCTTAGATTGAATATGAAAATCAAGCTTAAAACGAAAAAAGATATTTTGCTATTGAAGTATAAATGAAACTTAAAACGAACAGAAATTAAATAAACAATCAATGCAAACAAACACACAAAGATATTATGTAATGAATAAATAATGAATAATGAATAATGTAATGAATGATAAATAAATCTTAAAACGAGTGAAACTTAAATTGATCATGCAAATCAAGCTTGAAACGAACAAAAATCACTACAAACAAGAGTTTGGGTATCGCCTCCTTCTCTCACTGTAAAATTCCAAAATCTACTGCGTCATTGGTGCTTTACTCAAAACCAATTTTATGACAAATATTTTCTTTTGTGCTTAATATTGAAAATAAACATTAAAATTATAGCAAAATTTTGAACTGATGAGCTTTCAGCAATTAATACCATTACACATCAAATATTCAGTTTAATTTATTAGCTCTTTCTAAAGTTGTTCATGATAAATATAGTTTCACTACAAACAAGAGTTTGGATACTGCCCCCTTCCTTAACTCTAAATAAAAACCAAAAGCCTCCTGCGTCATTAGCGCTTAACTGAAAACGAATTATATTACAAATACTTTCTTTTCCAGTTCTTAGAGCATTGAAAATAAAAATAAAATTACAGTGAAATAAATTCTTGAACTGATGGATCTTTCAAAAATTAATATCATCATACATCAAATATTCAGTTTGATGTCGTTTATACTTTACAAGACTGTTCAAGACGCATATAGTTTTCAGTAAAGCACCAATGACGCAGTAGGTTTTAGACTTTTACAGTGAGAGAAGGAGCCGACCCAAACTCTTGTTTGTAATGATTTTTGTTCGTTTCAAGCTTGATTTGCATATTCAACTTAAGTTTCACTCGTTTTAAGATTTATTTATTAATTTACATTAATATCTATTGTATGTTTGTTTGCATTGATTGTTTATTTAATTTCTGTTCGTTTTAAGTTTCATTTATACTTAAATAGCAAAATAGTTTTTTTTTTTTATTATTTTAAGCTTGATTTTCATATTCAATCGAAGCATTACTCGCTTTAAGATCTATTTATTAATTTATATTATTACTTGTTGTATGTTTTTTACTATGATTTTTTATTTAATTTCTGTTCGTTTTTGGTTTCATTTATTCTTTAATAGTAATTTCTGGTGGTTTCGAGTTTGAATTTTAACAGGTATTTGTATCTACCGAGCTTAGGTTTAAAATGGACTTTACTTTTCTTTGAAAAAACTTATTTTTCGGAAAGTTTTTTTTTAAATTAATTTTTGTTCGTTTTTGATTGCAAAAAGTTTCAAGTTTTTAGAAATCCCTTATTTCAAAATCAAACTTTTTTAAAAAAATCAAATGTTCATCAAAGCATCAAAACTGGTATAAAAGTAACAATATCAAAGCGAAAAAATGGGTTTATGTCAACCTCGGAGTTTTTATTATCTAATATTTGAACTATTTTTAACAAAATGGCTATCTCAAATTTTTATTTGATGGGTTTGCGGAAAGAGGCCGTGGGGGGGGGGGATAATTGCCCTTCGGTCTGTTTTGACTCTTTAAAAGTGAACTAGAACTTTCTATTTTCAATCAAATGAGCCCTCTCTGAACTTTATACGAGCATTCCTTCTATAAGAACCATATATATCCCCAGAGTATAATTTACAACGCCTGTCCCTGGGGGGTTGGGTCAAACCCGGAGTTTTAATATCTGATGTTTGAACTATTTTTAACAGAATGGTCACCTCAAATTTTTATCGGATGGGTTTATCCATCCGATAAACCCAAAGGCGTGGAGGATGGGTGGGGCTAGTTGCCCTCTGATCTTTTTTACTCTGTGAAAATGAACTAGAACTTCTAATTTCCATTCAAATGGCTCTCTCAAAGTTCTTATCGAATGGGTTTAGAGGAAAATTGGGCGTGGGGAGGGGGGGGGGCTAGTTGCCCTCCGATCTCTTTTGACTCTTAAAAAGTGAACGAGAAATTTCAATGTCCAATCATATGAACCCTCTCCGAAGTTTATACGAGCATCCCTTCCATAAGTACTATATATGCCTCCAGAGCATTACTTACAACGCCTGCCTCCGGGCCCTGGGGGGTTGTGTTGACCCCGGAGTTTTCATTATATGATCTTTGAACTATTTTAAAAAAGATGGCTATCTCAAAGTTCTTATCGGATGGGTTTGAGGAAAAAGGGCACGGAGGGGGGGGGGGGGGGTAATTGCCCTCCGATGTCTTTTGACTCTTTAAAAGCGAACTAGAACTTTCAATTTCCAATCAGATGAGCCCTCTCCGAAGTTCTTACGAGCATACCTTCCATAATAACCCTCTATGCCACCAGAGCAATACTTACAACGCCTGCCCCGGGCCCTGGGGGGTTGTGTCGACACAGAAGTTTTTCTTATCTGACCTTTGAACTATTTTTAACGAAAAGGCCATGCGTAAAGGATTTTTTGTTATATGATCTTTGAATTATTTTAACACAATGGCTACCTTAAATTTTTTTCTATCAAATATATTCAGTGAAAAAGGGATTGCAGGGGGCTAGTTGCCCTCCGACCATTTTTGAATCTTAAAAAGGGCCTTAGAACTCTCGATTTCCAATTAAATGAGACCCCTTTGAAGTTTATACGACGACCCCTTCTATATGAAGTGCTTCTGGGAAAAAAAATTATGGAGTGTGGGAGGAGGCTAGCTGCCCTCCGATCACTTTTGACCTATAAAAAAATGAATTACAACTTTCAATTTCCAATCAAATGAGCCCTCTATGAAGTTTATACGAGCAACCCTTCCATAACAATAATATATGCCCCCATGACCTAGCTTACAACAACTACACCAGGGCCCTGGGGGGGGGCTGTGTTGACACCAGAGTTTTTGTTATCTGAACTTTGAACTATTTTTAACAAAATATCTATCTCAAAATTTTTATCTGATGCATTTTGGGCGTGGAACGGGGGGGGCAGTTGCCCTCCGATCTCTTTTGACTCTTAAAAAGTGAACAAGGACTTTAAATTTCCAATCAAATGAGCCCTCTCCGAAGTTTATGCGAGCATCCCTTCCATAAGAACTATATATGCCCCCAGAGCATTACTCATAACGCCTGCCTCCGGGCCCTGGGGGGTTGTGCCGACACAGGAGTTTTTATTATCTGATCTTTGAACTATTTTTAATGAAATGGCTATTTCAAAAATTTTATCGGATGGGTTTGGGGGAAAAGGGTGTGTGTGGGAGGGGGCTAGTTGCCCTCGGATATCTTTTTACTCTTAAAAAGTGAACTAGAACTTTCAATTTACAATCAAATGAGTCCTCTCTGAAGTTTATACGAGCAAACCTTCCATAAGAACCATATATGCCAGCAGAGCAATACTTACAATGCCTGCCCCGGGCCCTGAGAGGTTGCTTCGACACAGGAGTTTTTCTTATCTGACCTTTGAACTATTTTTAACGAAAAGGCCATACGTAAAGGAGTTTTTGTTGTATGATTTTTGAACTATTTTAACACAATGGCTACCTCAACACAAGGCTACCGAACACAAGGGCTTGGGGGGGGGCTAGTTGCCCTCCGATCACTTTTGAATCTTAAAAAGGGCCTTAGAACTCTCGATTTTCAATCGAATGAGACCCCTTTGAAGTTTATACGACGACCCCTTCTATATAAAGTGCCTCTGGGAAAAAAATATATGGGGTGTGGAAGGAGGCTAGCTGCCCTCCGATCAACTTTGACTCTTAAAAAATGAATTACAACTTTCAATTTCCAATCAAATGAGCCCTCTATGAAGTGAGCCCTTCCATAACAACCATATATGCCCCCATGACATAGCTTATAATGCCTACCTCCGGCCCTGGGGGGCTGTGTCGACACCGGAGTTATTTTTATCTGAACTTTGAACTATTTTTAACAAAATGTCTATCTCAAAATTTTTAACTTATGCATTTAGAGCGTGGAGTGTAAAATATATGGAGTGTGGAAGGAGGCTAGCTGCCCTCCGATCAACTTTGACTCTTAAAAAATGAATTACAACTTTCAATTTCCAATCAAATGAGCCCTCTATGAAGTGAGCATCCCTTCCATAACAACCATATATGCCCCCATGACATAACTTATAATGCCTACCTCCGGGCCCTGGGGGGCTGTGTCGACACCGGAGTTATTTTTATCTGAACTTTGAACTATTTTTAACAAAATGTCTATCTCAAAATTTTTAACTTATGCATTTAGAGTGTGGAGGGGGGCAGTTGCCCTCCGATCTCTTTTGACTCTTAAAAAGTGAACAAGAACTTTAAATTTCCAATCAAACGAGCCCTCTCCAAAGTTTATACGAGCATCCCTTCCATAAGAACTATATATGCCCCCAGAGCATTACTCATAACGCCTGCCTCAAGGCCCTGGGGAGTTGCGCCGACACAGGAGTTTTTCTTATCTGACCTATGAACTATTTTTAATGAAATGGCTATTTTAAAAATTTTATCGGATGGGGTTTGGGGAAAAGGGTGTGTGTGGGGGGGGGGCTAGTTGCCCTCGGATATCTTTTGATTCTTTAAAAGTGAACTAGAACTTTTAATTTCCTATCAAATGAGTCCTCTCGAAATTTTTTACAAGTATCTGTTTCATAAGAACCATATACGCCCCCAGGACAACACTTACAACGCCTATCCCCCTGGCCCTGGAGGGTTGTGTTGACACCGGAGTTTTTGTTATCTAATTTTTGAACAATTTTCAAAAACTGGCTATCTCAAAATTTGTAGTGGATGGGTTTGGGGAAAAAAGAGCGTGGGAGGGGCTAGTTGCCCTTAACTCTCTTGACTCTTAAAAAGTGAAATAGAACTTTCAATTTCCAATAAAATCAGCCCTCTATGCAGTTTATACGAGTATCCGTTTCATAAGAACCATACATGCCTTTAGGGCGTAA
The DNA here is from genome assembly GCA_027921565.1 of Artemia sinica. Classification (NCBI taxonomy): domain Eukaryota; kingdom Metazoa; phylum Arthropoda; class Branchiopoda; order Anostraca; family Artemiidae; genus Artemia; species Artemia sinica. The sequence continues at coordinate 31,314,691 of CM051259.1, read as the reverse complement.
TTTAGAACGCCTTCCCCTGACCCTGGGGGGTTGTATTGACCCCGGAGTTTTTCGTATCTGACCTTTGAACTATTTATAACATATTGTCTATCTCAAAATTTTCATCAGTAGGTTTGGAAAATGAAGGCGTGGGGGGGCTAGTTGCCCTCGGATCTCTTTTGACTATTAAAAATTGTGCTCGAACTTTCAATTTCCAATCAAATGAGCCCTCTATGAAGCTTGTACGAGCATCCCTTCCATAACAACCATATATAACCCCATGACATAACTTACGACGCCTATCCCCGGACCCTGGGGGTCTGTGTCACATTTTTAATAAAATGTCTATCTCAAAATTTTTGTCTGATGCATTTAGGGCGCGAAGGGTGGGGGGGCTATTTTCGCTCCGATCTTTTTTGACTCTTAAAAAGTGAACATGAGCTTTACATTTCCAATCAAATGAGCCCTCTCCGAAGTTTATACGACCATCTCTGCCATAAGAACTATATATACCCCCAGAGCATAACTCATAACGCCTGCCTCCAGGCCCTGGAAGGTTGCGCCGACACAGGAGTTTTTCTTATCAGACCTTTGAACTATTTTTATTGAAATGGCCATTTTGAAAATTTTATCGGATGGGTTTGGGGAATAAGGGTGTGTGAGGGGGGGGATAATTGCCCTCGGATATCTTTTGACTCTAAAAAAGTGAACTAGAACTTCTAGTTTCCATTCAAATGAGCCCTCTCTGAAGTTTATACGAGCATCCCTTTCATAAGAACCATATACGGCCCCAGGACATAGCTTACAATGCCTCCCCCCGGGCCCTGGGGGGTTGTGTCGACACTGGAGTTTTTGTTTATCTGGCCTTTGAACTATTTAAAAAAAATGGCTATCTCAAACTTTGCATCGGATGGGTCTGGGGAAAAAGGGCCTGGAGGCTATGGGCCCTCCGATCTCTCTTGAATCTTAAAAATTGAACTAGAACTTTCAATTTTCAATCAAATGAGCCCTCTCTGAAGTTTATACGACCATCCCTTCCACAACAGCTGTATAAGCCCCCCCCCTCAGGCATACAACTCCTACCCCGGGCCTTGAAGGATTGTGTTGACCCCGGAGTTTTCGTTATATGATCTTTGAATCATTTTGAAAAAAATTTTATCGGATGGGTTTTGGGGAAAAGGGTGTGTGGGGGGGGGGGCTAGTTGCCCTCGGATATCTTTTGATTCTTAAAAAGTGAACTAGAACTTTTAATTTCCTATCAAATGAGCCCTCTCGAATTTTTTACAAGTATCTGTTTCATAAGAACCATTTTTGAAGAATTTTCAAAAAACTGGCTATCTCAAAATTTGTAGCGGATGGGTTTGGGGAAAAAGAGCGTAGGGGGGCTAGTTTCCCTTTACTCTCTTGACTCTTAAAAAGTGAACTAGAACTTTCAATTTCCAATCAAACACAGCCCCCTATGAAGTTTACACGAAAATCCCTTTCAGAAGAACCATATATGCCTTTAGGGCATAAGTTAGAACGCCTTTCCCTGGGCCCTGGGGGGTTGTATTCACACTGGAATTTTTCTTATCCGACCTTTGAACTATTTATAACATAATGTCTATCTCAAGATTTTAATCAGATGGGTTTGGAAAAAGAAGGCGTGGGGGGGGGCTAGTTGCCCTCGGATCTCTTTTGACTTTCTAAAATTGAGCTCGAATTTTCAATTTCCAATCAAATGAGCCCTCTCCGAAGTTTATAAAAGCTTCCCTTTCATAAGAAATATATATATCCCAAGGCATAACTTACAACGCCTGCGCCTAGGTCTTGGGGGGTTGTGTCGACACCTGAAATTTTGTTATTAGACTTTTGAACAATTTTTAACTTAATGGCTATCTCAAAATTTTTATCAGATGCATTTGGGGGGAAAGGAGCGTGGGAGGGAATATTTTTCCTACAATTTCTTTTGACTATCAAAAACTAAACTATAACTTTCAATTTCCAATCAAATGAGCCCTCTCTGAAGTTTTTACGAGCATCCCTTCCATACGAACCATATATTCCCCCAGGGCTTAACTTACAACGCCTGCCCTCAGGGCCTGGGGGTCTGTGTCGACCCTGTAGTTTTTGTCATATGGTCTTAGAACTATTTAAAAAAAATGGCTATCTCAAACTTGTTATCGGATGGGTTTGAGAAAAAAGGGCGTAGACGGGGGGGGCTAGGTACCCTCCAATCTCTTTTGACTCTTAAAAAGTGAACTAGAACTTTCAGTTTCTAAACAAATGAGCTCTGTTTAAAGTTTACACGAGCATCTCTTCCATAGGAACCATATATGCCCCCAGGGCATAACTTATAACGCGTGCCCCCGGGCCCTGGGGGGTTGTGTCGACACTGGAGTTTTTTAAATGATCTTTGAACTGTTTTTAACAAAATAACTATCTCAAAATTTTTATTGGATGCATTTGAGAAAAAAGGGTTTGGGGGACTTGGTTATCCTCCGATATCTTTTGCCGCATAAAAAGTGAACTAGAACTTTCAATTTCCAATCAAATGAGCCTTCTCTGAAGTTTATACGAGCGTTCCTACCATAAGAACCATATATGCTCCCAGGGAATAGCTTATAACCCTTGCCTTGAAGACTGTGGGGGGAGTGTCTTGCTCAAAGATGTAATTTCCAGAACTTTCAACTACATTGAACAAAATGGCTATCTCAAAATTTTGATTTTAAATGTTCGGGGAAAAGGTGGGCGTGAGAGGGGTATTAATTTCCCTCCAATCACTTGCGACTATTAAAAAGGGCACTAGCCCTTTGAATTCCCAAACAAATGAGTCCTTTTTGAAGTTTCTACGACAAAGCTTTCTATAAAAACCTTATATGCCCCCAGGGCATAACTTACAACCCGTGCCCTGAGGTCTGTGGGGGAGTGCCCTCCTCGAAAAAAATTTTCTATCTGGAAATTAACTACGTAGAACATCTCAAATTATGATCGGATATGTTTGGGGAAATGGTGGGTGTGGAAGAAGTGTTAGTTGCCTTCCAATCACTTTTGACCACTAAAAAGGGCACTAGAACTCTCAATATCTAATCGAATCATCCCCCTTTGAAGTTCATACGACGACCCCTTCCATATGAAGTCCCTCTGGAGAAAATAATAAATAATAAAACATTGGAGCCGTATGGCCTTTACTGTAGACAACGCTATAGCGTTGCCTCTGATTATTATTATTTTTCCCCGAGGCTTTTCATATGGAAGGGGTCGTCGTATAAACTTCAAAGGGGGCTCATTCGATTGGAAATTGAGAGTTCTAGTGCCCTTTTTAAGGGTCAAAAGTAATTGGAAGGCAACTAACACCCCTTCCACGCCCACCATTTCCCCAAACAAATCCAATCAAAATTTTGAGATAGCCATTTTGCTCTACGTAGTTGATTTCCAGATATAAATTATGTTTTTGTGGAGGACACTCCCCCCACAGCCATTAGGGCAAGGGTTGTAAGTTATGCCCTGGGGGCATATAAGGTTTTTATAGAAAGCTTTGTCGTAGAAACTTCAAAAAGGGCTCAATCGATTGGAAATTCAAAAGGGCTAGTGCCCTTTTTAATAGTCGAAAGTGATTGGAGGGCAACTAACCCCCTCTCACGCCCCCCCCCCCTTTCCCCCAAACACATCTAATCAAAATTTTGAGATAGCCATTTTGTTCAACGTAGTTGAAAATTCTGGAAATTAGGTCTTTGAGGTTTACAACCTCCCCCCCCACAGCCCTAAGGGTAAGGATGGTAAGTTATGCCCTGGGGGCATATAAGGTTTTTATAGAAAGCGTTATTGAGAAAGTGTTATGAGCCCTTATAGAAGGGCTCATTCGAGCGGAAATTCAAATGGCTAGTGCTCT
>CM051259.1:31269741-31310741 GCA_027921565.1 Artemia sinica | reverse complement strand
TTTAAATAGTCGAAAGTGATTGGAAGGCAACTCACACCCCTTCCATGCCCACTATTTCCCCAAACACATCCAATCAAAATTTTGAGATAGCCATTTTGTTCACGTAGTAGAAAGTTCTCGAAATAATATCTTTGAGCAGGATACTCCCCCCACAGTCTTCAGGGCAAGGGTTATAATTTCTGCCCTGGGGGCATATTTATTGTTCTTATGGAAGGAATGCACATATAAACTTCAGAGAGGGTTCATTTGATTCAAAATTAAAAGTTCTAGTTCACCTTTTAAGCGGCAAGAGATATCAGAGGATAACTAGCCCCTCCCCACGCCCTTTTTTTCCAAATGCATCCGATAAAAATTTTGAGATAGCTATTTTGTTAATAATAGTTCAAAGAGCATATAACAAAACTCCGGTGTCGACACAACCCCCGAGGGCCTGAGAGCAGGCGTTGTAAGTTGCGTCATGGGGGCATATATGGTTCTTATGGAAGGGATGCTCGTATAAACTTGAAAGGGGGCTTATTTGATTGGAAATTGAAAGTTCTAGCTCACTTTTTAAGAGTCAAAAGAGATTGGACGGCACCTAGCCCGCCCCCCTCCACGCCCTTTTTTCCTCAAGCCCATACGATAAGAACTTTGAGATTGCCATTTTTAAAAAGATAGTTCAAAGACCATTTAACAAAACTCCAGGGTCGATATAGCCCCCCAGGGCCCGAGGGCGGGCGTTGTAAGTTAAGCCCAGGGGGAATGTATGGTTCTTATGGAAGGGATGCTCGTAAAAACTTCAGAGAGGGCTCATTTGATTGAAAATTGAAAGTTCTAGTTCAATTTTTAATAGTCAAAAGAGATTAGAGCGCACCTAGTCCGCCCCCCCCTCCACGCCCTTTTTTCCTAAAACCCTTACAATAAGAACTTTGAGATAGCCATTTTTTAAAAAATAGTTCAAAGACCATTTAAAGGAAACTCCAGGGTCGAAACAGCTCCCCAGGGCCTGAGGAAAGGCGTTGTAAGTTATATCCTGTGAGAGTATATGGTTCTTATGGAAGGGATGCTCGTAAAAACTTCAGAGTGGGCTCATTTGATTGGAAATTGAAAGTCCTAGTTCAGTTTTTGAGAGTCAAAAGAGATTGGAGGGCAACTATTCCCCCCCCCCACGCCCCATTTCCCTAGATGTATCCGATAAAAATTTTAAGATAGTCATTAACTAAAAAATTGTTCAAAAGTCAGATAACGAAAACTCAGGTGTCGACACAACCCCCCAGGGTCGGGGGCAGGCGTTGTAAGTTAAGCCCTTGGACATATATGGTTCTTATGAAAGGGATGCTCGTATAAACTTCAGTGCTCATTTGATTGAAAATTGAAAGTTAGAGTTCACTTTTTAATAGTCAAAAGAGATTCGTGGGAGACTAGCCTCCCCCCCCCCCACCGCCATGCCTTCTTTTTCCAAACCCGTCTGTTGAAAATTTTGAGATGGACATTTTGTTAAAAATAGTTCAAAGGTTGGATAAGAAAAACTGCGGTGTCAATACAACCCCCTAGGGCCCGGAGGAAGGCGTTCTAAGTTATGCCCTAAAGGCATGTATGGTTTTTATGAAAGGGATGCTCGTATAAACTTCATAGAGGGCGCATTTGATTGGAAATTGAAAGTTCTAGTTCACTTTTTAAGATTCAAAAGATTTAAGGGCAACTAGCCTCCCCCCGCGCCCTTTTTCCCCAAACCCATCCGCTGCAAATTTTGAGCCAGTTTTTTTTTTAAATTGTTCAAAAATTAGATAACAAAAACTACGGTGTCAACACAACCCTCCAGGGCCAGGGGGGTAGGCGTTATAGGTATTGTCCGGGGGGCGTATATGGTTTTTATGAAAGGGACGCTTGTATAAACTTCAGAGAGGGCTCATTTGATTGGAAATTGAAAGTTCTAGTTAACTTTTTAAGAGTCAAAAGCTCTCCGGGGCAACTAGCCCCCCTCCCTACACACCCTTTTTTCCCCAAGCCTATCCGATAAAATTTTTAAAATACCCATTTAATTAAAAATAGTTCAAAGGTCAGATAAGAAAAACTCCTTTGTCGACGCATCCCCCCAGGGCCTGGGAGCAGGCGTTGTAAGTAATGCTCTGGGGGCATATATAGTTCTTATGGAAGGGATGCTTGTATAAACTTCTGTGAGGGCTTATTTGATTAGAAATTGAAAGTTCTTGTTCACTTTTTAAGAGTCAAAAGAGATGGGAGGGCAACTCGACAGTAGAAAGGCCTTATTGACTCCGAACAGGACCACGTGGTTTATGGTTTTTCTCACTGAGAATGAAAAAACAGGAATTTTCTCACTTGGAAAAACAGGAATTTTCTCACATTTATGGATGTTTTTTGGACGGTTATGGGTGTTGGTCAATTTATTTGATAATTTTCATGGATGTCAACATCAATTCATGTCTGTTTTATGTATGTTCATTGTCAGTGAGAATGGAAAAACAGGAATTTTCTCACTTGGAAAAACAGGAATTTTCTCACATTTATGGATGTTTTTTGGACGGTTATGGGTGTTGGTCAATTTATTTGATGTTTTTCATGGATGTCAACATCAATTCATGTCTGTTTTATGTATATATATATATATATATATATATATATATATATATATATATATAATATATATATATATATATATATATATATATATATATATATATATATATGTATATATATATATATATATATATATATATATATATATATATATATATATATATATATATATATATATATACGTGGTTTATGGTTTTGTCACTGAGAATGAAAAAACAGGAATTTTCTCACTTGGAAAAACAGGAATTTTCTCATATTTATGGATGTTTCTTGGACGGTTATGTGTGTTGGTCAATTTATTTGATGTTTTTCATGGATGTCAACATCAATTCATGTCTGTTTTATGTATGTTCGTTGTCAGTGAGGTTGGAAAAACAGGAACTTCCTCACATTTATGGATGTCAACAGCAATTCATGTCTGTTTTATGTCTGTTCGTTGTCAGTGAGAATGGACATGCTCAACGCGAATGCTATGAGATTGTTTGGCTAACCTAACCTGAGAAATTGATTTACATAATCGGCGGGGAAATTATTGATTCACGAAGTGGGAATTAAGAAACATTATGGTTTCTTTGATCTTTAGGCGAACCTAACCTGAGAACTTGATTTACATAATCGGCGGGGGAATTATTGATTCACGAAGGGGAATTAAGAAACAAACATGGCTTCTTTGATCTTTAGGCTAACCTAACCTGAGAACTTGATTTACATAATCGGCGGGGGAATGTATTGATTCACGAAGGGGGAATTAAGAAACATTATGGCTTCTTTAATCTTAGGTCTGAGGGATAAACGTTCTTTAGGTCAGAGAGAAAAATTAATATTCTATTTTGAAATAGGGCTTCATTGATCTTTAGTGTCAGGAATTATAAATGACATCACTTGTTATCTTGGAATTATGCGGGAGTCTAAAGAGATAGAAATTCTATTTTTAAATACGGCTTCACTGAGCTTTAAGTCGGAGAGATAAATTGATATTCTAACGAAACCTTAATAGTTTAGCTAGGAACATTTATGAGATGAAGAGATTAACGTAGGAAAGGGTTTCCTAGAAATTTGAAATGTGTCAGCGCAGGGATGCCAAAAAACAAAAGGAACACACAGAAATTACTTTTAGGGGATTATTTGGGCGAAACCGTTTTAGACAGGTTTTGGAATTATTTCGGCGAAACAGTTAGAGACATTTTAAAAGATGATTTAAAAGATGATTCTAGAAGAGGTTTTGAGTGTGGTCGTTATAATACACAAGTTCCATTTGAACAGTGTTGTGAGGTCCCCTACCACAACCCCAAAGGGTTCCGATCCCCCCACCCCAACCCCGAAGGAACCCACCGGTCCTCAAAGGTTCTCCGGATTCCCAATGGGCCCCCGGCGCCCCAAAGGCTCCTGAGCCACCATTTTAATACTTTTTTAAGGCTTTATTATATCTTTTCAGAACAAATTATTATTTTAGGGAATTATTTCGGCGAAACAGTTAGAGACATTTTAAAAGATGATTTTTGAAGAGATTTTAGAAGAGGATTTGAGGGTGAAACTCTGAGGTCGTTATAATACACAAGTTCCATTTGAACAGTGTCGTGAGGTCCCCTACCACAACCCCAAAGGGTTCCGATCCCCCCACCCCAACCCCGAAGGAACCCACCGGTCCTCAAAGGTCCTCCCAAGCTCCCAAAGGACCACCCGGCCCTCAAGGGTCCCACAGACCCTCAAAGGCTCTCTCCGAGCCCCGTCTTTCGTTGATGTGTATTGTCTGAAACTTATGATTTGGGATATGTAAATTACTATTTCGGACTTTTCTGAGCTAGGTTTCTTAGTCTTTCGTTGGTGTGTGTTGTCTGAAACCTATGATTTGGGATGTGTAGTTTGCTATTTTTGACTTTTCTGAGCTGGATTTCTTAGCCTTTCATAGGTGAGTGCTGTCAGAAAATTATGATTTGGGATGTGTAGTTTGCAAGTTGGACTTTTCAGAGCTATGATTCTTAGTCTCTCATAGGCGTTTGTTGTCTGAAACTTCTAGTTTGGGATGAATAGTTTGCTATTTCAGGCTTTTCTGAGCTAAGGTTTCCTAGTATTTCGTAGGTGAATGTTGTCTGAAGCCTATAGTTTGGGATGAGTAGTTTGCTATTTCGGGCTTTTCTAAGCTAGATTTCTTAGTCTTTCGTTGGTGTGTGTTGTCTGAAACCTATGATTTGGGATGGGTGGATTGCTATTTTTGACTTTTCTGAGCTGGATTTCTTAGCCGTTCATAGGTGTGTGTTGTCTGAAACTTATGATTTGGGATGGTTAATTTGCTATTTTTGACTTTTCTGAGCTAGGTTTCTTACCCTTTCATATGTGTGTGCTGTCAGAAAATTATGATTTGGGATTTGTAGTTTGCATTATGGACTTTTCAGAGCTAGGATTCTTAGTCCCTCATAGGTGTTTGTTGTCTGAAGCCTATAGTTTGGGATGAGTAGTTTGCTATTTCAGGCTTTTCATAGCCAGATTTCTTAGTATTTCCTAGGTGTGTGTTTGTCTGAAACCTATGATTTGGATTGTGTGGGTTGCTATTTTTTGACTTTTCATAGCCAGATTCCTTAGTCTTTCGTAGGTGTGTGTTTTCTGAAACCTATGATTTGGATTGTGTGGATTGTTATTTTTTTACTTTTCTGAGCTGGATTTCATAGCCTTTCGTAGGGATGTGTTGACTGAAACCTATGATTTGGGATGAGTGGTTTGCTTTTTGGACTTTTCAGAGCTGGATTTCTTAGCCGTTCATAGGTGAGTGTTGTCTGAAACCTATGATTTGGGATGGTTAATTTGCTATTTTTGACTTTTCTGGGCTAGGTTTCTTAGCCTTTCATAGGTGTGTGTTGTCAGAAAATTATGATCTGGGATGTGTAGTTTGCTATTTCAGGCTTTTCTGAGCTAAGGTTTCCTAGTATTTCGTAGGTGAATGTTGTCTGAAACCAATAGTTTGGGATGAGTAGTTTGCTATTTCAGGCTTTTATGAGCTAGGTTTCTTAGCCTTTCGTAGGTGTGTGTTGACTGAAACTTATGATTTGGGATATGTAATTTGCTATTTCCGACTTTTCATAACCAGATTTCTTAGTCTTTCGTAGGTGTGTGGTGTCTGAAACCTATGATTTGGGATGTGTGGGTTGCTATTTTTTGACTTTCTCTGAGCTGGATTTCTTAGCCTTTCGTAGGCATGTGTTGACTGAAACCTATGATTTGGGATGGTTAATTTGCTATTTTTGACTTTTCTTAGCTAGATTTCTTAGCCTTTCATAGGTGTGTGCTTTCAGAAAATTATGATTTGGGAGGTGTAGTTTGCTTTTTGGACTTTTCAGAGCTAGGATTCTTAGTCACTCATAGGTGTTTGTTGTCTGAAACTTCGAGTTTGGGATGAGTAGTTGGCTATTTCAGACTTTTCTGAGCTAAGGTTTCTTAGTATTTCGTAGGTGAATGTTGTCTGAAACTTTTCGTAGGTGAATGTTGTCTGATCCCAAATCATAGGTTTCAGTCAACACACACCTACGAAAGGCTAAGAAACCTAGCTCAGAAAGGTCAAAAATAGCAAACTACTCATCCCAAACTATTGGTTTCAGACAACATTCACCTACGAAATACTAGGAAACCTTAGCTCAGAAAAGCCTGAAATAGCAAACTACATATCCCAAATCATAATTTTCTGACAACACTTACCTATGAAAGGCTAAGAAACCTAGCTCAGAAAAGTCAAAATAGCAAACTACACATCCCAAATCATAGGTTTCAGTCAACACACACCTAGGAAAGGCTCAGAAATCCAGCTCAGAAAAGTCCAAAAAGCAAACCACTCATCCCAAATCATAGGTTTCAGACACCACACACCTATGAAAGACTAAGAAATCCAACTCAGAAAAGCCCGAAATAGTAATTTACATATCCCAAATCATAAGTTTCAGACAACATTCACCTACGAAATACTAAGAAACCTTAGCTCAGAAAAGTCTGAAATAGCCAACTACTCATCCCAAACTCGAAGTTTCAGACAACAAACACCTATGAGTGACTAAGAATCCTAGCTCTGAAAAGTCCAAAAAGCAAACTACACCTCCCAAATCATAATTTTCTGAAAGCACACAACCTATGAAAGGCTAAGAAATCTAGCTCAGAAAAGTCAAAAATAGCAAATTAACCATCCCAAATCATAGGTTTCAGTCAACACACGCCTACGAAAGGCTAAGAAATCCAGCTCAGAAAAGTCAAAAAATAGCAACCCACACATCCCAAATCTTAGGTTTCAGACACCACACACCTACGAAATACTAAGAAATCTGGTTATGAAAAGTCGGAAATAGCAAATTACATATCCCAAATCATAAGTTTCAGTCAACACACACCTACGAAAGGCTAAGAAACCTAGCTCATAAAAGCCTGAAATAGCAAACTACTCATCCCAAACTATTGGTTTCAGACAACATTCACCTACGAAATACTAGGAAACCTTAGCTCAGAAAAGCCTGAAATAGCAAACTACACATCCCAAATCATAATTTTCTGACAACACACACCTATGAAAGGCTAAGAAACCTAGCCCAGAAAAGTCAAAAATAGCAAATTAACCATCCCAAATCATAGGTTTCAGACAACACTCACCTATGAACGGCTAAGAAATCCAGCTCTGAAAAGTCCAAAAAGCAAACCACTCATCCCAAATCATAGGTTTCAGTCAACACATCCCTACGAAAGGCTATGAAATCCAGCTCAGAAAAGTCAAAAAATAACAATCCACACAATCCAAATCATAGGTTTCAGAAAACACACACCTACGAAAGACTAAGGAATCTGGCTATGAAAAGTCAAAAAATAGCAACCCACACAATCCAAATCATAGGTTTCAGACAACACACACCTACGAAATACTAAGAAATCTGGCTATGAAAAGCCTGAAATAGCAAACTACTCATCCCAAACTATAGGCTTCAGACAACAAACACCTATGAGGGACTAAGAATCCTAGCTCTGAAAAGTCCAAAATGCAAACTACAAATCCCAAATCATAATTTTCTGACAGCACACACATATGAAAGGCTAAGAAACCTAGCTCAGAAAAGTCAAAAATAGCAAATTAACCATCCCAAATCATAAGTTTCAGACAACACACACCTATGAACGGCTAAGAAATCCAGCTCAGAAAAGTCAAAAATAGCAATCCACCCATCCCAAATCATAGGTTTCAGACAACACACACCAACGAAAGACTAAGAAATCTAGCTTAGAAAAGCCCGAAATAGCAAACTACTCATCCCAAACTATAGGCTTCAGACAACATTCACCTACGAAATACTAGGAAACCTTAGCTCAGAAAAGCCTGAAATAGCAAACTATTCATCCCAAACTAGAAGTTTCAGACAACAAACGCCTATGAGAGACTAAGAATCATAGCTCTGAAAAGTCCAACTTGCAAACTACACATCCCAAATCATAATTTTCTGACAGCACTCACCTATGAAAGGCTAAGAAATCCAGCTCAGAAAAGTCAAAAATAGCAAACTACACATCCCAAATCATAGGTTTCAGACAACACACACCAACGAAAGACTAAGAAATCTAGCTCAGAAAAGTCCGAAATAGTAATTTACATATCCCAAATCATAAGTTTCAGACAATACACATCAACGAAAGACTGGGCTCGGGGAGAGCCTTTGAGGGTCTGTGGGACCCTTGAGGGCCGGGTGGTCCTTTGGGAGCTTGGGAGGACCTTTGAGGACAGGGCGCTTCCTTCGGGGTTGGGGTGGGGGGATCGGAACCCTTTGGGGTTGGGGTAGAGGACCTCACGACACTGTTCAAATGGAACTTGTGTATTATAACGACCTCAGAGTTTCACCCTCAAATCCTCTTCTAAAATCTCTTCAAAAATCATCTTTTAAAATGTCTCTAACTGTTTCGCCGAAATAATTCCCTAAAATAATAATTTGTTCTGAAAAGATATAATAAAGCCTTAAAAAAGTATTAAAATGGTGGCTCAGGAGCCTTTGGGGCGCCGGGGGCCCTTTGGGAATCCGGAGAACCTTTGAGGACCGGTGGGTTCCTTCGGGGTTGGGGTGGGGGGATCGGAACCCTTTGGGGTTGTGGTAGGGGACCTCACAACACTGTTCAAATGGAACTTGTGTATTATAACGACCACACTCAAAACCTCTTCTAGAATCATCTTTTAAATCATCTTTTAAAATGTCTCTAACTGTTTCGCCGAAATAATTCCAAAACCTGTCTAAAACGGTTTCGCCCAAATAATCCCCTAAAAGTAATTTCTGTGTGTTCCTTTTGTTTTTGGCATCCCTGCGCTGACACATTTCAAATTTCTAGGAAACCCTTTCCTACGTTAATCTCTTCATCTCATAAATGTTCCTAGCTAAACTATTAAGGTTTCGTTAGAATATCAATTTATCTCTCCGACTTAAAGCTCAGTGAAGCCGTATTTAAAAATAGAATTTCTATCTCTTTAGACTCCCGCATAATTCCAAGATAACAAGTGATGTCATTTATAATTCCTGACACTAAAGATCAATGAAGCCCTATTTCAAAATAGAATATTAATTTTTCTCTCTGACCTAAAGAACGTTTATCCCTCAGACCTAAGATTAAAGAAGCCATAATGTTTCTTAATTCCCCCTTCGTGAATCAATACATTCCCCCGCCGATTATGTAAATCAAGTTCTCAGGTTAGGTTCGCCTAAAGATCAAAGAAACCATAATGTTTCTTAATTCCCCCTTCGTGAATCAATAATTTCCCCGCCGATTATGTAAATCAATTTCTCAGGTTAGGTTAGCCAAACAATCTCATAGCATTCGCGTCGAGCATGTCCATTCTCACTGACAACGAACAGACATAAAACAGACATGAATTGCTGTTGACATCCATAAATGTGAGAAAGTTCCTGTTTTTTCATTCTCACTGACAACGAACATACATAAAACAGACATAAATTGCTGTTGACATCCATAAATGAGAGAAAGTTCCTGTTTTTCCATTCTCACTGGCAACGAACATACATAAAACAGACATGAATTGATGTTGACATCCATGAAAAACATCAAATAAATTGACCAACACTCATAACCGTCCAAGAAACATCCATAAATGTGAGAAAATTCCTGTTTTTTCAAGTGAGAAAATTCCTGTTTTTTCATTCTCAGTGACAAAACCATAAACCACGTATATATATATATATATATATATATATATATATATATATTATATATATATATATATATATATATATATATATATTTATATATATATATATATATATATACATATATATATATATATATATATATATATATATATATATATATATATATATATATATATATATATATATATATATATATATATTATATATATATATATATATATATATATATATATATATATATATATATATATATATATATATATATATATATATATATATATATATATATATATATATATATATATATATATATATATATATATAATATATATATATATATATATATATATTATATATATATATATATATATATATATATATATATATATATATACATAAAACAGACATGAATTGATGTTGACATCCATGAAAAACATCAAATAAATTGACCAACACCCATAACCGTCCAAAAAAAACATCCATAAATGTGAGAAAATTCCTGTTTTTCCAAGTGAGAAAATTCCTGTTTTTCCATTCTCACTGACAACGAACATACATAAAACAGACATGATTGATGTTGACATCCATGAAAAACATCAAATAAATTGACCAACACCCATAACCGTCCAAAAAACATCCATAAATGTGAGAAAATTCCTGTTTTTCCAGGTGAGAAAATTCCTGTTTTTTCATTCTCAGTGAGAAACCTAAACCACGTGGTCCTGTTCGGAGTCAATAAGGCCTTTCTACTCTAGACCCCCCCCCCCTCAAAGCCCTAAATGCATCAGATAAAAATTTTGTGTAGACATTTTGTTAAAAATAGTTCAAAGTTCAGATAACAAAAACTCCGGTGTCGACACAGCCCAACAGGGTCCGGGGGTAGGTGTTGTAATTTATGCCCTGGGGGCACGTATGGTTATTACGGAAGGGATTCTCGTATAAACTCCGTGGAGGGCTCATTTGATTGGAAATTGGAATTTGTAATTCACTTTTTAAGAGTCAAAAGTGATCGGAGGGCAGCTAGCCTCCCCCCACATTTCATTTATTTTCTCCCCATAGGCACTTCATATAGAAAGGGTCGCCGTATAAACTTCAAAGGGGGCTCATTTTATTGAAAATCGAGAGTTCTAGTGCCCTTTTTAAGAGTCAAGAGAGATCGGATGGCAACTAGCCCCTCCCCCCTCTCTACGCCCTATTTTCCTCAAATCCATCCGATAAGAACTTTGATAGAGCAATTTTTTTCAAAATGGTCCGAAGATCATATACGAAAACTCCGGGGTCGACACAATCATTCAGGGTCAGGGGTAGGCGTTGTAAGTTATGCCTGGCGGGCATATATAGCTATTGTGGAAGGGATGCTCGTATAAACTTCAGAGAGAGCTCATTTGCTTGGAAATTGAAAGTTCTAGTTCAGTTTTTAAGATTCAAAAGAGATCAGAGGGCAACCATTACCCCACCACCCCTTTTCCCCCAAATACAACTGATAAAATTTTGCGATACCCATTTTGATAAAAATAGTTCAATGGTCATATGAAAAATGCCATTTATGCCCTGGGGGCATATATGGTCGTTATGGAAGGGATGTTCATAAAAGCTTCAGAGAAGGCTCATTTGACTGGAAATTGAAAGTTCTAGTTCAGTTTTTAAGCGGCAAAAGAGGTCAGAGGGAAACTAGCCCCCCCCCAACGCCCCTTTTCTCCTAAATACATTCGATAAACGTTTTGAGATAGCCATCTTGTTAAATATAGTTCGAAGATCAGATAAAAACGTTCCGGTGTCGACCCAACCACCAAGGGCCCGGGGGCAGGCGTTGCAAGTTATGCCCTGGGGGCATATATGGTACTTATGGAAGGGATGCTCGTATAAACTTGAAAGGGGGCTCATTTGATTAGAAATTGAAAGTTCTAGCTAACTTTTTGAGAGTCGAAAGAGATTAGAAGGCACCTGGCCAGCCCCCTACGCGCCCTTTTTTCCTCAAGCTCATTCGATAAGAACTTTGAGATAGCCATTAAAAAAAAAAAACAGTTCAAAGACCATGTAACAAAATCTCCAGGGTCAACACAGCCCCCCAGGGCCCGAGGGCAGGCGTTGTAAGTCAAGCCCTTGGGGAATGTATGGTTCTTATATAAGGGATGCTCGTAAAAACTTCAGAGAGGGTTCATTTGATTGGAAATGAAAAGTTCTAGTTCAATTTTTAATAGTCAAAAGAGATTAGAGGGCACCTAGCCCCCCCCTTCTCCACGCCTTTTTTTCCTCGAACACATACGATGAGAACTTCTAGATAGGCATTTTTTAAAAAATAATTCAAAGACCATTTAACGAAAACTCCAGGGTCTACATAGCTCCCCCAGGCCCGAGGGAAGGCGCTGTAAGTTATGCCCTGTGAGAGTATATGGTTCTTATGGAAGGAATGCTCGTAAAAACTTCAGAGAGGGCTCATTTGATTGGAAATTAAAAGTTCTAGTCCAGTTTTTGAGAGTCAAAAGAGACTGGAGGGCAACTAGCCCCCCCCCCGCCCCATTTCCTCAGATGTATCTGATAAAAATTTTAAGATAGCCATTAATTGAAAAATTATTCAAAAGTCAGATAACAAAAACTCAGGTGTCGACACAACCCCTCAGGGTCGGGGGCAGGCGTTGTAAGTTAAGCCCTTCGGCATATATGGTTCTTATGAAATGGATGCTCGTATAAACTTCAGAGAGGGCTCATTTGATTGAAAATTGAAAGTTCGAGTTTCACTTTTTCATAGTCAAAAGAGATCCGTGGGCGACTAGCCCCCCCCCCCCACCGCCACGCCTTCTTTTTCCAAACCCATCTGGTGAAAATTTTGAGATAGACATTTTGTTAAAAATAGTTCAAAGGTTGGATAAGAAAAACTGCGGTGTCAATACAACCCCCTAGGGCCCGGGGGAAGGCGTTCTAAGTTATTCCCGAAAGGCCTGTATGGTTTTTATGAAAGGGATGCTCGTATAAACTTCATAGAGGGCGCATTTGATTGGAAATTGAAAGTTCTTGTTCAATTTTAAAGATTCAAGAGATTTAAGGGCAACTAACCTCCCCCCGCGCCCTTTTTCCCCAAACCCATCCGCTACAAATTTTAAGCCAGTTTTTTTGAAAATTATTCAAAAATTAGATAACAAGCTAGCTAGCCTCCCCCCACATTTCATTTATTTTTCCCCATAGGCACTTCATATAGAAAGGGTCGTCGTATAAACTTCAAAGGGGCTCATTTTGCTGAAAATCCAGAGTTCTAGTGCCGTTTTTAAGAGTCAAAAGGGATCGGAGGGCAACAAAGCCCCCTCCCCAAGCCCTTTTTCCTCAAATATATCTGATAAAAATTTGAGCCAGTCATTTTTTTAAAAATAGTTCAAAGATCATATAATAAAACTCCAAAACTCCTGTGTCGATGCAACCCCCCAGGGCAGGCTTAGTAAGTATTGCTCTTGGGGCATATATGGTTCTTATGGAAGGAATGCTCGTATAAACTTCGCAGAGGGCTCATTTGATTGGAAATTGAAACTCTAGTTCACTTTTAAAGAGTCAAAAGATATCGAAGGGCAACTAGCCCTCCCCCCCCTCCATACCCTTTTTTCCTCAAACCAATTCGATAAGAACTTTGAGATAGCCATTTTTGTAAAATAGTTCAAAGATCATATTATGAAAACTCCAGGGCCGACACAACCCCCCAGGGCCCGGAGGCAGGTGTTGTAATTAATGCTCTGGGGGA
Source organism: Artemia sinica (assembly GCA_027921565.1). Taxonomy (NCBI): domain Eukaryota; kingdom Metazoa; phylum Arthropoda; class Branchiopoda; order Anostraca; family Artemiidae; genus Artemia; species Artemia sinica. The sequence goes on along the minus strand of CM051259.1, from coordinate 31,297,271 downwards.
ATATATAGTTCTTATGGAAGGGATGCTCCTGTAAACTTCGGAGAGGGTTCATATGATTGGACATTGAAATTTCTCGTTTACCTATCACATTTGCGTATTATAGTTGTCTGTCAGAGTTGCCTATCATTGCTAATAGCACACAAGGCCGTTAAGTATTGGGGAGGGGCAGGGGAAATGCCCCATCCCACTGTTTTTGGTCACTCGGTAAAAAAAATCGACAAAATCGTGGCGCTTTGCGCCATGACTTTTCCGAAGCCGCTAAAATTCTTTTTTCGGTTCAATAAAGATTGCGACAATATTGACATGTCATCTACAGAAATTTTGAACTTGATCGGTAAACACAGCAGTTTTACCGACTCCTGTCGTGATTTTAAAGATAGCACCACAACCCTCTATTTGGTTAAATAATCAGCATTACAATAGTGACATGATATGTACTGAAATCTAAATCTTGTGTGTAAATGCAGCGTTTTACCGAATCGTGCAGTGATTTTACGTATTGTATTCGAAACGGACATAATGCTAATTATATTGACAAAAAACAGTCGGTAAAATTATCCAGCCAGCCGGTAAAATCTCTTGCTCCTCCCCCCTCCCCAGGATTTTGGCTTGTAAAGACACAGATAGCACTTGACAAGTTTGTGTAATCTTAGAAATAATAGTTGACCCCTGGAAATAGGGTCTTGTCTTGACCCATACTTTACTGAATTCGTGGTTTATTCTTTACTAGATTATTGGTTTTTTCTTTACTATATTAATTTAAAAAAACAAAGTTTTTCCGAGGGAAGTAAAGAGCGAAGTTGAAACTTAAAACGAACAAAATTATTACTTCACAGCCTATCTAACATATATCAATAAAACTAGTACAAACAAACCAACTAATTATGTTTCCGTATGCTTTTAGAATTATAAAAACTAGCGCTTTACTGAAAACACAAAATAATATAGGAGTTTTGGTACAGTAAAAGCAAACCAATTAAGGACACTTTTACAGACTACAAATATTATCAATCCCTTTTAAGATAAAGTAACAATCCATTTTAGGATTTTGCTTTATTTTTTTTTACGTTTAATTCTGTATTACTTCTGCACAGTGGCCCAGTTCAATGACTGGCTCTCGTTTTGGTTCTAAAAAGGACATATCATGATTATTTTTTACACAAATTCGAAGTAAAGCCATCTTGATAGTATTAGAATTATAGACTAGCTTTAGAATTTGTATCATAGTTTTGAAATTCACTGTTGTATAGAGAGATCTAATCGGATTTCCAGAGTTAGAAATATTATGTCTTATTTGATCTTCATTTCAAGTAATTAATTAAAAAAAAATTCCGAAAAATAAGTTTTTCAAAGAAAAGTAAAGGCCATTTTAAACTTAAGCGCAGGAGATACAAATACCTGTTAAAATTCAAACTCAAAACGACCAGAAATTACTATTAAAGAATAAATGAAACCCAAAACGAACAGAAATTAAATAAACAATCATAGCAAAAAATATACAACAAGTAATAATATAAATGAATAAATAGATCTTAAAGCGAGTAATGCTTAGATTGAATATGAAAATCAAGCTTAAAACGAAAACAAATATTTTGCTATTAAAGTATAAATGAAACTTAAAACGAACAGAAATTAAATAAACAATCAATGCGAACAAACATACAATATATATTAATGTAAATGAATAAATAAATCTTAAAACAAGTGAAACTTAAATTGAATATGCAAATCAAGTTTGAATCGAATAAAAATAACTACAAACAAGAGTTTGGGTATCGTTTCACTGCAGAAGCCTAAAACCTACTGCGTCATTGGCGCTTTACTGAAAACAGTTCTTTGAAATATTTTCACTTTTGTAACTTTAAGAAATCAAAAATTAATTAAGATTTTAGGGAATAAATATCAGCATATGTATATTAAATTGACAATGCACATTTTTTTTTCAGGAAACTCATTGGATTTTTTTTTCAGTAAAGTACAAATTATATTCTGGCTTTTAGAAAGCATAGGGGTTTTGAACCCTACTCGCATTAATTTATGCTCGTTTTTAGTTTAAAACTAATATTTATTTTAATTTTTGTTCGTTTTGGGTTTCATTTATTTATTGATACTGATTTGGGGTAGTTGTATGCTTGGTAGATTATATGATAGTCCGGACGCCAGGTGTTGAAAATGTGAACCATGCCACGACGGAATGGGGCTGCTAGGAGAATTAGCCTACCCTCCACCCCCTAAATTGACCATGCGGATTCAAAAATACCAATGGCACTTGCTTGCGAGTGGTGGAACACTCCGAAACTTGACATTTTATTATATTTTGGTGTTTCATGCAAGAAAATGCATGTTCCACAAAGTTTGAGGTGCAGTTTTCCGCTCAAAAAGAAATGCCTAGAAGCCATAGAATGTTTTCATAACAAACTAACACGATTAGTTACAAAAAATGGCAGAGTTAAAAAAAATGGCAAAACTATATGAGTCTTGAACAGTCTTGGAAAGTATAAACAAAATCAAATTGAATATTAGATATATAATGATATTAATTGTTGAAAGATCCATCAGTTCAAGATTTTTTTCACTGTAATTTTTATTTTCATTTCCAATGCTGTAAGAACTGGAAAATAATAAATTTGTAATATACGAGTAATTCATTTTCAGTGAAACACCAATGACGCAGAAGGCTTTAGGTTTTTACAGTTAAAGAAGGGGCAGTATCCAAATTTTGCTTGTAGTGAAACTATATTTGTCTTGGCCAATCTTGAAAAGAACTAATAAATAAAACTGAATATTTGATGCATAATGATATTAATTGCTAAAAGCTCATCAGTTCAAAATTTTACTGTAATTTTAATATTTATTTTCAATATTAAGTACAAAAGAACTCATTTGTAATATAATTCGTTTTCAGTTAAGCGCCAATGACGCAGTAGGTTTAAGGCTTCTGCAGTGAGACGATACCCAAACTTTTGTTTGTAGTTATTTTTATTCGATTCAAACTTGATTTGCATATTCAATTTAAGTTTCACTCGTTTTAAGATTTATTTATTCATTTACATTAATATATATTGTATGTTTGTTCGCATTGATTGTTTATTTAATTTCTGTTTGTTTTAAGTTTCATTTATACTTTAATAGCAAAATATTTGTTTTCGTTTTAAGCTTGATTTTCATATTCAATCTAAGCATTACTCGCTTTAAGATCTATTTATTCATTAATATTATTACTTGTTGTATGTTTTTTGCTATGATTGTTTATTTAATTTCTGTTCGTTTTGGGTTTCATTTATTCTTTAATAGTAATTTCTGGTCGTTTTGAGTTTGAATTTTAACAGGTATTTGTATCTCCTGAGCTTAAGTTTAAAATGGCCTTTACTTTTCTTTGAGAAACTTATTTTTCGGAAAGTTTTTTAATTAATTTTTGTTCGTTTTTGATTGCAAAAAGTTTCAAGTTTTTATTGCATAGGGGGGGGGGTGCTTACTGTTCGATTATTCTTGACTTTAAAAAACGGATCTAGAACTTTCAATTTAAATCGAATGAGGCTTTTTTCAAAGTCTATACGATTACCTCTTTGATAAAGACCTTATATATGAACAATAGATAATTTTCTATTGTTCTTTGATAAAAACCTTATATATGAACAATAGACAGCTTGCATAACTTGTGGACGGCGATTGACAACAATGAATGGATTGAAAAATAGCTCCAATAAGGGGGTTTAGACCATTTCACTTGCTGACACAAAGGGATCACGACTGTTTGGAATTGAAATTAATAGGAATTTGTGTGCCAAAGCAATTTTGCATCTATCACAGAGTATGTATTTTAACCTTATAATTGGATAATTATAATAGATTTCCTATGTGTTCTTCCCATACAAAACCCCTTCCCATAAGTTATAAACCCCCCTTAATAAGTTATGCCCCAGGGCTTAACTTACAACGCCTACCCCTGGGCCCTGGTGGGCTGTGTCGACACCGGAGTTTTTGTTATCAGAACTTTGAACTATTTTAACAAAATCTCCTGCTCAAAGTTTTTACCTGATGCATTTAGGGCGTGGAGGAGGGATAGGGGCTAGTTGCCCTTCAATCTCTTTTGACTCTTAAAAAGTGAACAAGAACTTTCAATTTTTAATCAAATGAGCCCTCTCTAAAGTTTATACGGGCATTCCTACCATAAGAAATAATATGAAGGATTCGGAGAATCCTTAAATTACAACCCTTGCCCTGAGGGCTTTGGGGGAGTTGTAATCCTCAAAGACCTAATTTCCAGAACTTAAAACTACGTTTAATAAAATGGCTGTCTTAAAATTTTGATTGGATGTGTTTGGGGAAAAGGTGGGCGTGAGAGGGGGGTTAGTTTCCCTCAAATCACTTTCGACTATTACAAAGGGCACTAGCCCTCGGAATTTCCAATCGAATGAGCCTTTTTTGAAGTTTCTACGACAACGCCTTCTATAAAAACCTTATATGCCCCCAGGGCATAACTTAAAACTCTTGCCCTGAGGGTTGTGGGGGAGAGTCCTCCTCAAAAACATATTTTCTATCTGGAAATCAACTACGCTGAACAAAATGGCTATCTCAAATTTAGATTGGATGTGTTTGGAGGAATGATGGGCGTAGGGGGGGGGGGCTAGATGCCCTCCAATCACTTTCGACTATTAAAAAGGGCACTAGTCCTTTGAATTTCCAATTGCATGTGCCTGTTTTGAAGTTTCTACGACAACGCCTTCTATAAAAACCTTATATGCCCCCAGGGCATAACTTAAAACTCTTGCCCTGAGGGTTGTGGGGGAGAGTCCTCCTGAAAAACATATTTTCTATCTGGAAATCAACTAAACTGAACAAAATGGCTATCTCAAAAGTTTAATTGGATGTGTTTGGGGAAATGATGGGCGTGGGGGGGGGCTAGTTGCCCTCCAATCATTTTCGACTATTACAAAGCGCACTAGCCCTTTAATTTCCAATCGAATGAGCCTGTTTTGAAGTTTCCACGACAACGCCTTCTATAAAAACCTTATATGCCCCCAGGGTATAACTTAAAACCCTTGCCCTGAGGGTTGTGGGGGAGTGTCCTCCTCAAAATATATTTTCAATCTGGAAATCAACTACGCTGAACAAAAATGGCTATCTCAAAATTTCGATTGGATGTGTTTTGGGGAATGACGGGCGTAGGGGGGGGGGCTAGTTGCCCTCCGATCACTTTTGACTATTAAAAAGGGCACTATCCCTTTGAATTTCCAATCGAATGAGCCTTTTTTGAAGTTTCTATGCCAACGCCTTCTATAAAAACCTTATATACCCCCAGGGCATAACTTAAAACCCTTGCCCTGAGGGTTGTGGGGGATTGTCCTCCTCAAAAACATGTTTTCAATCTGGAAATCAACTACGCTGAACAAAATGGCTATCTTAAAATTTTGATTGGATTTGTTTGGGGAAATGGTGGATGTGGAAGGGGTGTTAGTTGCCTTCCAATTACTTTTGACCCTTAAAAAGGGCACTAGAACTCTCAATTTCCAATCGAATGAGCCCCCTTTGAAGTTTATACGACGACCCCTTCCATATGAAAAGCCTCGGGGAAAAATAATAATAATCAGAGGCAACACTATAGCGTTGTCTACAGTAAAGGCCATACGGCTCCAATGTTTTATTATTTATTATTTTCTCCAGAGGCACTTCATATGGAAGGGGCCGTCGTATAAACTTCAAAGGGGGATGATTCGATTAGAAATTGAGAGTTCTAGTGCCCTTTTTAGTGGTCAAAAGTGAAATTTTGATTGGATGTGTTTTGGGGAATGATGGGCGTAGGGGGGGGGGGGCTAGATGCCCTCCAATCACTTTCGACTATGAAAAAGGGCATTAGTCCTTTGAATTTCCAATTGCATGTGCCTGTTTTGAAGTTTCTACGACAACGCCTTTTATAAAAACCTTATATGCCCCCAGGGCATAACTTAAAACTCTTGCCCTGAGGGTTGTGGGGGAGTGTCCTCCTCAAAAACATATTTTCTATCTGGAAATCAACTACACTGAACAAAATGGCTATCTCAAAAGTTTAATTGGATGTGTTTGGGGAAATGATGGGCGTGGGGGGGGGGGGGGCTAGTTGCCCTCCAATCATTTTCGACTATTACAAAGGACACTAGCCCTTTAATTTCCAATCGAATGAGCCTGTTTTGAAGTTTACACGACAACGCCTTCTATAAAAACCTTATATGCCCCCAGGGTATAACTTAAAACCCTTGCCCAGAGGGTTGTGGGGGAGTGTCCTCCTCAAAAATATATTTTCAATCTGGAAATCAACTACGCTGAACAAAAATGGCTATCTCAAAATTTCGATTGGATGTGTTTGGGGGAATGATGGGCGTAGGGGGGGGGGGCTAGTTGCCCTCCAATCACTTTTGACTATTAAAAAGGGCACTATCCCTTTGAATTTCCAATCGAATGAGCCTTTTTTGAAGTTTCTATGCCAACGCCTTCTATAAAAACCTTATATACCCCCAGGGCATAACTTAAAACCCTTGCCCTGAGGGTTGTGGGGGATTGTCCTCCTTGAAAACATGTTTTCTATCTGAAAATCAACTACGCTGAACAAAATGGCTATCTCAAAATTTTGATTGGATGTGTTTGGGGGAATAATGGGAGTGGGGGGGGGCTAGTTGCCCTCCAATCACTTTCGACTATTAAAAAGGGCACTAGCCCTTTAATTTCCAATCGAATGAGTCTGTTTTGAAGTTTCTACGACAACGCCTTCTATAAAAAACCTTATATGCCCCCCGGGCATAACATAAAACCTTTACCCTGAGGGTTGTGGGGTAGTGTCCTCCTCAAAAATATATTTTCTGTCTGGAAATCAACTACGCTGAACAAAATGGCTCTCTGAAAATTTTGATTGGATGTCTTTGGGGAAATGATGGGCGTGGGGGGGGAGGGGGCTAGTTACACTCTAATCACTTTCGACTATTAAAAAGGGCACTAGCCCTTTAATTTCCAATCGAATGAGCATGTTTTGAAGTTTCTACGACAACGCCTTCTATAAAAACCTTATATGCCCCCAGGGCATAACTTAAAACCCTTGCCCTGAGGGTTGTGGGGGAGTATCCTCCTCAAAAATATATTTTCTATCTGGAAATCAACTACGCTAAACAAAATTACTATCTAAAAATTTTGATTGGATGTGTTTGGCGGAATGATGGGCGTGGGGGGGGGGGCTAGTTGCCCTCCAAGCATTTTCGACTATTAAAAAGGGCGCTAGCCCTTTAATTTCCAATCGAATGAGCCTGTTTTGAAGTTTGTACGGCAACGCCTTCTATAAAAACCTTATATGCGCCCAGGGCATAACTTAAAACCCATGCCCTGTGGGTTGTGGGGAGTGTCCTCCTCGAAAATATATTTTCTATCTGGAAATCAACTACGCTAAACAAAATGGCTATCTGAAAATTTTGATAGGATGTGTTTGGGGAAATGATGGGCGTGGGGGGGAGGGGGGCTAGTTACACTCCAATCACTTTCGACTATTAAAAAGGGCACTAGCTCTTTTATTTCCAATCGAATGAGCCTGTTTTGAAGTTTCTACGACAACACCTTCTATAAAAACCTTATATACCCCCAGGGCATAACTTATAACCCTTTCCCTGAGGGTTTTGGGGAGTATCCTCCTCAAAATATATTTTCCTATCTGGAAATCAACTACGCTGGACAAAATGGCTATTCTCAAAATTTTGATTGGATGTGTTTGGGGAAATGATGGGCGTGGGATGGGGAGGGGGGCTAGTTGCCCTCCAATCACTTCCGACTATTAAAAAGGGCACTAGCCCTTTAATTTCCAATCGAATGAGCCTGTTTTGAAGTTTCTACGACAACGCCTTCTATAAAACTTTATATGCCCCCAGGGCATAACTTAAAACCCTTGCCCTGAGGGTTGTGGGGGAGTATCCTCCTCTAAAATATATTTTCTATCTGGAAATCAACTACGCTGAACAAAATGGCTATCTCAAAATTTTGATTGGATGTATTTGGGGGAATGATGGGCGTGGGGGTAGGGGCTAATGGCCTTCAATCATTTTCGACTATTAAAAAGGGCACTAGCCCTTTAATTTCCAATCGAATGAGCCTGTTTTGAAGTTTCTACGACTACGCCTTCTATAAAAACCTTATATGCCCCAGGGCATAACTTAAAACCCTTGCCCTGAGGTTTGTGGGGGAGTGTCCTCCTCAAAATATATTTTCTATCTTGAAATCAACTACGCTGAACAAAATGGCTATCTGAAAATTTTGATTGGATGTGTTTGGGGAAATGATGGGCGTGGGGGAGGGCTAGTTACACTCCAATCACTTTCGACTATTAAAAAGGGCACTAGCTCTTTATTTTCCAATCGAATGAGCCTGTTTTGAAGTTTCTACGACAACGCCTTCTATAAAAACCTTATATGCCCCCAGGGCATAACTTAAAACCCTTGCCCTGAGGGTTTTTGGGGGGGGGGGGTATCCTCCTCAAAAATATATTTTCTATCTGGAAATCAACTACGCTAAACAAAATGGCTAACTGAAAATTTTAATTGGATGTGTTTGGGGGAATGATTGGGGGGGGGGCTAGTTGCCCTTCAATCATTTTCGACTATTAAAAAGGGCACTAGAACTCGCGATTTCCAATCGAATGAGCCCCCTTTGAAGCTTCTACAACGAACCCTTCCATATGAAGTTCCTCTGGGGAAAAAAAAATAATAAAACATTGGAGCCGTATGGCCTTTACTATAGGCAACGCTACAGCGTTGCCTCTGATACTAAAGCATATTTCTTACAATTTAAGACTGTACATTACCCATATTGGTGTTATAGCTGGCGAGACCAAAATGATACTTGATAAATCAATCCAATATTTCTGTATGCTGTTCAATTACTTCTCGGTTATTCAAAAAATAATTAGTTTTACACTTATGTTTTTTAGATAATTTTAATTGTATACTGTAAGTTACTGATGTCACAACTGGTGTAAGACTATGAAAAGCGTTATCGATTCGCTTAGTGTTGTTAGGCTACATACTCACTTTTGACTCTTAAATCAATAATCCTGTTTTTTATACTTGACTTTTGTGTTTTCAGTAGAGCGCTAGTTTTGTATAATCCTAAAAGCATGGGAAAACATAATGATTTGGTTTATTTGTACTAGTTTTGTTGATATATGTTAGATAGTCTGTGAAGTAATAATTTTTGTTCGTTTTATGTTTCAACTTCACTCTTTACTTCCCTCGGAAAAACATTGTTTTTTTAAATTAATCTTTATTCGTTTTTGATTAAAAGTTAATGTAGAAACAACGTTGCCATGATCTTTTTTATCGATACGGAATATTGCATGTTCGTTTTAATGTTTAATGGTACTCCTTAGTATCAGTTGAAAACTTATTTTTAATGTGGTTTCTAATTATCACCGATCTAGGGAAGATAAGACACCTGTAAAAAATACTGCAAACAACCTTGACAGCTACGAAAAACTTTCAGTCTATAACATTAAGTTCATCGTCCATTCTTCACAAAACAATACATGCTTTTCAGGAACGTTTGTTTTTCGATGAGCAAAAAGCTGTTTTTACTCGGCCGACTTCTCCTGAAAAAAAACATAATGAAGACAGGGCTTTATTAATCACCTACTGACTAGCAGAAACTAGAGGGCTACTGTAACAAAAGAGAGCTGTTTAAGGGTTCATTTAAAAGCTTATGTTTATACCTAATAGCTTTTTTATAAATTTGACTTGATAGCACATTCCCATAAAGTGCAGTTTCGGTTGTTTCCCCCATTTTTTAATGAAAAAGTATCTTTTCCAATGAAATGACCAAAAAGGGTGTTTTTCGAAACCTAGGCAGGAACTAAAAACTAAGGGGGCAAGAACGTCCTATCCCTTTAATTATCGCCGTTAGAAGTAGAAAAGGGGGTGCTACTCGTGACAGTACAAAATTCGGTTATCAAAAGAATGTATCTCCTATCAGTACACCATATTTGGGCATAGAGTCCCTAGGGAGAACACGTGGTTAATCAATTGTGAATGTTATGATCCAGCAATAGGAAAACAGGATCACGTGTTTCCAACAGATGATGTCATGATTGATTGATTGTCACGAAAGGGGAATTAATTTGTTGTTTCTAAGGGGAATTATTGATTCACGAAAGGGGAATTAATTTATTGTTTCCAAGGAGAATTGTCTCCTGGACGAAGTTTATTAATATCTTTGGAGTTCGACCAGAATTGTTTCCGGGGCAAAGTTTATAAATAACTGACAGGTGATGGCAAGGTTAATTGTAACTCCGGCGAATGTTTTGATCTTAGAGTTTAACGCGGGAAAAGGTTTCTTATCAATTTCAAATGTGACAGCGCAGGGATGCCAAAAACAAAGGGAACACGATGAAATTACGTTTAGAGATTATTTGGGCAAAACCGTTTTAGACATTTTAGGGAATTATTTCGGCGAAACAGTTAGAGACATTTTAAAATAAGATTTTAGAAGATGTTTTAGAAGAGGTTTTGAGTGTGGTCGTTATAATACACAAGTTCTATTTAAACAGTGCCGTGAGGTCCTCTACCCCAACCCCAAAGGGCCGTCATACCCCACCCCAACCCCGAAGGAAGCCCCCGGTCCTCAAAGGTCCCCCGGGCCCCCAAAGGGCCCCCGGCGCTCCAAAGGCCCCTGAGCCCTCATTTTTTAATACTTTTTTAAGGCTTTACTATATCTTTTCAGAACAATTTCCTTTCTTAATGTCCCTCCTAAACCTATTTTACAAGTTGAAGTACTTATCTTTTTCACCCACAACTATACTTTACAGCTTTTTGGTTACCTCAACACCAAGAAATACTTTTCAAAGACTATTTCAGAGCAAGTTAATTTCTTAATGTCCCTCCTAAACCCATTTTCCAACTTGAAGTACTTATCTTTTTCATCCACAACTATACTTTATAGCTTTTTGGTTACCTCAACACCAAGAAATACTTTTCAAAGACCATTTCAGAGCAAGTTACTTTCTTAATGTCCCTCCTAAACCCATTTTCCAACATGAAGTACTTATCTTTTTCACCCACAACTATACTTTACAGCTTTTTGGATACCTCAACACCAAGAAATACTTTTCAAAGACCATTTCAGAGCAAGTTACTTTCTTAATGTCCCTTCTAAACCTATTTTACAAGTTGAAGTACTTATCTTTTTCACCCACAACTATACTTTACAGCTTTTTGGATACCTCAACACCAAGAAATACTTTTCAAAGACCATTTCAGAGCAAGTTACTTTCTTAATGTCCCTCCTAAACCCATTTTCCAACTTGAAGTACTTATCTTTTTCACCCACAACTATACTTTACAGCTTTTTGGTTACCTCAACACCAAGAAATACTTTTCAAAGACCATTTCAGAGCAATTACTTTCTTAATGTCCCTCCTAAACCCATTTTCCAACTTGAAGTACTTATCTTTTTCACCCACAACTATACTTTACAGCTTTTTGGATACCTCAACACCAAGAAATACTTTTCAAAGACCATTTCAGAGCAAGTTACTTTCTTAATGTCCCTCCTAAACCCATTTTCCAACATGAAGTACTTATCTTTTTCATTCACAACTATACTTTACAGCTTTTTGGATACCTCAACACCAAGAAATACTTTTCAAAGACCATTTCAGAGCAAGTTACTTTCTTAATGTCCCTTCTAAACCTATTTTCAAGTTGAAGTACTTATCTTTTTCACCCACAACTATACTTTACAGCTTTTTGGTTACCTCAACACCAAGAAATACTTTTCAAAGACCATTTCAGAGCAAGTTACTTTCTTAATGTCCCTCCTAAACCCATTTTCCAACTTGAAGTACTTATCTTTTTCATCCACAACTATACTTTACAGCTTTTTGGTTACCTCAACACCAAGAAATACTTTTCAAAGACCATTTCAGAGCAAGTTACTTTCTTAATGTCCCTCCTAAACCCATTTTCCAACATGAAGTACTTATCTTTTTCACCCACAACTATTCTTTACAGCTTTTTGGATACCTCAACACCAAGAAATACTTTTCAAAGACCATTTCAGAGCAAGTTACTTTCTTAATGTCCCTTCTAAACCTATTTTACAAGTTGAAGTACTTATCTTTTTCACCCACAACTATACTTTACAGCTTTTTGGATACCTCAACACCAAGAAATACTTTTCAAAGACCATTTCAGAGCAAGTTACTTTCTTAATGTCCCTCCTAAACCCATTTTCCAACTTGAAGTACTTATCTTTTTCACCCACAACTATACTTTACAGCTTTTTGGATACCTTAACACCAAGAAATACTTTTCAAAGACCATTTCAGAGCAAGTTACTTTCTTAATGTCCCTCCTAAACCCATTTTCCAACATGAAGTACTTATCTTTTTCATTCACAACTACACTTTACAGCTTTTTGGATACCTCAACACCAAGAAATACTTTTCAAAGACCATTTCAGAGCAAGTTACTTTCTTAATGTCCCTTTTAACAACTATACTTTACTGCTTTTTGGTTACCTCAACACCAAGAAATACTTTTCAAAGACCATTTCAGAGCAAGTTACTTTCTTAATGTCCCTCCTAAACCCTTTTTTCAACTTGAAGTACTTATCTTTTCATCCACAACTATACTTTACAGCTTTTTGGATACCTCAACACCAAGAAATACTTTTCAATGACCATTTCAGAGCAAGTTACTTTCTTAATGTCCCTCCTAAACCCATTTTCCAACTTGAAGTACTTATCTTTTTCACCCACAACTATACTTTACAGCTTTTTGGTTACCTCAACACCAAGAAATACTTTTCAAAGACCATTTCAGAGCAAGTTCCTTTCTTAATGTCCATCCTAAACCCATTTTTCAACTTGAAGTACTTATCTTTTTCACCCACAACTATACTTTACAGCTTTTTGGATACCTCAACACCAAGAAATACTTTTCAAAGACCATTTCAGAGCAAGTTACTTTCTTAATGTCCCTCCTAAACCCATTTTCCAACTTGAAGTACTTATCTTTTTCACCTACAACTATACTTTACAGCTTTTTGGTTACCTCAACACCAAGAAATACTTTTCAAAGACCATTTCAGAGCAAGTTACTTTCTTAATGTCCCTCCTAAACCCATTTTTCAACTTGAAGTACTTATCTTTTTCATCCACAACTATACTTTACAGCTTTTTGGATACCTCAACACCAAGAAATACTTTTCAATGACCATTTCAGAGCAAGTTACTTTCTTAATGTCCCTCCTAAACCCATTTTCCAACTTGAAGTACTTATCTTTTTCACCCACAACTATACTTTACAGCTTTTTGGATACCTCAACACCAAGAAATACTTTTCAAAGACCATTTCAGAGCAAGTTACTTTCTTAATGTTCCTCCTAAACCCATTTTCCAACTTGAAGTACTTATCTTTTTCACCCACAACTATACTTTACAGCTTTTTGGATACCTCAACACCAAGAAATACTTTTCAAAGACCATTTCAGAGCAAGTTACTTTCTTAATGTCCCTCCTAAACCCATTTTCCAACTTGAAGTACTTATCTTTTTCACCCACAACTATACTTTACAGCTTTTTGGATACCTCAACACCAAGAAATACTTTTCAAAGACCATTTCAGAGCAAGTTACTTTCTTAATGTCCCTCCTAAACCCATTTTCCAACTTGAAGTACTTATCTTTTTCACCCACAACTATACTTTACAGCTTTTTGGTTACCTCAACACCAAGAAATACTTTTCAAAGACCATTTCAGAGCAAGTTACTTTCTTAATGTCCCTCCTAAACCCATTTTCCAACTTGAAGTACTTATCTTTTTCACCCACAACTATACTTTACAGCTTTTTGGATACCTCAACACCAAGAAATACTTTTCAAAGACCATTTCAGAGCAAGTTACTTTCTTAATGTCCCTCTAAACCCATTTTCCAACTTGAAGTACTTATCTTTTTCACCCACAACTATACTTTACAGCTTTTTGGATACCTCAACACCAAGAAATACTTTTCAAAGACCATTTCAGAGCAAGTTACTTTCTTAATGTCCCTTCTAAACCCATTTTCCAACTTGAAGTACTTATCTTTTTCACCCACAACTATACTTTACAGCTTTTTGGATACCTCAACACCAAGAAATACTTTTCAAAGACCATTTCAGAGCAAGTTACTTTCTTAATGTCCCTCCTAAACCCATTTTCCAACTTGAAGTACTTATCTTTTTCACCCACAACTATACTTTACAGCTTTTTGGATACCTCAACACCAAGAAATACTTTTCAAAGACCATTTCAGAGCAAGTTACTTTCTTAATGTCCCTCCTAAACCCATTTTCCAACTTGAAGTACTTATCTTTTTCACCCACAACTATACTTTACAGCTTTTTGGATACCTCAACACCAAGAAATACTTTTCAAAGACCATTTCAGAGCAAGTTACTTTCTTAATGTCCCTCCTAAACCCATTTTCCAACTTGAGAAAAAATTTAAAGTTCTGTTCCAAATATTTCTCCGGAAGAAGAAAAGTTCAACTTCGATTCTGAATTTTCTCAGTGAAAATGAAATAAGTTATTGATCAATTCTATTTTCTCAAAATATTATAAAATTTTCCACTTCAATTCAGATTTTTCTCAAAGAGATGAAAAAATTTAAAATATTGTTCCAAATTTTTCTTAGAAGATAGAAAAGTTCAAGTTCTAATCTGAATTTTACCAAAGAACATAATTCAGTTCTAATTTCTCCAGAGAAAATAAAAAGCTTCCACTTCAGTTTTAAGTTCACCAAGACATAAAAATTTAAAGTTCAGTTCTAAATTTTTACATAGAAGATAGGAAAAGTTATACTATGACTATGATTATTTTCCATGAAGATAAAAAGTTTCACTTTAATTCTAAATTTTCTTAAATTCAGTTCCGACTTTTCACATAGAGATGAAAAAATTTAAAGTTCTGTTCCAAATTTTTCTTAGAAGATAGAAAAGTTCAAGTTCTGAATTTTCTTAATGAAAATGAAATAAGTTATCGATCAATTCTATTTTCCCAAAATAATATAAAAAGTTTCCACTTCAGTTCAGATTTTTCTCAAAGAGATGAAAAATTTAAAATACTGTTCCAAATTTTTCATAGAAGATAGAAAAGTTCAAGTTCTCTTCTGAATTTTACCAAAGAACACAATTCAATTCTAATTTCTCCAGAGAAAATAAAAAGCTTCCACTTCAGTTTTAAGTTCACCAAGACATAAAAAATTTAAAGTTCTGTTCTAAATTTTTCCGTAGAAGATAGGAAAAGTTATACTATGATTGTGATTATTTTCCATGAAGATAAAAAGTTTCACTTTAATTCTAAATTTTCTTAAATTCAGTTCCGACTTTTCACATAGAGATGAAAAAAATTTAAAGTTCTGTTCCAAATTTTTCCCAGAAGAAGAAAAGTTCAACTTCGATTCTGAATTTTCTTAATGAAAATGAAATAAGTTATCGATCAATTCTATTTTCCCAAAATAATATAAAAATTTTCCACTTCAGTTCAGATTTTTCTCAAAGAGATGGAAAATTTAAAATACTTCCAAATTTTTCATAGAAGATAGAAAAGTTCAAGTTCTCTTCTGAATTTTACCAACGAACACAATTCAATTCTAATTTCTCCAGAGAAAATAAAAAGCTTCCACTTCAGTTTTAAGTTCACCAAGACATAAAAAATTTAAAGTTCTGTTCTAAATTTTTCCGTAGAAGATAGGAAAAGTTATACTATGATTGTGATTATTTTCCATGAAGATAAAAAGTTTCACTTAATTCTAAATTTTCTTAAATTCAGTTCCGACTTTTCACATAGAGATGAAAAAAATTTAAAGTTCTGTTCCAAATTTTTCATAGAAGATTGGAAAAGTTATACTTTGATCGTGAATATTCAAGTTCTCTTCTGAATTTTACCAAAGAACACAATTCAATTCTAATTTCTCCAGAGAAAATAAAAAGCTTCCACTTCAGTTTTAAGTTCACCATGACATAAAAAATTTAAAGTTCAGTTCTAAATTTTTACATAGAAGATAGGAAAAGTTATACTATGATTGTGATTATTTCCTATGAAGATTAAAAGTTTCACTTCAATTTTAAATTTTCTCAAAGAAGTGAAGAAAAGTTCAACTTCGATTCTGAATTTTCTCAATGAAAATGAAATAAGTTATTTATCATTTCTATTTTCCCAAAATAATATAAAAATTTTCCACTTCAGTTCAGATTTTTCTCAAACAGATGAAAAAATTTAAAATACTGTTCCAAATTTTCCATAGAAGATAGAAAAGTTCAAGTTCTCTTCTGAATTTTACCAAAGAACATAATTCAATTCTAATTTCTCCAGAGAAAATAAAAAGCTTCGACATCAGTTTTAAGTTTACCAAGACATAAAAAATTTAAAGTTCAGTTCTAAATTTTTCCATAGAAGATAGGAAAAGTTATACTATGATTGTGATTATTTTCCATGAAGATAAAAAGTTTCATTTTAATTCTAAATTTTCTTAAATTCAATTCCGACCTTTCTCAAAGAGATGAAAAAATTTAAAAGTTCTGTTCCAAATATTTTCCCGGAAAAGAAAAGTTCAACTTCGATTCTGAGTTTTCTCAATGAAAATGAGTTTTCTAAAGTTCTGTTCCAAATATTTTCCCGGAAGAAGAAAAGTTCAACTTCGATTCTGAATTTTCTAATGAAAATGAAATAAGTTATCGATCAATTCTATTTTCCTAAAATAATATAAAATTTTCCACTTCAATTCAGATTTTTCTCAAAGAGATGACAAAATTTAAAATATTGTTCCAAATTTTTCATAGAAGATAGAAAAAGTTATACTTTGATTGTGAATATTCTTCATGAAGATATGGAGCTCCACCTTTAATTCTAAGTTTTCTCGAAGAAGTGCAAAATGTATAAGTTCTCCTCTGAATTTTCTTAGAGAGGAGAAAAAAAGTTAGCTCAATTCTGAAATTTACCAATGAAAATGAAAAATCTTCCATTTAACTTCATAATTTCTCAAAGACATGAAAATTTAAAGTTCAATTCTAAATTTTTCCATAGAAGATAGGAATGGCTATACTATGATTGTGATTATTTACCATGAAGATAAAAAGTTTCACTCTATTTCTAATTTTTCTTAAATTCAGTTCATTCATCTAACCACCAAAAACAATAGGTTAGGTTAGGTATAAATAAATATTAATAAATAATTAGAAACATTTCTCCATGTTTAAGTTAGGCTAGATTAGGTTAACTTATCATGAGCGCTCATGATAAGCTAACCTAACCTAACTTAAACATGGTAAAAAGATTAAATTAGGTTAGGTTAGGCTAGATTAAGTTAGGTCAGGCTAAGTTAAGTTAGGTTAGGTTAGCCTACGTACGCGCGCGTCATGGTGAACTTAAAACTGAAGTGGAAGCTTTTTATTTTCTCTGGAGAAATTAGAATTGAATTGTGTTCTTTGGTAAAATTCAGAAGAGAACTTGAATATTCACGATCAAAGTATAACTTTTCCAATCTTCTATGAAAAATTTGGAACAGAACTTTAAGTTTTTTTCATCTCTATGTGAAAAGTCGGAACTGAATTTAAGAAAATTTAGAATTAAAGTGAAACTTTTTATCTTCATGGAAAATAATCACAATCATAGTATAACTTTTCCTATCTTCTACGGAAAAATTTAGAACAGAACTTTAAATTTTTTATGTCTTGGTGAACTTAAAACTGAAGTGGAAGCTTTTTATTTTCTCTGGAGAAATTAGAATTGAATTGTATTCGTTGGTAAAATTCAGAAGAGAACTTGAACTTTTCTATCTTCTATGAAAAATTTGGAAGTATTTTAAATTTTTCATCTCTTTGAGAAAAATCTGAACTGAAGTGGAAAATTTTTATATTATTTTGGGAAAATAGAATTGATCGATAACTTATTTCATTTTCATTAAGAAAATTCAGAATCGAAGTTGAACTTTTCTTCTTCTGGGAAAATATTTGGAACAGAACTTTAAATTTTTTCATCTCTTTGAGAAAGGTCGGAACTGAATTTAAGAAAATTTAGAATTAAAGTGAAACTTTTTATCTTCATTGAAAATAGTCACAATCATAGTATAACTTTTCCTATCTTCTATGGAAAAATTTAGAACTGAACTTAAATTTTTTACGTCTTGGTGAACTTAAAACTGATGTGGAAGCTTTTTATTTTCTCTGGAGAAATTAGAATTGAATTATGTTCTTTGGTAAAATTCAGAGGAGAACTTGAACTTTTCTATCTTCTATGAAAAATTTGGAAGTATTTTAAATTTTTCATCTCTTTGAGAAAAATCTGAACTGAAGTGGAAACTTTTTATATTATTTGGAAAAATAGAATTAATCAATAACTTATTTCATTTTCATTAAGAAAATTCAGACCTTGAACTTTTCTATCTTCTAAGAAAAATTTGGAACAGAACTTTAAATTTTTTCGTCTCTATGTGAAAAGTCGGAACTGAATATTTGGAACAGAACTTTAAATGTTTTCTCAAGTTGGAAAATGGTTTAGGATGGACATTAAGAAAGTAACTTGCTCTGAAATGTCCTTTGAAAAGTATTTCTTGGTGTTGAGGTAACCAAAAAGCTGTAAAGTATAGTTGTTAGAAGGGACATTAAGAAAGTAACTTGCTCTGAAATGGTCTTTGAAAAGTATTTCTTGGTGTTGAGGTATCCAAAAAGCTGTAAAGTATAGTTGTGGGTGAAAAAGATAAGTACTTCAAGTTGGAAAATAGGTTTAGAAGGGACATTAAGAAAGGAACTTGCTCTGAAATGGTCTTTGAAAAGTATTTCTTGGTGTTGAGGTATCCAAAAAGCTGTAAAGTATAGTTGATTGATGAAAAAGATAAGTACTTAAAGTTGGAAAATGGGTTTAGGAGGGACATTAAGAAAGTAACTTGCTCTGAAATGGTCTTTGAAAAGTATTTCTTGGTGTTGAGGTAACCAAAAAGCTGTAAAGTATAGTTGTGGGTGAAAAAGATAAGTACTTCAAGTTGGAAAATAGGTTTAGGAGGGACATTAAGAAAGTAACTTGCTCTGAAATGGTCTTTGAAGAGTATTTCTTGGTGTTGAGGTATCCAAAAAGCTGTAAAGTATAGTTGTGGATGAAAAAGATAAGTGCTTCAAGTTGGAAAATGGGTTTACGAGGGACATTAAGAAAGTAACTTGCTCTGAAATGGTCTTTGAAAGTATTTCTTGGTGTTGAGGTAACCAAAAAGCTGTAAAGTATAGTTGTGGATGAAAAAAATAAGTACTTCAAGTTGAAAAAGGGTTTAGAAGGGACATTAAGAAAGTAACTTGCTCTGAAATGGTCTTTGAAAAGCATTTCTTGGTGTTGAGGTAACCAAAAAGCTGTAAAGTATAGTTGTAGGTGAAAAAGATAAGTACTTCAAGTTGGAAAATGGGTTTAGGAGGGACATTAAGAAAGTAACTTGCTCTGAAATGGTCTTTGAAAAGTATTTCTTGGTGTTGAGGTATCCAAAAAGCTGTAAAGTATAGTTGTTGATGAAAAAGATATGTACTTCAAGTTGAAAATGGTTTAGAAGGGACATTAAGAAAGTAACTTGTTCTGAAATGGTCTTTGAAAAGTATTTCTTGGTGTTGAGGTATCCAAAAAGCTGTAAAGTACAGTTGTGGGTGAAAAAGATAAGTGCTTCAAGTTGGAAAATGGGTTTAGGAGGGACATTAAGAAAGTAACTTGCTCTGAAATGGTCATTGAAAAGTATTTCTTGGTCTTGAGGTATCCAAAAAGCTGTAAAGTATAGTTGTGGATGAAAAAGATAAGTACTTCAAGTTGAAAAATGGGTTTAGGAGGGACATTAAGAAAGTAACTTGCTCTGAAATGGTCTTTGAAGAGTATTTCTTGGTGTTGAGGTATCCAAAAAGCTGTAAAGTATAGTTGTGGATGAAAAAGATAAGTGCTTCAAGTTGGAAAATGGGTTTACGAGGGACATTAAGAAAGTAACTTGCTCTGAAATGGTCTTTGAAAAGTATTTCTTGGTGTTGAGGTAACCAAAAAGCTGTAAAGTATAGTTGTGGATGAAAAAAATAAGTACTTCAAGTTGAAAAAAGGGTTTAGAAGGGACATTAAGAAAGTAACTTGCTCTGAAATGGTCTTTGAAAAGCATTTCTTGGTGTTGAGGTAACCAAAAAGCTGTAAAGTATAGTTGTAGGTGAAAAAGATAAGTACTTCAAGTTGGAAAATGGGTTTAGGAGGGACATTAAGAAAGTAACTTGCTCTGAAATGGTCTTTGAAAAGTATTTCTTGGTGTTGAGGTATCCAAAAAGCTGTAAAGTATAGTTGTGGGTGAAAAAGATATGTACTTCAAGTTGAAAAATGGGTTTAGAAGGGACATTAAGAAAGTAACTTGTTCTGAAATGGTCTTTGAAAAGTATTTCTTGGTGTTGAGGTATCCAAAAAGCTGTAAAGTATAGTTGTGGGTGAAAAAGATAAGTACTTCAAGTTGGAAAATGGGTTTAGGAGGGACATTAAGAAAGTAACTTGCTCTGAAATGGTCATTGAAAAGTATTTCTTGGTGTTGAGGTATCCAAAAAGCTGTAAAGTATAGTTGTGGATGAAAAAGATAAGTACTTCAAGTTGAAAAAAGGGTTTAGGAGGGACATTAAGAAAGTAACTTGCTCTGAAATGGTCTATGAAAAGTATTTCTTGGTGTTGAGGTAACCAAAAAGCTGTAAAGTATAGTTGTAGGTGAAAAAGATAAGTACTTCAAGTTGGAAAATGGGTTTAGGAGGACATTAAGAAAGTAACTTGCTCTGAAATGGTCTTTGAAAAGTATTTCTTGGTGTTGAGGTATCCAAAAAGCTGTAAAGTATAGTTGTGGGTGAAAAAGATAAGTACTTCAAGTTGAAAAATGGGTTTAGGATGGACATTAAGAAGGAACTTGCTCTGAAATGGTCTTTGAAAAGTATTTCTTGGTGTTGAGGTAACCAAAAAGCTGTAAAGTATAGTTGTGGGTGAAAAAGATAAGTACTTCAAGTTGGAAAATGGGTTTAGGAGGCACATTAAGAAAGTAACTTGCTCTGAAATGGTCATTGAAAAGTATTTCTTGGTGTTGAGGTATCCAAAAAGCTGTAAAGTATAGTTGTGGATGAAAAGATAAGTACTTCAAGTTGAAAAAAGGGTTTAGGAGGGACATTAAGAAAGTAACTTGCTCTGAAATGGTCTTTGAAAAGTATTTCTTGGTGTTGAGGTAACCAAAAAGCTGTAAAGTAAGTTGTGGGTGAAAGATAGTACTTCAAGTTGAAATGGTTAGAGGACATTAAGAAAGTAACTTGCTCTGAAATGGTCTTTGAAAAGTATTTCTTGGTGTTGAGGTATCCAAAAAGCTGTAAAGTATAGTTGTGGATGAAAAAGATAAGTACTTCATGTTGGAAAATGGGTTTAGGAGGGACATTAAGAAAGTAACTTGCTCTGAAATGGTCTTTGAAAAGTATTTCTTGGTGTTGAGGTATCCAAAAAGCTGTAAAGTATAGTTGTGGGTGAAAAAGATAAGTACTTCAAGTTGGAAAATGTGTTTAGGAGGGACATTAAGAAAGTAACTTGCTCTGAAATGGTCTTTGAAAAGTATTTCTTGGTGTTGAGGTAACCAAAAAGCTGTAAAGTATAGTTGTGGGTGAAAAAGATAAGTACTTCAAGTTGGAAAATGGGTTTAGGAGGGACATTAAGAAAGTAACTTGCTCTGAAATGGTCTTTGAAAAGTATTTCTTGGTGTTGAGGTATCCAAAAAGCTGTAAAGTATAGTTGTGGGTGAAAAAGATAAGTACTTCATGTTGGAAAATGGGTTTAGGAGGGACATTAAGAAAGTAACTTGCTCTGAAATGGTCTTTGAAAAGTATTTCTTGGTGTTGAGGTAACCAAAAAGCTGTAAAGTATAGTTGTGGATGAAAAAGATAAGTACTTCAAGTTGGAAAATGGGTTTAGGAGGGACATTAAGAAAGTAACTTGCTCTGAAATGGTCTTTGAAAAGTATTTCTTGGTGTTGAGGTAACCAAAAAGCTGTAAAGTATAGTTGTGGGTGAAAAAGATAAGTACTTCAACTTGTAAAATAGGTTTAGAAGGGACATTAAGAAAGTAACTTGCTCTGAAATGGTCTTTGAAAAGTATTTCTTGGTGTTGATGTATCCAAAAAGCTGTAAAGTATAGTTGTGAATGAAAAAGATAAGTACTTCATGTTGGAAAATGGGTTTAGGAGGGACATTAAGAAAGTAACTTGCTCTGAAATGGTCTTTGAAAAGTATTTCTTGGTGTTGAGGTATCCAAAAAGCTGTAAAGTATAGTTGTGGGTGAAAAAGATAAGTACTTCAAGTTTGAAAATGGGTTTAGGAGGGACATTAAGAAAGTAACTTGCTCTGAAATGGTCTTTGAAAAGTATTTCTTGGTGTTGAGGTAACCAAAAAGCTGTAAAGTATAGTTGTGGGTGAAAAAGATAAGTACTTCAAGTTGGAAAATGGGTTTAGGAGGGACATTAAGAAAGTAACTTGCTCTGAAACGGTCTTTGAAAAGTATTTCTTGGTGTTGAGGTATCCAAAAAGCTGTAAAGTATAGTTGTGGGTGAAAAAGATAAGTACTTCAACTTGTAAAATAGGTTTAGAAGGGACATTAAGAAAGTAACTTGCTCTGAAATGGTCTTTGAAAAGTATTTCTTGGTGTTGAGGTATCCAAAAAGCTGTAAAGTATAGTTGTGGGTGAAAAAGATAAGTACTTCATGTTGGAAAATGGGTTTAGGAGGGACATTAAGAAAGTAACTTGCTCTGAAATGGTCTTTGAAAAGTATTTCTTGGTGTTGAGGTAACCAAAAAGCTGTAAAGTATAGTTGTTGGTGAAAAAGATAAGTACTTCAAGTTGGAAAATGGGTTTAGGATGGACATTAAGAAAGGAACTTGCTCTGAAATGGTCTTTGAAAAGTATTTCTTGGTGTTGAGGTATCCAAAAAGCTGTAAAGTATAGTTGTGGGTGAAAAAGATAAGTACTTCAAGTTGGAAAATAGGTTTAGAAGGGACATTAAGAAAGTAACTTGCTCTGAAATGGTCTTTGAAGAGTATTTCTTGGTGTTGAGGTATCCAAAAAGCTGTAAAGTATAGTTGTGGATGAAAAAGATAAGTACTTCAAGTTGGAAAATGGGTTTAGGAGGGACATTAAGAAAGTAACTTGCTCTGAAACGGTCTTTGGAAAGTATTTCTTGGTGTTGAGGTAACCAAAAAGCTGTAAAGTATAGTTGTGGATGAAAAAGATAAGTACTTCAAGTTGAAAAAAGGGTTTAGAAGGGACATTAAGAAAGTAACTTGCTCTGAAATGGTCTTTGAAAAGTATTTCTTGGTGTTGAGGTAACCAAAAAGCTGTAAAGTATAGTTGTAGTTGAAAAAGATAAGTACTTCAAGTTGGAAAATGGGTTTAGGAGGGACATTAAGAAAGTAACTTGCTCTGAAATGGTCTTTGAAAAGTATTGTTTGGTGTTGAGGTATCCAAAAAGCTGTAAAGTATAGTTGTGGGTGAAAAAGATATGTACTTTAAGTTGAAAAATGGGTTTAGAAGGGACATTAAGAAAGTAACTTGTTCTGAAATGGTCTTTGAAAAGTATTTCTTGGTGTTGAGGTATCCAAAAAGCTGTAAAGTATAGTTGTGGGTGAAAAAGATAAGTACTTCAAGTTGGAAAATGGGTTTAGGAGGGACATTAAGAAAGTAACTTGCTCTGAAATGGTCATTGAAAAGTATTTCTTGGTGTTGAGGTATCCAAAAAGCTGTAAAGTATAGTTGTGGATGAAAAAGATAAGTACTTCAAGTTGAAAAAAGGGTTTAGGAGGGACATTAAGAAAGTAACTTGCTCTGAAATGGTCTTTGAAAAGTATTTCTTGGTGTTGAGGTAACCAAAAAGCTGTAAAGTATAGTTGTAGGTGAAAAAGATAAGTACTTCAAGTTGGAAAATGGGTTTAGGAGGGACATTAAGAAAGTAACTTGCTCTGAAATGGTCTTTGAAAAGTATTTCTTGGTGTTGAGGTATCCAAAAAGCTGTAAAGTATAGTTGTGGGTGAAAAAGATAAGTACTTCAAGTTGAAAAATGGGTTTAGGATGGACATTAAGAAAGGAACTTGCTCTGAAATGGTCTTTGAAAAGTATTTCTTGGTGTTGAGGTAACCAAAAAGCTGTAAAGTATAGTTGTGGGTGAAAAAGATAAGTACTTCAAGTTGGAAAATGGGTTTAGGAGGGACATTAAGAAAGTAACTTGTTCTGAAATGGTCATTGAAAAGTATTTTTTGGTGTTGAGGTATCCAAAAAGCTGTAAAGTATAGTTGTGGATGAAAAAGATAAGTACTTTAAGTTGAATAATGGGTTTAGGAGGGACATTAAGAAAGTAACTTGCTCTGAAATGGTCTTTGAAAAGTATTTCTTGGTGTTGAGGTAACCAAAAAGCTGTAAAGTATAGTTGTTAGAAGGGACATTAAGAAAGTAACTTGCTCTGAAATGGTCTTTGAAAAGTATTTCTTGGTGTTGAGGTATCCAAAAAGCTGTAAAGTATAGTTGTGAATGAAAAAGATAAGTACTTCATGTTGGAAAATGGGTTTAGGAGGGACATTAAGAAAGTAACTTGCTCTGAAATGGTCTTTGAAAAGTATTTCTTGGTGTTGAGGTATCCAAAAAGCTGTAAAGTATAGTTGTGGGTGAAAAAGATAAGTACTTCAAGTTGGAAAATGGGTTTAGGAGGGAGATTAAGAAAGTAACTTGCTCTGAAATGGTCTTTGAAAAGTATTTCTTGGTGTTGAGGTAACCAAAAAGCTGTAAAGTATAGTTGTGGGTGAAAAAGATAAGTACTTCAAGTTGGAAAATGGGTTTAGGAGGGACATTAAGAAAGCAACTTGCTCTGAAATGGTCTTTGAAAAGTATTTCTTGGTGTTGAGGTATCCAAAAAGCTGTAAAGTATAGTTGTGGGTGAAAAAGATAAGTACTTCATGTTGGAAAATGGGTTTAGGAGGGACATTAAGAAAGTAACTTGCTCTGAAATGGTCTTTGAAAAGTATTTCTTGGTGTTGAGGTAACCAAAAAGCTGTAAAGTATAGTTGTGGATGAAAAAGATAAGTACTTCAAGTTGGAAAATGGGATTAGGAGGGACATTAAGAAAGTAACTTGCTCTGAAATGGTCTTTGAAAAGTATTTCTTGGTTTTGAGGTAACCAAAAAGCTGTAAAGTATAGTTGTGGGTGAAAAAGATAAGTACTTCAACTTGTAAAATAGGTTTAGAAGGGACATTAAGAAAGTAACTTGCTCTGAAATGGTCTTTGAAAAGTATTTCTTGGTGTTGAGGTATCCAAAAAGCTGTAAAGTATAGTTGTGAATGAAAAAGATAAGTACTTCATGTTGGAAAATGGGTTTAGGAGGGACATTAAGAAAGTAACTTGCTCTGAAATAGTCTTTGAAAAGTATTTCTTGGTGTTGAGGTATCCAAAAAGCTGTAAAGTATAGTTGTGGGTGAAAAAGATAAGTACTTCAAGTTGGAAAATGGGTTTAGGAGGGACATTAAGAAAGTAACTTGCTCTGAAATGGTCTTTGAAAAGTATTTCTTGGTGTTGAGGTAACCAAAAAGCTGTAAAGTATAGTTGTGGGTGAAAAAGATAAGTACTTCAAGTTGGAAAATGGGTTTAGGAGGGACATTAAGAAAGTAACTTGCTCTGAAATGGTCTTTGAAAAGTATTTCTTGGTGTTGAGGTATCCAAAAAGCTGTAAAGTATAGTTGTGGGTGAAAAAGATAAGTACTTCAACTTGTAAAATAGGTTTAGAAGGGACATTAAGAAAGTAACTTGCTCTGAAATGGTCTTTGAAAAGTATTTCTTGGTGTTGAGGTATCCAAAAAGCTGTAAAGTATAGTTGTGGATGAAAAAGATAAGTACTTCATGTTGGAAAATGGATTTAGGAGGGACATTAAGAAAGTAACTTGCTCTGAAATGGTCTTTGAAAAGTATTTCTTGGTGTTGAGGTAACCAAAAAGCTGTAAAGTATAGTTGTGGATGAAAAAGATAAGTACTTCAAGTTGGAAAATGGGTTTAGGAGGGACATTAAGAAAGTAACTTGCTCTGAAATGGTCTTTGAAAGTATTTCTTGGTGTTGAGGTAACCAAAAAGCTGTAAAGTATAGTTGTGGGTGAAAAAGATAAGTACTTCAACTTGTAAAATAGGTTTAGGAGGGACATTAAGAAAGGAAATTGTTCTGAAAAGATATAGTAAAGCCTTAAAAAAGTATTGAAAAATGAGGGCTCAGGGGCCTTTGGGGCACCGGGGCCCTTTGGGGGCCCGGGGGACCTTTGAGGACCGGGGGCTTCTTTCGGGGTTGGGGTGGGGTATGATGGCCCTTTGGGGTTGGGGTAGAGGACCTCACGGTACTGTTTAAATAGAACTTGTGTATTATAACGACCACACTCAAAACCTCTTCTAAAACATCTTCTAAAATCATATTTTAAAATGTCTCTAACTGTTTCGCCGAAATAATTCCCTAAAATTTCTAAAACAGTTTTGCCCAAATAATCTCTAAACGTAATTTCATCGTGTTCCCTTTGTTTTTGGCATCCCTGCGCTGTCACATTTGAAATTACTAAGAAACCTTTTCCCGCGTTAAACTCTAAGATCAAAACATTCGCCGGAGTTACAATTAACCTTGCCATCACCTGTCAGTTACTTATAAACTTTGCCCCGGAAACAATTCTGGTCAAACTCGAAAGATATTAATAAACTTCGTCCAGGAGACAATTCTCCTTGGAAACAATAAATTAATTCCCCTTTCTTGAATCAATAATTCCCCTTAGAAACAACAAATTAATTCCCCTTTCGTGACAATCAATCAATCATGACATCATCTGTTTGAAACACGTGATCCTGTTTTCCTATTTCTGAATCATAACATTCACAATTGATTAACCACGTGTTCTCCCTAGGGACTCTATGCCCAAATATGGTGTACTGATAGGAGATATATTCTTTTGATAACCGAATTTTGTACTGTCACGAGCAGCACCCCCTTTTCTACTGTTAGAACTAGCACACAGGCTTCATCGCAGAGAGAAGGTTCAATTCAAAACTGTTGATAATTCAAGCTTAATTTTTGGTAGATTTTTAGTTGAAGAGTTTTTAGTTTTTGTTAATTTCTTTTTTTGCAATAATCTTTTACTTTTAAGATGAGTAGGCTATTTATGAAACTTACTAAGAGGGTCTGGAGAAGGAGTATATGTGAGGGGATCCTATAAACCTCCAGTTAAGGGCTTTGGACCATAATTATTGCAATAGTACCATTTTATGCTTCCAAGTTCATCCAATTAAGAAGTGATACCAAAAGTGCCGTTTTTAGTGCTATATGGCATTTTTGGATGGTAAAATTGATAAAACGCACGTAGATATGAGTGATAGGATTAAAATGAGCCTTCCCGGGATATGATTTTAAAAATTAGTGCATCATATTTACAAAAATAGTGGATTATCTGAAAAGTAATCATAAGAAGGGACT
>CM051259.1:31210641-31269641 GCA_027921565.1 Artemia sinica | reverse complement strand
AACCATGATTGAAAAAAAAATCCAAGCTGGAATCGAACGCATGATAATCTAATTTGAAGTCCAGCGCTGTACTAACTGAGCCACGCCTCTAATAATGTAATTTGATATATTGATGTTTGCAGGACTTTATTTGCATAGCTTGTTAAGAGGGCCTGGAGGAGGAATTTGCAGGAGGTGTTCTTACAAACATCCAGTTAAGGGTTTTGGACCATAATTATTACAATGATACCGTTTTATGCTTTCAAGATTTTCCACTTAAGATGTGGCACCAAAAGTGTTGTTTTCAGTGCTATATCTCACGTACGAATGATAGAATTGATAAAAATCACGTATATATGAGGAAAAGTTTTCAAATGAGCCATTAAGCGTCACTCTAAACAGTTCTGGTAGCCCACTAGCCCCAGCTTTACCACTTGAGACATGGCACCAAAAGTGCTGTTTTAGTGTCATTTGAAACTTGCAGATGGTGGATTTTATAGAAAGAACGTAAATGTGAGCAACATGTTTCATATGAGCTATCAAAAATTTATCTAAGATGTTCTGGTAGCCCGCTAAGCCCCACTCCTCGAGAAACAGCATAAAAAGTAACTTTTTTTTGTGCCATATGGCACTTGCACACGGCAAAATTTATATAAACCACGTACATATGAGAAATAGCTTTTGAATGAGTTCTTAATCATCTCTCTATGATGTTCTAGTAACCCGCTAGGCCTGGAATAAAGAAAAAAAACAACCGTTTTAACATTTTTTAACTTTTAGTTACTATGCGCTGTGGTTCGCTCTTTACTAGGTTGCAGCTAATGCTTCAACCATGACAAAGAGTTCATTACAAATTCTTATCAGAAACAAGTTAACATTAAGATCTGTGAAATCTAATAGATGGTAGAACTTTTAAAAACCTAGTAAATATAAGCAATAGCTTATAATTGATCAGTTAAACATCTATCTCCGACGGTGTGGTAGACTGCTAATATTTCAGTAGCTTACTGATGAGCAGACGATTAATGAAACTTACTAAGGAGGCTGGGAGGGGAGTGTATGGGAGGGGTTCTTGTGAACCTCCAGTTAAGGTTCCTGGAGCATAACTATAACAATGATACCTGTTTTGTACTTCAGAGCTTTTCCACTTAAGAAGTGGCATAAGTTTTGTTTTCAGTGCTATATCGCACTTACGAATGTAAAATTGAAAAAAAAACACGTATGTAAGAGCAATAGCTTTCATTAAATATCACTTTTATAAGTTCTGCTAGACCAATGGCCCCAGCTTCTCTATTTGAGACGCGAAACCAAAAGTGCCATTTTTAGTGCCATTTGGAACTTGATGATATGTGCAATGTCCTTTATATGAGCTATAAAATATCTGTCAATGATGTTTTTGGTAGCCTGCTAGTGCCACTCCTTGAGAAATAGCACAGAAAGTGCCATTTTAGTGCCATATGGCACTTGCAGATGGCAGAATTTATATACAAACGCGTAGATATGAGAAATAGATTTTTAATGAGTCATTAAGCATCTCTCTATGATGTTTTGGTAGCCCGCTAGGCCTGTTGAAAAAAAAGGAAGAAAAAAAAAAAAAAACAGGAGACAGATCAGTGCTACCGATGAAAAAATGTTATTTTCCATGTTTTTCATGGAGGGGGACTGTAACTTCTCACTACAAGGTTTTTAACCATGTTGGTTCCAATGGTATACTTTTCATTTTGATTTGACGCCATTTTCGAGGGGTTGAGGCTTTTTTTGAAATCGCCATAAATTTCCTTTCGCAGTAAACTTTTACTTTTAAGACGAACCAAAATAATAGTTAAAATTCCTGAGTCAGTGTTAGATGGGAATTTTTTTTTCATTAGGCAGTTTTTTTTTTTCAAAGTGCGTTTTTTAACTTTTGGTTAATATGGGCTGTGGCTCGCTCTTTACTAGGCTGCAGCTACCGCTGCAACCATGAAACCTTGCCGGGACATGCTTTAAAAAATGAGTCTAGGAAATGACTGAAAAAACAATAACGGATATCGATACCGATATTCCCGATACAATACATGCTATACCAATTCGCCCGATACCAATACGCGCGATATCGATACGCCCAATATCACATACAGCCCTTCCTCAGGGACTATGGAGGGCCATATCATCATCAAAACTATATATATCGCACCTTTGAACTATGTTAAACAAAATGAGCCTGTAGGGAGGGGGTGCTAGTTGCCCTCCTATCTTTTTAGTCACTTAAAAACGGCACTTAAAATTAAATTTCCTTTCAAATGAGCCATTAAACATCTCTCTATGATGTTTTGGTCATTCGCTAGCCCTGGTGAAAAAAAAGAAAAAAAAGAGAGACTGGTCAGTGCTACCGATGCAAAAAAGGCGATTTTCTTTGTTGTTTAAGGAGGGGGACTGTAGTTTCCCTGTCTAAGGTTTTCGACCATGCTGATTCCAATGGTGCACTTTTCATTTTGGTCTGACGCAATTTTCGAGGAGTTTCAGGCTTTTTTTTCGAAATCACCATAAATTTCTTTTTTTCACTAGGCAGTTTTTTTTCAAAATGTGTTTCTTAACTTTTGGTTACTATGGGCTGAGGTTTGCTCTATACTAGGCTGCAGCTGCCGCTGCAACCATGATTCGTGGTTTGTTGTTTAATAAATTCATCTTGTATACTAAATTGCACTTTGTTTTTGTCAAAAATTGGCTTTATTTTAAACATTGTATTTTGTTTAAATAGAAAAACACCTAGATGTAGTCATTTCCTTTGAAATAAACCCTTAGACAGCTCTCTATAATGTTCCAGTGCCCCGCTAGCAGCAGAGGAAGAGATGGGCTGTTGATGGTGATTCCAATGCAAAAAGAAATTTTCCCTGTCGTTCAAGCCAGAAGATTTTCCTTGTTGTACAAGCCAAGGGACTCTGAGCTTCCAGTATAGCGTTTTTGGCCAGAGCAATTCCAATGGTGTACATTTTTGTTTTGATTCAACTCCATTTTTAGGGGTTTCAGGTTAATTTGTTGTTTGCCTGTGGGCAGATGCGTAGCTCCAGAATTTTTATTGGGGAGGCAACAGGGGTCCACATAAAGAGATTCAAGGGTATGGGTTATATAATAATTTTTCTCTCCAAATTATTGGGTGGGGGGACTGCCCCCCTTGCCCCTCCCAAACGAAGCCACTGCCTGTGGGCCGTGTCGTCTTTTACTAGGTTGTAGCTACCGCTGCAACCACGACACTGCCTTATATATACTACACAAAGAAAAAACGATATGGCCTTTTCTTAGTTGGAATAGTAAAAAACGACCCACCAGAAATCAGGCACCAAAGTCAGTCAAATATTGCACCGTGCCCCAGAGAAGCAGTGGCGTCGTTAGGGGAGGGAAGTTCCTTCCCCGCCCCCCAATAATTTGAAGAAAAAATTATTATATAGCCCCTGTCCCTTGACTCTTCGGATTTAGACTTCTCTTGTTTCCCCCCCCCCCCAATAAAAATGCTGGAGCAACGCCCCTGCAGAGAAGGCAACTTTTCAAAAGATACTTGTGTTATATTATCTTGAAAATATAAGTGTGTTGCATCATCATGCATATGATGACTTAGTTTTTGTCGAAAGTTGCCTTTTGTTTTAATTTTTTAGTTACTATGGGCTAGAGTTTATAATTTACAATAATTTACAGCGGCTGCAACCATGGGGGTTGTAACTTACGGGTATGACCTCATGCATTATCTTGTAAGCAAAAATGCGGTTTTTAATCAATATTGCGACTTTATTGTGAATTGTTTTCTTAATTACGAAGGATACTATTTGTAGCAATTTCCTTTAAAATCAAATCTGAAAAGGCTCTCTATTATGTTCAAGTGACCTGCTAGCTGCTGAGGAAAAAAGATGCATCCCCTGCAAAAAATCGATCTTCCTTGGGGTTCAAGCCAACGGGTTTTCTATATTGTTCACGCTAAGGGATTGGACAGTTTCGACTGGATAAGTTTCGATTGGACACTATTTTTAGGAGGTTTCAAGCTATTTTTTGTTACCGTCAGCCGTTTTTGTCTTTTACAAGGTTGCAGCTACCACTGCAGCCACGATAGCCTATTACAAGTATCTGCTTCGCCTTCCCATTTGGATGAAAAATATGGAAATATCTTCTAAGTACTGTATAGCAAGGTATTTGCAAAGGCTTTTAACCCAAGTCAATCGTCATTGCATGCCACAGCAACCAAAATACTTTTTCATTGTTAGTTTTGTAGTAATCATTGAAAATAGTCCATTTCGCTTGTAGTTTTGTTCGTGAATAGTGTTGTTTATCCTTAAAAGTTCTATTTTGCATTTCGTTGGCCTTTTTTGTCTACTCTTGTGCGTTTGATATTGGGCGATGAATTAATAATAATAATACTAATAAAAAGGGGATGGGTTTCTCCCCCAGCTACCACATGGCCTGGAATTGCATGGAAAGTATGAATTGGTGCATCCAGGCAATAAATAATAATAGAAGAAGATTTATTCAATTTGGTTAATATTTTTGAAACAGAGTAATCAAAAGTTTCAACCTAACAATCATAGTCTACACGTTAGTCTAGAGTCCTGTGGTGGCAGTATGGGTTTAACCTTAACTGAATAATACGGGACCCAGAGATAGAACCCAGTTGTAGTAAAACACTACAGGGCCGACGTAGGAACCTCAGTAGTCAAGAACTGTCGTCAATCTGAGTACTCACGTTTTACGTTAGTCTACACTTAGCAAAATATGTCGTGTACCTAACATGAGGTTAACACCCCCCCATGTTGTAAACTGAGGAAAATCGCGTTTTTGCATGTGTAGCGCAAAATTTGTGTATACCTTTTTTCTTTTTCAAACTGGAACTACCTGAGGAACTGTCAATAAGAAATTAAAAATTTTGTAGCAATAGCGGTAAGCTCTGGGGCTAATCTTTCAAACGAAAGATAACAATCAGGGAGCACCCTCCCAACGCCCAACATTCACTTCATTATCCCCTATTCTGCACCATTTCTGATCATTTCAGCACTAAGGAACAATCGTTAATTTCTCTAAATCCAGATCATTATTTTTAGTAAATTAATTTAAAAATAAAATTCCACAAAATAAGTTTTTCAAAAAAGTAAAGAACTCCATAAAACGAAAATTGAACAAAAATAGAATCAAATAATCTACCAAGCATACAACTACCACAAATCAGTATAAATAACTAAATGAAACCAAAAACAAACAGAAATTAAAATAAATAACAGAGTCAAACTCGAAACGAGCAAAAATTAATATGATTAGGGTTCTAAGCCCCTATGCTTTCTAAAAGCCAGAATATAATTTGTACTTTACTGGAAAAATTCAAATGAATTTTCTGAAAAAATGTGCATTGTCAGTTTAATATACATACGCTGATATTTATTCCTTAAAATGTTAATTAATTTTTGATTTCTTAAAGTTATAAAAAAGAAAACATTTAAAAGAATGTTTTCTTTTAAATGCTTGACCACAATGACCACTCATGCTAACCTAAATTAAATAAACCTAACTTAAACGTAGTTAACTTAATGTAGTTAACAAGTTTTCTAACAGAAAACTTGTTAGCGTAAACAGGAAATTGTTCCTTCTAAGAGAAATTTGTTATCGTTGATGGAAAACTTGCCACTATTAGAACAAATTTCTTTCTATTAAGAAAAACCTGTTACTTCTAAGACAAATTTGACAGTATTAAGTAAAACTATGTTAGTATTAATGAAAAAGTTTTTACTTCTAAGAAAAAAATTAGCTAGTATTAAGTAAAAATTTGTTAGTATTAAGGAAAAAAGTTGTTACTTCTATGAAAAAATGTGTTATTCTTACAAAAAACTTGCTACTTCTAACAGAAAACTTATTAGTATAAACACAAAATTGTTACTTCCAAGAGAAATTTGTTATCTTTGACAGAAAACTTGCTGCTTTT
Organism: Artemia sinica; assembly: GCA_027921565.1. Classification (NCBI taxonomy): domain Eukaryota; kingdom Metazoa; phylum Arthropoda; class Branchiopoda; order Anostraca; family Artemiidae; genus Artemia; species Artemia sinica. Next base: position 31,263,730 of record CM051259.1, on the reverse strand, counting down.
AGAAAAAAATTGTTTCTATTAAGAAAGCCTTTTACTTCCAAGAGAAATTTGATAGTATTAAGTAAAGTTTGGTATTATTGAGGAAAAGGATGTTACTTCTAAGAAAAAATTGTTTTTATTAAGTAAAACGTTGTTATTATTAAGCACAGTTTACAGAATTATCCAGTAAGTTTACCGTAGATCATTTCTGGTCTTCATTCTCGGTGCGAACAAAAAGCTCCTCCCACTTATTCATGGATTAGCGGGTTAGTCTGTTTGCGTCAATCGATGAGAAATGGTTCGAAATTGTATAATTCATAATTGTGAAAGCAGAAAAAAACTTTGTGAGCCAGCCAAGTGGTTTGCAAGTGTCCCATCTCACAGGTATGACTTAATTTATATACAAATTATGACTTAATCTATTATTTATATACAGTGGACTCAACTGATTGGCCTATGTAGGATTTTATAAAAAAAGGGGGGGGGGGGTTGATGAAATTTGTGAAAATAAGGAATTTTTTTTCTTCTAATAACTGGTGGAATAGGTGTGATGGTTTCAGGGGTGGATCCAGAATTTTTTAAGGGGGGGGGGCAAAATAGATTGATCCGATAAACTTACGTTAGGAGCAAGCTTAATTAATGCAAACTTGCGTTAATTAGGTAAATTACACTACTTTAGACTACTTTAGGGGGGTACCCCTCGCCCCCCTCTGGATCCGCCACTGGATGGTTTATCATTTTTTTTTCACGTCGTGATGTGTATTTTCCACGATATATATTTTCTAGATAAGACTACTTTCGTTTTCAATCAATGTTTTCGTATGAAATGGGCAGACCTTTCCTGAACTTTAAACAATAAACACCTCTGTTTGAAAATCTTTGCACTTTGTGAATTTAGATAGTGATAAGGGTTCCTGATTGAGACCAATTTTAGGACTTGGGTTCTAATTATTGGTTGCTGTGGTAAAAGTTGCCACAATAGCCCTATCCAAGAAAATACCAAACGTCTGTTAAGAAGTGTTTTTTGTAAAATTCTTAGGGAATTTTCAGAAAATTGAAGGACATCACACATTTTAGTGGCAGATCCAAAATTGTACGGGGCTTTACGCTAGAAAAGCTCCTATTATAGAATTTTCTTCCAGTTTGTTTACCAGAAAATAAATAAAATGCATTTCTTACTGCTGAGTCTGTATAATCTTAAACCTTTTACGGCACAATTTCCAAAATATTTCTAAGACTTTTTTCTAACGGGGAACTATAAGAAATAATACATTTTTAGCTATACATTTACATTTTTAGCTATATATATATATATATATATATATTATATATATATATATATATATATATATATATATATATATATAATATATATATATATATAATATATATATATATATATATATATATATATATATATATATATATATATATATATATATATATATATATATATATATATACATATATATATATATATACATATATATATATATATATATATATATATATATATATATATATATATATATATATATATATATATATTATATATATATATATATATATATATATATATATATATATATATATATATATATATATATATATATATATATATATATATATATATCGGCGCGTACAAACAGCTCCTCTCATTTGATCTGCCATCAGCGGTCCAATTACCCTGGAACACGTATTTTGGCAGAAACTTTCTCAAAATGCCTTTGAAACCAACTTGAGACTTCGAAACCTATTTTTAATTCCTAAAAACATCTAATAATAACATTGCACTACTAATTACCGATTTTCATGTATGTATTGGAATAAATTAGTTTAAAATTAGTTTTCTTCAAAATTAGTGTTCTAACGTTGAAGCTAAGTTTTGCGTCCAAGAGAAATGACTTGTCTACCCGTGAAAAGATCTAATGCCGCTTATGTTTTTACGTTCTTCGGAGCACTTGCGCCTCCGTCCAGGTTTTTATAATGGGAGAGATAGGGAATGATCATACTGCTAATTCTATAAACTGTGTTATTAAGGAAAAACCTGTTACTTCTAAGAAAAAATTTGTTGGTGTTATGAAATACTTGCTACTCCTAACTGAAAACTTGTTAGCGTAAACAGAAAATTGTTACTTCTAAGAGAAATTTGTTATCTTTGACGGAAAACTTGCTGCTATTAGAAGAAAAATTACTATTAAGAAAAACTTGTTGTTCCCAAGAGAAATTTGATAGTATTAAGTAAAACTTTGTTAGTATTAGTGAAAAAGTTGGTACTACTAAGAAAAATTTACTAGTGTTAAGAAACACTTGCTACTTCCGATAGAAAACTTGTTAGCATAGACAGAAAATTGTTACTTCTATGAGAAATTTGTTATCTTTGAAGGGAAACTTGCTGCTATTAGAAACAATTTGTTACTATTAAGAAAAACCTGTTACTTCCAAGAGAAATTTGATAGTACTACTTAAAACTGTGTTAGTATTAAGTAAAAAGTTGTTACTTCTAAGAAAAAATTTGTTAGTGTTCAGAAAAACGTGCTACTTCTAGCACAGAACTTGTTAGCATTAACTGAAAATTGTTACTTCTAAGATAAATTTGTTATCTTTGACGGGAAACTTGCGGCTATTAGAAAATAATTTGTTACTATTAAGAAAAAACCTGTCACTTTTAAGATAAATTTGATAGATATCAGTAAAACCTTTGTTCACAGTAAGAAAAAAATTGTTGCTTCTAAGGAAATCAAGTCCCGTTGTTAAAAAAAAACATAGTGTTTAATTTGGATTCATAAGCTTGTTTTTGGAGTGAAAGATTGAAAATATCCTAGGAGTGATGAGGAGTTGTGTCATATGGATGGCTGGTGTTTAATGGCGTGGTGGTGTGAGAGTGTTTTGAAGTTTAACGTGTTGGGGTTGCCTCGTCAAAAACTTGAATCAGTGGGTTGAATGTATAATTTTTTAACAAGAAATGTCTGAAAAAACTTCAGCTTGGAATTTCTTCGAGTCACTTTCTGGTAATGAAATGCATGACAGACATGTAATGCCATGGTGGTGTGGAGTGTTTTAGAGGCTATTATGAAAGGCTAGGCTTGTAAAAGAAACTTAATCAATTGATTGAAAGCATAATTTTTGACAAGAAATGTCGGAAATGTCTTAGAAATAATGATGAGATGTCAGAGGGTGCAGCAGAGCAGTAATGGTGTGGCACAGGGGTGGAAATCATTGGAAAATAAAAGCAATAGAAAATATATCCATTGAGGGTGTTCAAACGCTAGAAGACACTTAAAATGTTGATGACGGGTGTCGTAAGGTGCCGCAGAGCAGTAAGAGGGTGGTATTGTGGCGTGCATTGCTCGGAGTATCACGTTCTGGTAGTGAAATTCCGAGTTCCACTGTTCAGTGCCACGTGGATAGTGGGGGGGCAGGCGTTTAATGTCGCGGTGGAGGGGTTTCTTTTGTAGGTTATTATGAAAGTCCAGGCTCGCGAAAAACTCGAATCAATGGATTGAAAGCATAATTTTCAACAAAAAAATGTCCAAAATGTCTTTGAGGTTGATGAGAAAATACTATTCAAATGCGCGTATTGTCACAGTGGTTATGAAATATTTATAGTTTCGGCTCAGAAAACTCTGTATTTTCATTAAGGGCCCTCGGAAATACCGAGAAATAAAAGGGTTCTTTTAACTAGATTTGTAATTCATAACTGATTTTAACTCTAATTCCTCGCACTTTCAATATGCCGACTCCAAGTCTGACTCCATTCAGCGAAAAAAATAAATACTAAACTCTCTCTTTCGACTAGTTGAGACTAAGTTTTGCAAAGCGGTGGACCGATGTTCTAAGAAAGACATAACAACAAGCCCGATCCCCCTGGAATTACCTGCTACGACCCATACTTTTCTTCTATTCATAAATATTTTTGTTTTTTTGGTTTTGTTTTTTAACTGCTTTTCATTGTTTTAATATTGGTGTAAATTTGTTTTTATTAATTGAAATTTTATTTACAATAAGCTTAATCCTTTAGATATGTTGTTAAGGATACATCTCTAATACCTAGGCGTTTAGACAATTTAAGTGCCCCTTCTTTTATCGCTAAAAATACATTAAGAACAATAATGTCTGAAAATAGATGTTTTCCGTCTTCATGTCAATTGTCGCAGTTGCACGAAACATGAAATTCTAGCGTGTGCAAAAAATTGGAAATCTCCTTGCGTGTAATAGGTTATTTTTAGAATGTAGTTATCGATACAGAATTTTTGAAATAGCTTGTTGGTCCTGATGCTTGAGGTGCTGTTTCATTGGAAGGGATTTGATCTTTCGAGTCCCAGGAAGGACAAAGAACTAAAGAAAAAAACGCTTTGAACGTTTCGTTGAAAAATAAAATCCCAAAAAAGTATTATGTGAGTGATGTGTGCGCCGTCATTACATAAGATACGCGCTGTACATACAAAATGTGTGCGCCAACGTTAAGTTAAAAGAAAGAAAAAAATGCCTTTGACGTTTTGACGAAAAATAGAATTTCAAAAAAGTATTATGAGACAGGGATGTGTGCGATGTCATTACGCAAGGTGCGCTGTCATTGCGTAAGGTGTGCGCCGTCATTAAGTAAGATGTGCACCGTCCTAACATAAGACTTAGTCATTACACAGCACCCATGCGTGTGCCGTGTTCAGTTACAAGCGGGGATTCCTCATGGGCCCTGAAGTCTAGCTTGTCACACACGATGGCGTCATCCATATTACACATGGTCACGAGAATCCTGGGTGTCTTCCAGAAAACAATAGACGTGCCAAAAATGGCTACGAATCGTGGCTTCTATTTATAGTGGGACAAAGACATTGCATGAGGGGCTTCTATTTATAGCGGGAGGAACTGGGTGTCTTCCAGAAAACGGTAGACTTGTATATGGGACTCCTATTTATAGAAAGAGGAACTGGGACAGCTTCAAGGGGAAACAATTGGACTTGTATAATACAAGAAAAAAATAGACTCATATATGGGGCTTCTATTTATAGAGGGAAGGAACTTGGACATCTTCCAGAAAAACAATAGACTCGTATATGGGGGCTTCCATTTATAGTGGTCCTGGGACAAGGGAAGGGAAGTACAGAAAACAAGACATGTTTAGACTCCTATATAGGGGCTTCTATTGATAGAGGGAGGAATGTTTTCCGGAAAAACAATGTGCCAAAAATGGCTACGAATCGAGACAAATGGCTGTTGCTAGGGGAAATATTGGAGCACCTGGGGGTGTCATGGGAAGTCTGCCAGCTAGGAACAGGGCCTTGTGGAAAGGCTATGCTATTTTCCTATGGATGCCTTTAAAATCGCAAGCTATTTTCATATAGACCTATTTAAAGAGCGAGGGCGTATTGCTAGCTGTGTTCCCTTTAATAGAACGCCTGTAACCGCATTGCAAAAGTGCGAGGGGCTAGTAACATTTATTGGTACTCGTGAAATATCCCAACCAAACTCCGATTAATCATATAAAAATACTGAAACACAGTTGCGTCATAACACCAAGAAACAGAGACCGCATTGCACATGTGTGAGGGGCTAGGAGCTCCACTTAGAATTAGCTATTATCGCTACTTGTGTATTATACCGACCACACTCCGATTAATCATATAAAAAATACTGGAACACCTGGAATCCCGGGAATCTTGCCAGGGCGTGTCGTGGAAATACTATGGGAATCTACTAGGGATGACTTTAAAATCCTATGGGAATCTGTTAGGGATGACTTTAGAAGCAGTGAGGGGATACTACTATTATGAACACATGAAAATCACTCTCTCGTTCTTATTCTTATCATGCTCTTGATTTTTTTTTGTGATTTTCAGATTTCCTCGTCTCCGACGAAAAAAAAAAAACAACATTCTTTGAGACAGTAAAAATTGTCAAACTAATTGCAAAAAAACACAATTCATAATATTATTTGTATCTGCTTTTTTTTTTATAATATCTCCTTTTTTATTACAATATCTCCTTTATTTATTTTGCTTTTGATTTACGCAGTGTTTCGAGTAAAAAACTCATTTTTCAGAAGGATACAAAAGCTGTACAATGTATTTTGTCACTGCCACGCCTAAAGGACATATATGGCATTATTAAACTTTTGATATAATTCTTAAAAGCATTAATTCAATTATTTTTACATTGATATTATAATAGTTAATTATAGTATATTATAATTATATTGTAGTTAATTCTATAGAATTATTAATCTTTTCTGAAAGGCAGGATCAGCAGGAAAATGGATGTTCAATCACATTTTGATCTTCCTTATGGAACAACCTTGCAATTGCTCTGGATTCAATTGCAACCTTGCATATCAATTATCTTATTAAATATCAAAATGTAACATTAAACTTTTAGGTCTAAAGGTACGACCAGATGTGACTTTTGGGGAGAATACGACGAATCGTGTGCTGTTCTAGCTGTACACACAAACCGAACCCTAGCTATTTTATAGTCCCGAAAAGAGCTCAAAAACAGACAGAAAATTTCAGGTTGAATCGAACTAAACTTAGTGGATCTTGGATTGCAACCACCTTAAGTTGTTTCTAAATCCGTTCCAATCTTGTCCCCCATTCGCTGTCTTACCTCCAGATATGAAAAAAAATTGTCCCCTACAGTACTGAAAAAATCAACAAACATCCTGATATTTTTTCTTTTCTTATTACTTACAGTGTTGTCTATGTTTTTTACTTACTCTCTCCTTTTCCTTAATCATTAAATAAACTTTTTCCACAAAATAAGTTTTTCAAAGAAAAGTAAAGAGCTCCATTAAACAAAAAAAGAGCAAAAATAAAATCAAATAATCTACCAAGCGTAAAACCACCACATATCAGCATTGGTAAATAAATAAAACCCAAAACGAGCAGAAATTACAATAAAAAACCGAGTCAAACTCAAAAAGAGCAAAAACTAACATAAGTTGGGCTCAAAACCCCTATGCCCTCCTAAGGCCTGAACATAATTTGCACTTTGCTGAAAAAAATATAATTGTTTTTACTTTTATAGCTTTAATAAATCATATAATATTAACATTTTAATTACTAAATATGAGTATATGTATATAATAATGACAATGCACGTTCATTTGTATTTTTTCAGTAAAGTGCAAATTATGTTCTGGCCTTGGGAACAGGGTTACCAACTTTTTGGTCCATAAATATGTCCCCTGAGTATCCAAAATTATGTCATTTTTAGCCAAAATATGTCCATATTTCGTCTTAAATATGTCCAAAATATGTCCATCTTGAAATCTCAGAACCTAGAGGTTATTTTTCTTATAAATTGGGATATTGACCAAAAGACGCTTTGGAAACATCTTTCGAAAGCGGCCAGTCAACATCAAATATATTGAAAACGAAAAAAAAACATTTAATACAAGCACAAAACTCATAAAAACAAGTAAACACTAAAAATAATTTGTGGGAGATTAAGATTAGTCTTCTAGCGAGAATTCATCTTGAAAATTATGTTCAGCATGAGAGTCAGTCTTATTTCTTCCTTTGCTAGCTATTTACCAATCGGAGTATTTCTTGCGCATTTCAAAATGTATAATCTAGGATTCCAGCAACGTTCCAGAACGCCAAATTAGCTGCTTGACATGCATTAAACAACTAGTCGTTCACATTAGAAGACCATTCCGTAATTTGGTTTTGATGTTACCAAGTAGCGTAAACTGTCTTCCAGCAGCTGTTGAAGAGTGTGGCAGGCCACATAACGTTAGCATAAAATCACAAAGATCCTTATATTTTTCTTTATCCTTGGCATCCTAACATTTTCTTAGGGCAGACCAGAAAACTGATGGATTTGCTTATTCAGAACGGAAATTAAAAGTTCTAGTGCCCTTTTTCAGTGACCAAGAAGAATGGAGGGCAAATAAGCCCCCTCCCACGCTCACTTTTTTCCCAAAGTCACCGGATCATAATTTTTAGATAGCCATTTTGTTCAGCATGTTCGAAAAATACAATAACTATGTCTTTGAGGATGACCCCCACAGTCTCCGGGGGACGGTCTGCAAGTTATGAACTATGTCCAATGTTTACATATAATATTGGTTTTTCGGAAGTATACAAAAGTTTTCAGGGCAAATTTTTCTGGTAGTTGGGGAGGGGGTCGGGTTTTACGTGGGAGGAGCTTTCCGCGGAGTATGGGACATTGCTATGAAGGGGGCGTCGGATTCCCAGCATTATTTAAAAAACAATAAGAAATTAAATAAAAATGCAATTTTTCAACTGAAAATTGAAAAAAATTTTAAAACAAACAGAAATTAATACGTACATGATTGGGTTCGCCCCCTAGTCATTACCTCGCTCTTTGCGCTAATTTTTTTTTTAGTTTCATCAGAGCTATTTATTCTAATTAACGGCATTTGTGGTTAAGGGGCTATTCTTAGAAAACTGGAAGAAAATTTGAACTTTGGCGTAAAGAGCGAGGTATTGACTAAGGGTTACGTAAGTTAATTCGTAAGTTACGTCAGATCAAAAGTACGCGAAAGCCATTTAGCCAAAAAAGTAAAATTAATATGCAAATTTCATTTTAATTATTCATGTACGGTGAGCCAACATCAAAGCTGCATTAATTCAAAAACGATCAGAAATTAAATAAAAAAAAACAAGTTTTTTTAACTGAAAGTAAGGAGCGATATTAAAACTTAAAACGAAGAGAAATTATTCCTCATTAATGTGGAAAAATATAGTAAAAATTAATTATTTTCTATGCATTTTGCCATGCATCACTCTTTTTTCAACTAGTATAACCGTAAATCAAATAAATGCTGACGAAAGCAAGAAACGGGGAAACATGGGAATAATACAATTAGTCTATCTATATGTCTGCATATTAGAGGGGCTGGGAGGTAAGTATAGCGAAATCGATTTCAAAGTTTGATAACTACAGCATTATGCGGTACCCACCGCTATATACTGTATAAGGAAACCAGACATGGAGACCCGTCGGTAATTTTTTCGCAGTTCATATTATTGACATACGAATAACGTAAACATATCACTCGATTCTTTTTTTTATGCTCTTTCCAAATAGAAGAATCATTTTTGTCGGATATGAATTTTACCCCCACCCTATTCTAATTCAAGGTATATATTTGCACATTATAATTGTATTTCTGATGTAAATGGGAGGTAAGTTTAAACTTAACCCCCACCCCCCCCTAATGTGCAAATATATGCCCTGAATTAGTATATATAGGGGTGGGGGTAAAATTCATTTTCGACAAAAATGATTATTATATTTGGAAAGAACATAAAAAAAGGCATCGAGTGGTATGTTTACTTTATTCGCAAGTCAATAATATGATTTGCGAAAAATTTACCTATACATAAATATATATATATATATATATATATATATATATATATTATATATATATATATATATATATATATATATATATATATATATATATATATATATATATATATATATATATATATATATATATATATATATATATATATATATATATATATATATATATATATATATAAAATAAACATTTAATATTATGTTAAGCAACAAACTATAAACGAATGATAGCACTAATGATAAGCATAAAGGTATAATCGAGCTATATCACCTAACATTAAATTTTTACTTACTTAAGTTTCTCTCAGCTCCTTTCCCGTGATGAAAATTTTCAAACTGAAGGAATGTACCCCGGGTGTTTGACAACTTGGCTTTAGTTTTGATTTCAGACCATCAACAATCGAAAGGTTTCATTTTGTTAACTTTTCATTGAGATTTTTGTGTGACGTTCGGAAGCTGGAAGTAAGTTTATATGAAAAAGGCGACAGCTTGTCCTTTATCTTGACCGTGCCGAGTAAAAATCAGGGCAATAATACCATTTATAGGTGAAAGAATTTTGAAGGCATTTTCAGAAAGATTGCTTCAGGGAAGAGCAAACAACCCGGAAAATAAATACAGAGCTTAAAAAATAAGTAGATGTAAGTCTTAGCACTCATTTGGTGATGAAAGACATTTTTTTATGAAAGTAATTTGTTTTACGTAATAATTTTGGAAAACGTGTCCACTTTATGTCCAAAATGTGTCCATTTTTGCCCTATTATGCAGGGCCGTATCCAGGATTTTTGTTCAGGGAGGGTTTTACTAATTGTTGACTTTTTTGGGGGGGGTTTTACTAATTTTTGACTCAGTTTTCGACTAATTTTACTGATTTTTACCTAGGTTTTTACTAATTTTCGACTTATTTTCGAGTCGGTCAAAAATTTCGGGGGGGGGGGTCAAACCAGGTAACCCCCCCCCCCCTGGATACGGCCTTGCTATTATGTCATTATGTCCAGGCACATAGAAATATGTCCAGTTGGCAACGCTGCTTGGGAAGGCATACGGGTTTTGAGCCCAACCTATGTTAATCTCTGCTCGTTTTTGAGTTTGACTTGGTTATTTATTGTAATTTCTCTTCGTTTGGGTTTCATTTATTTATCGATGCTGAATTGTAGTAGTTGCACGCTTGGTAGATTATTTGACTTTATTTTTGTTCAATTTTTGTTTAATGGAGTTCTTTACTTTTCTTTGAAAAACTTATTTCGTGGAAAAAGTTTTTTTGATTAATTTCTGTTCGTTTTATATTGACATAGTCTTTTCAGGGAAAAATAAAATAATACTTTAAATCTTTTAATCGTTTTTTTTAAGACTGGATGTGTTTGGATGTGTTTGGGGAAATGGTGGGCGTGAGAGGGGTGTTAGTCGCTCTCCAATCACTTTCAACTATTAAAAAAAGCAATACCCCTTTCAATTTCCAATCAAATGAGCCCTTTTGAAGTTTCTACGACAACGCTTTCAATAAAAACCTTATATGCTCCCAGGGCATAACTTACAACCCTTGCCCTGATGGCTGAGGGGGTGCTGTCATCCTTCAAGACCTAATTTCCAGAACGTTCTACTACGTTGAACAAAATAGCTATCTGAAAATTTTGATTGGCTGTGTTTGGGGGAATGGTGGGCGTGAGAGGGGGTTAGTTACCCTCCAATGATTTTCTACTATTTAAAAGGGCACTAGCCCTCTAAATTTACAATTGAATGAACCCATGTTGAAGTTTTTACGACAGCTCTATCTATAACAACCTTATATTCCCCCAGGGAATAACTGACGACCTTTGCGGCTCTGGGGGGGGGGGGGGGTTGTCATCCTTAAATACATAATTTCCAGAACTTTCAACTACGTTGAACAAAATGGCTATCTCTAATTTTTGATTGAATGTTTTTGGGAAATGGTGGGCGTGAGAGGGGGGTTAATTACGTTCCACTCACTTTCGACTATTAAAAATGAGCAATTTCAATTTCCAATCAAATGAGCCCTTTTTGAAATTTCTACAACAACTTTCTATATAAACCTTATTTGCTCCCAGGGCATAACTTACAACCCTAGCACTGAGGGCTCTGAGGGGGGTTTCATCCTAAAAGACCTAATTTCCAGAACTTTCAACTACGTTGAATAAAATAACTATCTAAACATTTTGATTGTATGTGTTTGGGGAAAAGGTGGGTGTGAGAGGGGGGTTAGTTGCCCTCAAATCACCTTCGACTATTAAAAAGAGCACTAGCCCTTTCAATTTCCAATTGAATAAGCCCTTTTTGAAGTTTCTACAACATCGCTTTCTATAGAAACCTTATTTGCCCTCAGGGCATATTTTACAACCCCTGCCCTGTGGGCTGTGAGGGAGGGGGATTGTCATCCTGAAAGACCTAATTTCCAAAACTTTCAACTAAGTTGAATAAAATGGCAATCTAAATATTTTGATTGTATGTTTTTGGGGAAAAGGTTGGTGTGAGAGGGGGATTAGTTGCCCTCAAATCACTTTCGACTATTAAAAGGGCACTAACCCTTTGAATTTCCAATCGAATGAGCCCTTTTTCAAGTTTCTACGACAAAGATTTCAATAAAAACCTTATATGCCCCCAGGGCATAACTTATAACCCTTGCCTAGAAGACTCTGGGGGGAGTGTCCTGCTCAAATGTATAATTTCCTAAACTTTAAACTGCGTGGAACAAAATGTCATCTCAAAATTTTGATTGGATGTGTTTGGGGAAATGGTGGGCGTGGAAGGAGTGTTAGCTGCCTTCCAATCATCTTCGACTACTAAAAAGGGCACTATCCATTTCAATTTCCAATCGAATGAGCCCTTTTTGAAGTTTCTACGACAATGCGTTCTATAAAAACCTTATATGCCCCGAGGGCATAACTTACAACCCTTGCCCTTAGGGTCGTGGGGGAGCGGGGGGTGTCATCCTCAAAGACCAAATTTCCAGAACTTTCAACTACGTTGAACAAAGTGGCTATCTTAAAATTTTGATTGGAAGTGTTTGGGGGAAAGGTGGGCGCGAGAGGGGTGTTAATTGCCCTCCAATCACTTCCAACTACTAAAAAGGGCACTAGCCCTTTGAATTTCCAATCGAATGAGGCTTTTTTGAAGTTTCTACGACAACGCTTTCTATAAAAACCTTATATGCCCCCAGGGCATAACTTACAACCCTTGCCCTGTGGGTTGTTAGGGAGTGACCTCCTCAAAAACATATTTTCTATCTGGAAGTCAACTACGCTGAACAAAAGGGCTATCTCAGAATTTTGATTGGATATGTTCCGGGAAATGGTGGGCGTGGAAGGGCTGTTAGTTGCCTTCCAATCACTTTCGACTATTAAAAAGGGCACAAGCCACTCCAATTCCAATTGAATGAGCTATTTTTAAAGTTTCTACGACAACGCGTCTATAAAAACCTTATATGCCCCCCAGGGCATAACTTACAACCCTTGATACGAAGAACTTCGGAACTTCTTCGATACGAAGTGCCCTGGTGATAATACGATACGAAGTACCAACATGATAATAATGTCGTTTTATTAAAATCAATATTTGTGCAGTAATATTAGTGTATCTATTCAATATTGTCTTGTAGGGTAACATTCACCCTAAAATGCACCTAATCGTATTGTTTATTATGTATTAAGACTACTTGATTTTAAAGAGCGTGTGATTTTGCCTCGTTATTTTTATTACAGGAAGTGGAATGACATATTGGAAATCGATCATTACAATGCATAATCCAGTGCAGATACAACCTAGTAGTATCTATTTTCATCATACCTCAACCAACGAACAGTACTCACCATAGACTCCAGGCAATTTCCGTCCTAGCTTCGTTTACGAAAATTATAGTTACCTTTTGATCGTTGTTTCGTCGACCACAAACCATATTACGTATCAGGTAACACTATATTTGAATCTCAGTATCCAGTGCATTATCGAACTATATAATCACATAAACCCTGAGAACCCCATCGACCAGTACAAGATACAAGTACATAAATATCACCGTTGATAATCCTTATGGACCCCTGTACCATATGACTGTATAGTTATGATATTTGATGAACCCAAAGATTATTTATGTGTCGCAGATTCACGCGTCGAATCCCTTTCGACCATTTCTCGGAGTCCATCCTATCACCTCTATCAAATGCGAAAAGTTCCTATCTCTGTTATCCCATAAATGTTACGAGATAATTTCTGAAAAATGGACCTGGAAACCAACCATTGAATTACAGAAACCAAAATTAACCCAAGTGACTAACCCGTCAGTGACAATATACCCCTCCCACCAGTTAAAGACAATATGTTGAAGGAGTCACTAAAGTTTGATGTCGACCATTCCAAATCCAAACACCAATTCCCCCGTGATTTACCAAGGAATCACCGCGAAAGTTAATAGACGCAAGCCAGGCACGAACAAATTTATAAGAGAACTGTAATCTCTAAAATGACGAATGAACAATTTTATACGAGAATTACATTCTCTATGTGCTTTAAAATATCCCAAGAATGATATTCTGAGAAGAAAATGAACGCAGTCCCAGTGTTCAACCCCTTAATGATAAGGCACCCTATGAACTATCCCAAAACAGCAGGTGAGAATGAACTCTGATATCAAAATTCCACACATCTGTACCTGGGAGTATCATTTCCCATGTGACAATTAGAGAAAGCGTTTTGTCCAAGATGAACATAATCATGCTCGAACTGTTCTATGAAGAAACTATATTGCAAGTGTTTTAAATTTTTGCCAAGACGAAAGGAGTGAAGGACCATAATTTACAACAGAAGGATTGAGTACGCTAAAAGACATTAATGGTGATGAAATAGGTGTGAATTTACATATGTTACATTTTAATAACTTCGATAACTTAAAAATTCCAATATCCTATCATTAATATTACATAGCAAACATCCCCAGTGAAAGTGTTCTAATGTTTACCAGTGAACGTGGTAAACATAATATTGTGTGTTTTAAATCGTTCTTATATGTAGTGTTAGATGTTCAGATAGAGTTATGTGTAGCGTTGTCGTACTATTGATTTAATGTAGCGTAGATAGGAAGCAGTGTGCCCTATAGTCAGCAAAATCAAAAAAAAACTTGTAAAAGGTGAATTCTCAAAAAATCTTATGTAAAGGTAGAATAGCCCCAACCTTGTTGGAAATGTAAAAGTCATCAGTGTTAGATGTAGAAAAAGAAAAAAAAATCTTAAGTATAGTAGCTAGGCTAGAACCATAAATAATCTTAGTCCGGTAGATGAACTTTAGATAGGGATGTATAATAAAATAAGAAAAGTAATAGAGAAAATTTTTAGCACTCCTGATTAAGCTTATATTAAAGTATAAAATAATACAATGTCAATTAAAATTACGTAGGACCAATAGTAAATAAATCGCGAATATTACAAAAACCCAAGGGCAAGCAAGTCCTAATGACGGGACGTCATTAAATAATGGGAAGGGTAATATGTACCGTGAGTAAAATGTGATATATTTAAAATAAAAAAAAATAAAATCTTTTTCTTTCTAAAGATAATTTCGACTTCCTCTAATTAAGTTTAAATCTAGTTTCAAAAAAGAAAAGTTCTTAATCAGCAAAAAGAGAAATTGCATTTTAGCCTCAGCCAAACAACGACGCTATTCGGTTTTAAATTTCGCTAAGATATTTGGTAATAAAATAATGCTAGAGACAAAGTTTCTCAGGAAGCTTAAGTTATAACGTTTAATCATCAGATATATTTAAAACAAATTATTGGACGGTTAGTGAGCATAATGAAGTGAGTTTGTAAACATAAGTACAAGATAGCGGCCCCCTCCACAGGACTTGGGCCAATCGTGAAAAAGCTAGTAGAGCGCAGAAGCTGTATTTGTGTGATATAGTGAACAAAAAACTGTTTTCGTTTCAATTATGGATTGTCTCTATTGCCATCATCATTATTTTTGAGAGCCAATTTAATCCTTGCCTCTGTCGTTGTCAGTTTGAAGTGAAGCACTGTTATACACCTAAATGTAAGTCTCAATAAAACTATTGCTTTTCTATTTGTGTTATTTTATTTATAAGTCTGTATCTAATCGCACAGCAGGTAACTAGTTCGTATGTCTCCATTGGTTCACGCTCCCAGGAACCTGATTTCTGCATAACATTAGAGGTAATTAACAAGAAGATAACTCGAGGAAGCGAGGTTACGCTCCCGGATTGATAGTTCGAGAATTTCTAACCTACTATAATTACGTATTTTATTTTCTCGCGTTCAGCGAGTGGCGCGGTCACCCATTTATCTATCCCCCCCCCCATTACAGCCGGTGCAGCCCTCAACGGCATGAGATAAGCTATAACGGCTCAGATGATGCGATCGTAAAATCCCCAGCGGAACCTTTTGCTTTTCTCATTATTTTCATAGCTTGCTTAGCCTATTACTTAGCTTAAGAAAATTCGCCTGGCAGAACAGAAAAATTGACCCGGCGGAACTGGCACTTCTAGTATTCACCCAGAGGCACTTCTCGTATTCACCCGGCGGAGACGAAAGGCGTTTTCAAATTTGATTAAGGCGTTTCCACTAACGAACCGGATTCTTTAAGCACGACTGACTTCGATTGACACTTCTTTGTTCCAGATCCACAGTCTTCCTTCCGAGCGTAGTTGTTGAATCCACAATCTAGATTATGAACTTGTAATCCTGATTGTCAGTGGAACAGAATTTTCATAATCTGGATTATCAGTGGAATAGCAAATTTACAATTCCGACTGTGATTTTACAATTCGGTTTGTCAGTGGAAAAGGCCTTAATAACCATTGTTAAATGGTTCAACGTTGCAACACTGATGAAAATGTGGTAATGCCGTAAATGCTTGTTAATTTCGGAATAACCAACAGAAAATCTTAGAAAATTACGGTTTTGTGACCTAAATAGACCTATGATGGGTCCAGGGGACAATTAACTTTTTATTTTTATGTTCTTGGTACTTCAATCAAAGTCAAATTTTCATCAATTGAAATTAGACTAAATTTTAGCTTTCTTTTAACTGTTTTAGTTCCGCTGAATACTGCTACAGTGGCAGTGGTGGCAGTAGGTTTATTCTTCCCGGGCCAACTTAAAAGTACAAATATTTCTTTCTATTCGGCTTTGTGTATACTTTGCTTTAATCCTTTGAAAATTATTTCACTTCTTTGATAAATTATTTAAGAAAGATAAGAATAATTTAGAAATGAGTCATAAATTCAGTCAAACGTTTAATTTCACTTTGTTCTAAATTAGGAATATTGTCCTTACCTTCTGATGTGGCCCTGTTCTCCATTTTACAGCCGGGTTGTGTCATTTTCTAACACAAAATCGTTATAATTGCCGCAGTATAAGAAAAAATTTGTAACATATGGCTAATAATCATAACTTTTGGGCAGGGGGAGGAAGCTGTACTGATTTTTTTCGTCTATGTTTTCGGGTAAATTTCTTCTGTTTTTCCCTATAGGCCTCTGATGATTTTTTTTCTTTTTTTTTTTAAGAAAAGAATATGTGAAATGAAAAATGTTTCAGTTTCAAATTTTTCTTTTCTTTTTTTTCTTTTTTTTTAAGAAAAGAATATGTTAAATTAAAAATGTTTCAGTTTCAAATATTCTGTTCTAAAGTCCTTCTAAATTATTTCATAAAGCTTTTCTTTTATGCATTAAATAGGCAGTTTACAAATGCGATTATAATCCAATCAAATGTTTAATTTCATACAATACAAAACTTCATACAGCATGAGTAATAAATTAACAGTATTAATATTTGGCAAAATTCAGTCGAAAACGAAGCCAAACGTACCATCTTAACATACCATCTTAAGCCCCGTTCTAGATTGGTGTAAAAAGGACTCTATAGCTTAGGAGGCTTAAGCAAAAATTGTCGAAAAGTCACTCCCAACTTGTAACCGGTTATTGCTTGTAGAGTAAGATTAATGAGAAAACGTTGCTTCAATTTAATGTTATTCATCTTATTAATAAAATATGAAAGGTCCTTTTTACCGTTATTTACCTTAAGACAAGCCACTGCACATATTAAGACGGGGCTTAGTCATGGAGCAGTGTTCATCATACTGCGACTGAATCCAAAAATAAATGTTGATTCAAAATGCAAATTAGTAACGTAGAGAAACAGAGAATTTATTCGTAAAATTTCCTACCATAAGGTAAACTCCATACTTCTCAATGGCTTAAGATTTCGCACGAAGGAGGATAGCCAATCACGTGCTAAAAAGACGAAATTATTTGGCTTTCCTTTCTAACATGCGTCTAACGAATAACCTGATTGGCTTACAAAAATACGTCGCAGATGTAAACCAATGAATTTGAAACATATTTTTTATCACGGAACTATAGTAAAGTAATTTTTCTTTTTGTCTGTTTTGTTCTGTGTTAAAATCCAAAACTTCTCTAATTGATCAACAACAGATAGGCGACGCTCCACAACATTCACGGTACATCATAAATTGAGAAAAGCCTGCAAAAAACACGTGAAGAAGTCCAGGTAAACGACAATTTAATTCGGCTTTCTCTCTTTCCATTTAAAACTGTCCCTTGCTTCGTGGTACCAAACTTTCGTACAAATTCAATCCTAATTTTTTTCACATGTTGTATTGCTCTTAAAAAAGAAAACAGTAACTTCGATTCAGGCGATTTAGTAGTTATAAGGTGGATATGGTTGAGTTCCTGGATAATATGGACCAGGATATGCGTATCCATAAGCATATTGTTGTTTCTGAGGATAAACTGAAACAAGAAAAAACATAGATTAAAATGTAGAGGCAAAATACAACTTTTATTCACTTAATAAGCTTGAGATAAAAAAAAAAATCAGGTTTTAATTAACAGAGATAACTATGTTAGACCCTTACTACGAATAATAATGGCTACGGCGGAGGAATTGTCGAGAGGTTAGAAGAGATATTTGTGAGTTCAAATGCTTTCCAGTTGGCACCCGATAATGTCCTAAGAACCTTAGTCCAGAATACAAGATACAGCTTAAATCATAATAACTCTTTTACTGAATTTGTTTCTGATATAATGACTTTTAGATATTTAGAGTAATACTACAAGTCTTTAGTTCTAGACTGCTAAGAAAGATCCCATAATCTATCTCGACTATTATTACTTTGAACATGAAGGACTCGTCGCAGCTCACAGCCACCTAATGCCAGCGCAGCACAAAGCTCTGTCAGCTTCTTGGTTAATCTATCTCATGGGTTACATCAAGGGAAAAGACCTAAAAGCGTGAAACAGTTGTTTGGCACAAGAGTTTGGCCAAAGAAAAAAAAGTTAGAATGTTGTTTTAAAGGCACACCGTGACAGAAATGAAGAAGAATTAAGAAAAAGGACTTTTTGAATTCTAGTAAAAATTGGAAATAAATTTCTAGTTTAGAATATTTAAGAAAAATGTTTACTTTTAAGTGGGAGAATCTAAGTGGATCAAATCAAAGTAGTTGTAATTTTCGGATTTATTGTTCAAAATTCAGCACTTGAAATAAGCAAAAAATTGTCGAATTTAGAGTGTGAACTAAAAGATTTAAACTAATGCTAGTGTAGGAAAATTATTTTGTCGTACTCGTGTGAAGAAGGAAATGTCAGCTATTAATCCAAAAGATGGAAAACAAAGTAAAACAAAATGCTTTTTAGGTTGACCAGCAGTTTGTTTTTTTTTTTTTTTTTTTTTTTAAATTAGTGGTAGCTTATCATAGAAGTGGCAAAAAATTTGATATTAAAATTTAATTTTCTAGCTCAATCTAAAGGTAAGAAGAGGAACATAAAATATTTTTTGGGACAATCTGAAACTTCTGAGTATCTTAAAAAAAAGAAAAAAAGAAAAAAAAAAAAAAGAAAAAACGAACTTTTTTCAAGAATGTTGGCTATGCAGGCTATCAGTTTAAACGGAACATACTCACTTACAGAATGTAGGCTAAGAATCTTATTTGAAATTAATTAAAAAAACTTTCCGAAAAATAAGTTTTTCAAAGAAAAGTAAAGGCCATTTTAAACTTAAGCTCAGCAGATACAAATACCTTTTAAAATTCAAACTCAAAACGACCAGAAATGATTATTAAAGAATAAATGAAACCCAAAACGAACAGAAATTAAATAAACAATCATAGCAAAAACATACAACAAGTAATAATATAAATGAATAAATAGATCTTAAAGCGAGTAATTTTTAGATTGAATATGAATATCAAGCTTAAAACAAAAAAAAATATTTTCCTATTGAAGTATAAATGAAACTTAAAACGAACAGAAATTAAATAAACAATCAATGCAAACAAACATACAATAGATATTAATGTAAATTAATAAATAAATCTTAAAACGAGTGAAACTTAAATTGAATATGCAAATCAAGCTTGAAACGAACAAAAATCACCACAAACAAGAGTTTGAATATGACCTCCTTCTCTCACTGTAAAAGTCTAAAACCTACTGCGTCATTGGCGCTTTACCGAAAACCAATTTTATGACAAATATTTTCTTTTGTACTTAATATTGATTAAATAAAAAAACAAGTTTTTAAACTGAAAGTAAGGAGCGACATTAAAACTTAAAACGAACAGAAATTATTCAGTATATGAAAGGGGCTGTCCCCTCCTCAACGCCTCGCTCTTTACGCTAAAGTTGTGAGACAGAGTCAAACTTTAGCGTAAAGACTGAGGCGCTGAGGAGGGGACAGCCCCTTTCATATACGGAATAATTTCTGTTCGTTTTAAGTTTTAATGTCGCTCCTTACTTTCAGTTTAAAAAACTTGTTTTTTTATTTAATTTCTGATCGTTTTTTAGTTAATGCAGCTTTTATTTTGGCTCACCGTCATTGAATAAGTAAACATCATTTGCATAAAAATTTTACTTTTCTTTTGCTAAATGGCTGTCTCTAAATTTGGTTCTGACGTAATTTACAAATTAACTTACGTAACGAACATCTATATTCGTATATTTTTCTTCTGGCAAAAAATACAAAGTTGCAGATTTTTGCAGATATGAGCTTTAAACCTGTGTAATAGGGTTTTCTGATACGCTGAATCTGACGGTGTGATTTTCATTAAAATTCTTTCACTTGTGGGGGATGTTTCCCCCCTATTTAAAAAATCAGGTAAATTTTCTCAGGCTCGTAGCCTTTGATGAGCAATACTAAACTTAATAAAATTTATATATTTAGAATCAGCATTATAAGCCCATTCTTTTGATACATTTATTGACATCAAAATTCCGTTTTTAAAAGTTCCGATTACTATTGAGCCGTATCGCTTGTTTTTTTTATTGTTTTTTTTTTATTACGTATATGTTATTACGTATATGAGGGGGTTCTCCGCTTAGTCATTACCACGCTCTTTACGTTAAAAGTTAAAAAAATTTAATTCACAAACCCCTGAATCACAAAGGCCGTTTGATTAGAATAGATAGCTCTTTTGAAAGCACTAAAAAAACTGTACCGTAAAGAGCGAGGTATTGACTTAGGGGAGAACCCCCTTATATACGTAATAATTTCTGTTCGTTTTAAGTTCTAATGTTGCTTCTTACTTTCAGTTGAAAAAAACTTGTTTTTTTTAATTTAATTTTGATCGTTTTTTAAATAATGCTTGGAAATCCGGCACCCCCTTCATAGAAATGTCCCTTACCCCAAACAAACATCCTCCACGGAAAGATTCTCCAGAGTAACCCCTTCCTCCATCCCCCCACCAGAAAAAATCCTTCCTGAAAATGTCTTTATACTTCCCAATAACCAATACAATATGTAAGCAATGGGCAAAGTTCATGACTTGCAGCCCTTCCCCTGGGAACTGTGGGGAATTAAGTTATCCTAAAAGACATATTTATTAGATTTTCGACTAGGCTGAACAAAATGGCTATCTCAAAATTATAATTGGGTGACTTAGAGAAAAAAATGAGCGTGAGAGGGGGCCTAGTTGCCCTCCATTTTTTTGGTCACTTAAAAAGGGCACTAGAACTTTTAATTTCCATTCCAATGAGCCCTCCTACGATATTCTAGGACCACTGGATCAATACGATTACCCCTGGGAAAAAAAAACAAATAAACACGCATCCGTGATCTTTCTTCTGGCAAAAAATAGAAAATTCCACATTTTTGTAGATAGGAGCTTGAAACCTCTACAGTAGGGTTCTCTGATGTGCTGAATATGATGGTGTGTTTTTCATTAAGGTTCTATAACTTCCAGGGGGTCTTTCCCCCTTTTTTCGAAAATCAGCCAAATTTTCTCCGGCGCGTAACTTTTGATGGGTAAGATTAAACTTGATGAAACTTATATATTAGAAATAAGAATTAAAATCTGATTCTTTTGATGTATCTATTGGTATCAAAATTCCGTTTTTTAGAGTTTCGGTTACCATTGAGCCGGGTCGCTCCTTACTTACAGTTCTTTACCACGAATTGTTTGAAAATAAACATTAAAATAATAGTAACATTTTGAACTGATGAGCTTTCAGCAATTAATATCATTTTACATCAACTATTCAGTTTAATTTATTAGCTCTTTTTAAAGTTGTTAAAGACGAATATAGTTTCCCTACAAACAAGTGTTTGGATACTGCCTCCTTTCCTAACTGTAAATAAAAACCAAAAGCCTACTGCGTCATTGGCGCTTAACTGAAAACGGATTATATTATAAATATTTTCTTTTCCAGTTCTTACAGTATTGAAAATAAAAATACAATTACAGTGAAATAAATTCTTGAATTGATGGATCTTTCAACAATTAATATCATCATACATCAAATAAAAAATTTGATGTTGTTTATACTTTCCAAGACTGTTCAAGATGCATATAGTTTTCAGTAAAGCGCCAATGCCGCAGTAGGTTTTAGACTTTACAGTGAGAGAAGGAGGTCATACCCAAACTCTTGTTTGTTGTGATTTTCGTTCGTTTCCAGCTTGATTTGCATATTCAATTTAAGTTTCACTCGTTTTAAGATTTATTTATTAATTTACATTAATATCTATTGTATGTTTGTTTGCATTGATTGCTTATTTAATTTCTGTTCGTTTTAAGTTTTATTCATACTTCAATAGGAAAATGTTTTTTTTTCCGATTTAAGCTTGATATTCACATTCAATCTAAAAATTACTCGCTTTACGATCTATTTATTCATTTATATTATTACTTGTTGTATGTTTTTCTATGATTATTTATTTAATTTCTGTTCGTTTTGGGTTTCATTTATTCTTTAATAGTAATTTCTGGTCGTTTTGAGTTTGAATTTCAAAAGGTATCTGTATCTGCTGAGCTTAAGTTTAAAATGGCCTTTACTTTTCTTTGAAAAACTTATTTTACTGAAAGTTTTTTTTTAATTAATTTTTGTTCGTTTTTGATTGCAAAAAATTTCTAAAGTTTTTAAAATTCCTTATTTCAAAATCAAAAAAAACAAAAAAATCAAATATTCATCAAAGTAACAAAACTGATATCAAAGTAACAATATCAAGGTGAAAAAATAAGTTTGTGTCAACCTCGGAGTTTTTATTATCTGATGTTTGAATTATTTTTAACAAAATTGCTATCTCAAAATTTTTATCGGATAGGTTTGGGGAAAAAGGGCGTGGGGGGACTAGATAAAGCTTCGGTCTCTTTTGACTCTAAAAGTGAACTAGAATTTTCTATTTTCAATCAAATGAGCCATGTCCGAAGTTTATACGAGTATCACTTCTGTAAGAACCATATATATCCCCAGAGTATAACTTACAACGCCTATCCCTGGACTCTGGGGGGTTGTGTCTACCTTGGAGTTTTAATATCTGATGGTTGAACTATTTTTAACAAAATGGTCACCTGAAATTTTTATCGGATGGGTTTATCCATCCGATACACCCAAAGGCGTGATACACCCAAAGGAGGGGCTAGTTGCCCTCTGATCTTTTTACACTCTGAGAGAATGAACTACAACTTTTAATTTCCATTCAAATGAACCTCTCTGAAGTTTAAACGAGCATACCTTCCATAAGAACCATATATGCCTCCAGTGCAATACTTACAGCACCTTCCCCGGCCCTGGGGGGGGGAAGGGGGAGGTGTCAACACAGGATTTTTTCTTATCTGATCTTTGAACTATTTTTAACGGAATGACCATACGTAAAGATCTTTGTTACATGATCTTTGAAGTATTTTTGGCAAAATGTTTACCTCAAACTTTTTATCAGATGCATTTGGGGGAAAAGGGCTTGGGGGGCAGTTGCCCTCTGATCACTTTTGACTCTTAAAAAGGGCACTTCTCGATTTCCAATCGAATGAGCCCCCTTTGAAGTTTATACGACAACCCCTTCTACATGAAGTGCTCTGGGAAAAATAAATGGAGTCTGGGGGGAGACTATCTGCCCTCCAATCACTTTTGACTCTTAAAAAGTGAATTACAACTATTAATTTCCAATCAAATGAGCCCTCTAGGAATTTTATATGTGCATCCCTTCCACAGCAACCATATATGCCCCCAGGGCATAACTTACAACGCCTATCCCCGGGCCCTGGGGGCTGTGTCGACACTGGAGTTTTTTGTTATCAGAACTTTGAACTATTTTTATTAAAATTTCTATCTCAAAATTTTTATCTGATGCACTTTGGGCGTGGAGGAGGGGGGCGCTAGTTTCCTCCGATCTCTTTTGACTCTTAAAAAGTGAACAAGAACTTTCAATTTCAAATCAAATGAGCCCTCTCCAAAGTTTATACGAGCATCCCTTCTATAAGAACTATATATGCCCCTAGAGCATTGGAAATATTTTCAATTTCCAATCAAATGAGCCCTCTCTGAAGTTTATACGAGCATTCCTTCCATAAGAACCATATATGCCCCCAGGGCATAACTTATACCCCTTGCCCCTGAAGACTCTGGGGGGAATGTCCTGCTCAAACATATAATTTACAGAAATTTCAACTACGTTGAACAAAATGGCTATATCAAAATTTTGATTGGATGTGTTTGGGGAAATGGTGGGCGTGGAAGGGGTATCAGTTGCCTTAGAATCACTTTCGACTGTAAAAAAGGGAACTAGCTATTTAAATTTAAAATCGAATGAATTTTTTTCTGAAGTTTCTACGACAACATTGTCTATACATAGCTTTATATGCCCCCAGGACATAACTTGCAACTTTTGCCCTGAGGGCTGTGGGGAAGTTGTTATCCTCAAAGACCTAATTTCCAGAACTTAAAACTACGTTTAATAAAATGGCTGTCTCAAGATGCTGATTGGATGTGTTTGCGGAAAAGGTGGGCGTGAGAGGAGGGTTAGTTGCCATCAAATCACTTTCGACTACTAAAAAGGGCACTAGCCCTTTTAATTTCCAATCGAAGGAGTCTTTTTTGAAGTTTCTGCGACAACACCTTCTATAAAAACCTTATATGCCCCCAGGGTATAACTTAAAACCCTTGCCTTGAGGGTTGTGGGGAGTGTCCTCCTCAAAAACATATTTTCTATGTGGAAATCACCTACACTGGACATAATAGCTATCTCAAAATTTTGATTGGGTGTGTTTGGGGGAATGATGGGCGTGGGGGGGGAGGCTAGTTACCCTCCAATCACTTTCGACTATTAAAAAGGACACTAGCCCTTTGAATTTCCAATCGAATGAGCCTTTTTTGAAGTTTCTACGACAGCCCCTTCTATAGAACCTTATATGCCCCCAGGGCATAAATTAAAACCATTGCCCTGAGATCTGTGGGGGAGTGTTCTCCTCAAAAACATGTTTTCTATCCGGAAATCTACTATGCTAAACAAAATGGCTATCTCAAAATTTGGATTGGGTGTGTTTGGGGGAATGATGGGCGTGGGGGGAAGGGGGCTAGTTGCCCTCCATCACTTTCGACTATTAAAAAGGGCAGAAGAACTCTCGATGTCCAATCGAACGAGCCCCCTTTGAAGTTTCTACGACGACCCCTTCCATATGAAGTGCGTCCGGGAAAAAAAATAAATAAATAATAATGATAAAACATTGGAGTCATATGGCCTTTACTCTAGGCAACGCTATAGCGTTGCCTCTGAAACCAAATTCATATACCAGCTTTTGAATTATATAGCCAAAGTGACCAAAAGCAGTAAACTGTCTCGGACATCCGGTTTAAAAAATGTATGCTTAATCCACTAGTAAGGTCTAATTGACTACATGCCTAAAACTAACCAAGTTTAAAAGGGGTATAATTCATAAAAAGGGAATATTTGTCCGTATAGAATAACAATGAAAGGGTAACAAAACTCCACAGTTTTTTATATCTTGCTCCTTTCCCAATCCCAATATGAATTAATTTGACCTTTATTGTTATGACGTCGATAACTCGAATGTCAGAACCGTTTTGCATGATATTCGCTTTGCATCAGCAGCTTAAAATTGACATTAAATATTTTTTGTTAAACAAAATTATCACTCGTATTACTGACATTATATTGGAAAAGGATTATGAATTTAAAAATATCTAATTTTATTCTCCCTTTATAGATTTTGTATCTCCCTTTGAAATGGGTCAGTAGTAAGCCTACTCGTATAAACAGGTAGAGTTTACTGGTTGATTCAATATAACAATCTGACCCTATTCAATAAAACATTATAACAATCTGATTCAACATAACAATCTTGGCATGTATCTTATTGTAGCTTACCATTTTGGGAAGTTCAGCGGCAGCAATTCAAAAGAGGGTGTGGAAAATATCTTACAAAACTGATATTTATAGCCTTTAGTCCTAAACACGGTCAGTATCACTAATCGAAGGGTGGGGACAATTACCCATCCTAGATTTGTAAAATACCTTTTCTTGGTATCGTCATTGAAAAAGTCACAGAAAACAAAATTGTGCCCCTCTCCCTATATGATGAAAAGTAACTTTTTTAAACATTTTCATCGGAAAAATAAAATAGAATATGTCCCCTCACTTATATTTTGGTAAATTGGTCCCCCCTGAACTCACTACGATTAAATGAAGGGTTCAGTCCATTTTCCTCCATCTTATTTGGTTCCAAAGAGACTTATAAGCTTCAGATTTTTCGGAAATATTTTAGATCAGCCTTTTCTACTCCTAAAATAGTAGAAAAAATTGAATACTGGACATAAAAATTGTTTCTGCCATAGCTATAATCCAGCAAAATCCGAAACCCAGTCCGTTTTCCTATCTTATTTGGCTCTAAATAGACTTACAAACTTCAGATTTTTCCGAAATGTTTTATATCCACCTTTTTTACTTTTAAAAGAATAAAAAAATGGAGCTCATGATATCAAAATTGCTTCTGCCAAGACTATAACCATGCTAAACCTCGAACGCGTTTTTTTTATTTGTTTGCCCTCCGGTCAACTTCAAGTACTGCAATATTACATTCCTAGGGTTACTCCAGCCACGCCATGACCATTGGCATCAATCCATGGAAAGTAATGAGCAGGGTAAGGTTATTTATCAGTTATTTAGAATTAAGATACCAAAAAGGAAACATTAATCCCAGTAGAGATGACCCTATAACTCCGGGGGGGAGTCCATATATGGGCATAGAACCACGTGCTTTATGGACTTTGTCAGTGAGAATTTGAAAAACAGGAATTTTGTCACATTTATGGATGGTTTTATGGATGGTTATGTGTGTTGATTATTTGATGGTTTTATGGATTTTGTCAGTGAGAATGGAAAAACAGGAACTTTGACACTTCCTTCTTGTTCAAGCCAGATGTTGTTGTTGTTATTTGAGCCAGATGTTGTTGTCGTTCGAAGCAAAGTTAATGACATTTCTTTCCTGTTTGAGGCAGATGTTATGATCCAATTTGTTGTTGTTATTTGAGCCAGATGTTGTTGTCGTTCGAAGCAAAGTTAATGACATTTCTTTCCTGTTTGAGGCAGATGTTATGAT
Organism: Artemia sinica; assembly: GCA_027921565.1. NCBI lineage: Eukaryota > Metazoa > Arthropoda > Branchiopoda > Anostraca > Artemiidae > Artemia > Artemia sinica. The sequence goes on along the minus strand of CM051259.1, from coordinate 31,236,550 downwards.
CCAATTTGTTGTTGTTATTTGAGCCAGATGTTGTTGTTGTTGTTTCCGAACCAGATGCTATGATCCGAAAATAGTATTTGTTATTGTTTCCGAGCCAAATGTTACGAGTTCCCGGGAAACAGTTAATTAATGTCTGACAGATGACGTCAAGTTAATTAATATCTTTGCATTTCCAAAGAGAATTGTCTAGGAGAAACAGTTAGATCACACATGATGTCATGATTGATTGATTGACACGAAAGGGGAATTAATTTGTTGTTCTAAAGAGAATTGATTCACGAAAGGGAAATTAATTTGTTGTTTCTAACAAGAGAATCGTTTCCGAGCAGACGTTTTGATCTTAGCGTGCGAAAAGGTTTCCAAATAATTTGAAATAAGCCAGCGCAGGGATGCCAAACAAATGGAACATGCTGAAATTCCGTTTAGGGATAATTTTGGCGAAACCGTTTTAGCTATTTTATGGAATTATTTCGGCGAAACAGCTAGAGACATTATAAAATATGATTTTTGAAGATATTTTGGAAGAGGTTTTGAGTGTGGTCGTTATAATACACAAGTTTCATTTGAACAGTGTTGCGAGGTCCTCTACCCCAACCCCAAAGGGTTCCAATCCCCCTACTCCAACCCCGAAGGAAGCCCCCGGTACTCAAAGGTCCCCAAGCTCCCAAAGGACCCCCCGACCCCCCAAACGCCCTCCCCAGACCTCCAAAGGCCCCCCCCGCGCCCCCAAAGGCCCATCGAGCTCCCAAAGGACCAACGGGGTCCCAAAGGGCCCCCAGACCCCAAAAAGGTCATACCCGAGTCCCAAAGGCCCTCCCCGGTCCCCAAAGGTCCACCAGACCCCCAAAAGCCCTCCCTGTGCCACAAAGGCCATCCCCGGGCCCCCCAAAGCCCCATCGAGCTCCCAAAGGACCAACGGGGTCCCAAGGCCCTCCACCGGTCCCCAAATGTCCCCCAGGCCCCCAACTGCCCCCCCCCCCCCCCCCCCGGACCTCCAAAGGCCCACAGGGCTCCCAAAAGACCACCGGGCTCCAAGGGCCCTCCCCCGGTCCACAAAGGTCCCCCGGGCTCCCAAAAGACCACTCAATCCTCAAGGGCCTCCGGATCCCCAAACGCCCTCCCTGGGCCCCAAAGGTCCTCCCCCGGTCACCATACATGCACACAAAAACTTACACACACACACAAAAACTTACACACACACACACAAACTCACACACACACACGAAAACTTACACACACATGAAAACTTACACACACATGCCAAAACTTACACACACACACAAACACAAAACTTACACATGCACACGAAAACTTACATGCAGACAAAAACTTACATGCACACAAAAACTTACACACACACACACACACACACACAAAACTTACACACACACACACACACACACGAAAACTCACACACACACGCCAAAACTTACACACACACAAAAATTACACACACACACACACACACAAAAACTTACACATGAACACAAAAAAACACACACACACACACACACAAAACTTACACACACACACACACACATACACAAAACTTACACACACACACACACGAAAACTTACACACACAAGCCAAAAATTACACACACGAAAACTTACATGCACACAAAAAACTTACATGCACACAAAAACTTACATACACACACACACACACACACACACAAAACTTACACACACAAACACACAAAAAACTTACACACACACACGCCAAAACTTACACACACACAAAAACTTACACACACACACACACACACACAAACTTACACATGAACACAAAAAACTCACACACACACGCACAAAAACTTGCACACACACAACACACACACACAAAACTTACACACACACACACACACACGAAAACTTACACACACACGCCAAAACTTACAAACACAAAAATACTTACACACACACACACACACAAAAACTTACACATGCACACGAAAACTTACATGCACACAAAAACTTACATGCACACAAAAACTTACACACACACACACACACACACACACACAAACTTACACACACACAAACACACAAAAAACTCACACACACACGCCAAAACTTACACACACACAAAAACTTACACACACACACACAAAAACTTACACATGAAACACAAAAAAACTCACACACACACGCACAAAAACTTACACACACACACACACACACACACACACTCACAAAACTTACACCACACACACACACACACGAAAACTTACACACACACGCCAAAACTTACACACACAAAAACTTACACTTGCACACGAAAACTTACACACACACACACGAAAACTTACACACACACGCCAAAACTCACACACACACACACACACACACACACAAACTTACACACACACAAAAACTTACACGTGCACACGAAAACTTACACACACACACACGAAAACTTACACACACACGCCAAAACTCACACACAACACACACACACACACACAACACAAACTTACACACACACACAAACTTACACACACATGCCAAAACTTACACACACACACAAACACAAAAACTTACACATGCACACGAAAACTTACATGCACACAAAAACTTACATGCACACAAAAACTTACACACACACACACACACACAAAACTTACAAACACACACACACACACACGAAAACTCACACACACACGCCAAAACTTACACACACACACAAAAACTTACACACACACACATACACAAAAAACTTACACATGAACACAAAAAAACTCACACACACATGCACAAAAACTTACACACACACACACACACAACACACACGAAAACTTACACACACACGCCAAAACTTACACACACAAACTTACACACACACACACACACACACACACACACACACACACACAAAAACTTACACACACACACACACACACACACAAACTTACACACACAAGCCAAACTTACACACACAAAAAACTTACACACACACACACAAAAACTTACACCCACACGCAAAAAACTTACATGCACACAAAAACTTACATGCACACAAAAAAACTTACACACACACAAAAAACTTACACACACACACACAAAAAACTTACATCCACACACAAAAGCTTAGACACACAAAAACTTACACACACACACAAAGGCTTAGACACACAAAAACTTACACGCACACACAAAAACTTACACCCACACGCAAAAAACTTACATGCACACAAAAACTTACATGCACACACAAAAACTTACACACACGCACAAAAACTAACATACACACACAAAAACTTACACACACACACACAAAAACTTACGCACACACAAAAACTTACACACACACACACACACACACACACACACACACACACACACACACACACACACAAACTTACACATGCACACGAAAACTCACATGCACACAAAAACTTACACACACACACACGAAAAACTTACTCACACACACACACACACACACACAAAAACTTACACACACACGTCAAAACTTACATGCACACAAAAACTTACACATACACACACACACACAAACTTACACACACACACACACACAAAACTTACACAAACAAAAACTTACACACACACACACAAACACACACAAACTTACACACACACACACAAAACTTACACCCACTGACAAAAGCTTAGACACACAACAAAACTTACACGCACACACAAAAACTTACACCCACACGCAAAAACTTACATGCACACAAAAACTTACATGCACACAAAAACTTACACACACACACAAAAACTTACACACACACACACACACACAAAACTTACACACACACACAAACTTACACACACACACAAAAACTTACACACACACACACACAAAAACTTACACATGCACACAAAAAAACTTACATCCACACACAAAAGCTTAGACACACAAAAAACTTACACACACAATCACACAAAAACTTAGACCAACACGCAAAAACTTACATGCACACAAAAACTTACATGCACACAAAAACTTACACACACACAAAAACTTACACAAACGCACAAAAACTTACACACACACACACACAAAAAAACTTACACACAACACACACACCACGCATGAAACTTACACACACACGCCAAAACTTACACACACACGCCAAAAACTTACACACACACACACACAAAAACTTACACACACACACACACACACAAAAACTTACACATGCACACGAAAACTTACATGCACACAAAAACTTACAGGGCACACAAAAAACTTACACACACACACACACACACACACACAAAAACTTACACACACACGCCAAAACTTACACACACACAAAAAATTACACACACACACAAACACACACACAAACTTACACATGAACACAAAAAAAAACTCACACACACACGCACAAAAACTTACACACACACACACACACACACACTCACAAAACTTACACACACACACACACGAAAACTTACACACACACGCCAAAACTTACACACACAAAAACTTACACATGCACACGAAAACTTACACACACACACACACGAAAACTTACACACACACGCCAAAACTTACACACACACCACACACACACACACACACACACACACAAACTTGCACACACACACACAAACTTACACACACACACACACACACACACACCACACACAAAAACTTACATATGCACACGAAAACTTACATGCACACAAAAACTTACATGCACACAAAAAACGTTACACACACACACACACACAAAACTTACAAACACAAACACACACACACACACGAAAACTCACACACACACGCCAAAACTTACACACACACACACACAAAAACTTACACACACACACACACACACAAAACTTACAAACACACACACACACACACACGAAAACTCACACACACACGCCAAAACTTACACACACACAAAAACTTACACACACACACACACACACAACAAAACTTACACACACACACACACCACGAAAACTTACACACACACGCCAAAACTTACACACACACAAAAACTTAGACACACACACACACACACACACACACACAACTTACACACACACACACACAAAAAACTTACACACACAAAAACTTACACACACACACAGACACAAACTTACACAAACACACAAAAAACTTATATCCACACGCAATAGCTTAGACACACAAAAACTTACACACACACCAAAACTTACGCACACACAAAAACTTACACACACACACACACACCAAAAACTTACACATGCACACGAAAACTTTACATGCACACAAAAACTTACATGCACACAAAAACTTACACACACACACACACACACAAAACTCACACACACACACACACGCGAAAACTTACACACACACACACACAACATACACACACACACAAAACTTACACATGAACACAACAAAAATTCACACACACACACACACAAAAAAAACTTACAAAACACACATGCACACACAAAACTTACACACACACGCACGAAAAAAACTCACACACACACGCCAAAACTTACACACACAAAAACTTACACACATACACACACACACACACACACACACACACACACACAAACTTACACACACATACACAAAAACTTACACACACACACACACAAACACACACAAACTTACAAACACACACAAAAAACTTACACCCACACACAAAAGCTTAGACACACAAAACTTAACGCACACACACAAAAAACTTACACCCACACGCAAAAACCTTACATGCACACAAAAACATACATGCACACAAAAAACTTACACACACACACAAAAACTTACACACACGCACAAAAACTTACACACACACACAAAAAAACTTACACACACACACAAAAACTTACACACACACACACACACACACACAAAAAAAAAAAAACTTACACATGCACACGAAAACTTACATGCACACAAAAACTTACACACACACACACACACATGAAAACTTATACACACAACGTCAAAACTTACACACAACAAAAGCTTAGACACACAAAAAACTTACACAACACACACACACAAAAACTTACACCCACACGCAAAAACTTACATGCACACAAAAACTTACATGCACACAAAAACTTACACCACAAACAAAAACTTGCATACACGCACAAAAACTTACACACACCACAAAAACTTACACACACACACACGAAAAACTTACGCACACACACGAAAACTTACACACACACACGCCAAAACTTTTACACACACAAAAACTTACACACTTACCATATCACAGTTACATTGTCTTAATTTTTCAAATTTCATTTGAATTTCTTCTGTCGTGAAATGCAAGAGTTGGAATATTTCAGTAGTGACTTGTTGTGCTTTACCTTCTCACAGTTACATTCTCTTGATTTTTCGAAGTTCATGAAAATGCAAGAGTTGGAAAATTGGGGTCTTAGTCCACCAGCCCGAATGGTGGAAATCCACTAGCTCGATATTGGGGCTCTCAGTCCACCAGCCTGAATGGTGGAAATTCACTAGCTCAGAATTAGGGTCATAGTCCACCAGCCTGAATGGTGGAAAATCCACTAGCTCAATATTGGGGTCTCAGTCTACCAGTCTGAACGGTGGAAATTCACTAGCTCAGAATTGGGGTCCTAGTCCACCAGCCTGAATGATGGAAATCCACTAGCTCGATATTGGGGTCTCAGTCCACCAGCCCGAATGGTGGAAATCCACTAGCTCAGTATTGGGGTCCCACTCCACCAGCCTGAACGGTGGAAATTCACTAGCTCAGAATTGGGGTCCTAGTCCACCAGCCTGAATGGTGGAAATCCACTAGCTCGATATTGGGGTCTCAGTCCACCAGCCCGAATGGTGGAAATCCACTAGCTCAGTATTGGGGTCCCACTCCACCAGCCTGAACGGTGGAAATTCACTAGCTCAAAATTGGGGTCCTAGTCCACCAGCCTGAATGGTGGAAATCCACTAGCTCGATATTGGGGTCTCAGTCCACCAGCCTGAATGGTGGAAATTCACTAGCTCAGAATTAGGGTCTTAGTCCACCAGCCTGAATGGTGGAAATCCACTAGCTCAATATTGGGGTCTCAGTCTACCAGTCTGAATGGTGGAAATTCACTGTTTAAGTTAGGTTAGGTTAACTTATCATGAGCGCTCATGATAAGTTAACCTAACCTTTTCCGGCGAGTACGGTTAGGTTAGGCTAGATTAAGTTAGGTTAGGTTAAGTTAGGTTAGGTTAGCCCCATGTACGCCTCACTTAGGTTAGCTTAGGTTAGGTGAGAGACAGGCAAAAAGTTAGGTGTATGATTAGGTTAGGTTAGGTTAGATTAAATTAGGTTAGGTTAAGTTAGGTTAGGCTAGGTTAGCCTACGTACGCGCGCGTACGTAGGCTAACCTAGCCTAACCTAACTTAACCTAACCTAATTTAATCTAACCTAACCTAACCTAATCATACACCTAACTTTTGCCTGTCTCTCACCTAACCTAAGCTAACCTAAGTGAGGCGTACATGGGCTAACCTAACCTAACTTAACCTAACCTAACTTAATCTAGCCTAACCTAACCGTACTCGCCGGAAAAAAGGTTAGGTTAACTTATCATGAGCGCTCATGATAAGTTAACCTAACCTAACTTAAACAGTGAATTTCCACCATTCAGACTGGTAGACTGAGACCCCAATATTGAGCTAGTGGATTTCCACCATTCAGGCTGGTGGACTAAGACCCTAATTCTGAGCTAGTGAATTTCCACCATTCAGGCTGGTGGACTGAGACCCCAATATCGAGCTAGTGGATTTCCACCATTCAGGCTGGTGGACTAGGACCCCAATTTTGAGCTATGAATTTCCACCGTTCAGGCTGGTGGAGTGGGACCCCAATACTGAGCTAGTGGATTTCCACCATTCGGGCTGGTGGACTGAGACCCCAATATCGAGCTAGTGGATTTCCACCATTCAGGCTGGTGGACTAGGACCCCAATTCTGAGCTAGTGAATTTCCACCGTTCAGGCTGGTGGAGTGGGACCCCAATACTGAGCTAGTGGATTTCCACCATTCGGGCTGGTGGACTGAGACCCCAATATCGAGCTAGTGGATTTCCATCATTCAGGCTGGTGGACTAGGACCCCAATTCTGAGCTAGTGAATTTCCACCGTTCAGACTGGTAGACTGAGACCCCAATATTGAGCTAGTGGATTTCCACCATTCAGGCTGGTGGACTATGACCCTAATTCTGAGCTAGTGAATTTCCACCATTCAGGCTGGTGGACTGAGAGCCCCAATATCGAGCTAGTGGATTTCCACCATTCGGGCTGGTGGACTAAGACCCCAATTTCCAACTCTTGCATTTCATGAACTTCGAAAAATCAAGAGAATGTAACTGTGAGAAGGTAAAGCACAACAAGTCACTACTGAAATATTCCAACTCTTGCATTTCACGACAGAAATTCAAATGAAATTTGAAAAATTAAGACAATGTAACTGTGATATGGTAAGTGTGTAAGTTTTTGTGTGTGTAAAAGTTTTGGCGTGTGTGTGTGTAAGTTTTCGTGTGTGTGCGTAAGTTTTCGTGTGTGTGTGTGTAAGTTTTTGTGTGTGTGTGTAAGTTTTTGTGCGTGTATGCAAGTTTTTGTGTGTGTAAGTTTTTGTGTGCATGTAAGTTTTTGTGTGCATGTAAGTTTTTGCGTGTGGGTGTAAGTTTTTGTGTGTGTGTGTGTGTGTAAGTTTTTGTGTGTCTAAGCTTTTGTGTGTGTAAGTTTTGACGTGTGTGTATAAGTTTTTCATGTGTGTGTGTGTGTGTGTAAGTTTTTTTGTGTGCATGTAAGTTTTCGTGTGCATGTGTAAGTTTTTTTTTTTTTTGTGTGTGTGTGTGTGTGTGTGTGTAAGTTTTTGTGTGTGTGTGTAAGTTTTTTGTGTGTGTGTAAGTTTTTGTGCGTGTGTGTGTAAGTTTTTGTGTGTGTGTAAGTTTTTGTGTGCATGTATGTTTTTGTGTGCATGTAAGTTTTTTGCGTGTGGGTGTAAGTTTTTGTGTGTGTGCGTAAGTTTTGTGTGTCTAAGCTTTTGTTGTGTGGGTGTAAGTTTTTGTGTGTGTTTGTAAGTTTGTGTGTGGTTTGTGTTGTGTGTGTGTAAGTTTTTGTGTATGTGTGTGTAAGTTTGTGTGTGTGTGTGTGTGTGTGTGTGTGTGTGTGTGTGTATGTGTGTAAGTTTTTGTGTGTGTAAGTTTTGGCGTGTGTGTGTGAGTTTTCGTGCGTGTGTGTGTAAGTTTGTGTGTGCATGTGTGTTTGTAAGTTTTTGTGTGTGTGTGTGTGTGAATTTTTGTTGTGTTCATGTGTAAGTTTGTGTGTGTGTGTATGTGTGTGTGTGTGTGTGTGTGTAAGTTTTCGCGTGTGTGTGTGTGTGTGAGTTTTTTGTGTGTGTGTGTGTGTGTGTAAGTTTTTGTGTGCATGTAAGTTTTTGTGTGCATGTAAGTTTTCGTGTGCATGTGTAAGTTTTTGTGTGTGTGTGTGTGTGTAAGTTTTTTGTGTGTGCGTAAGTTTTGGTGTGTGTGTAAGTTTTTGTGTGTCTAAGCTATTGCGTTGTGGATATAAGTTTTTTGTGTGTTTGTGTAAGTTTGTGTCTGTGTGTGTGTGTAAGTTTTTGTGTGTGTAAGTTTTTTGTGTGTGTGTGTGTGTAAGTTTGTGTGTGTGTGTGTGTGTGTGTGTGTGTCTAAGTTTTTGTGTGTGTAAGTTTTGGCGTGTGTGTGTAAGTTTTCGTGTGTGTGTGTGTGTAAGTTTTGTGTGTGTGTGTGTGTGTGTGTGTAAGTTTTTGTGTGTGTGTAAGTTTTGGCGTGTGTGTGTGAGTTTTCGTGTGTGTGTGTGTGTGTGTTTTGTAAGTTTTGTGTGTGTGTGTGTGTGTGTAAGTTTTTGTGTGTGTGTGTGTGTAAGTTTTGGCGTGTGTGTGTGAGTTTTGTTTTCGTGTGTGTGTGTGTGTTTGTGTTTGTAAGTTTTGTGTGTGTGTGTGTGTGTAAGTTTTTGTGTGCATGTAAGTTTTTGTGTGCATGTAAGTTTTCGTGTGCATATGTAAGTTTTTGTGTGTGTGTGTGTGTGTGTGTGTGTGTGTGTAAGTTGTGTGTGTGTGTGCAAGTTTGTGTGTGTGTGTGTGTGTGTTGTGTGTGTGTGTGTAAGTTTTGGCGTGTGTGTGTGCTAAGTTTTCGTGTGTGTGTGTGTGTGTAAGTTTTCGTGTGCATGTGTAAGTTTTTGTGTGTAAGTTTTGGCGTGTGTGTGTAAGTTTTCGTGTGTGTGTGTGTGTAAGTTTTGTGAGTGTGTTGTGTGTGTGTGTGTGTAAGTTTTTTGTGGCGTGTGTGTGTGAGTTTTTTTGTGTTCATGTGTAAGTTTGTGTGTGTGTTTGTGTGTGTGTGTGTAATTTTTTGTGTGTGTGTAAGTTTTGGCGTGTGTGTGTAAGTTTTTGTGTGTGTGTGTGTGTGTGTGTGTGTGTAAGTTTTTGTGTGCATGTAAGTTTTTGTGTGCATGTAAGTTTTCGTGTGCATGTGTAAGTTTTTGTGTGTGTGTGTGTGTGTGTAAGTTTTTGTGTGTGTGTGTGTGTAAGTTTTTGGCGTGTGTGTGTAAGTTTTGGCGTGTGTGTGTGTAAGTTTTCATGCGTGTGTGTGTGTGTGTGTAAGTTTTTGTGTGTGTGTGTGTGTAAGTTTTTGTGCGTTTGTGTAAGTTTTTGTGTGTGTGTGTAAGTTTTTGTGTGCATGTAAGTTTTTGTGTGCATGTAAGTTTTGCGTGTTGGTCTAAGTTTTTGTGTGTGTGTGTGTAAGTTTTTTGTGTGTCTAAGCTTTTGTGTGTGGATGTAAGTTTTTTGTGTGCATGTGTAAGTTTTTGTGTGTGTGTGTGTGTAAGTTTTTGTGTGTGTGTGTAAGTTTGTGTGTGTGTGTAAGTTTTGTGTGTGTGTGTGTGTGTGTAAGTTTTTGTGTGTGTGTGTGTAAGTTTTTGTGTGCATGTAAGTTTTTGTGTGCATGTAAGTTTTTGCGTGTGGGTGTATAAGTTTTTGTGTGTGTGTGCGTGTAAGTTTTTTGTGTGTCTAAGCTTTTGTCAGTGGGTGTAAGTTTTGTGTGTGTGTGTGTAAGTTTGTGTGTGTTTGTGTGTGTGTGTGTAAGTTTTTGTTTGTGTAAGTTTTGTGTGTGTGTGTGTGTGTAAGTTTGTGTGTGTGTGTGTATGTGTAAGTTTTTTGTGTGCATGTAAGTTTTGACGTGTGTGTGTAAGTTTTTTGTGTGTGTGTGGTGTGTGTGTGAGTAAGTTTTCGTGTGTGTGTGTGTAAGTTTTTGTGTGCATGTGAGTTTTCGTGTGCATGTGTAAGTTTGTGTGTGTGTGTGTGTGTGTGTGTGTGTGTGTGTGTGTGTGTGTGTGTGTGTGTGTGTGTAAGTTTTTGTGTGTGCGTAAGTTTTTGTGTGTGTGTGTGTAAGTTTTTGTTGTGTGTATGTTAGTTTTTGTGCGTGTGTGTAAGTTTTTGTGTGCATGTAAGTTTTTGTGTGCATGTAAGTTTTTGCGTGTGGGTGTAAGTTTTTGTGTGTGCGTGTAAGTTTTTGTGTGTCTAAGCCTTTGTGTGTGTGTGTAAGTTTTTGTGTGTCTAAGCTTTTGTGTGTGGATGTAAGTTTTTTTGTGTGTGTGTGTGTAAGTTTTTGTGTGTGTGTAAGTTTTTGTGTGCATGTAAGTTTTTGTGTGCATGTAAGTTTTTGCGTGTGGGTGTGTAAGTTTTTGTGTGTGTGTGTAAGTTTTTGTGTGTGTAAGTTTTGGCTTGTGTGTGTAAGTTTGTGTGTGTGTGTGTGTGTGTGTGTAAGTTTTTTCCTGTGTGTGTGTGTGTGTGTGTGTGTGTGTGTGTGTGTGTGTAAGTTTGTGTGTGTAAGTTTGGCGTTGACACTATCGTGTGTGTGTAAGTTTTCGTGTGTGTGTGTGTGTGTGTGTGTGTAAGTTTTTGTGCATGTGTGTGTGAGTTTTTTTGTGTTCATGTGTAAGTTTTTGTGTATGTGTGTGTGTGTAAGTTTTTTGTGTGTGTGTGTAAGTTTTGGCGTGTGTGTGTGAGTTTTCGTGTGTGTGTGTGTGTGTTTGTAAGTTTTGTGTGTGTGTGTGTGTGTGTGTAAGTTTTTTGTGTGCATGTAAGTTTTTGTGTGCATGTAAGTTTTCGTGTGCATGTGTAAGTTTTTGTGTTTGTGTGTGTGTGTAAGTTTTGGCATGTGTGTGTAAGTTTGTGTGTGTGTGTAAGTTTGTGTGTGTGTGTGTGTGTGTGTGTGAGTTTTGGCGTGTGTGTGTAAGTTTTCGTGTGTGTGTGTGTAAGTTTTCGTGTGCACGTGTAAGTTTTTGTGTGTGTGTAAGTTTGTGTGTGTGTGTGTGTGTGTGTGTGTGTGGAGTTTTTGGCGTGTGTGTGTAAGTTTTCGTGTGTGTGTGTGTAAGTTTTCGTGTGCACGTGTAAGTTTTTGTGTGTGTAAGTTTTGGCGTGTGTGTGTAAGTTTTCGTGTGTGTGTGTGTGTGTGTGTAAGTTTTGTGAGTGTGTGTGTGTGTGTGTGTGTGTGTGTGTAAGTTTTTGTGCGTGTGTGTGTGAGTTTTTTTGTGTTTCATGTGTAAGTTTTTGTGTGTGTGTGTGTGTAAGTTTTTGTTGTGTGTGTGTAAGTTTTGGCGTGTGTGTGTGAGTTTTTGTGTGTTTGTGTGTGTGTAAGTTTTGTGTGTGTGTGTGTGTGTGTGTGTGTGTAAGTTTTTTGTGTGCATGTAAGTTTTTGTGTGCATGTAAGTTTTCGTGTGCATGTGTAAGTTTTTGTGTGTGTGTGTGTGTGTAAGTTTTTGTGTTTGTAAGTTTTGGCGTGTGTGTGTGTAAGTTTTCGTGTGTGTGTGTGTGTGTGTAAGTTTTGTGTGTGTGTGTGTGTGTGTGCAAGTTTTTGTGCGTGTGTGTGTGAGTTTTTTGTGTTCATGTGTAAGTTTGTGTGTGTGTGTGTGTGTGTGTAAGTTTTTGTGTGTGTGTAAGTTTTGGCGTGTGTGTGTGTGTAAGTTTTTGTGTGTTTGTGTGTGTAAGTTTTGTGTGTGTGTGTGTGTGTGTGTGTGTATGTAAGTTTTTGTGTGCATGTAAGTTTTTGTGTGCATGTAAGTTTTCGTGTGTGTAAGTTTTGGCTTGTGTGTGTAAGTTTTCGTGTGTGTGTGTGTGTGTAAGTTTTGTGTATGTGTGTGTGTGTGTGTGTAAGTTTGTGTGTGTGTGTGTGTGTGTTTTTTTGTGTTCATGTGTAAGTTTTTGTGTGTGTGTGTGTGTGTGTGTAATTTTTGTGTGTTGTGTAAGTTTTGGCGTGTGTGTGTGAGTTTTCGTGTGTGTGTGTGTGTGTGTGTAAGTTTTGTGTGTGTGTGTGTGTGTGTGTGTGTAAGTTTTTGTGTGCATGTAAGTTTTTGTCTGCATGTAAGTTTTCGTGTGCATGTGTAAGTTTTTGTGTTTGTGTGTGTGTGTAAGTTTTGGCATGTGTGTGTAAGTTTTCATGTGTGTGTAAGTTTTCGTGTGTGTGTGTGAGTTTTGTGTGTGTGTGTGTAAGTTTTTGTGTGTGTGTGTAAGTTTTTGTGTGCATGTATGGTGACCGGGGGAGGACCTTTGGGGCCCAGGGAGGGCGTTTTTTGGGATCCGGAGGCCCTTGAGGATTGAGTGGTCTTTTGGAGCCCGGGGGACCTTTGTGGACCGGGGGAGGGCCCTTGGAGCCCGGTGGTCTTTTGGGAGCCCTGTGGGCCTTTGGAGGTCCGGGGGGGGGGGGGGGGGCAGTTGGGGGCCTGGGGGACATTTGGGGACCGGTGGAGGGCCTTTGGGACCCGTTGGTCCTTTGGGAGCTCGATGGGGCTTTGGGGGGCCCGGGGATGGCCTTTGTGGCACAGGGAGGGCTTTTGGGGGTCTGGTGGACCTTTGGGGACCGGGGAGGGCCTTGGGACTCGGGTATGACCCTTTTTGGGGTCTGGGGGCCCTTTGGGACCCCGTTGGTCCTTTGGGAGCTCGATGGCCTTTGGGGGCGCGGGGGGGGGGCCTTTGGAGGTCTGGGGAGGGCGTTGGGGTCGGGGGGTCCTTTGGGAGCTTGGGGGACCTTTGAGTACCGGGGCTTCCTTCGGGGTTGGAGTAGGGGGATTGGAACCCTTTGGGGTTGGGGTAAGAGGACCTCGCAACACTGTTCAATGAAACTTGTGTATTATAACGACCACACTCAAAACCTCTTCCAAAATATCTTCAAAAATCATATTTTATAATGTCTCTAGCTGTTTCGCCGAAATAATTCCATAAAATAGCTAAAACGGTTTCGCCAAAATTATCCCTAAACGGAATTTCAGCATGTTCCATTTGTTTGGCATCCCTGCGCTGGCTTATTTCAAATTATTTGGAAACCTTTTCGCACGCTAAGATCAAAACGTCTGCTCGGAAAACGATTCTCTTGTTAGAAACAACAAATTTAATTTCCCTTTCGTGAATCAATTCTCTTTAGAACAACAAATAATTCCCCTTTCGTGTCAATCAATCAATCATGACATCATGTGTGATCTAACTGTTTCTCCTAGACAATTCTCTTTGGAAATGCAAAGATATTAATTAACTTGACGTCATCTGTCAGACATTAATTAACTGTTTCCCGGGAACTCGTAACATTTGGCTCGGAAACAATAACAAATACTATTTTCGGATCATAGCATCTGGTTCGGAAACAACAACAACAACATCTGGCTCAAATAACAACAACAAATTGGATCATAACATCTGCCTCAAACAGGAAAGAAATGTCATTAACTTTGCTTCGAACGACAACAACATCTGGCTCAAATAACAACAACAAATTGGATCATAACATCTGCCTCAAACAGGAAAGAAATGTCATTAACTTTGCTTCGAACGACAACAACATCTGGCTCAAATAAACAACAACAACATCTGGCCTTTTGAACAGAAGGAAGTGTCAAAGTTCCTGTTTTTCCATTCTCACTGACAAAATCCATAAAACCATCAAATAATCAACACACATAACCATCCATAAAACCCATCCATAAATGTGACAAAATTCCTGTTTTTCAAATTCTCACTGACAAAGTCCATAAAGCACGTGGTTCTATGCCCATATATGGACTCCCCCCCGGAGTTATAGGGTCATCTCTACTAATCCCCCCCTCCACAAAATGGTAATACTGATTAATAAAGTCAGTAGAAATATGCTAGGGCGATTTGTTACTGATTTTAGGCACAGTTTTTTTGTTATATATTCAACAAATATACTTGAAATAATGTGCATGTATAGGTTTTTGGTCCCATTGCATTGCTATTAAAGCACTTAGAAATCTGAAATTGCTTATTTGGTTGGGATTAGTTAAAAAGTTCATTGTTAATATGTCTTTTTTTTTAAATTTTAGGTGTTCAACTTCAATTCCCATTCATTAAAAAATGGGGGGTATCATGTGGGAAAAATGAATAGAAAATACGGAAACTCTTTTCTTAATAACTAGTTATATTAGATAATAGCTGTAATATTAATAGCTATAATAATAGTTAATTATAATTTTTAATTTATTATAGCTTAATAGTTATAATAAAAACTTATAATAGTTATATTAGACTGAGAAGAAACAATTCACAATCCTTTTACTTCATAAAATTGGTAAGTGTCCGTGATACTTACGTGAGGTTAAACAGCGGGTAATTGAATCCAATATTCATCTGGATTACTTTTACATTCACAGTCACTGCCTTCCAATCATCAAAACAAAAAATATGTTTTTTACAGTTGAATCCTGAAGGCAAGTGAATATTCCTCATTAGTCGAACTGCTTATAGTTGGTAGGTTGCTTTAAAAGGTGACGAATTTCTTGCACAATTTGGTATGCATGTTCAGTTTCTCCTCACGATGGGGGGGGGGAGTGTCATGTCAAAACTTTCAGTTTTTTTCTTGGGGGGGGGGGAGGGGCTAAGGGTACTTAGAATGTTGTCTTTTTTTTTGGGGGGGGGGGGGGGGGAGCTAGGGGAGCTTAAATTTGGTCTTTTGGGGAAGTGGCCAACTTTTTTATCTGGTTCTCACAAAAGATCATACGTTAGGATTTTTTCTTTTTTTTATGTATGCCGTCCAACAGGCTGTTTTGGCATATAGTGGGACTTTGGGCCCAGGACCTCAGAAATCATCATAAATTTTCTTGTATTCAAATTATCAGTTGAAATTGTTTTATTTTATTACCTTCCCCCCCACCCCCCAAAGAAATTTCGCCCACAAACAAACAAAACTTGTGAACCTTCCTGTTCTTGACTATTAATTTGTTTTTAGTAGTTATCTCATTCCGGATTTAACTATCAAGAAATATTCTTAACCAATGTGACCAGTATTGGGAAGGGGAGAGATGATTATTTTTTAAAGTTATGATATTGTGATTTGTGGAATAGAATACGATTTTGTATGGCCTTATTCGGCTTACAATAAAAACCTATTATTATTATTGCTATGACCAGTTTCAAGATTAATCGCACATACCTGGCATTAGGTACTGCATATTAAGTGCTTCCTCTTTCTCTCTTTCATTACGTAAGCAGATGGCAGCGCCACTGAATAAAATAGAGGCCATTAAGGCCCATCCAACACCAATCCATGCAATCATATAAGACCAGTCGTAATCATAATGGCTAGCATGTTGAAGCATCTGTGATTAGAATTTTAGTGGTTAGTATGAACGCAAACATATAGCATTAAACCAAAGAACAGGCCTGATTTTTGGCTAGTCAATCTGCTAAGACCTTACATCTTCTGACAGAGAAAGGATTTTCTAAGAAAATCTGACGACTTTGGTCGAATTTTTAAGAACTACTCCAAATTTCTTAGGTTCTCCCGAAGGAACACTGTGGTCTCCAAATCTCCCAAAGAATTGACTCTGGAATACCTAGGATAGTTAAATATGGAACTAAATTAAAATGTGAGTGTTTGAATTTTCAAGTGGAAACATACACAACTGAATATATGTTGGATAATTAGCACAATTTGGGAATTCAATTTACAACGAAAAATACTTCAATATTTGCTACAGGGGGTGCCAAATTTGAAAAAAGAAACGTGAGTGGAAAATAAGTGAAAAACATATGGCCCTGAACAGCTTAAGAAAATGTAGAGGGTGTAGTTGTATTTGGAAATAGGCAAAATGCTAGAACTTGAATTTTGAAAATAGTTTGATACTGGCCTAAAGACTTTGTAATTTTGAAACAACCAAAGAAAATCAGGTATTAACAGATCTAAAATTGGGGCAAAAACGTTTTTATTTTCATCTCCTTGGTAATACAACGAAAATTAACGATTTATTTCATACTAAAGTTTGTTAAATCTCAAACTATAATATTTGGGGAGATTCAGGAAACCCCATTTTTCTTCCGGAGAAATCTGAGGAAGCCCTGAAAAATTTAGAAATAATGAAACACTGCTTCTAAGAGCGTTATATTTATTCAAAAAAACAAATGTTGTTCTGGTCAGATCAGTGGTCAAACGACGTTTATGGAAACATCATCGAAGTCCTTTATTTACCGTCCTATTGCGCCAACAAATTCTAATTGAAATAATTTTGACTAAGATCAGTGAGCCTAGGTTTTGAAACTAGGCAAAAAAAAAAAGAACTGAGCAGAATGAAGTAAGATCTTAGCAGCAAAAATCAGGCCTAATACAAAACTGATAAGAAAGCAATCATTGGGTTTGATGGGGATTAAAACTGGGTTTAGATTTAAGTATTTTAACATGAATTTGATAGGAATTAGGAACAACCAATGCAACTGTAGTATTACCCAACGGAACCAGAAAAATTCAGAACAAGCTTAATTTTTATTTACCAAAATTTACATTTAGATTAAAGATCTATTTGCATCAAAACCAAATTCAAAACAAAAAATTTTTTTAAACAAGAAAAAAACGGGTTTTAATTTTCTATAAAGCAGTGAAATACAAAACAATTAATTATGCACAAAAGCTCCGAATATTTCGGCCCCACATCCGGGAGCCTTTCTCACGGAAAAAAAATAAAAAATAAATAAATAAATAAAAAAAAAAAAAAACTTAACTTACATCACAATACTAAACACATAAAGAGAAAGAAAAAAAAAAAAAAAAAAAAAAAAAAAGAAAAATTATAAATAAATAAGAAACAAAACTCACATATTAAATAAACACTTCCATGCACTGAATGTCTATAATGATTCAACTCGCCTCCTCCCAGTGTATAAATGGAAATATATTAAATAAACACTTCCATGCACTGAATGTCTATAATGATTCAACTCGCCTCCTCCCAGTATATAAATGGAAATCTATCAAAATGAAGAATATATTTATACTTAGACCAAAACAATAAAAGGTCAACTAACCCCCCCCGGCCCATAACCCCTAATTATTTTTTCACAAGTTCATCAACCAATTTATGAATTATAAATTGAATGGATTCGTTTGGTTGCAAGCTTAGCTGCAGTTCGTTTACTTTTCTCATCATTTAACCCATTCTGACCTTTGTTCGCAAGGTCATCTTTCGTTTCAGAAATATTATTAAAATCAGTACTGGTTGAATATCTGATTTAATAATATTTAATAATTTTAATAATTTTACTGATTTTAATAATATTTCTGAAACGAAAGATGACCTTGCGAACAAAGGTCAGAATGGGTTAAATGATGAGAAAAGTAAACGAACTGCAGCTAAGCTTGCAACCAAACGAATCCATTCAATTTATAATTCATAAATTGGTTGATGAACTTGTGAAAAATAATTAGGGGTTATGGGCCGGGGGGTTAGTTGACCTTTTATTGTTTTGGTCTAAGTATAAATATATTCTTCATTTTGATAGATTTCCATTTATATACTGGGAGGAGGCGAGTTGAATCATTATAGACATTCAGTGCATGGAAGTGTTTATTTAATATATTTCCATTTATACACTGGGAGGAGGCGAGTTGAATCATTATAGACATTCAGTGCATGGAAGTGTTTATTTAATATGTGAGTTTTGTTTCTTATTTATTTATATTTTTTCTTTTGTTTTTTTCTTTCTATTTATGTGTTTAGTATTGTGATGTAAGTTAAGTTTTTTTTTTTTTTTTTTTTATTTATTTATTTATTTTATTTTTTTTCCGTTGAGAAAGGCTCCCGGATGTGGGGCTGAAATATTCGGAGCTTTTGTGCATAATTAATTGTTTTGTATTTCACTGCTTTATAGAAAAATTAAAACCCGTTTTCTTGTTTAAAAAATTTTTTGTTTTTAATGGAAAAGCAGTGTGGTCTAAGAAATTATTTAAAACCAAATTCATTTTTGAAATAAGTTTTTTTTTATTGTATAATTTTTAAAGTTAGGTTTAAATAGGCGTTTCCACTATTTCCGAGCTGAGTAGGATTTCCCCCAAAGGTCTCCAAGGGAAAATTTGGTCATCTGAAATCTCGACAAAAGTTAACGTTAAATGTTAAAAAGTAAAAGCTAAAGAAGGTTAACAATTTGTATTTCGTATTAACGTTCGTGCATTTACAAACTTAATTTTTGGAAAAAATTTTTGAGCATCCAATTTTCTTTCGAAAATATTAAGGAAATATAATCAACTTAAAGAATTCCCTGGGAAGTAGGCTACTAGATGGCGCTGGTTGTTTTTGTTTCCTAGTGATGAACTTTGATTCACTCTCTTATCAGTGTCACTTGGTGCTTGGGGTTAGACATTCATTTTTGCAACTCCTGAAATCATGTAGTTAGTTCATTACAAGCAACTAAACTTTAATAAACTGTGATCTAGTAACTTTCAAATTTCCAAAAAGTGACAAATTATCCGTTTTTTTGGTTTTGAGTTAGGTTTACCACAGACGTTTTGATTGAGTTACTTCTAGTTTACCAATTGGTGAATTCTGAGACATCTTTAAGATATTTTTATGATTTTTTTCGCTAGAAAGGGGAAGTCATTTTCCATTAGTAGATAAATTACTTTGAATAATATTTACTGCGTATTTCACATAAACAGATCAAAAATTGCTGACAAGATGTATTTTAAGCTGCCTTAACGAGGTACGCATTATCACGTCGAGATTTTCACTAATGCTTTCTGTTGATTTTTTGCACATTTTTTTCTATGTCTCTTTGATTGTTTTCTTTTATTTCTAGTTTTGTATTGGTTATTTAGCTCAATAATCAACAATATTTTATTGCAACAATTGAAAAGAAGAAAATTTTCTGTCTTTCCAATATTTTTAAACTTTTGAAAGGCTATGATTTTGAAATTAAGTTGTGAAAACCTCAAATGAGCTTTTGAGATTTTGTTTGTTGTTCTTTGTTTATTCTTTTTTTAATTTTTTTTTCTATTTTCATTACTCGGCAAAAAAAAAGTAAATTCGATTCTAATAAATCTTGTGAATGACTTTTCAAAGTAAATATTAACTATCTTCTCTTAAATAAAATTTGAAACCTTCCGAAGGGTGAAAAATAGTTTGGAGATTTTGAAAAGAGAGCTAAACAAAGATATTCAAAGAGAGACAAAGACAAAGATATAGAGACAAATAAATACCTTTTTTGAGGATATTAGGGATGCATCAACCCTGTTTTCCTTTTATAGCTATTAAGCAAAATGGTGAAACGAAATCAAAATTAAAATTCGAGAATAATTTTCTTGGACCAATTGTAGTCCTGAACGCATGTAAATGTAGTTGACAGCTTTACGGAAATACTTAATTAACATTATTTTTCTGTCGTTTAAGGGTTTTTCACGATACCCCTATAATCACCAAGAATTTTGGTTTAAAAATTTTAGCTAGTTATTATTTCTGGGCCCACCTGCAATACTGATCTTATATGGATGATTAGCTTCTCTATAATACCCATTACTGTTCCCACCAGGTTCGACCTATTTCAATACCCATAAAAATCCACCTATTTCATGACTTTTGTTGAGCTTACAAACCAATCAAACGACATGATTATTTTTTTAAGCATAGTAAAATTATGCAAAAGTCCCAGGTTCACATAGGTCCCATCATTAATGATCAAAGGAGGTTAAATGTATTGGGAGGGGGTTAAATATGGAAAAGTGTACCTTAAAGTATCAAGGACACTTAAATAAAAATATTTTTACCTCTACCCCCTGTACCCATATTAGGTTTATTCTGAAAGGGAATTTTTTTTAAGGTTCTTCTTTCAGGTGTTTCAAAATTACCAAGTTTTCAGGGCAGTACCACAATTTTCGTCATTGTTGCCATGTTTAACCGAGAAAATAATTAACCAATCAGCTAAATTTCGCAATAATTTCCGTCAGTATAAATTAAAATTTGACAATATGTGGATTTCCAGAAACAAACTGCACCTTCAAAAAAAGCTACACCTTCTAAAGCTGTTTGGGGGAATATTTTTTTTTTTGATTTTTCAACCACTTTTTTTTAATTCGATGCCCACTACTACCAAAAATTGTTTGACTGAATATGGAGGCCTTTTCAAATAAATTGAATTTCGGAGGTTTTAAATTTTTTTCCAGATGTATAAGATTGTGGAAGATTCCATCATCATTTCAAACAGTCAGATCTCCTTTACTATCCTTGGTACTTAAGACCTCAACTTTCAATTTACCTGGCACGGGGGGGGGGGGGGGGGGGGGGGGGGGTCTTTAAGACCAGTCCCTTGTCAAATTCATCACTACATGCCCATTCCCCTTGTTTACACGTTTGATGAGGACGTATGTTTGCATCCATATTTTGTATTCACATTCATGTTTTGATGGAAATAATTTCAGTGACGTTTTTAAACATGCTATTATATTTTTTCGGTGATTTTTGATCATCTCAAAGTTTGGCTGCATAAAAAATAGAGACAGTATTTTAGGCTTTCTCAATTCTGTGAAAGAACGAAATTTATTTCCCAGTTTCATTTTTTTTTTATTTTTTTTTTTTTTTTTTTACGTTGCGAGATAAAACCTTTTCACTTGGTGAATTTTGTCCTGAATTTCTTTCTTTATTTTTTTTTTTCCCTACTTTATTTTCTTTATCTTCTATTCTTTGTTTTATTTTTTTTATATTTTTCTTTATTTATTTTCAGTTTATTTTTTCCTTGTTTTCTTCGTTTTTTGTTGAATATCATGATAGCCAGTGAAGTCTCAGAGCAGAAGCACCAAAAGATAACAAAAAACTAGATGCACCTTTTATATCAAGGAAAGCAGTCTAGCACTGAGAAAAAAAAATTGGATTTTGCATCATCTTCAAAATTTCTGGTTTTAAGCTTCGTATTGAACTGTGTACATGATTTCTCAAGCCACTAACTGCGTTTTCACAAGTAATTAATTACCTCCTGCTATATGAGCCGTCAATTCTTTCCTATTATCGCTCTTGATAAGATATATGGACATGGAGAAAGTAATTGTTGAGAACAGAGGACACCGAATCCTATCCCAATCCACGCAAGGATATAGGACCAATCATAACCAGTCCATGAGTTTTCTTTCAAAATCTAATAAAAACAACATAAATCAAAACAACAGGGTTTGTGACAACCAATATTTTTACACCAATTATAACAAGTCCTTGAATTTACTTTAAAATCATGGAATATGTACTAATTAAAACAATGAAAATAAAAACGACAAAATTCGTAATTACCACTTTTTTAGATCACATTGTGACAACTCATAACCAGTCCATAATTTTACTTTCAAATTCAAATAAAAAACAGCAGAAATAAAAACAACATAAATTGTAATAATCAATATTTTAGATTAGTTTGCGACTAATCATAAACAATCCATGACTTATCTTTAGAAAACTAATAGAAACAAAAGGGATAAAAACAAAAATAAAATTGTTTTAGCCAATTTTTTTATACCATGTTGTAACAAATGATAAGGAGTCCATGACTTTTCTCTGAAAAACTAATAAAAACAATGGAAACGAAAAAATTGTATTAACCAGTTTTTTAGATAATTTCGTAACCAATCACAAGCAGTCCATGAGAATTCTTTCAAATCTAATAAAAAGCAGCAGAAATAAAAACAAAATAAACTTGTAATTTTCAATGTTTTTAGAAAAGATAGCAACCAATTATAAATAGTCCATGACTTTCCTTGAGAAAACTGATAAAAACGATAGAAAAAAAAATGCATTAACCAATTTTTGAGACCATTTTTTAACCAGTCATTGCAAAAATTGCGCAACAGGTTTCAATAATCCATCACAAGAAGTATAGAATGTAAAGATCCAGAGTCAAAATAGAGGAGAAGAGGGTACCCAAAAGGTGGAGGGCTTCACATTTCTATGTAAATAACTTATAGTATAAACTATAGTATAAATAGTACATTTGTAAAAATAGAATGTATAAGATATCATTTTTTAGGGGAGGGGGGACTAATCCTTCAACTCTGTCTCCCCTTGATTCCTGTCTGTGAATGGGAAGTTTTTCAAATAGGAATAAGCCTTAAATAAAAATAAAAATATAAAAAGTAGTAGAAAAAGGATTTAGGAACAATGGTGAAACTGTTATTAAATACATGCAAACATTTGCATATAGTTTTCTCTATTCCTAAAAACTAGCACCACTGATGATGCAGCTTAATCTAGAAAAACTAGAAAGGTTTAAAGTAACATCAGTTCTATTCCTGCTGCTAGAAAGTTTTATATCTCTTATTAAGCAACTAACGCTATCTAGGATTCTCATCTAAAATTGTAAAGTAGATTATAAAAACACATACAAAAACATTGCAGGACGTAACTATTGACGACTGTAACGAACATCGAGCTGAATTGATTTTGCATCCCCCCCCCCGAAAGATATTTCCGCCTAAATGCTTGGATACTTGTATTTACGTTTGATCCCAAAAATCAGCCTAAAATCTGTGAAACTAACCCATTTTTAAACTATTTTAGAATCAGTAAAAGATATTTTGAAAACATAAGAATCTTCTACTTTTAGAACCAAAATCTTAATAATTAAAAATCAAGCTTGTATCAGATTTCTTTTAGCTCCTTTTAGGTAGCGCTGTATTATCAGTGACCCTAATAATTTATAATTCTTTATAAGCATGCTAAAGTGTACTCTTTTTTCAGTTTTCTATACTGCGTACAACTCATTTTATTAAAACCAGGAAAGATTATTTCAGATTTACATCTAAGAGTTGAATAGTTATGTTTACTCAGATGGCATTTTGATAACATTAGTCACCTTAAAAGACACAACCCTTTCATTTTCCAAACGCAATGCAATGTACTAATAACTTAACATGTGTTGCAGTTGCATCAGTCATTCCTGAGAAATGCGTACAATATGTTTTCTGCCGATTTTTCACAAAAATTGAAAAGGGAACTGCACACTTTAGATTTCTTTCCGATTACCTTTTACTAAGAGATCAATTGAGGTTTTACTTCAGCCCTTTTATTTCTACAGATGCAAAGTACTCATAACTTAAAAATACGTTTCAGTTGCATTTCCTGTGAAAACGACTGTTGCACAGTTGCAGTTGCACTTTATCAGCAATACATTCTTGCTGGTTTTTCACAATATTGAAAGGGTATCGGCACACTTTAGACTTGTTTATCTCCAATTGAGATTTGAATTTGGCCTTTTTTATTCCTTCAAACGCAAAAAATTAGCAGTTCACAAGACTGAAAACACACCGTCACACTTTACACTATTTCAGGATTATTGAGACACAAATTCAGCTTTTTCTTTGTGTAGTAGAAAATATACGCCCTTATCTATGGATTTCAGATTTTTTTTTTTTTTTTCAATTTCTTCTATAATTACTGTTTCTTTCATAGAATTCACGTGATGTTTGGATTCTTTTTTTTTTGTAAGTTGTTCAATCAGTTTTGAATTGAAAAATGCGCAAAGAAAACAATAAACACTAAAATACCATCATTTGTGAAAAACTGTAGGGAAAAAAACTGTCTTCTCTTGCTGCAATAAAATAACAAAAAAAAAAAAAAAAAAAAAAAAAAAAAAAAAAAAAAAAAAAAAAAAAAAAAAACAAAATATTGAAAAAACTCAGTTCATACAAACTTACATATAAAAAAAATAATTATTAGAAGATTGTGGCATAAAATGGAAGGTGCAAATATACAGTAAAAAATAAAGACAAATTATGTAGTTTGGCGCAACAAAACCTGCAACTACAAAACTGCTAACATCTATCTTATCAGAATGTGAAGACTCTATCTAGGAAAACAACGATTAATGTGGCAAACATTAACTACTCTTTAGAAATAAAAAGAATAGATTACTGTGTAGGAATCTCTAGCATACTTTTGGCTTATTGAATGCTAAAGTTTATTGAAATATTTCAGAGCTAATAGGTGAAACTTACGTACCTGTTTCTATAAAATAGCCTATATTCTGCACATTAATTTAACCCTGGATATTTTAGAATCAATACAAGTAATTTAAGAAGGAAAGAATTTGCGAACCTTTAGAATATTGATAGCAACGACATTTATTTTGTTAGAATAAGAAAACTCCCGAGAGACAAAAAAAATATTTTCTTGATTGATCAATCCAATCCTTAGAAACATAAATTTTTCCCTCCGTAATTTGATTAATAAAATGTTGTGATGCTGCTGTTGTTAGTATTTTAAACAATAATATTGGTCGTGTTCAATTTTCAGAAACTCACCAAACTCTTTATTATAACATTCATTCAGATAAATTAGACTTTGTTGGGGAATCCCTCAATTACTAAAGACAGTGAATACCATTTGCTGCACGCCACAAGTGGCTAGGAACTGTAGCGAAAACATAACGTGGGGAAAGTGTACCGTGAAGGGTGCCACAGGAAGAGGAGGAAGTTTTACCCCGGGAATCACAATTTACATCAGGTGCAGAAGTGGGAAATTCTTCAGTCTTGCCTACATATATAATATTAATATATAAAAAAAAGTTACATGATACTGAATATTTCTTTTGAGCACACAGATCACAGATCACACAAAAGAATGGAAGGGTTTTATCAAACAGTTCGTGATAACAAAACTTAAGCATATA
>CM051259.1:31153270-31210541 GCA_027921565.1 Artemia sinica | reverse complement strand
CATATATTGTTAGCATTTGAGAGTTGCATCTGAGAATGCAATTAAAAATCGCTAATTTTATCAAACAGTTCGTGGTAACGAACTGTAAGCAAGGAGCGACCCAGCTCAATGGTAACCGAAACTCTAGAAAACGGTATTTTGATACAAATAGATACATCAAAAGAATTATATTTAATGCTGATTTCAAATATATATGTTTCATCAAGTTTAATCCTACCCATCAAAAGTTACGCGCCTGAGAAAATTTGGCTGATTTTCGAAAAAAGGAAGAAAGACCCCTAAAATTTATAGAACCTTAATGAAAATCACACCATCATATTCCACGAATCAGAGAACCCCACTATAGAGGTTTCAAGCTCCTATCTACAAAAATGTGGAATTTGCATTTTTTGCCAGAAGAAAGATCACGGGTGCGTGTTTATTTGTTTGTTTTTTTTTTCCAGGGGTGATCGTATCGACCCAGTGGTCCTAGAACATCGTAGAAGGGCTCATTGGAATGGAAATTAAAAGTTCTAGTGCTCTTTTTAAGTGACCAAAAAAAATGGAGGGCAACTAGGCCCCCTCCCACGCTCATTTTTTCCCCAAAGTCACCTGATCAAAATTTTGAGATAGCCATTTTGTTCAGTATGTTCGAAAATATTATAAGTATGTCTTTTAGGATGACTCAATCCCCCTAATTTCCCGGGGGAGGGCTGAAAGTTATGAACTTTACCCAATGTTAACATAGGCTATAGTATTGGTTATTGGGAAGTATACAGACGTTTTCAGAGGAGATTTTTCTTGGTAGTGGGAGGAGGGGGGGGGGTTGGGGGTTATGTGGGAGGATCTTTCCATGAAGGAATTTTCATGGGGGAAGGGACATTGCTATGAAGGGGACGCCGGACTTCCCAGCATTATTTAAAAAAAGATCAGAAATTAAATATAAAAAAAAACAAGTTTTTCAAGTGCAACAGCAGCAACAACAAAACTTTAAACGAACAGAAAATATTACATATATGATTGGGTTCACCCCCTAGTCAATACCTCGCTCTTTAAGCCAAAGATTTTTTAGTACTTTCATAAGAGCTATTTATTCTATTTAACGGCCTTTGTGATTAAGCGGTCATTTTTAAAGAATTGGAACAAAATTCGAACTTTCGCTTAAAGAGCAAGGTATTGACTAGGGGGCGAACCCCCTAATATATGTATTAAAAATATATGAATATAGAAGTTCATTACGTAAGTTAATTCGTAAGTTACAAATATTTATTACTAATAAAAACGTTCGTAAATAAAATTAAACAAGCTTCGAGAAAGCCATTTAACCAAATAAAAGTAAATTAATATAAAAATTTTGTTTTAATTATTCATTTACGGTGAGCCAAGATCAAAACCTGCATTTATTAAAAAACGTTCAAAAACTAAATAAAAAAAAAACAAGTTTTTTAACTGAAAGTAAGGAGCGACATTAAAACTTAAAACGAACAGAAATTATTCCGTATATGAAAGGGGCTGTCCCTCCTCAGCGCCTCGCTCTTTACGCTAAAGTTTGACTTTCTCACAACTCTATTTTTTTAAACAATGAAAAACTTTAGCGTAAAGAGCGAGGTGTTGAGGAGGGGACAGCCCCTTTCATATACGGAATAATTTCTGTTCGTTTTAAGTTTTAATGTCACTCCTTACTTTCAGTTAAAAAAAACTTGTTTTTTTATTTAATTTTAATATCAAGGGCTAAATTAGTCTACAGAACAAAGGCTTATTATAACGAATACACCTAAATATAGGACTACCTATTACCCCTTTTATGCAAAGGATTCTCCTATTATCAGCCCAATACATTCTAGAAGTTAAAAAAAATTAAAGCAATATTTTAGGTTTTAGTAATTAATTTAATAAAAATAACCTAATAATATCGCTTGATAACGTTTGCTAGCGTTGCTGGTTTATTTTTCTCAGAAAGAAAGAGTTTGGGTGTTATTATTTCAACGATAACTTTAACGATTGGTAAATACCTCAGGCCATTGTTTGTAAAACTCTGGATCTGTTAATTTCTCTCTTTCAAAAAATTCTACACCGTGCCACAGCCCCATGCCTCCAGCACTGAAAGACCTGAAATAAGAAAGTTATTATATATATATATATATATATATATATATATATATATATTATATATATATATATATATATATATATATATATATATATATATATATATATATATATATATATATATATATATATATATATATATATATATATATATATATATATATATTATTCTTTAAAAGCTCAATGTTGCACAGATTTTAGTATTTTAAGGGCTTGAGCATTGGATTATGAGTCAAATGTAGATTGTGTTTTGACTGCACTATTTGAAGACAAAACGTTCAGTATTTTCAGAACAGGAGTAAGAGATAGATCTAGGAAACTTTATTGACTGCAAATCTGAGTTTTCAAATTTACAACATCTTGAGCCTATGAACAAAATAAGAAGGCTTTCAAGGAGGGGTGGGGGTGTAATTCTTCCATAATTTCTTAAAACTATATCCGGGAAAACCCCATCCCAATGCACAATTATAACGTTACTATTTTTTTTTTTTGAATTTTAAGCCATTCCCTGGCATTTTCTTTCCGAATGAATCGCTAATCGTGTCATATTTTTATATAAATCTTCAAATTATAGTGATTTATAAATCATTCTCAAAAATTTTTTTCGGAAAAAATCCCTAAGATATGGTTAAGTAAAGTATTCTTCGATAAAATTTCTGATCCCCCTCCCCCACCAAAAAATAGATTGGAATTGCTTTTCAAAACGATAGAAAGTAAGTGAATATATGAAAGTATTTTAGATACAGCACACAACCGTTCAACGTGATATAAAAAAAAAAAACTCTAAAATGACGCGTAATCAAAAACTATTCAACAAAAACGGACTTGAACTACAAACCAAGAATCCCCGTTGTTCAATGTAATTGAATCCCCGCTGTAAATCTTTCTTGGCATTAGTAATTCCAATGGTGTACTTTTCGCTTCGATCCAACGACATTTTGAGGGGTTTCTGGCTATTTTTCAAAATTCCTATAAATCCGTTTTCAAAATAACATTTTCCTATTAAGAAAAACAAAAAATAGTTATAATTCATGAATCAGTCAAAAACCACAAGGTTTTCTCACTAGACAGTTCTTTTTAAATGCGTTTTAGATTTTTGTTTTAGTATGAGCCGTGATTCGTTCTTTACTAGGTCCTAAGCTCTTTCAAGTGGCACTCACATCTGCACCTAGTTGAACCTGCATGTCTATTATATAGACATAAATCAATCAATTAAAGACAACACGCGTGATGTGTTCGGCGAGCTCCTTGTGCTTATTCTTTTAAACCGCCAAGAAAGGTTTCCAAAGGTGTTCGAAGAGGGCAGACCCGGTTATTTAGGTCTTCTTCTCCACTATCACCAATGATTACCACCAATGCCATCAATGATACCACCAATATTCTTGTAAGATGTCATGTGACTGCTTACTTACTCAGGCATTGCAATGTTTTCTATGTATTATCTGTTCAGGTAATAAGTCCATAGTCTAGACACGTTTTCGTTCTGTTTCTATATTCCGACAGTTCCAGTTTAAATTTAAAATTTAGAGTCCAGAACTCTCTGTCTAATATGTCGAACTCTGCCAATCAAGAAACTTCTTTTCATCTTGATTGACATCATTCACCTTATTGTCAGCATTTTTTGGAGGTAGATCCTTTTTATATATCCAGCAATGATTGGACAGCCAATATTACAGGAGAGCCTTCGAAAATTTGGAAGACTGATTGGCTGTACAATCAATGCCGGCCCTACAGCTAGCAGGTTGATTGATCAAGACGATCAAGTACTATGTTTAACATCTACAATAAAGAGTAATATGGATATGTAGGTCTAGCTGAACCTCCATGCCTAAGCAAGTGCGCGGCCAGATATTCCTGTTTAGGCAAAGAAGTTTTTCTGGACCTGCAGTCATTTAGCTTCCAAACGTCAAAAAAAGTATTTCAAGTTAAAATAGCTACATTTAAAAATATTCAGAGAGTAAATATGCTCTTTTATAAAATTATTGATCTATTCATTTATTTTATTTGCCATGTGCATGGGTCAACATTACCAATTCCTTACAGGCAACCTTCAAGCAAATTAGCCGAACTGCGTTTAAAATTCGCCTGTAAACTTGGCATTAACTACGTTTAGATTCCATTGACCTAAAACATTCAAATTTGCTTTTTTTTATATCGATGTTACATTTTTGAAACCTGTGTGTTCTGAAATTCAGGGAGATGAAGAAAACCTTAATTTTAAAAGACAAGTTATTGGTACAAAAGTTGACTAAGTCTTTTAAAAGGCCATTTGACACGTCTATAACAAATGTACTTATCCACAAGAAACGAATACTGAGTCCAGCTTGAGGGGTGTGTGTGTGTACTGTACTTCAAATAGGTGGGTCTTTTTAAGGAGGAATTTTATGGCTTTTTTAGGGGATGTGCAGGTTTTTTTTATGAAAATACAAAAAAATATTATTTTTCAAAATCTAGTGGGGCAATTGGCACCCCTTCTAACGATGATACATTCTATGTTTTGAAAAGTATGCTTGTGATAAAAAGCACAAAAAATAGCATTTTTACCATGGGCGATATGGCCTAGTTAATTTTATACGGAATTCCTTTTGAAAGCAATGTACAATTTAGTTAATTTACTTGGCATCAGGAACACTCAACTGTTGAATTGGAAAATTAATCTTTTACATCGACTCGGTAAAATTTCTGAAACTATTTTAAAGCACTGGTTAAAGGACCCAAGTTAAAAGCACCTGATATTTCAAAATATTGTATTTTTTTATCGTCTACATTTTAGTATTTTTAATTTTTTTTTGTCTTTGGGTAGACCCTTCGTCCTTCGTGCTAGATAAATCTCAAGCTTACATGAGTCTTGATTTTTAATGAAATGTTTAATTTTCCTGATACAAAATCATCCTCTGAACACAAATGTTCGTGTAGTGGCTCTGCCTGCGAACTTAAGTGGCTGCAATAGATGGCTTCTCGAATATGCCCATGCCACCATATTCATCCACTTCTCATAAGAAAATACAGTCACAGAGGCCGAAAGAAATCTAAGTCAAGTCCTTACCTCACCTCACGAAAGCCCCAGCCCTGCATATTACTAAACCTTAGTATCAGAAGGCAATATTCATAGTACCGGACCTGCAAATTACTGTTAATTCTGCTTCATCGAAAAAATCAATTTTGAGCTGTATTTAAGGGTATTGCCAGATATGGGTCAGGGAGGCGATGACCCCATTGGAAACAAGAAGACATTTAAGAAATATGCCAAGAGAAAAAAAATGACATATATATCCATTTAAACCCAGGTAAAAAAAAAGCTGTTAGTTCTTCCCTAGCCCCCAAAGAAATAGTTCAGTACTTTTTATCCCCAATTGTAAAAGTTTTCTTTTTAGATCCGAGTTATCTGGTTTTTTCTATTGTCTTTAAACGTAGTTTTTTACACTTGGTTCTGTGTTATTGAATATTTTTGTCATTTGTTTTTTAGTTTTTCTCTCTTCCTCTTTCAATTGATAAAATTTTGGGAATATGAAACCAATTATTTGGGACTAATTATCCTATTTACAGATGAAAAAATTACCATTTTGTATATATTTTTATATTTTCACTTTACAAGTTATTGCTGTATACTTTTTCGACTAAATTCTTGTTGTTGTTTTTTTTCAGCGAGACAAGCCAATAAGAATTTTTTTTTAAATATTGACAATTCAAAAGAAATTTTTAATCTCAAGAAATACCAACAGGAAAAACAGACGTCCAAACTATACAGGAAAGACTAATACTTCAAACGAGGGGAAACGTTGTATTCACTTATATTTTAACTTTATTTGCCACTTCCTTAATAAAGAAATAAAATCGAAACAGAACAGGTTTAAAAAGAAATGATAACCAAATGTCTACCTATAAATTACATAGAGAATCGATTAAATTTTCAATTTTCTCGTACATAATTCAATACGTGGCCCAGATTTTTGTTCTCACGGTTCAGAACTTAAAAAATGACAACTTTCACTTAATATTTCTTTCTAGATGCAATAAGTGTAATTGAAACTTTAAAATGTCAATAAAAGGATAAAAAGACCAGAATCAACTGAATTTACGGATGGGGGGGGGTAAAGACTCATAAGAGAACGTTCAAAGGTGATTCAACGATTCAACGGTTAAAGTTCATAAGAGAACGGCGAAAGCGCTCTTTAACAAAATGACATGCACTACAAGACGCATATTATGCGTGGTAGATCCGTGCCACGCGTCATGCAAGAAGATCAAGCGAGGGGGAATTACGCTTGCATTTGTTTCAAAGCATGGTGGATGAAATGGTACTCTGAGATGCACATCATGCGGCAGAGAGCAAGAAACAAATTGAAAAGAAAAAAAAAATCATCTATCCGCTTGTGTCAGTAATATGACAGATCATAAAATTAATTTTTATATTTATTCTTGTAAAAAGAGCGGAAGCACCCCGTTTTTTCGTTTCAATATCGGTTAATGACTTATAGCAGTGTTTCCTAAACTTTTGAATATTATGCGTACCCCTTTCTACAAAATTCTTGACTTAGAGCATAAGTAGCAGGCCTATTACCAAGCCTTGCGTCAGTGGGGATTGATCCCTGGGTCCCATATTGCCAAAAAGAGCATCAGTCCACTGTGCTGCCTAAGGTTTTGGGTAAAAAAAAACGATAAAATTATTTGTGTTGAGAGGCCAGATTGTCATAATTTAGATCTTGGGTCGTTATCTGAAATGTGGTTTCACACGAGATGCACAACGTTGTAAGTTTAAACAAAAAAAATCATTCAGCCAATAATAAAAAAAAAAAAATCTTGAATTTATTTTTTGTTCATTTGACCCTTATCGATTTGACTTTTTTATCCATTTGAGCTTATATCGAATCAACTAAAATGTTACTTTTTACCGGCAAAACCGTTAGGTACATCAATAATAATAATTAACTAATTAAAATTAGTCATATAAATTATTGGCTTTGATCCCAAAACGCATAGACAAATGAAACCTGCTTAGATATTTGAGAATTAATTTATTAAACAGATTCTCACGGTATTTGAATCATATTTTCTCCTGCATGGCTGCTTCCGTGTGACTACGAATCTTACCACAAATTTATTCCTCCTTTACTGCATTAGGGTACGTTCATCTTTACCGATTCACATACATCATCTTCTCCTGGTCAATAACCCTAAACCAGAGAATTTAAATTTTTCAAAGGACAAGGAGAAAATTTTGTATTTTTTTTTGTAATATTGACAGGAACCAGCAAAGACTTAGTAAGGCTTTTTCTTCTTCCTGTATGATTACATGGAGACGCTAATGCATAATCGCCATCCAATTCCAGACCCAGCAGCACCTGGCTGTTAAATAAAAATTCTTAACTGAAAGTAAGGAGCAATATTGAAACTTCAAAAGAACAGAAATTATTCCGTATATGAAGGAGGTTTCCCCCTCCTCAATCCTTCGATCGATACGCTAATTTTTTTCAGTACTTGGAAAGAGTTTCATATTCCAAATCAACGGCTTCTGTGTTTCAGTAGTCGTTCTTAAAGAATTGGGACACAAAAGTTGAACTTTAGCTTAAAGAGCGGATGATTATGGAGGGGGCAAACCCCCTAATATAAGGAGTAATTTCTGTTTGTTTTAAATT
Source organism: Artemia sinica (assembly GCA_027921565.1). Lineage (NCBI taxonomy): Eukaryota > Metazoa > Arthropoda > Branchiopoda > Anostraca > Artemiidae > Artemia > Artemia sinica. The sequence goes on along the minus strand of CM051259.1, from coordinate 31,202,817 downwards.
TTAATGTTGTTCCTAAATACCAGTTACTTCTGATTATTTCTCAAATCAGGCTAGAAAATCTCTCCCCCTTCGTGGAAAATTACCCCCAGAAAATTCTCTCCACAAAAAATTCACCCCCTCCCCTCGAAAAATTCTGTATTTTCCCCAATAAAAAATAATATATGTAAACAATGGACAAATTTCATATTTTACAGCCCTTTCCCCAGGGGCTTTTGGGGTCATTATCCCCAGAGCTATAGTTATTGGACCTTTTTATCTATACTGAATCAAATGGCTCTTCGAAATTTTGATCAGATGTCTTTGGGGAAAGAACGGGTGCGAGAGCGGGGCTAGTTACCCTCCATTCTTTTTGGTGATTTAAAAAGGATACTAGAACTTTTAATTTTCGGATGAATGAGCCTTCTCCTGATCTTCTAGAAGTATTTATTCAACACGATCACCCCAAGGAAAAACAAAAAATAAAAGCAAAAATAAAAAGACGCATCAATGATCTTTCTCTGGCACAAAATACAAATTCCCACATTTTTGTAGATAGGGGCTTGAAACCTCTACCATAGAATCATCTTATATGACAAATCTGATGGTGTGATTTTAATTAAGATTGCTCGGGGGTGTTTCCCCTATTTTCTGGAAACCAGCCAAATTTTTCAGGAATTTTATATACTTAAAATCAGCATAAAAGGTATATTCCTTTGATTTATTAATTATTATCGAAATTGCTTGTTTTATATTTTCGGTTGCTATTTTCTTACACTTCGTTATCATGAACTGTTTTATATTAGGGTGAGATTATCTTTATCAAATCAAATGCATCCTCTTCTCCGAGTGATCAACCATATGCAAGAGAATTTGAGTTTCGTGTTTTTCCAAAGTTTTCACATTTACAAAGAAATGTAATTCGATTCTACTTTCTAGGGATAGAATGAACGAAAGGTTAGGATGGCTAAATAACGTTTTACAAATGAAGGACCATAGATTGCCCAGAATCATGACTTTCCCATCCATCTGGGACCAAGTAAAATATACATTTCACGAAATAAACATCAAGATGGGACAAGGTCACAAGAAAGGATTTAAAGGAAATTGGAATGGAGGCAGGGAGTGGGAGGGAGTAAACATAAAAGCTTTGAACAGATTTGGGTGAAGGAGGAGTGATCGCAGCTCTGCTGACTTCAGTTGTATTGGTAATGTAGTGAGTTACTAGTGGGTTGTATATGACTAGAATTATACGTAACTAACTATATAACTAGGTAATACGCCCTGAATTCTATATGAGGGCATTAGGGTACGATCATCTTTACCAAATACTATACATAGTATTCGTCTGGTCATTAGCCGAAACCAGAAAATTTGAATTATATCTCTTTAAAGGAGACCGACAGGCTTTTTGTGCCTTTCAAATTAAATATTATTATTAAGCTATTAAATTAAATAATATTAAGGTTTATGTTCCCTTGAAGGTTGCGATTTATACAACACTAGCAGCTATAAACTTACACTAAATTAATACGATATTCATATCACTGGATTCAGTAGTCTCAGATTGAGCCAGAAATATGATATTACTTAGACCTCTTCTTGGAGAATCATCCAAAGTGTCTCAGATAATTTAGGCTCTTTATGACTGCATCAGGGCACGCTCATCTTAACCGAATCGTACATATTATGTTCTTTTATCAGCTATCATGAATATATCAAAACCCTATGTATTGTCTAGTTATCTTGTTTAGTTAAACTAGTCATTCTAAAACTAGAATGGGCCAGAAACTCTTATTCTCTATTAGAGTCCAGGTGGTTGAAGTACACAGGGGAGTCTCAAACATGGTTCCTTAAAAATGAGATTCGGCCATGGACGCAGTGAATCGGGGCCTGGTGATCAACCCCACCCCTGCCAGAACCCAATCTTTTCCTGGATTTATGGGCGCTTTTTATTCAAATTATAAACTACTTCCCCTCCCCCCCCCCCCAACCCAAAAAAAGAACAATCCTGCTTACATTCCTGGTGGGAGTCAAAAGAAAATTTGATGTATTCAAAACATTTTTGTTTCAAATGCATATTCTTTGCAAGATAAGAAAAGATGTAAGATCTGATTATATAGCGCCTAGTAATATTAGGTTCTTACTACATTAATACCGGTGTATCCAGGTCCTTAATAATAAGTAATGCAAAGATGAAAAAAAAAGATTTCATTATTCTTCAAAAAAAAAAAAAATAAATTAATAATAAGCGATTCAAATTCTCTGATAAATACAACAACAAATTTTTCGGGTCACCACACACACACACACACCACACACACACACACACACACACACCACACACACACACACACACACACACACAACACCACACACACACACACACACCACATAAAAAAAAAAAAAAAAAAAAAAAATGCTGGTTTTGAACTTTAAAAGAAGATTCCTGAATGAAAAATATTAGATTTATTTTACTAATTTAGTCATATCCAAATCATATACAGAATCATATACTAATTTAGCGAAATATACAGAATCGGACGGAATCGGAATTGAGACATCGAGTAAAGTCAGTATTAGGATCAGAGTCAGGAAAAGTCCTTCCATTACTAAAAAAAGAATCAAAGCTGTAACCTGAATCTCAGCATAAGAGATAGTTACTCTGGTTCCTTTAAGGTCAGGGGTCTATGGTTCCCCCTCCTCTCTTGACAGCCTTAGACATGGGCTTAACGTTATTGCCCCTTCTTAATCTACTGCAACGAAGTAAAATTATAAAATGAACATAACTGAGAGCAGCAAGAATTAAATAAAAGTAGTTACAATCCATAAACAATAGGCTTCTATCTGTTTCATCAGTTGATTGTCAACTTTTGTTCTGGTTCGCTGATTTGTGAAAGCTACCTTGCCATGAAGAGGACGTCTTAGTTTTAACAAAGACGATTTCACGCTTACGAATTATTCAGTGTTTTCTTCTTGGAAGTAGATCCGACCTCTTCTGTTTTTATGATTTAGAGCAGGGGTCTCAGTACTATGGCCCACGCGCCAGAGGCGGCCTGATAGGGTTTCTCATCCGACCCCTGTAGACCTTTTAATCGCCAAAAAAAGGTCACATCATAATATTTCATTGACTGTTCAAAGTTAATGAAATGACATAAAACCATCTAATAGAAGTTTTTAAATGGTTCGCCGCTTGCTCCGGACTTGATTATTTTGATAACAGCTTGCCAGTTTTGGTTGACTGCTGCGATAAGGAGGTTTTGGTATGTACCAGTTAGGTTAGCATCTAACTGCGTAACAGTATGTATGTTAGTCAGATTTATATATATATATGTATAATTTCGTATCATAGTTATGAATCTGGTTAGAATTAGCGTGCAGTAGGTATTTAACATGTATATTATTCACAGTTTATAATGGAGAAACATTAGCTTTAATATGTTTTCTATTCTGTTTCTATTTCTAGTCACATTTATATCCTTTAGGCATTTGGGCAATCTGTTGTTTTTCTGTGAGCATTCTCAGATAATCAGCTTAGACAGAGTGAGATAAACTACTATGCAGGTATATTTTAATTAAGTATTTAATATATAGAGTTGGTTAGGTTCTATATTTAATATAATGCGTTCTGGGTGGTCTACTTTCCATAATTCTCCGTTGTAGTTTCCATAATTTTGTTACTAAAGTATTATATTTTCATCATATTTAGGTATATTCCATTATGATTAACCTAACTTCACTTCTTGAGTGTGGTCGGGATAATACGTAAATATCTAATTATATAATAATGTATGTACATATTTATACATACATATGATACATTATTAGATGTATGTGCTAACAAGCATGTGCAGCAGTATATGCGTTATATTGTTGCATCAAATTGATGATTTCCATACACCTTAAAAAGCTTCACAAGAAACACTGAAGTATAAAAAATAGCAGGTGTACATGTGCAGTGTATCAATGTAATAAATAACATTAAATGTAATATTAAATAATATTAATATTATAAATATGATAGTATGAAATGTATAATTAAAAAATAACATCCATGGTTTGTTTGTTTCTTATTTGGACCTCTAGTGTGTAGTTGGCCCCCAAACTGCTGTATGACAGTTGATGTGCCCTCTGGCATAAAAGTTTGGATACCCCTAATTTAAGGGTTACTGAAAGTACTTTGGGCCTTATCATTGTAAAATGCTATTTGATGGCATATTTATGTATATACCTCTTAAATTTTTTGGGAAGCAAAGTTATTAATTTTTGAATGAAATTTTCGACGAAAGAGGAGAAGGTTACTCGGGAGATTCTTTCCGTGGAGGATGTTTCTTTGGGGTAAGGGACATTTCTATGAAGGGGGCGCCGGATTTCCAAGCATTATTTAAAAAACGATCAAAAATTAAATTAAAAAAAAATAAGTTTTTTCAACTGAAAGTAACAAGCAACATTAGAACTTAAAACGAACAGAAATTATTACGTATATGAGGAGGTTCTCCCCCAAGTTAATACCTCGCTCTTTACGGTAGAGTTTTTTTAGTGCTTTCAAAAGAGCAATCTATTCTAATTAAACGGCCTTTGTGATTCAGAGGTTTGTGAATTAAAATTTTTTTAACTTTTAACGTAAAGAGCGTGGTATTGACTAAGGGGAGAAACCCCTCATATACGTAATAACATATACGTAATAAAAAAAACAAGCGATACGGCTCAATAGTAATCGAAACTTTTAAAAACGGAATTTTGATGTCAATAAATGTATCAAAAGAATGGGCTTATAATGCTGATTCTACATATATAAATTTTATTAAGTTTAGTATTACTCATCAAAGGCTACGAGCCTGAGAAAATTTACCTGATTTTTTAAAGAGGGGGAAACATTCCCTACAAGTGAAAGAATTTTAATGAAAATCACACCGTCAGATTCAGCGCATCAGAAAACCCTATTACATAGGTTTTCAAGCTCATATCTGCAAAAATCTGCAACTTTGTATTTTTGCCAGAAGAAAAATATACGAATATAGAAGTTCGTTATGTAAGTTAATTTGTAAATTAAGCCAGAAACAAATTTAGAGACAGCCATTTAGCAAAAGAAAAGTAAAATTTCTATGCAAATTTTATTTACTTATTCAATGACGGTGAGCCAAAATAAAAGCTGCATTAACTAAAAAACGATCATAAATTAAATAAAAAAAACAAGTTTTTTAAACTGAAAGTAAGGAGCGACATTAAAACTTAAAACGAACAGAAATTAGTCCGTATATGAAAGGGGTTGTCCCCTCCTCAACGCCTCGCTCTTTACGCTAAAGTTTGACTCTGTCTCACAACTTTATTTTTTAAAACAATAAAAAACTTTAGCGTAAAGAGCGAGGCGTTGAGGAGGGGACAGCCCCTTTCATATACGGAATAATTTCTGTTCGTTTTAAGTTTTAATGTCGCTCCTTACTTTCAGTTTAAAAAACTTGTTTTTTTTTATTTAATTTTAAAAGAGACCAGACCAGACTCGCCGATTTTCTCCGTCCATACAATGTTTGGTTTGATTTTGGATAGAATGAATTTAGGCACAACACACTAAAACAAGAATGGCATGGAATGAATTTACAGAATGAATAAATTGAACGGGACGAATTTAGGCACAATAGACTAATTCGTAAATATGGTGTAAATGTGTGGAAAATTCCATTGATAGTAGACTTACATCTGGCATTCCTTTTTAGACCCTGCAGAAAATTTTGCCTTTAATCATTTCAAGTTATGCCTTAAACTCATTTGGCAACATTGGTTGAAGCTAACGATCCGCTTGGTTCACTGCTCATAAGAGATATAGTAACAAATTGGATTTCACACTCTGTTTGAAACATTAATGTTAGTCTAGTTGCAGCGGCATTCGACTCTGAGTAAACCTTGGCATAAAACCCAAGAACGAAAATTGAATTAATAACCACGAATATTTATTTTTTTTCACAATTGTGGTTAAAGCCATAAAACCATGCAAAAAAGCCTCAATTTTTTTATGATTAAACGGAATTTACTAACAATGGCGTTAGTTGCCAATTTTTCTCATTTTTCAGTGCAGCTGTGTTTATTCAAAATTGAAGCAAGTCAATTCAATTCGATTAGAATATGCCTCTAAGAAATCGAGTAATCTGAATGAAAATCACACCATGAGGTTCAGAATATCAGAGGACCCCACTGTAAAGGTTTCAAGCTCATATATACAAAAATGAAGAATTTTGAATTTTTTGCCAGAAGCAAGATCACGGATGCGTGTTTATTTATATTTTTTTCCATGGGTGATCATATCGAACCAGTAATCCTAGAAGATCGGGAGAGGGCTCATTTGATCGGAAACCAAAATTTCTAGTGCCCTTTTTAAGTGACGAAAAATGTTGGAGTGCAGCTACCCCCCCCCCCTCTCTCCCAGCCTCCTTTTTTGTCCAAAGTTGTCCGACCAAAATTTTAAGATAGCCATTTTCTTCAGCATGGTCGAAAGATCTAGTAACTTTGACTTTAAGGATGATTTGACCCTCCCAAACCCACGGGGAAGGGCTGCAAGTTATGAACTTTGCCCATTGCTTACTTATAGAATTGGCTATTGGAAGTATAAAGGTATTTTCGAGGGCGGGGGATTTTTTGGTGGGTGTGCTTACGTGGGAGGATTTTTCCATGGAGGAGTTTTCGTGGGGGAAGGGAATTTTCCATGGTAAGGGAGCTGGATTTCCCAGCATTAATCAAAACACTATCAGAAATTAAATAAAACAAGTTTTTTTCAACTGAAAGTAAGGAGCAACATTAAAACTTAAAACAAACAGAAACTATTACGTATATGAGGAGATTTGCCCCCTCGTAAATACCTCACTCTTTACGCTAAAGTGTTTCTTGAATTTGTAAAAAGCTTATTATTCTAATTAAACGGTCCTTGTGTATCAGGAGTCATTCTTAAATAATTGGAACAAAAAGTCAAATTTTAGGGTAAAGAGTGAGGTACTGAGGAGGGGGTAGTTCCCTCATATACGTAATAATTTCTGTTCGTTTTAAATTTTAACGTCGCTCCTTACGTTCAGTTGAAAAAAAAATTTTAATTTAATTTTCTTAAACAGAAACGTCAAGACGAAAGATGAGAGTGCTGCACTTTATATTCCCGTAGTTCGTTCAGTAGAATGCGTCATGAGATGTTGATCTTGGTTATAGCTGCCACAAATGGCATCATGGTTAAATGGAACACAAGCAGCTTTTCTTCTTGATTGCTTTATAAAAATAAATATTTTTTTGACGAAAAAATTGTTGATTGATCTTTTATTGTTGTTGCAAATTCCAGCGGACAGAAGCTTTGTAATGCACAAGCTATACTATAGACATAACTGTCCATAAAACAACGAGATGCAAAATAGCAAGGACAGAATTTAAAGTTTAATAAAAAAGAAGTATCTTCATATGAAGTTCTGTAATTTTTTGGCAGCAACGGGCACCAAATTTAATAATTAAACATGGGTGAAAAATTCGCCAAAGTATAAGCTAAAATTTTAGCAGCAAACAAGACGTAGATTTTCTTTAAATGTGCAGATGTCTTTGAGAATCAAAAGATTGTCAATGTTCGAATCTTTATGGGTGAAATGCGCGGTCAAATTTAACTAAATAGCTTTGCTTATTTAATTCGCCGTTCAGCGTGACAACAGAGGTACGCCAGGCAACCACCAACTCAGTGTTTTCAGAAAAGTCAGGGATTTCATACCCAACGCGGACCTTTCTAATCGGAACAGCCCTAGTTTCTGCACAATGTACTACGTGAGCCAGCTCACTTGTACTGATATTCAGCAGAATCTGCTTCTCTGATACAGGTAAAAACCGGGCTTCTTGCAGTAACTTACTTGGCACTTGAATTTTGTTAACTATCATAGACAAGCTAACACAGACATCTGTTTCTCCCCATTCAGATCTATTGAACCCCTTTCTCTTCAAACTGGGGTAGGGACTGGAACGCAGAATTTAAAGTCACCATAGTAGTAATTGCCTTAATGGAGGTTTGTATAGAAATCAGGAAAAAGCCCAGACATGAGGTTAGGGTCAAGTTTTGTTAAGTGAAGTCGATTTGATTTTTACATACCCCTCATTCTAACACGATGAAACAGGAATCTGAAATGGAGGGCTAGGTTGGCAATCAAGATTCCAGTGCAGAATTACACTACATCCAGTATTTAGAGCAGATGGGAAAGACTTAACCAGTCTACTGCACACCGTGCTGAATTTCTCGTCAAGTTTTTATTTTTATAACCAGTCGGCATGCACACAGAATACTCAATTGTGCATCGTGCAATGGATCTTCACCGGTCCATGGATGTCCAAGGATGCCGAGTATTGATAAGAGATTAGCTCTGACAAAAATTAATTTTGAAACTTTTTCTAGAAGAGAAGCTCTTCAAAGAAAACTAAATAGCAACATTAAACGAAAGACGAGGATACATAAAGTCAACTAACAATCTAGATGCAAAATGAGCTTAAATCACTGTCAATAAATAAATGAAACCCAAAATGAACAAAAATTACAGTAACTAATCGAATCAAACTAAAAACGAATAGTAATTACCACAAACAGGAGTACAGCTAGCACCCCCTAAGCCTGCTAAAGACCACAAAATTATTTCTGCTTTACTGAAAATAATTTTTATTCCAAGCTGTGTGGTTTTGTTCGTCATAACATCTGCAAAAATTACAGGAAATGACCAAAATAACCAAGATCACTGAAAAGAACAAATAAATGTAGATTGAGAGTTTAATATGTATTTATATTCATTCCTGAAAGTCTCCACAATTTTTGTCTCTTAAATTTATTTTTAAAAAATGTTTTAAAACGTATTGTAACGATTTAGAAGAGGGGAGCTTCGTCAGAACAATACCATTAAGGCTCCGTAAATTTTTTGTGGTGTTCGCAATATTTTTTGTTTTTGTTTTTTTCAGAGAAGGGACCAAATTCATCAAAAACATAGGCAGTCAGAACAAAAATTATTGCAAACTGTTCAGAAGATTTGAGAATTCAGAATTTTATTTTCGGAAGAGACTGCCCACCAGTAGAAACTAACAAATGAAAAAGTGAATTACCATTTTGGCAGCACAAGCCATTACCGAAAGTGTTACAAAAGTTTACAGATTTCGTTGGTTTATTTTTTTCTGATTATTTTTTTGTTTTTGTAAACAGTTGTTTTTATTAGCACTCGCAACTCTGTATCCGTTAGGATAGGGGTTTCAGTCCTGGTGTAAGTGATTATTTGTTGTGGGACAGAGGTCATCGATGTGACTGTAAGCTCAGCCAGAGTCGACCCCACTCCTAATGGAGTAGGGTCGCGGCCATAAGATGCCGCAGGGATAAGATGACACAAAATATTTCTCTGGTCCTTGATCGTAAGGCGACAGAATTTTCTTTCTGGTTCTCGTGATTTTCTCTCTGTTTTCTGTATGACTGTCATCCGACCTTACATGCTGCTAGTATAAATTGTTTAAATAGTTGATTTTCCCTAAAGAAAGTCTAGCAAATGAAAATGACCGTTATCGATGGAAACCGCAGCAAATTAACGAAGCCAAAATAGGAAAAAAAAATTAATTTGATGAAATAACACATATGACAGTAATATTTGTAATCCACCAAACGCGCAGAAGATCGAGATATCGACTTGACATTTGAAAACTATCAAAGAAAATATAGCAATACTTACATGACAGCAACATAAGTAAGGCAGTCGCTGTAATATTTCCAGGGGACCTCCTCCAACATCCGGCAACACCAGTCCAAAATGCAATAAAGTTAAAGAAAAAGGCAATGATGAACATGGCTATCATTGACCTACCCATATCTAGAAAAGAGGGAAGCAATAAATAAACTTCATTGTTGCACAACTTTCTTTTGAGACAGATGGCAAAACTAAAAAAATGGAACACGTAAGAAATTCTAAAATCTTGCTATTTCGACGGGACATGGCCCCAAAGACCCCCTCCCCCAGCATGCATGCCTGATTTAAAAAACATCGTCTGGGCACAATCCGTTTCACCACAGAGAGTAAATTAAAAGATTAGGAACACTTTAAATTACCAAGGTCGTCAGAATAGAAATACTGTTTGCCCCCTAATCCCATCTTAGGCCTGAGAACCAAGGTTTTCTAGTAACTTCTTTTGGTTGATTCAGATTATGAAGTTCGTAGGATAGTGTCACATTTTTGTCAGTGTTTAATGTTGAGCCGTGAAAATGAATAAGCAAAACTAATCTGTTGAATTTAGCAAAGCTTTTGTCCGTAGCAATTCAAACAGTAACAGTCTATGGATTCCCAAAGACGACAACTACAGCTTATAAATATGTTAGGTATCATATATTTTTAACTAACTTTAAGCTGAATTTTCACCAACGTTTCGTTGTGGAACAATTAAGTCAAGTAGCCAATAGTCGAATAATCAGATAGTTCAGCCAAATAGTCAAAGAATTCAAATCAATAGTCGAATACAAAAATATCAATTCTCTTAATAGATATTGGTTCTTCACAATTAAACAAGTAAGACGAACTATTTTTCCCTCTTTGAAAAAAAAAAGTCTTTTGTGGAATACAACCATAACAGTACACAGAAGACTACTGACAACTTGACTTAATTGTTCCACATTAATCTTTGTCAGAATTAAATCTTAAGAACATTATGAAATCCACATTAATCTTTGTCAGAATAAAATCTTATGAACATATCATAGGCTGCTAATTTTCAATACATTCACCGTATTTGATTTTTAAATAATTCACCATATTGATTAGCATTTAAAACTTGGTGAAGGTCACGACAATTGCGAATTATAAAGATGTTAGGTATCATACATTTTTAACTTACTTTTTGAAGATATTTCACCCGCATTTTGTTCTATACGTTTGGCCGCTGGGCTGCTACTACAAAAAAAAGGTAATTGATTGAGGAGATATTTTTCACTAAAAACTAAGCAGTCGGTTATTCCTAAGGGAAAAAACTCGTTTTTTTTTCCTTCGGAAACTTGGAAATCACCAACGCCATCTAGCCTTTGCCCATTTTGACTGACCCTATACTGCTCCACATTTGTCTTATTGGGTACTTTAAATGTAGGGGAGAGTAAGGAAAGTGGCGTGCTGTCACCTGCATAAAGTTGACTAGCGTACTTAAATCTGCCAAGATTTTTCCACGCTAATCCAGGCCTACTTTGTGCAGATTCGGTTTTGACTTAAAATACTACCACTACTACTACTAAAAACTCACTGCAGAATCAAGCCATCTGAGGTCAACACGGGTACGTACGCTTCTCCTCAATCTATTCAAAGCCTCCCTCTTTATACCCTTTCAGGAAGTTCCCATTTCCCTTAAATCTTACTTACGACATCCTACCACCCCAACCGGGGACAAACTGCTTTTCGTTTGGCCCTAGACAATTGGCCAAGGACTTGAAACTTTTTGTCTTACAATTATTTTTAAAAAAAAGCCCTGCCAACTATTTATCGCTTACAGAGAAATTTCAGCTTTGATCCTGTAACACTTCTAACTAATTCTGTCAATTATCCAGCTGTCTTTGATATCTTTTTTACTCTTTTGAATAATGTCGCCAGACGCTACAATGTCATTGGCGCTAGTGAATTTTCACCATGTTAAAGCGCCGAAGATTCAACTCCAGTAAGTTTCCCTTTCTCTTTCGTATTTTGTTACGGGCCCGCGCTATGAACTACTAAGTGCACTAAAAAATAATAACAAGTAAGTTTTTATTTACACTTCTTGGAAAAGATCAGATTTTTAACACTTAAAGAATGGCTTTTCAAAGACGAATTAATTTTTCAAGATCGACCTTCCGTGTCTTAAAATTTTCAATTTTTTAGAATACATGTTTTTTGAGATTTTAGTCTCTTTAGAGATAAAATATTTTTTATAAAATGTTCGTTCTTAAAAAAGTCTAAATCTTAAGAATCTATAGCAAGTTTATAATTCATTGAAAATGAATAATTTATGAAACTGTTTGCCCTCTTACAGGCCAAACAATATTCTATAACGTTACTTTCTCAGATAAGGTGATAAAGAAAGGCCCAAAGATTAGGGCTACAAGTGAAGGGCTATAAATTATAAATTGCATGTAAATACTTACGTAGCCATGACATCGTGTTTTCTGAAAAGTGTCCTGTATTCTCCCCTGAGAGATAATAATCAATGTTCTTGCAATAAGTTTCCACGGGGGATCGATACAAATCTGCACCTAAAAAGACACGTTTTTCGAAGATCAAAGATATGCGTGGCTCGGTTATTAATCATGGAAACTTGATTCTAGCTAGACCCCCCGCCCCCCAATATAAATAGGACTCAGGAACAGCTGTAGAGTCTGAAATAGGGCCGAGAAAAGGCTATCAATCTTTCGATAAAATAATAATATTTCGTTGTTACCCTCTGTATGTAACAAAGACGCACTAAGAGGAGTATGGAAAAAAGAGAAGGAAAAACTAAAAGGACACTGGCAAAAAAAAAAACTTGTGCACAATAATTGACAACATAACTTCTAAGCAATCACTCAATAAGGGTCAGATTATATTAGATTTTACATCTTACGACACTAGGCACTTGATAGAAAACAAATCATAAAAAAAGAGAAGGAAGAACGAAAAGGACCTAACAAAGACAAAATTACGCAATTTTCACCAAAAACTAAAATTTACAACCAATAAAAATACGATTTGGCTCGCTGGTCAATCACAGACCACTTAAATTTCCATGTGCATGAAGTTCTGAAGATAAATCAGACTTTTAGTAAATGAATATAGAGTCCAAATCAGGGCCAGGAAAAGATTTTGCAAGGTATTGACAAAAATTTCACATAGGCAGAAGCCTTTTATAGGCATAAATACGAGCTCCTTTATACCCAATCTCGGAAGGTTGATTCTACCTAATCTCTCGGGATAAATCAGGCTACACTTCAGTAATGGATCCAAGGTCCCAATAAGGACCGGAACGGGGATTCCAAGCCACAGATACAAACCTGCATCTAAAAAGTACACACGGCAAAATGAAAAATATGAGTTGCTTGGTGACCAAGCAGTTCCAAGGATTCGAGGTGGATTTTAAACCAAATAAACTCATATTTAAGACCTAGTTTTACTAGAATCTCTAAAACCTTGCAAGTAGTTTATAAGGAGAACATTGGAGATTGAAATCGCTATTTTTGGCATTATTTGAATTTTTTTTCGCATAGGCAAAAAGTTTTCGAATTCATGGAGAGTACGCGCTCTGGAGGAGGAAAGGTGGGGATGGGTAGTTGCTTTTCAGGCCCTAATTAGTTTAATAACTCTTAGAGCTAGCCAAAAGGCCTTCTGTTACTCTTTTATCAAAAATACTACGGGTACCGATGCATGTGATTCTGGTAAAATTTGTATTTCCCTGTTGTTTGATTAGGTCTTTTTACGTCGACGGCAAAAGTGCAACTTTGAAAGGTAATGAAACCTCCAACTTAGTGCAATAGTTAAATGCCTTTCTTCTTAAATTTTACCAAAATTACTGGGGGCACCCATGCATGTGAGTCGGTTATAATAATGATTTGGCAAACTACTGTAAAATTAGGGCTCTTTTAAAATGGTATCAAAACAATTTTTATTCCACCCTTTTTCCTTCTAAATGGGTGGGAAGGGGTCTGGCCTCAAGGCCCTGAGTCCTCCTGTACATCCATGAACAAAGAGTGATTGAACATATATCGGCCTGCTAATCCTCACTTTGACAATTGCTCAACAAAATGTTTTGCGATAATAAATAAATAAAAAAACAAGTTTTTTTCAACTGAAAGTAAGGAGCAACATTAAAACGCAAAACGAACAGAAATTAATCTGTATATGAGGGGGTACCCCCCCCCCCCCTCTTCTTCAAAACCATGCTCTTTACGCTAAAGTTTGACTAATTGTCCCAATTTATTAAGAACGAATCCTGAAACACAAGTGCCGTTTAATTAGAACAAGAAGTTTTTTTTTGTAAGTACTAAAAAAGTTTAGCGTGAAGAGCGAGGTATTGAAGGGGGGGGGGGGGATCGGCCTCCTAATATACAGAATAATCTTCTGTTTGTTTTAAGCTTTAATGTTGCTCATTACTTTCAGTCGAAGAAGCCTGTTTCTTTACACAGGCTTAAATAAGCTTCTGAATAATATACGTTCATAGTGGGGGAAAAGTCCGTTCGATGCGAGTCTTAGCTTAATATAATTTCAAAACCAAACCTATATTAAAAGAATAAGCAGTAATGCTTGAACTAAAGAGTGATCCAGAATTAAGAAGTAAAGGAATAGGCTTTCAAAACTAAGTCACATAACTAAAGCAATAAAATTAAAGTGCACTTTTTAGCATGGGATTATAAGACAGATGCCTCTGTTTTTCTATTTAGATTAAATAAAAAAAAAGTGTATTAAAACTGAAAGTAAGGAGCGACATTAAACTTAAAACGAACAGAAATTATTCCGTATATGAAAGGGGCTGTCCCCTCCTCAACGCCTCGCTCTTTACGCTAAAGTTTTTATTGTTTTAAAAAATAAAGTTGTGAGACAGAGTTAAACTTTAGCGTAAAGAGCGAGGCGTTGAGGAGAGGACAGCCCCTTTCATATACGGAATAATTTCTGTTCGTTTTAAGTTTTAATGTCGCTCCTTACTTTCAGTTTAAAAAACTTGTTTTTTTATTTAATTTCTGATCATTTTTTAGTTAATACAGCTTTTATTTTGGCTCACCGTCATTGAATAAGTAAACAAAATTTGCATAAAAATTTTACTCTTCTTTTGATAAATGGCTGTCTCTCAATTTGGTTCTGACGTAATTTACAAATTAACTTCCGTAACGAACTTCTATATTCGTATACTTTTATTCTGGCAAAAAATACGCTGCAGATATAGTTGCAGATTTTTGCAGATATGAGCTTGAAACCTATGTAATAGGGTTTTCTGATACGCTGAATCTGACGGTGGGATTTTCATTAAAATTCTTTCACTTGTAGGGATGTTTCCTCCCTCTTTAAAAAATCAGGTAAATTTTCTCAGGCTCGTAGCCCTTTGATGAGTAATACTAAACTTAATAAAATTTATATATTTAGAATCAGCATTATAAGGCCATTCTTTTGATACATTTATTGACATCAAAGTTCCGTTTTTAAAAGTTTCGATTACTATTGAGCCGTATCGCTTTTTTTTTTTTTTTTTTTTTTTTTTTTTATTTTTTTTATTACGTATATGAGGGGGTTCTCCCCTGTAGTCAATACCACGCTCTTTACGTTAAAAGTTAAAAAAATATTTAATTCACAAACCCCTGAATCACAAAGGCCGTTTAATTAGAATAGATAGCTCTTTTGAAAGCACTAAAAAAAACTCTAGCGTAAAGAGCGAGGTATTGACTTGGGGGAGAACCCCATCATATACGTAATAATTTCTGTTCGTTTTAAGTTCTAATGTTGCTTCTTACTTTCAGTTGAAAAAACTTGTTTTTTTTAATTTAATTTCTGATCGTTTTTTAAATAATGCTTGGAAATCCGGCGCACCCTCATAGAAATGTCCCTTACCCCAAAGAAACATCCTCCACGGAAAGATTCTCCCGAGTAAACCCCCCTCCTCCAGCCCTCCCCCCACCAGAAAAAAATCCTTCCTGAAAATGTCTGTATACTTCCCAATAGTAGTATTGATTCAGACTTCGTTGTGTTAACACCAAATTTTTTTCGGATATAACCCTGCTAAAGCTGTGATTTTCCCCTGTGGACTTTCAGTTTGGATTTATGTACATAATCAGATTATCGTTTTGCTGTCTATATCAAATTCCCTTGGGACAGTAAATTTTCATTTTCAGTCTTTAGAGTGTAAGCATCTGTTTTTAGACTTATTACTTCACTAACAAGAACTTAATTAATTCAGTGACCTTCAAAATTATAAAAGTTCACAATTAAGATCAAATTGGATCTAACTGGACATACGATATTTGTAGACAATTACGCTGAGATTGAGGTGGGGAAAGAAAAGTAAGCAGAAGAGGGGTGGAGAGTTGTTAGCAACTCGGGCGGTGAAGTTGTTTTTCCAGGAAAGATTATACTTTCGCATTGCGCATAAGGATTAATTGTTTGGATATTGACCTAACTATATCTATGGACTCTTTTTGACCTTGAATTGGCATTGCAGTTATTATTGCTGTAACGTGAGCAAGATGTTAGTGGAATATGCATATTCGCCTGTTCTGAATTTTCTCCAATCAAATTTTCGTGAAGGAATCGATGACGTGACGATAATTAATCATGCACTGGAATTTTTTGATGATAAAGTCATTAAAGACGCCAAAGCGGAGTTTTGGGGAATAGCAGATCCGAATAAATCTGTTCCAAAGCGGCAGGGTGATCTAGCTTCGCAGAGAAATTTGAAAGATATTTTGGACTTGTTGCGTCAATGTGAATCTGATAATACCCTGCTGCCAATTTTTGTTATTGTCTCACCTACTGAAGTGCCGGTTATCCCCGCAGTAGCTTACTCCAGGTTAGTCAGTAAGATTAGCTCCCTAGACCGAGCCCTTAAGCAGATAAACGAAAAAAGGGCATCTTATGATCTGAATTTTCCCTCCTTGCCCAGTGCCTCGTTTAAGCCAAATGTAAACACATCCACTACTACTGTAGTAATCTCTGGAATTTCTCCCGAGCTTAACAATCCTGTGAAACGTCGCGATGCCATTGACCAAATCAAGGGACACCAAGCCATTCATTCTATCAAGCCGTCGGGCAATAAACTTTTAGTGCAGATTGACCCAGTTGCTGCAAAGGACTTTTGTGATGCGGTACCTAATGTTCTGAAGTGCGATGCAAAACTTCAAGAGCGGAAACCCGTTGGAATAGTTAAAGGCATACCGCTAGCTTATGACGTCAGTTTGTTCGTGGGGCGTGAAGGAGTTGTAGACGCTAAGCGCATCGGGCAGTCCTTGACTGTTAAGATATTCTTCTACGATGCTGTTGGACTTACAAATGCACTTCGTCTCGGACTTAAGGTAGAATATGAAATTTTCCGAGTATTTGAGTGCCTCCGTCCTCCCCGTTGCTGTTATAAGTGTCAATCACCTGATCATATGAAGGCCAATTGCACCAGCCCTCCCCGCTGTTCCCGCTGCAGCGGTATGCATTTATCGACAAAAGATGCACCATGTCTGGCCGAACCGAAGTGTGCGCTATGTGGTGAAGGCCATGTTGCATTCAGTCTAAAGTGCCGCGTAATCCGCAGTGCCATAGCTAAGCGTGCCTCGAATAAGAAATGACTGGAACAGTAACGTTTTCTGTGTGTTCTTTTAACATAAATGGCACCAAAGACAAAGATTATTCAATAAATCAGAAAATGATCGATTTTGACATCGTGTTGCTACAGGAACATCTTTTGCCGGCTGTAAGTGTCAGCTCACTAAACAGAAGTGATGAACATGTAGTTTATACAACCAGTGCCAGACGGACGAGGGGCAGACCTTCCGGAGGGCTTGCATGTATTGTGAGTAATAGACTTTCGTGCTTCTCTCCCCAGTGCATACACTCTTGCGATAATTTTATTGCCCTTCGAATTGCAGATCTAGTGATTATCAATACTTACCTACCTCATGATAAAAAAACAGTTTTGTCATTTAATAAATTCACAAAAATTGTGTCTTCTCTGAAGAATTTCCTTCGGAATATTGAAAGACATAGCTTTAAGTGGATCATAGTGGGAGACCTAAATTGTAACATAAATAGAGAGTCAACTCGGTCTGATCTTGTGCTTCAGTCTTTGCCAGATGGATATCAGATAGTAGCCAAGAGTGCAGATTTTTCGTATATTCATAATAGTGGATGTGTGTCTGATATAGACCACTGTGTTTGCTCGGCTGGTGTGATATGCTCGAGTGTCGAGGTTCATGATGAAGAAAGAGATTATGATCACCTCCCCCTCTCTTTTACCGTCTCTGTTTCGCATTCTTCTGGCCTGAATCAGTGTGAATCTTCTGTTCGGGGCACGAAATGGTATGATAAGCGTGAATGGAATAAAGCTAACTGGACATTATATATCTGTACTTTGGCAACTCTGCTCTCATCTGTGACAGTTCCTTACCATTTACTTTGTACCAGTGTCCTCTCGCCTAATGCTCGATCACAACTTAATTCTTACTATTCTCAGATTGTTGCCTGCCTTAAACAAGCCGAGGCCATAGCTGTCCCTGTTTCACGTATTCGTTCGAAAACTAGAAGTTCTTTATGGAAAGAGGACCCTCAGTTAAAAATTGTGAAAAATCGGGCAAAAATGTGGCTTCGGATATGGAATGCGTGTGGCCACCCCACTTCGGGTCATGTATTTAATATTAAAAAAAAAACAAATCTGAATTCAAATCTTACTTGCGAAGCGTCCGATATAAGGGTAAGGAATTTCCGAAAAGTCCTCGGCAATGGAGTGAAGTGTTGAATTCTAGTAAGCTAAACCCGACTGTTTCGTCCAGTTTAATTCCTGGTGATTCATGGGTTAGTCATTACTCGACAATTTTCAGTACAGTAAATTATGCAGTCCATTCCAGGTTTTGTAGATTGCTTGATTCAGTTATTCCGCGTAGACTACGCCAGAAAGATATTATCCCTATTAGTGCTGAGTCTGTTGTGAAAAGCATTAAAAAACTAAAATCTAAGTCTGTTGATTTGGATGGAATTTGTGTTGAACATTTAAGAATCGATTCTCCCGAGTTGATTAGCCATCTGCAACTACTTTTTCAGATGTGTGTTAGTAGCTCACTAGTGCCTGATTCTTTCCTGTGTGGTACTGTTACCTCTGTTCTGAAGCGAGGGAAGGATCCGCTTAATTGTGGATCCTACCGCCCTATCACTGTAGCGTGTAATTTAAGCAAACTATTTGAATATGTACTGCTCCCATTTATTCAAGATAAGGTGGATTATGACGCAAATCAGTTCGGTTTTAAGTCGCGTATAGGATGCCAGCATGCCCACCGTATACTTGCAAAGGTGTTACAAGAAGCACATCGTTTAAAAACGGAAGTTCACTTTTGTGCGTTAGACCTATCTAAAGCTTTCGATACTGTTTGTCACTCTCAGGCATGGTTTTCTCTGGCACGTTTGGGTGTGAATAGTTCAATTATTTGTGTACTTCGGTTTTGGTACCAGAATTCATTTATTCAGTTGAGGCAGGGTTCCCGGGCCTTTGGCAAAATCCCAGTTAGATCTGGGGTCCGTCAGGGTAGTGTGCTTTCACCTCATATTTTTAAAGCTTGTTTATTGAGTGTTCTTAATATGATACCGCTTTCTTACTCTTCAGGGTTGTCAAACGTCTCCTATATTGCATATGCGGATGATCTTCTGCTTGTTAGCAGGTCAAAGTTTACATTAATGAAGTCTGTGCTACTTGTATCGCGGCTGTATGGGGAAATCGGATTAAGCCTCAACACTGATAAATGCGAATATTTAGTGTTTAATTCAAAATCTTCAGCAACGCCGCTTGATTGCGGCGTATTTTCTGTAAAAAGTGTTGAATCTTTCCGATGGCTTGGGATCAATATTTGCAAATCGCTTACTTTATTTCGTTTCCGGGCATTGAGTGATATTAAAGATAAGCTGAAACTGGGGTACGCCAAAATTGTCCCCAACAGGGGAAGATATAACAGAAAAGCATTGGCTAAATTGTACTCGAGTTTTTGTGACCATGCAGTTTTGTTCCCAGCTGGCCTTCACATCCTGTTTCGGCCAGGGGATATTAGCGATATTAGAATTATGTATTTTAGATATTGCAAGTTTTTATTGTATCTACCTCGCAGATACAGTAATAGAAAGATGATGCGGATTTTTGGCGCTCCGGATATTGTAAATTGTTTTGTCAGACAAAGTAGCCGTCTTCAAGAGAACATTTATGCTACTTTGGGTGTTAACCACCCACTTATCCGGGTAGCCACAGCGCATTGAGTGTAATATTTATTTATTGTGTTGTTGTTAAATGTATCTTTGTGTTTTTTTTTTGTTTTTTTTGTTTTTTATTTATTTTTTTTTCTCTTTTCTTGTGTTACTCCACTTCATTTTCTGTATAGTGGGTCAAAAATAAATTATTAATAACCAATGCAATATGTAAGCAATGGGCAAAGTTCATATCTTGCAGCCCTTTCCCTGGGAACTGTGGGGGATTAAGTAATCCTAAAAGACATATTTTATTAGATTTTTGACTATGCTGAACAAAATGGCTATCTCAAAATTTTAATTGGGTGACTTTGAGAAAAAAATGAGCGTGGGAGGAGGCCTAGTTGCCCTCCATTTTTTGGAGGGCACGCATCGTGATCTTTCTTCGAGCAAAAAATGCAAGTTTTCCATCTTTTTGCAGATAGGAGCGTGAAACTTCTTAAATAGGGTTCTCTGATAAGCTGAATGTGATGGTGTAATTTTCATTAAAGTTAATTAAAAATGCAAAATTTCACATTTTTGCAGATAGGAGTTTGAAGCTTCTTTAATAATGTTCATTGATAAGCTGAATCTGATGGTGTGAATTTCGTTAAAGTTAATTAAAAAAATTTGCAATTAAAACAAAATTTTATTATTTAAAAAAATTGAGTTGTGAGAAAGTCAAACTTTAGCGTAAAGAGCGAGGCGTTGAGGAGGGGACAGCCCCTTTCATATACGGAATAATTTCTGTTCGTTTTAAGTTTTAACGTCGTTTCCTTACTTTCAGTTAAAAAAAAAATTGTTTTTTTTATTTCATTTGTGAACGTTTTTTAATTAATGCAGGTTTTGATTTTGGCTCACCGTGCATGAATAATTAAACGAAATTTGCACATTAATTTTACTTTTATTTGGTTAAATGGCTTTCTCGAAACTTGTTGAATTTTATTTACGGACGTTTTTATTAGTAGTAAATATACGTAACTTACGAATTAACTTACGTAACGAACTTCTATATTCATATATTTGTAATACATATATTAGGGGATTTGTCCCCTAGTCAATACCTTGCTCTTTAAGCTAAAGTTCGAATTTTGTTTCCAATTCTTTAAAAATGACCTCTTAATCACAAGGCCGTTAATTAGAATAAATAGCTCTTATGAAAGTACTAAAAAATCTTTGGCTTAAAGAGCGAGGCACTGACTAGAAGGTGAACCCAATCATATAGCTAATATTTTTTTCGTTCGTTTTAAGTTTTGATGTTGCTCCTTACTTTCAGTTGAAAAACTTGTTTTTTTTATATCTAATTTCTGATTTTTTTTTTAAATAATGATGGGAAATCCGGCACCCCCTTCATAGCAATGTCCCTTCCCCATGAAAACTTACTTCATGAAAAGATCCTCCCATATAACCTCCGAAACAACCCCCACCCCTCCCCCCCCCTACCAGAAAAAATTCCCCCTGAAAACGTCTGTATACTTCCCAATAACCAATGCTATATGTTAACATTGGGTAAAGTTCATAACTTTCAGCCCTCCCCCTGGGGGCTTCGAGGGATTAAGTCATCCTAAAAGACATAGTTATAATATTTTCGACCATGCTGAACAAAATGGCTATCTCAAAATTTTGATCGGGTGACTTTGGGAAAAAAATGAGCGTTAGAGGGGGCCTAGTTGTTCTTCATTTTTTTGGTCACTTAAAAAGGGCACTAGAACTTTTAATTTTTGGGGAAAAGAAAAAAAAACAAATAAACACGCATCCGTGATCTTTCTTCTGGCAAAAAATGGAAAATTCCACATTTTTGTAGATAGGAGCTTGAAACCTCTACAGTAGGGTTGTATACTTCCCAATAACCAATACTATATGCTAACATTGAGTAAAGTTCATAACTTTCAGCCCTCCCCCCGGAGACTTTGGGGGATTAAGTCATCCTAAAAGACATTTTTATCATATTTTCGACCATGCTGAACAAAATGGCTACCTCAAAATTTTGATCGGGTGACTTTGTGAAAAAAATGAGCGTGGGAGGGGACCTAGTTGCCCTCTATTTTTTTGGTCACTTAAAAAGGGCACTAGAACTTTTCATTTCCGTTCCAATGAGCCCTCCCACGATATTCTAGGACCATTGGGTCGATACGATCACCCCTGGGGAAAAAAAAACAAAAAAAAAACAACAAATAAACACGCATCCGTGATCTTTCTTCTGGCAAAAAAATGGAAAATTACATATTTTTGTAGATAGGAGCTTGAAACCTCTACAGTAGGGTTCTCTGATACGCTGATTATGATGGTGTGATTTTCATTAAGGTTCTATAATTTTTAGGGGGTATTTCCCCCTTTTTTCGAAAATCAGCCAAATTTTCTCAGGCGCGTAACTTTTGATGGGTAAGACTAAACTTGATGAAACTTATATATTTGAAATCAGAATTAAAATCTGATTCTTTTGATGTATCTATTGGTATAAAATTCCGTTTTTTAGAGTTTTCGGTTACCATTGAGCCGGGTCGCTCCTTACTTACAGTTCGTTACCACGAACTGTTTGATAATTCTTTTTCATTTTCAAGACAATCCAAATGTATTAAGATCATAATTAACGTTTCAGACTTCTCAAGTAGGGGTACAAATTCAAGGAATAAAAGTGGGGGCAAGACATGTTTCATTAACAAAAAAAAAAAAAATAGATACAAAATGTACTTTTCAACATCTAGGGAGGGGCCTATTTTGCTTTATTTTGTTTGTTTTTTCAATGGACTACCAAAAAATAGATATTTTTGAAATTTTAAAGTCCCCCTCCTGATTTTGCGTCCCTGCTATCAAGCATACAAAAAATGCTATAATTAACGTGCATTATTCGTAAGAAAAAGAAGTATTTTTTTGGGGTGAGGATTACAAAAACGTAAACAAAACAAAAAACGAATACCGAGGTCAACCAGTATTTAAAATATGGAACTTTGGCCTTAGTCACTTTTGAGACAACTTTTAATGTCTTGCTTTTGCGGTATTCAAGATTAGAAAAGTCAGGCGATGAAGGAAAGAAGTATTTTGAATCTACATTAGTGCTAATGGCAGAAATAGTGAAGTTTATTGTTTGCCTCTCTCTATTAGTCTTTCAAAATGGTAATAGTCTTTCTATTGGTGTTTTGGTCTTTCAAAACGGTAATAATTTCAAAATGGCAAAATGGTAATAGTATTTTAAATGTATTACATTTAAGGCTAAATTATATCTAACATTTAGTTGCTTTTTCAGTAAGGTTAGACTGAGCCAATAAAAATAATACTAAAAATATTGACCTATTCTCGTATTTTAAGTCGCAGAAGATTAATTTTCTTACCGGAGTGTTCCAGATTGTGTTTCAATCTCTTGTTCAGTCTTATATTATTCAATGATTAATCAAATTAACTTAAACTAAATATTCCGAATTAATAAAAATGTTAATTAGTAATTAATAGTTCTATGGTGGTATATTTAGTTCTACTATGATCAAATTGGAACTTTAATATTTTACATAATTTTTTGATAGTTCAAAACAACTTTTCTGGTAATTTTGCATTTATCATTGATAAAATACAGGTACTACAGGTAGGTTAAAATTAGAAGAACTTCAACAGTAAAAACTGAATATTGTTGTTGTTGTACCTGAAGTTACATCTGGCTTTTTCAAATTTCTGTGGCACTTGCCGGGGACTTCTTGCTGAGCTGTTCTCAGGGGAAGATCAGCAGGGTAGTTTAGATTAGGAGGATTTAAAACGTATTATCCTGCTGATTTTCCTTGGAGTGCAGTTCGGCAGGCACTTTTTGGCACTTATTTCAGAATTTGAAAGTGTTAGAGACGACCTTTAGACATAAGTGACTATGTGATCTAATGTTATTTAATTACTAATTTCTTTTATTTAATATTTTTATTTAATCAATTTTTTAAATTTAATCTATTTATTAATTATTTATAATTTTTTTATTTATTAATTGTTAGTTTTATTAATAAAACTTATTGATTTATTAACTATTACTTAATATAATCTATATATTTAGTTTAATAATTATAAATTAAATTTATTTATTATATATATGTGTATGTGTATGTGTATGTATATATATATATATATATATATATTATATATATATATATATAATATATATATATATATATATATATATATTATATATATATATATATATATATATATATATATATATATATATATATTATATATATATATATATATATATATATATATATATATCTATATATATATATATATTATATATATATGTACATATATATGTGTATATATATATGTATATATATTATATATATATATATATGTATTTGTATGTGTATGTGTATGTATATGTATGCGTATATGTGTATATGTATATATATATATTATATATGTATGTTTATTATAATAAATAAATTTATTTATTATTATATACATATAATTAAATATGTATATAATAATTTAATTTGTTAAATAATTTATTAATTATTTGCATTTATTTATTGTTTATCAACTATTTTCATTTTTTAACTAATAATTTTATTAATAAATTTATTCTATATTAATTTATTAGACAATTTTATTAATTATTTATTACTGTCATTATTTAATTTAATCTGTTTATAAATCAAATCTATTTATTTAATTAATCTGTTTATTAATTATTTTTCAATTATTTATGAATAATTTTTATTCACTAATTGTTAATTTTAATTATAAAATTTGTCAATTATTAATTTTATTAATAAATATTATTGACTATTAATTTATTGATTATTAATTTCGGCTTCCAAGAATTTTTTTTTATTATTTATTTAATTCTTATTTAGTTTAATCTATTTATAAACTTAATCTGTTTATTTTATACTAATTCCTTTTATTTTATTTAATTAATTTTATATAGTCAGGTACTAATTTTACTTTGATTTTTGATGATTGCAACTGTGGAAGCTGTTAATGATTGTACCTTTTAGCACCCAGAAAGATTGAGTCCTGAAATTTGTCTGTGTTGACAACATGCAACCTAGAGCTTGAGGGCCTCGATTGGACTTGAGCAAAAACTCCTTCCGGGAACACTTCTCCTCCACTCCTTGAGAGAAACTCCAACTCCTTCAGGGAAAGCTCCAATTCCTTCAGGGAAAAATTGTTAAACCTCATTTCTATCTAGATCTCTCTGAGAAAGATATGACTCCCTCACTCACTTTGACTCATATTCACACTCAAACTCAGGTTTATAATGTCGATTGCAGCTGCCGCAAGGTTTGGAAACATGCTTGCTATCTGTCTCTGTACAAAAAGTAACAGCAACTGGAACATCGACAATCGTCGACTTCCTATATGCCATCAATAGCTCTGGAGGATATTTATCCTTGTCCTTAAGATATTGGTCATCCGAGTGCAAGCATCCTTATCCTTATCCTTAAGATAATTGTCATCCAAGTGCAAGCGTCCTTATCCTTAAGATATCCTTATCCTTATCCTTAAGATATTGGTCATCCGAGTGCAATCTTTGGTGGAATGAATCTTCCTACATTATTGTCTTTTATGTATGGTAGTCAAATTTTAGATCCTCTGCAAAGGCAGCATAAAACACTTTCTTATTTTCTACACTTTAGCCCCTCATACTTGTCAATTCCAAATTCATTTGCTTCTTTTCTATTTTTCATCTACTATTTCTTCTTCACTTTGATTTCTTCTTTATTTCTTCTTCTTCTTCTTTTCTTTTCTTTAGTTATCTGTACATGCATCACCCTGTGCTTAATTGTATACATTTTAAAGGCATTCCGAATGATTTTATTTTTTTTTCTTTTGTCTAGCAAAACCTATTTCCCCCCCCTAAAATATTTGATTGGATCAACCTATTTTGCCCCCTCCCCTAAAATATCCTGGATCTGTCCCTGTGGTAACCTACAGCTATGGTAATACTTTGGGTAATGTTTATATTAATTAACTATTCAGGTAGCTAAGAAATAAACAGTGGATGGAACGGTAGGGGGAATTTTTTATACAAGACTTCTTGTATGGGGGTTTCCCTATTGTTCTACTTATTGTTTATGATTTGAATACTGCGTGGCATTGTCATAATTGGCAGGCTGCCAGTTCCTCGGGTCAAATTTTGTGATATCTCCAGATGTAACGTTGAGTCGCCCAAGAGGGGGTAGGATAAGTGAACAAAATTTCGTTTAGGAATTCTGGCAGGTTCCAATCATGTGAAATTTCCCCTGGAAACTTCCCTCCCCATGTAAAATTCTCCCCTTGGAAAATATCCCCCCCTAAGAAATCTCACAAAGAACGCATCTGTGATCTTTCTTCTGACCAAAAATATCAAATTCCATATTTTAGTAGATGCGAGCTTGTAACCTCTATAGTGGTATTCTCTGATACGCTGATTCAGATGTTGCGATTTTTAAGAAGATTCCTTTTGGCGGTGTTTCCCCACTTCTCTGAAAATCACTTGAATTTTTGCAGGCTCGTAGCTTTTAATGAGTAACATTAACCTTAGTGAAGTTTGTATATTTGGAATTAGGCACGTTTTGGGACCCTATGGAGGGAGAGGGAGTTGAGGTGGGTACTTCGGGGTGCTTTCCCCGGACATGCTTTGGCCTGTTGACCCGTCCCTGGGACTTTGGTTTTTGTAGCCTGGCCCCTTTCCAGGATAGCCAAAAGTAGCTAAAATAGAATTTTACCTATGGATGACAGTGTATATATATGGAATCTTTAAATTAGCTAAAGCCCTTTAAATCATTAAAGCCCGGCTAGCTCAGTCGGTAGAGCGTGAGACTCTTAATCTCAGGGTCGTGGGTTCGTGCCCCACGTTGGGCGTATTTTTCTGGCCTCCCCCAGGCCATTTCAGCGTGTCCCCAGGTGGCGATAGGGGAACGCTCTAGAGATATGTAGGGTACCTCCATAGGAGGCACGGACCAAGGGGGGACCTTGTCCCTGGGGGTCCATAATAGGATCTGGGGCACCCTCGCCCGGGGTCATAAATACAGGCGGAGGAGGAAGAAGCCCCTCAAATATACACTCAAAAGGGCCAACTGGTTTGTCCACAGGTCCCATGAGTTGCAAACCTTCTCCCAGTAATGGGTTAAATTGCATGGTGATGCAGAACACCATCGCGGGAGGATCCTCTGTAGGAGAACGACTGTGGCAGGGCGTAAGATCCAGATCTATGGATAACGGCCTCTGCAAAGGGCTGCCTCGACCTTTTCGGGGCACCTGCAAGACTGGGGACCTTGCGGTCAACTCTATTCCCACTTGAGGAGTGGCGCCCCTCGAGGAAATTATAGCCTAGTAAACGACACAGCATTCGCACGGGATTCTGACTAATGGACAATTCTTCTGGGCTTGGTATGTTTTGATGGGCGTCTTTGGGCTGAAAAACCTCTTCCTAGCTAATTTATCTATTATGGGTTGCCTCCCCGTAGTAGCATAATATTTGTAGGCATGAATATATAATGAGTCGAAGGTAATAGGCTTGAGACTGTCTGTGCAGGATTTCGACTCTTGTTGATAGAAGAGCATCGCCCAGTGTTGAAAACCATGTTGTGACCAAGATGGGCCCAGGATTACACAAAGCCTCCATTCATGGAGGTCCCAGGGACTTCTTGCTGTCCGGTTCTAAGCCGGCTTAAGCACTTCGGTGTAGACTTGAGAAGATATGTGATCCCCGTCCTGCACTGGTATCCGGGATCATTGCTTTTCCTGAGGCGAAAATAATTTCAATGATTTAAAGAACATGAAATTGGAACTTGGAATGTTCGACATTAAAATGACTATCGTATCGACATTTTGACTACGAATTCAGACGATTCGAACTGGATTTATTAGGAGTTTCAGCAACTCATATCCCAGGGGTAGGAAGCATGAAATTAGGTGATGTAGAATTTGTTTACTCAGGCAGGAAGGATGGGGTACATAGACAGGGAGTAGGGCTGATGATGAATAAGGAAGCTGCTAAGTCTTGTTTAGGCTGGGAAGGTATTAATAATAGAATACTAATTGCTCATTTTATGACTAGAAAGTTCAGGGTATCAGTTATAGTAGTATACGCCCCTGTAGAACCGACTGACGGAAATACTAGTGACTCAGATGAATTTTACTTACAGTTACAGGAGCAAATAGACAAGGTCCCAGGTAGAAATATGATGTTATTACTGGGAGATTTTAACGCCCAGGTTGGTAGAAATAGGGATAGATGGTATCCCAGCCTAGGTAAATTTGGTGTAGGAAAAGAAAACAGTAATGGATACAGACTTTTGCAATTTTGTAGGTATAACAATCTAGTTATAACCAATACAGTGTTTGGTCATAAAATGGCTCATAAGTTAACATGGTATTCACGTGATGGTAAGACAGCAAACCTTATTGATTATATTATAGTAAACCGAAGACTGGCAGGATCAATACAAGATACTAGGGTATATAGAAGTGCTGTTAATGATGTTAAAAGTAAATATCACCATCTAGTAGTGTCAAGGGTTAATTTAAAGCTGAAATATCGGAAGGGTAACTACCTCCCGGGAAGTTATGATGTTGGTAGACTCCAGGATGAGAATTTGAGAGAAACTAAAATAGCGACGAAGACCACACTGCCTTTCCATAACAAACAACAAAAGTACGAAGAACAAAAGGGAAATCTTTTTGTAAGACAGTGGAGATAATTTGAATGAATATTTGAAAAAATTTCCACTTTTTTGGTTTTATTGGTCGCATGTTGTTGTGAGTCTTTTTTCTTCTATATATTTTTGTCTTGCTGAGGACGGCCCTTGGACATAGGGCCGAAATATTCATTCAAATTATCTCCACTGTCTTACAAAAAGATTTCCCTTTTGTTCTTCGTACTTTTGTTGTTTGTTGAGAGAAACTTTCCAGGAACAGTTGAATACTAAACTTGAGAGTTTAAAATTTGATAATGTGGAAGATGGTTGGAATAATTTTAGAAAAATAATTTGTAAAGTTGCGGAAGGTGTATTAGGGAAGAAAGCTAGAACTGCAGCTAAGAATATTAGTGAAAAAGCTTTATGTTTAATAGAAAGGAGAAAGGACTTGTACAAGAATTATCTGAGTGATAGATCATATGAAAACAAAAGAAATGTAAAGAAAGTGGAGAAAGCATTAAAATATGAACTAAGGAGGTGTGAAGTGGAGGCCATGGATAAAATTGCCGAGGATCTGGAAGATGCAGCTAGACGGCATAATAGTAAATATTGTACTGGCACGTTAACAAATTGAGAGGGAGTAGTCAATCCGGACTTGTCCCAGTTAAAGATAGGAATGGGGTCGCAATTAGCGATAAGGAAAAAACTAAAGAGAGATGGGCCGAACATTTTGAGAACTTGCTTAACCGAGAGAGAGTTGCAGGAAAAAATATAGAGGAAAATGAAAAAGTTTGTGATACCTTGGATGTGAAGGAAGATTTGTTTTGTGAGGAGGAACTAGCAACAGTACTAAAAGGATTAAAGAATAATAAGGCTCCAGGTGCTGATAGGGTGGTAAATGAGTCTCTTAAATATGGTGGCTCTGAGGTTAGAAATAAGTTATTGAAGATTATGAATATGATTTTGAAAAAGGGAAGTACCTAACGATTTTAGGAAAACCTTAATTAAGCCACTTTATAAAAAAGGTGATAAAAGTGAGTGTGGTAATTATCGAGGCATTAGTCTGGTCTCTGTAGGTAGCAAATTACTTAGTAATATGATACTTTTTAGACTGAGAGATGCCGTAGACAAAGTTTTAAGAGAAGAGCAGTGCGGTTTTAGAAAAGGTAGAGGATGTGTCGACCAAATTTTTATTCTTAGGCTAATAATTGAGAAGTGCCTGAGTTTTCAAACACCTTTGGTCCTCAGTTTTATAGATTATGAGCAAGCGTTCGATTCTGTTGATAGAAGAGCTTTAGTAAAGGTTTTATCCTTGTATGGTATACCAGACAAATACATTAAAGTGATTAGTGCTATGTACGAGAATAACACTGCTGCGGTTAAGGTAGTAAATGAGGTTAGCAGCTGGTTTTGTATTAAATCAGGAGTTAAGCAGGGTTGTGTTCTATCCCCCTTTATGTGGATTATTTTGATTGACTTTGTTTTAAGGAGCACAGGAAAGGCAATGGGAGACCACGGAATCAAATGGGGAGGAAAAAGTCTCCTGGACTTGGATTATGCTGATGATTTAAGCATCCTAGATGAAAGTGTGAGCAAAATTAATGAAGTTTTAGAGGTTTTGCGAGGTCAGGGTGCTAAAATTGGTTTGAAAATTAATGTTAGGAAGACTAAGTCACTAAGGCTAGGAATAAGTGAAGATGAAAAGGTGACGTTGGATAATGAAAATATTGATCAGGTGGGCAGGTTCACTTACCTTGGTAGTATTATTAGTAAAGATGGTGGGAGGAGTGAAGATGTTAAAAATAGAATAGCCAAGGCTCAGGGTGTTTTTTCACAGTTAAAAAAGTCTGGAAGAATAGGAAGATAAGTCTGCAAACCAAGATTAGAATATTAGAATCTACAGTGATGACAGTGGTCAAATATGGCTCTGAAGCATGGACGCTCCGAAAAGCGGATGAAGATTTGCTAGATGTTTTCCAGAGAAATTGCTTAAGGATTGTTCTGGGTACCTGGCTGACTGACCATATTTCAAACAATAGGCTATACGAAAAATGTGGTTCAATACCGCCCTCTGGGGCTATAATGAAAGAAAGGTTGAGGTGGTTAGGGCACGTTGTGCGCATGAAGGATGACAGATTGCCGAAGATTGTTCTTTTTGGCCAACCATCTAGGGCTAAACGGAAAGCAGGTCGTCCCCGTCTGGGGTGGGAGGACGTCATAAAGAAAGATTTAAAGAAAATGGGAACTTCGTGGGCGGGTGTAAAAAGGGAGGCTTTGAATAGATTGGGGTGGAGGAGGAGCGTGCGTAGCTGTGTTGGCCTCAGGCGGCTTGTTGCTGCGGTGAGTTGTTAGTAGTATTAGTAGTAGTATCCGTAGATCATCATGTCTACCAGATTATCATAAATTAAAATAATGGTAGTATTCAGAAGTTGTTTCCTGTCAAAGGACTATTTTTAAACATAGTGTTGTAAGTTGCCTTTATATTTTTCTTTATGTAAAACAATGTCTCCAGAACCCACAAAAAGTGGAAGCATCATAATGTAACTTCCATCTTTTGTCCATCGTCTAACGGATATGATTACCGTTAGATGCTAAGTGGTGACACCGAAGGTTTGGCATAACGGGTAATTTAAAATTAACTTTCTAGTAAACGTATAAAGCATAATGGTGAAGGTTCGTCACAGTGTTGTCAAGCAACGAAACCGTGGCTGGAAGATTGCACTAATTGCTGTAGGTCCTTGCATTTCCCAGCATAAAAGGCTCCCATTCAACATTTGGGGCCTTACTGGAGGTATTGTGGGGATATAAAGCATATCTTATTATTTTTTTTATAAATCAAAAATAAAGAAGTTTTTAAGCTTCTGGGCAATTTTTTCTAGGGCAGCACCAGACAAGTACGCAGTATTTTTTCGTTGGAAGGGAGGGGGTGATAATAAAAACAAATCTTATTTTATAGTTTATTATAATAAAAATCAAATCTTATTTTATAAGATGAATAAGAAGTTTCCAGAAATTCGGAAAAATTTAAGATTTCGGATGGCCCAACCTCGAGCCCCCCTCCCCCTGTGCAAGTGTCTCAGAGTAGGGACATTTCAAAAGCTAATTTACTCATATAATATGATAGCATCAAAGAAGCAAAAATGTGCATGATTTCAAATTACAAACAGTACCAAGTGATCAAATATAATATCAAAAACTTAATAAACAAACTTTAAATTTCATTTCTAGATATTAATATGCTTTAATTTAAAAGATCACTCCAACAGTCCCAGTGCATTTAAACACATATGCGTAGTATATAGGACACAAAACCGTAGCACACATTGATGAACCACCATAGCACCACAAAGAGTATTTTAGCACGAGTCTCTAAGGAATCACGAAGTGGACTGGTCAACTATTTAGCCGCATTCATTTAACTGTATCAAGGCTCAAGCCCCAAAGCCCTATTACCTCCAAAATCCAACTTTGCATCAGAAACCGCCTATTACTTCTTAGAGTTTCCCGCTATTTACACACCCAAAATGCCTTCAGTTAGCATTTAAAGATATATTTTTTATTTTCTAGACGTCGTGGTCTTAAGAAAATTAGTATTTTGTTTGAAAATTCGGCAAAAAAAACAATAAAAAAACTTATTGACATTACTGGAAAAACCTAGTGCAACCGCTATTTGCAACGTGTTTACATAACTTGTTACCTTTCCCTAAAATCTAAAGTGTTCCCAAATTCCTGGTTGCTTTTTATTTTAATTTTCTTTTTTTTTTACTGTCCCCCGAAAAAAAATTCCGCATACATCCCTGATTTCGACTGATACCCCAGTA
This sequence comes from Artemia sinica, assembly GCA_027921565.1. Taxonomy (NCBI): domain Eukaryota; kingdom Metazoa; phylum Arthropoda; class Branchiopoda; order Anostraca; family Artemiidae; genus Artemia; species Artemia sinica. Next base: position 31,170,522 of record CM051259.1, on the reverse strand, counting down.
TAAAAAATTCAGAAAAAAATATTATTTCCTCTCGCTGAATTTTTCCATTTTTATTTTATCTTAAAGGAATATTTTCCTTTTTTTATGAGAACATAAATTATCTGTTTTTTTCCCGATAAAGGAAACCATTTTTTAAATAGCCTCAGGAAAGACAAATGAGGTTGTATTTTTGTCTGTCGTACCTCTAATATTGACGGATAGAGGAAAAGGATTCCGGAAGGTCACATACTCAATTTTTAATCTCTGATTTTAAGCTATTTTTAGCCTAGTTAATAAAAGTGGGCCTATAAGATATAAGCCTATAAGGTCAGCTCATCGGGACAAGGAATTTCAGATAAAATCAGCTAACCTGGACAGGAACTTAAAAACCGATTGGGAAAACTAGAAACGTTATTCGAGGAGTTCCATCAAAAATCGAAAAAAACACATAGAAACGCCTTATTCATTTTTTTTCCAAATATGCGTGCCGCTCGTTAGCATTTATCCCACCTGAACAAATACACTATGATTCATTTTCATCAATTGTTGTGAAGTAGCTGGCCTATCCAATACGACCGCCCTGATTACAGCACTTCAAACTAGCTTAATTGCAAAGGAATAGATACAACACAATACAGAACCCAAAACAGGGTAAAGAATTCCCATGAAAGCTAGGAGCACTTGAAAACGGGGTGCCAATTTCATCCCCCTCAAGTTGTGAAGGCCTCTATTACCTCCCGCAGTTTTCCTATATTTCTCGTCTAATTCACCTACTTTGTTGTGGATGACTTCAGCCCCCGTACAGAAAAACATCTTACGTCTACATCTGGGTGAAGACAGATCTTAACTACTAAAAGAAGTTAACCTGCAAATTAAAGCATTTTCCTTTTAAACTTTAAATAAAAGAATAAAAGTCAATTGATTACAACCTAGAAGAGAAAAAACCCTAATTTGAGATTATTTTAAATGTGTTTACGTTGTGACTGGTACACCTTAAGGCCATGTCAGACATTTTGACAGGTATGAAGTAAGCGCAAATAAACTGTTAAGCTGTCCTCAAAAGGAAATTCAGTAGGGTAATGTAGATCAGGAGGATTGAAGCGACTGAACAGGTATGTCCTGCTGACCCTCCCTTTGAGAACAGCTTAGCAAGCGGTTTTTTGCACTTCCTTTAGACTTGTCAGAATGTCAGATACAAGCCTTTAGGCGCAACAGCGACTGCATAAGCCAAGCACCTGCATAAAGAATTTTGCCAATTTTATCTGCTTAAAGGTTATTGAAATATCAAACATCTGTTCAAAACAAAACCATCCCTGGGAGAGACAATGACACCAACAAACACGATCTCAACGCTTTTATCTTAGTGACGAGCTTCTAATTCAATAAAATTGCAACTCTACCTTTGGGTCTCTGTTCAGGAAAACATATTCTGAATAATCCCTTTGTCCTTGTAAAAGCGAGAATGTTATTATCAGCTTCTAGTTTTTCGAGTTCAGGGTCGAGTGTTTCTCCTCGTTGCGTAGCTCGATTCCTCATTTGAGTCAGATTTAGCTGAAAAAAAAGTTAGTTTACTTTTATTGTACTGTATTTGAACTTTAAAAAACTTTAAATTAGTTTTTGTGTTATTATTTATTGAATATTTTTTACGTTAAAAGATATTTAGAAGATAGAGCCACCCCCAGTAATTTTGTCTTTTATGTTGCTCTTGAGTTTTTGCTATATAATGTAATTATGCTGTGTTTTTCTGGTGAAGTAATAAATATCTGAACCTGTGGTGTAGATAGATAGGTAGACGGATGAAAACGCTTGGAAAGGGAACAAGGGTTGTAGCTACAAAAAGGCAAAAAAAACGCACACATTCCACATTATTTCCAGCCTTCAGCAGTCTCCCTTACAAAAATATTTCTCTATCTGTCATTCCCGATTTAATGTATTTGCTTATCTTTATTATTTTTTTTATGTTTTTATTTTGCTATATTTGTTCAATGATTAATTTTCATAATTACGAGCATAATCGACCGAGCTATCAAGTTGGGTAGATCTCCAGATGAGTGGATTTTCCTATCTTGGAAAGTAGTTGAGTTAGTTGAATTAAACCTTCATGAATGTTTTCTTAGACTAAACTAAACCCGGACTAGTCTTTTGACAAATCTATCTCCATCCGTTCTCCCTCTAAAAGGCTCTGACCTTGAGGAAATACCACAAATTTAGTGTTGTAAAAAAAAAACTTTCAGAAATAGATATGCAAGACACACAAAATCCAAGGAAAGTGTCCTGAGCCTCCTAACTTGGATAAATCCTTATTTGTAAAGTTTTAAAAATATCGGAAAAATGTACATTAAATTCGAAGAAAAAAAAGAAAAAATGTTGGACTGACATTGAAATTTGTTGCTTCATAAAGACCGAGGTCCTAAAAATTTTCATTCCTTGTAAAATCTCATTTAACTTGTAAAATCCCATATCATAATGGAATCAAGTAAGGCCAGCTGAGTGGGTTAATACTCCCATTGAGCCCGATTATTGAGCAATTGAGCCATGGTTATGAGCCCGATGGGATTATTTTTTGAAAGTATTCCTTTCTGGGTATATATTCAAAATATTGCTTTCGCACACCCTTCCTGTTTACCTTCTCTGGATTTCTCCAGTTGGCTCGACTCTGGCGAAGCTTACAGAGTCACCTACTCTATGTAACTCTAAGAGTACAAATCTGTTATACACAATTGGTGGAGTCGATAAGAAAAAAAACATTAACGGGAAACCAGTTCATTTGTATATATTACTCCATTAAATATGTAAAACCAAATATCAAGCAAGGCCAACTGAGTGGGTTAAAGATTATACTACCATGGTTTTGAGCCCGATGTTATTGATTTTTTGAAAGTATTCCTTTTTGGGTAAAAGTTGCATTTGTGGAAAATAGTCGGTGTTAGTCTATCTTAGGCGGGAATATATTTCTGAAGATTGTGCTTTTTGACCATTCATCTAGGGCCATATGAAAATCAGGGTGTCACTGAATGGGGAGAGAAAATATCGCATGGAAGGGTTTAAAGGAAATAAGAGCTTCATAGGAGGGGGGGGGGTAAAGAGTGAAGCTTCAACGGATTGGGGTAATGGAGGAACATACACAGCTGCACTAGCCTCAATGGGCTTGGTGTTGTAATGCATTGTTAGTAGTAACCTAGCAGTAGTAGATGGATAAAGAATTCGACTAAAGGAGGAGGGGGGTGTTGTTTTTTCTTTCCGTGAATAATTATTCCCAATATTACAGCTTTAGCAAGTTTATCACACTTTGCTTCATGGCAGGGGAAACGAGTTAAAACAATAAGGTAAGCCTACAGTTTTTTTTAGCTTGGGGTAAAGCAACTTCGAAATTATTTAGGGGGAGGGTATTTTTCACCGATCCTCACAAAAGAATATACGCCACTATTTTTTTGTGCCTATTGTCCCACGTCCCCTTTGACCATTTTACTAATAGATAATGAATACGGCATTGGACTTTACAGTCCCTACCATTGGTCCTGGTCCCCGTTTCCTGATCCTTTGGCCAGGAGACGCAAATGGCGGTTGAGGCTGAGACATCCTATACTTTCGAAGACCCTTCGTGTTTATCTTCCCCAGAGTTCTCCATGTATATAAAGAGCGAACACAGCCTATAGTAATCATAAGTTGAAAAAGGTGTTTTAAAAATAACTGCCTAGTGAAAAAAATGCCATCTGATGCTACATCAGGAATGGTAACTATTGTTTCGGTTAATCTTAAAAGTAAAAGTTTATTGCGAAAAGAAATTTATGGTGATTTCGAAAAAGAACCTGAAACCCATTGAAAATGGCGTCAGATCGGAATAAAAAGTGCACCACTGGAATGATCATGGTCCAAAACCTTCTGTAGGACAATTACTGTCTCCCACCTTGAACATCAAGGGAAAATCACTTTTTTGCATGGGCAGCACTGATGTACCTCCTTTTTTTCTTTTTTTTTTTATAACCAGGGCTAGCGAATGACCAGAACATCATAAAGAGGTGTGTAATAGCTCATTCGAACGTAAATTAAATTTGCTAGTACCCTTTTTAAGTGACAAAAAAGATTGGAGGGCAACTAGCCCCCCGGCCGTCCTAAAGGCCCCCTCCCCCAAAGTCATCCAATCAAATTTTGAGATAGTCATTTTGTTCAAAATAGTTCAAAAGTCAAAATTTTTGGTTTTGGTGACGATATGACCCTCCATAGTCCCTGGGGAAAGGACTACACGCTGTATCGGCATCGGACGTATTTATATCACGCGTATCGGTATGAGCGTATTGTTATTGGGCGTATTGGTATCGCAGGAATCTAGACAGATTTTTAATAGCTTATATAAAATATATTTCTCATATCTACGTCCAGTGGCGTAATTTTTTCAAATTCCAAGGGGGGGGGCAACGTTGGAGCCAATTTTCCCAAATCAAGTGAAAATGACAGTGAAAACTGAAAAATGAGCCATATATTACCATAGAGGCAAAGATGTACTAAAGAAAACTGACCTGTTACTCTGGATACTTGAATTATGCAGGCTTATCTTAGTTTCGACAAGATTTTTTGCAGAAACTAAATTTCTGCTGGGGGGGGGCAACCTGAGGTTGGGGGAGGGGCAAACGTGGGTCTGGAGGAGGCAGTTTCCCCCTTCTTCCTCATAACAAATTACGCCCCTTTCTACTTTTGGTGCCATGTCTAAAGTGGAAAAGCTAGGGCTAGCGGGATACCAGTACTTTTTAGAGAAAATGCAGTTTTCTGTAAAAAAATGATTTTATTTTAAACATTATTTTTTATTAATTACAAAAGCACGTAGAAGAAGCAATTCCCTTTAAAATGAGCCATTAAACAGCTTTCTATGATGTTCCAGTGCCCCGGTAGCTGCGGAGAATAAAAACGGGAAGAAAAAAAAGATGCTTTCGCTTCAGAATATCGTGGTTGTAGCCACTTTACTTGTTTTTCAAGCTAATAGATTTTCCTTGTTCTTCAAGCCAAGGGACTGCAAGTTTCCTTTATTGGGTTTCCGGGCAGGGCGGTTCTAATAGCATTCTTTGTGATGCGCTCTGACACCATTTTTAGGGGGTTTTGGGCTATATTTTTGTTACTATGGGACATGTTTGTCTCTTATTACGTCGCAGCTAACGCAGATATACATATTATTTAAGTACTAACGGAAAACGAAAAAAGAGAAAAATAATCATAAATGAGTGACAAATTATTTAAAAAACTTTTTCATATGCAGACCAACGAACCGCAAAGCGCAGTCACCTATCTACTAACTCTCTGTCTTTAGCTGGGAGTGCTATACGTGGTTGAAGGCAAATAATCCAACACTTCCCATGCTTACAACCAGATTTCTCTAGACATCCATTAGAATTAGGGTCGACTCTGGCTGAGCTTACAATCACATCGCTGACCCCCTTCCCGAAACAAATATTTAGCGACACCAGGACTCGAACTCTGGCCCTGAAGGACATGGGATTGCAAATCCAGAGTGTAGCACCATAGCCTGGGATAGTAAAACAACAATAAGAGGTACTTGTTTAGTAGCCGGGCAACACGCGAGAAGTGAAGTATGGTTAATGCTAATGAAATAAAACAAAGTATGATAAAAATATAATAGTTTAGAAATAAATTTGGGCTATATATTTGCACATTAGGGGGGGGGGGGGTAAAGCATAGCATATATTAAATACGTAACCTTACCTAGGTACCTGTTTTTGCCCCTTTAACCCCAAAAAACTAAAGTTTAAATATTTTTCACAAAGCGAGAAATACCTCACAAGGCAGCGGAAACCTGTTTATCAATAGCATCTCTGAGATTCTATATACGGTTCTTCTTGTGTGTTGCCCAGCTACTAAACAAGTACTCAATAATAAAACAAACAGATTCAAAAATATACTGGATGCATCTACTCAAAGGGAAGTAAAACAAAAATAAAATAAAATAGAAACTCCTAAAAAAATAACTAAACTTTAAAAAATGGTAAACGAGTGACACTGACACATTCGAGCCACTTCATGCAAATAAATTTCAAAGAAGATGACACGCTGTCAGAAGATTAAAATCCGACCTTACGAACGTAATAACATCAGTCAGGTGAAAGAAAGCATGTCCAGGCAGGTGCTACATTGCAGCAGCAGACTCGATCCGGTTTCAGTTTCGCTTATCATGAAACGACTAATACAATACACAACCTCATCAATACTTCTCAAGGTGGGCGAATGATTCTGGCAAGGATGCCTGGCCGATGAAAGAGTTAATTTGGCAGCGCTTTAATAAAAGTGAATCCAAAACTAAGCGTATACAAAAGGTATTTTCATCGTTGGTAGCCATTGGCGAAGCCAAATTGAAAAAGATATTAAGATAAGATATTTATTTTCAAAAGACTATCACGAGCTCTGATAGAGCCGAATTTGCTTCATATGTCCAAGTAAGAAAAAAACAGAAATAACCAAGGTTAAAAATAAACAAAGAAACGATAAAAAATAAACAAACATGAAATCAATCGAACATAAAAGTGGTCAATAAAAAAACCAAGACAAATTAGTAAAATATTAGATTCGAATATTTCATTTCCAAAACCTAGCAATGAATTTTGTACAATTGATGACAAAAAAGAAAGAGGGGAGGGGGGGGGGGTAATACTATGCTTATAAGATTCACCAATTTCAACTGGTTAAAGTTTTTTATGTTCTTTAACTTAAGATGGCAAACAAATTTCATTTACAGCCTCGACATTCGACAATCGAGCAGACTGAAATTCATTTTAGCAGGAACATACAATTTGGGAAGGACCTAGAGTCGTAAGCAATAAAAAACAAACAAATTATGTGGAATTTTTCGGATTAACGGGGGAAATAGAGAAATTCTATAAATCTCAGAGTGGAGGTGCACCCAGCCTGCGTTCCTGAGACATAAACATCAGGGTTCGGACAGGTCGGTTCGTTTCAAATCATAGGCTCTGTCCTATTTTTATAGGATTTACCGGGCCCAAATATAGGCCAAATATAGGATTCGGAAGTCCTCGGGATCAGATCTGTGGTAGATGGCGTGGGATGCCTGGTCACATAAATTCGTCATTTCCCGAGTTTTTGCATTTATTTATTTATTTATTTCATTTTTTTATTTCAAATACAAACTGTACAAATAGTAAAAAACAGTAAAAAATCAGATACACATACTCTGCCAACGATTGACTGATACAGGTAAAATATTTGGAATCACTCTAGCTGCTTCTTGGGCATCAATTTCGATATGAGGTCAGTTTTTCTCTTTGCAAGAGACTGTTCCATTCTCGCATGTTCCACCAACTGCTCTCTTTCACTTTTTCCGGACTTCACAGCTCCTTCGAGCAAAGAAACAGCTAGGGCAATGTCTATGGAACTCTTGGACTGTGCAGCCTTCTTCATTCTGTCGGTCGCTTCCTGAAGTAAAGTATCTGCTACTGTTCTCGTTTCTTGCTCTGATGCTCCAAGTTTTTTCCTTTTGCTTTCCAGGTCTTCTATTTCTTTCTTTTTGTCGTGGACCTAATTCAACTTCCGATTGCTGTCCTCTTCGAAAGCTGCTTTCTCCTTCTCGAATAGCTCTTCTTTTTTCTTTTCATCCAGATATTGTTGATACCGAGACCATGCGGAACGTGCAAGATTTAACAGCTCTTTTTTAATAGCAAACTGTTCTGGTTTTCCTCCATAAAGCCTCAACATGTCATATACCATGAGTCTCGCATCCAGAACGCGTTCAGACATCAAGGCCTGGTCTTCACCGAGAATCCTACCAGAACGCGAGAACCCACGCTCAACATCTGCGCTGCCATGCGATAACGTCAGCACCGCTTTGATAAGCTTGGTAACTTCCGGGTACTTGCTGTCCCCGCGCTCATTCACCAGTCCAAAATAATGGCTCCAAAAATGAACGATCCGAGAAATGTCCTCACGGGGTCCAGTTTCCGTTCGCAAAAGCAGCCACTCAGCCTGGGCGACGTCTGAGCTTACTCCAATAGCAATCTCGCGTGCTACAACCGCTATGTCTGCAATGCTTCTTGAATTCTTCATGTTGATCGGACACAAACAGCGTAAAGCCTCTAGAAAACCATCCTTTTCCAGAGGACATTTGTTCAAAAAATGGCGAATACCGCAATAAATTGTTTTTGCACATTGCTTACAACCCTTGCCCTGAGGGCTGGGGGGAGGGTTGTCATCCTCAAAGACCTAATTTCCAGCACCTTTAACTACGTTGAAGAAAATTGCTATCTCCAAATTTTGACTGGATGTGTTTGGGGAAATGGTGGGCGTGAGAGGGGTTTAGATGCCCTCCAATCACTTCCGAATATTAAAAAGGGCACTAGCCCTTTCAATTTCCAATCGAATGAGCCCTTTTTGAAGTTTCTTCGACAACGCTTTCTATAAAAACCTTATAGGCCTATGCCCAAGGGCATAACTTACAACCCTTGACCTGAGGGCTGTGAGTGGGTTGTCATCCTCAAAAACATAATTTCCGGACCTTCCAACTACGTTGAACAAAATGGCTACCTCAAAATATTGATTGGATGTGTTTGGGGAAATGGTGGGCGTGAGAGGGGGGGGGGGTTACTTGCCATCCAATCACTTTCGACTATTAAAAAGGGCACTAGCCGTTTCAATTTCCAATCGAATGATTCTTTTTTGAAGTTTCTACGACAAGACTTTCTATAAAAAAAAAACTGATATGCCCCCAAGGCATAACTTACAGCCCTTGTCCTGAGGGCTATGGGGGGGAGTGTCATCCTCAAAAACATAGTTTACAGACTTTTTAACTACGCCGAACAAAATGGCTATCTCAAAATTTTGATTGGATGTGTTTGGGGAAATGGTGGGTAAGCGAGAGGTGTTAGTTATCCTCCAATCACTTTCGACTATTAAAAAGGGCACAAGCCCTTCTAATTTCCGTTCGAATGAGCCCTTTTTGAAGTTCCTACAACATCACTATCTATAAAACACCTTATATGCCCCCAGGGCATAACTTAAAACCGTTGCCCCGAGGGCTCTGAGGGGGTTATCATCCTTAAAGACCTAGTTTCAAAGATTTTAACTACGTTGAACAAAATAGCTATCTAAAAATTTTGATTGGATGTGTTTGGGGAAAAGGTGGGCGTGAGAGGGGGGTTAGTTGCGAAGGGGGTTAGTTGCCCTCAAATCACTTTCGACTATTAAAAAGTGCACTCGCCCTTCGAATTTCCAATCGAATGAGCCCTTTTTCAAGTTTCTAAGACAAAGCTTTCAATAAAAACCTTATATGCCCCCAGGGAATAACTTACAACCCTTATTCTGATGACTTTGGAGGGGGGGGTGTCATCCACAATATAATTATCGGACCTTTCAACTACTTTGAACAAAATGGCTATCTCAAAATTTTGATTGGATGTGTTTGGAGAAATTGTAGGCGTGGAAGGGGTGTTAGTTGCCTTCCATCACTTTCGGTTATTAAAAAGGGCACTAGCCATTTCAATTTCCAGTCAAACGAGCCCTTTTTGAAGTTTCAACGACAATACTTTCTATAAAAAAAACCTTATATGCCCCCAGGGCATAACTTACAACCCTTGTCCTGAGGGCTGTTGGGGGGGGGGTGTCATCCTCAAAGACCTAATTTTCAGAATTTTCAACTTCGTTGAACAAAATGGCTATCTAAAATATTTGATTGGATGTGTTTGGGGAAAAGGTGGGCGTGAGAGGGGGGTTAGTTGCCCTCGAATCACTTTCGACTATTAAAAAGAGTACTAGCCCTTTGAATTTCCTATTGAACGAGCCTTTTTTGAAGTTTCTATGACAACGATTTCTATAAAAACCTTATATGCCCCCAGGACATAACTTACAATCCTTGTCCTGAGGGCTGTGGGGAAGTGTCCTCCTCAAAAATATAATTTCTATTTGGAAATCAACTACGCTGAACAAAATGGCTATCTCAAAATTTTGATTGGATGTGTTTGGGGAAATGGTGGGTGTGGAAGGGGTGTTAGTTGCCTACCGATCACTTTAGACTATTAAAAGGGGCACAAGCCACTTCAATTTCCAATCGAATAAGCCATTTTCTAAGTTTCTACGATAACTCCTTCGATACGAAGTGCCCTGGTCTAAGACCAAGAACCAAAAATAAATAATACATTGTGCCAACATCGTTCATTACTTAGGCAGCGCTATTGCTCTGGCGATGATTTGACATTATACCTGGCCCACTGGGAAGTGGAGGAACTGGGACAAAATTGGAACGGCAGGAATTTTATATTTGTAAATAGTAATGAATGAGAATCAAATGGTTTATTTTTTTTCTGTTCTGTGCCATAAATGTCTACCCTACATCCCTCAAGAATACTGTTTAAGTAAGAAGCGACCCGGCTCAATAGTAATTGAAGCTCTAAAAAACGGAATTTTGATACCAATAGATACATAAAAAAATTAGATTTTTTATGCTGATTTCAAATATATAAATTTCATCAAGTTTTGTCTAACCCATCAAAAGTTACGAGCCTGAGAAAATTGCCTTATTTTCGAAAAAAGAAGAAAACATCCCCTAAAAGTCATAGAATTTTAATTAAAATCACACTATCAGATTCAGCATATCAGAGAACCCTACTGTAGAGGTTTCAAGCTCCTATATGCAAAAATGTGGAATTTTGTATTTTTTGCCAGAAGAAAGATCACGGACACGTGTGTATTTGTTGTTGTTTTTTTCTTCCCAGGGGTGATCGTATCGACTCACTGGTCCTAGAATATTGTGAGAGGGCTCATTCAAACGGAAATCAAAAGCTCTATTACCCTTTTTAAGTGACCACAAAAATTGAAGGGCAACTAGGCCCCCTCCCAAGCTCATTTTTTTCCAAAAGTCACCCGGTCAAAATTTTGAGATGACCATTTTGTTAAACATTTTATGGTGGGGGAGGGGTTTTTACGTGGAAAGATCTATACGAGGAGGAAGTTCTCATGGGGGAAGGGACATTTCTATGAAAAGGGTGCCAGGTTTCCCTGTGTTATTTAAAAAAACGATCAGAAATTAATAAAAACTAAAAAGTTTTTTAACTGAAATTAAGGAGTATCATTAAAACTAAATCGTCAGAAATTATTACGTATATACGTTGACTAGGTGGCTCGCCCTCTCGTCAATATCTCGCTCTTTATGCTAAAGTTTTTTAGTATTTTAAAAGAGCTATTTTCTAATTAATTGGCTTTTGTGATTCAGGGGTCATTCTTAAAGAATTGGAACAAAATTCGAACTTTAGCGTACAGAGTGAGGTATTGACTAGGGGGCGAACCCCCTCATATACGTAATAATTACTGTTCGTTTTAAGTTTTAATGTTACTCCTTACTTTCAGTTGAAAAAACTTGTTTTTTTTATTTAATCTTGAAAAAAAAACTCTTTTTGTGGGCTATTTTTATTGAAATATCTCTTTTTGTAATTTTCCATTGAATAAAAGTCGAGAAAAACAACAGAGCTACATCCATCTTAGTTTTTGAAACTACATTTTGCCCCCTCCCGCCCAAATGTTGGTGAACTCATGGCTTTGTCTGAATATCTTTCCAATAATATAAATTACAACATTAACATAAATATCCCCCAAAACTGAATGCCGCTTATATTCCGGATGCACTGTTTCCTCATTATTTATTTATTTTGCCCGCCCCTTACAAATTTCTTTAAGGCCTCAATATAATTTCAGAATGGGGAAGGATCCACAAAATATATTACTTGCAAGCATTTCTGTCCACAGAGATCTTTACCCAATTGTCAGTTTTGAGCACAGTATCTAAATATTAGACAGTATGATCGTCCCTTATCTCACCCATTATAAAAACCCGGACCGAGGTGCGAGTGATCCGGAGAACGTAAAAACATAAGCGACATTAGATCTTTTCACGGGTAGACCAGTCAGATTTCTCTTGAACGCGAAACTTGGCTTCAACGTTGGAACACTAAATTTTAAAGAAACTAATTTTAAATTATTTTTTTCCAATACATATATGAAAAATCGGTAATTAGTAGTGCAATGCTATTATTAGATGTTTTTAGGCATTACAAGTAGGTTTCGGAGTCTCGAGTTGGTTTCAAAGGCATTTTGAGAAAGTTTCTGCCAAAATACGTGTTCCAGGGTAATTGGACCGCTGATGGCAGATCAAATGAGAGGAGCTGTTTGTACGCGCTAATGAAAGAGTACGTGGGAGGAGCTGTTTGTTCGCATCGAGAATGAAGGACCAGAAATCATCTGTGGTGAACTTACTGCTAATTATATTTATACAGTGGTTTTGAGAAAGCAATTGATAATAAAGCTACTAAAACAATTATAGCTTTAGTGGGCTTGCTTTGGATATAGTATATAACCTGTAATGCATTCCTGCCTACAAAGGATCTGGGCCCTGTTGTCAGCTGAGAAAGCATTTGATTTGCAGCCAACAGTAGCTATGGATAGTGTATGAGAATCTTCTAGTAGGTTGTATTCTTTTTCCTATCTGTTTTGCTCCCCTCCCTAGACTTTGAAAAATTACCTTTTTTGGTAGGCCTATTTTCGCTAATAGATGCCTTTTTTGCTATTTCATTGAAAAAATCGATAGAACAAAAAATGTTCATACATTTTCGTGAATTGGCACCTCTATCTGGTTTCTGCCGCGTAAAACCTTAACCTAAATACCCCCAGGAAAGAATGCAGCCTGCGTTTTCCCTGGTATTCTGTCCCTCATTTTTCATTTATTTTGCATGTCCCCTAGCCCTGCCAATTTATTTTGAGAATTTCAAAATAATTTATGATATTAAAATTCTGGTGTAAGGACTTTTTGCTATCTTGGGACGTGGTTGGTTAGATGAATGAAGCTTCCAGAAATGAATAGAAGGCAAAAAACTGTAAAAATTTTGAATCCGCTGAGATAGCTAAGAAATAGACACAGCTTTAGAATAAGAATTTCATCCTGAATCCAAAAATAACTTCATTTATGAGATAAATTTACTGTATCCCCATAACGGTCAAATATATACACTGAATTGTAAATATGTAACAAATTTTCCATCGTATTTGAACCTTTCAGTTTTAAGCTTTAAGGGTTGGCCACGTAGATGATTTTCATTAAAGACCAGCAGTGCTTCTCCGGGGACGTTGTCATAGCAGCCATGGCATAGCTTGTACAGCTCGATCATATCACCCCTTAGAAATCTGTATGAGAGTGCTGGAAGGTGAAGCAGACGAAGACGTTGTTCGTATAGGAGGTCTTTCAGACTTGGGGAGAACTTCGTCATCCGCCTTTGAACTGCTTCCAGTGTATCTATATCCTCATTCAGGGATGGACGAACTGCGCAATGACAATATTCGAGAATTGGGTGGACTAGCGACTTGATGAGGGTCGCGAGCATTTCTATATCAGGACACTTGAATGTTCTCCTGATCAGCGCTGATACCCGCGTAGCCTGTTTTATGGTCAATTCATAGTGGTCCTTAAAGGTCAACTTGTGGTCAACCATGATACCCAAATCTCTTTCGACCATGCTTTGAGCAAGTGGTGTGGGCCCAATGCTGTATGATGCAGATGAACATTCAGCTCCGAGGGTCAAGTGATGGCTTTTTGGGATATTAATTTCCATCAGCGAAGTCTTCATCCAGGCACTAAGACGGTCGAGATCTTCTTGGAGTTTTGCAGAGTCTTCAGGTGACATGATCATACGATATAGCTTGGTGTCATCCGCGTACAGCAGAATTGTTGAGTCAATATCACCAACTATGTCGTTTATATAAAGGTTGAACAGAAGGGGACCTAGGATAGATCCCTGTGGGACACCGCTGAGAACGTCAAAATATATTTGGCTTATCTGACCTTCTACAGCAATGACTTGCTTGCGTCCCGTTAGAAAGTTTGTTATCCAGGCAAGTATTTGCCCCCCATCCAGGCCATATTTTGCAAGCTTGAAAAGTGGACGCTTGTGGGGCACATTGTCGAAAGCTTTCTGGAGATCCAGGTAGATAACATCTATTTAAAGTCCCTTATCAAGAGAGGTCTTCCAGTCTTCCACTGCCTAGAGCATCTGAATATCCGCAAATCGTTTTTTCAGAAAACCAAACTGTTTATCAATAAGAATTCGTTTGCTTTTTAGATAGAGGAGAATATGGTCTGATATTATAGACTCAAGAATCTTGCAGGGAATACTAGTGAGACTGATCGGACGGTAATTTGCCGGAATCTCCCTTTTACCAGATTTGAAGATAGGTGACACGACTGCTCTCTTCCAAACACTTGGCAGTTCGCCTTTATCCAACGATTTCTGGAATATAATTGTTAACGGACGAGCGGTTAAGTCAGCCGTCTCTCTTAGAACCCTTGGATACAGTTTATCCGGCCCTAGGGATTTTGTCGTGTTTATAGCCATCAGTTTCTTGAGTACTAAAGATTCAGTTATGCTGATACTGGAGATCGGCTCGCGATCGTTTGTGCTGCTGGTCGAGGGAATGGGTTCTTTAAGGTCTGGTTCTTGAGTAAACACTCTTGCAAATTGCTAGCAAAGAAGGTCTGCTTTGATTTTTGGGTCTTCTATTAGGGTGTTCAGCTACTTGTCAAACAAAGGTGGAATTCCACCGCCGTTCTTACGCTTTGAGTTGACGAATATCCAGAAGCATTTTGGATTTTTCTTCAGGCTATTGGCCAGTTTCCGTTCCCTTTCATTTGCTTCAAAGCGGGTTGCTTTTCGAACTCTGTTCGAAGCTTTTCGATAGCCAGCCCTTTCCGAGTCAGCAGGAAGCTTATTTTTTAGTTTCGATTTCATTTTCTCCCAAGCTTCTTGTTTTTCTGTTATGAGGTTAGTTGTTTTGCTTGACAATGCTACCCGCAAATGACGTCTGATCAGCGGAATGTGTCGCCCTTCAGCTTCTTTTATGACCGACAGGAAAATGTCATAGAGTTTGTCAGGTGATTCTTGGTCCTTGAACATTTCTTCCCAATCAATATTTTGGAGGTCTTGTCTCATCGCTTGATAATTTCCCTTGTAATAGTTGTACTTCGGCTGAGCTTGTGATTTCACTTGTGGTTTGGCTTTGATGTCAAACGCTATAACGGTATGATCGGATTTTCCAACTGGTGCTAGCACTTCAATATTGTCTACCATACTAATATTACTCACGAGGAGGAGATCTAAGAGGCTTGGGGTGTCGCTGCCACGCACCCCCGTGGGATCACCCATCAGCTGTTTGAAATAGTTTTCGTTAAAGGTTTCCATGTAGAGACGTGTAGGTCCATGCGTCAAAGTACCAGCTTAGCGTTGTTGCCAGTCAACCTTAGGTAAGTTGAAGTCACTGACAATTACAAGGCTCAGATCTTGCTCACTTGCTACAGAGGAAATTGTGGAGCATATCGCCTGGTCATTTTCCAAAGAGCTATTTGGACTTCAGTAGGTTACCCCTACAGCAATGCTGTTGCTGCTAGGGATCGTTAGCTTGATCCAAAGGCATTCGTGAGTGTTAGAATTTCCGAAGGAAACGCGCTAAGCTATGAGTTCTTCGGAACAGTAGCCTATTATTCCTCTGCCACTTTCATCTTCCAGGTTTAAGGCAGTGGTAGTGTAGCCATCCAGTTTAAATTCGGCCAGTGTCGGTAGGTATCTGCAATTTTTGGCTTCACTTCGACTATAGCAAAAAGATCCGGGTTTTGCTTCCTGATTAATTGTTTTGTTTCTGAGAGTTTATTGAAAAGCGAGTCAGCGTTGAAGTAAATGCATTTGATAGTTTTTTCCCAGTTTTTCTTCGGTTTCTCTGACGTCAGCTTAGTTGTATCTTTTCAGTAGGGTCTGACAAAAAAAAAAAAAAAAAAAAAAAAAAAAAAAAAAAAAAAAAAAAAAAAAAAAAAAAAAAAAAAAAAAATGTAGCATTTTCTAGTGTTAAGATAATGGAAGTTAAAGGTTTCGATGCAAAATTGTGTATTTCTCTAAGTATTTTGATATTTTATTTTGACGACCACTGGCTGTCGGAGAGTAACAATGAATTACTGAAATGCATAATCTGTCTGTTGAAAATATGTTTTCAAGCCTACTTTTTAGAAAACTAGCCAAAATTTCGTAATTAAATTTTGGTGTAAGGTTGGCTAGATGTTCTATCTGGTCCGATGGTAAAACTTAAGATGTGTTCAAAAAATTGGCGTAATTTTGACAAAATCCTGGGAGGGGGTGGTTAGGGTCGGATAAAGGGTGATTGGAACGAGTGGGCCCAATCAGGCTCCGCATTACTATCAAAGTGAACAAAAAAAGATTTTAAATTTAAAGCAAATTATTTTGGACGATAAGGGATAAATTATGAGCTATTCAAGTAATCAAAAATAGATTCATTTTAAGTTTGCATTGCTGGATTAGATTTATTAATGATTTATTATTATATAATATATACTTTATAATATAGAAAACTTATACTCGTAAAAGTTCAAGTCAGATTTATTGAATTTAATCGGGATAGTCTTATGGGCTATTACAGATATTTTGCACCACTTACTTGAACTACTTTACGTACGCAAACTAATATGCATGTATTTTTCCTTATTTAAATATTTTATGTATAGAGAGGGCCCCGCTAAAAATGGTCCAATCGGGCCTCGCACATATTTAATCCTGTCCTGAGGGTGGTGGTAATGTTGGAGCCGATTTTTCCAAATCAAGTAAAAATCACAGTGAAAACTGAAATTTCTTTTAAATAACTAGATTGACAATACCATCAAAGCCAGGAGCTTTCAATGGTTTTCCAAATCAAGTGAAAACTGACAACAAAAGGATCAAATACCAAAACCAGTTTTAGGACAGGGGCTGGTGGGTCTCCAATCACTTTCGACTTATAGGAAAAGGGACTGGAATTCTCGATTTCTGATCGGGTGGGCATCCTCCGGAGTTTCTGAGACTATGGGGTGGAGGTGGGGAGGTTGCGGCCCACCTCCTAGGCGGAGTGGATCCTGTTCATTTTGGGGTTTAGTGTTGTTTCTCTTTACTTTTGTAACAGTGGCGTGGACCAGAAATGTTCCCAGAGATCGGGAGGGATTAAATTTGAAATCATTGCCCCGCACCTTCCTTAAAACTAATTCTGTATTTACCTGAAGGCTCAATGAGAGTTGGGATGTTTTGCCATTAAAACGCAACCTTTGAGGCACCTGCCCCTCTACGTAACAACAAAAGAATCAGAGAACCCTACTGTAGAGGTTTAAAGTTCCCGTCTACAAATGTTTTGAATTGTGTATTTTTTCTTCCCAAAGAAGGATCATGGATGTGTGATCACTTTCCATATATCAA
>CM051259.1:30960770-31148270 GCA_027921565.1 Artemia sinica | reverse complement strand
ATTTGCTTAACCGAGATAGAGTTGCAGGAAAAAATATAGAGGAAAATGAAAAAGTTTGTGGTACGTTGGATGTGAAGGAAGATTTGTTTTGTGAGGAGGAATTAGCAACAGTACTAAAAGGATTAAAGAATAATAAGGCTCCAGGTGCTGATAGGGTGGTAAATGAGTTTCTTAAATATGGTGGCTCTGAGGTTAGAAATAAGTTACTGAAGATTGTGAATATGATTTTTGAAAAGGGGGAAGTACCTAATGATTTTAGGAAAACCTTAATTAAGCCATTTTACAAGAAAGGTGATAAAAGTGAGAGTGGTAATTATTGAGGCATTAGTCTGGTCTCTGTAGGTAGTAAATTACTTAGTAATATGATACTTTTTAGACTGAGAGATGCCGTAGACAAAGTTTTAAGAGAAGAGCAGTGCGGTTTTAGAAAAAGTAGAGGATGTGTTGACCAAATTTTCACTCTTAGGCTAATAATTGAGAAGTGCCTGAGTTTTCAAACACCTTTGGTCCTCACTTTTATAGATTATGAGCAAGCGTTCGATTCTGTAGATAGAAGAGCTTTAGTAAAGGTTTTATCCTTGTATGGTATACCAGACAAATACATTAAAGTCATTAGTGCTATGTACGAGTATAACACTGCTGCGGTTAAGGTAGGAAATGAGGTTAGCAGCTGGTTTTGTATTAAATCAGGAGCTAAGCAGAATTGTGTTCTATCCCACTTTGTATGGATTATTTTGATGGAATTTGTTTAAGGAGCACAGGAAAGGCAATGGAAGGGCATGGAATCAAATGGGGAGGAAAAAGTCTCCTGGACTTGGATTATGCTGATGACTTAAGCATCCTAGATGAAAGTGTGAACAAAATGAATGAAATTTTAGAGGTTTTGCGAGTTCAGGGTGCTAGAATTGGTTTGAAAATTAATGTTAGGAAGACTTAGTCACTAAGGCTAGGAATAAGTGAAGATGAAAAGGTGACGTTGGGTAATGAAAAGATTGATCAGGTGTGCAGCTTCACTTACCTTGGTAGTATTATTAGTAAAGATGGTGGGAGCAGTGAAGATGTTAAATATAGAATAGCCAAGGCTCAGGGTGTTTTTTCACAGTTAAAAAAAGTCTGGAAGAATAGGAAGATAAGTCTGCAAACCAAGATTAGAATATTAGAAGCTACAGTGATGACAGTGGTCAAATATGGCTCTGAAGCATGGACGCTTGGAAAAGCGGATGAAGATTTGCTAGATGTTTTCCAGAGAAATTGCTTAAGGACTGTTCTGGGTACCCGGCTGACTGACCGTATTTCAAACAATAGGCTGTACGAAAAATGCGGTTCAATACCGCTCTCTAGGGCTATAATGAAAGAAAAGTTGAGGTGGCTAGGGCACGTTGTGCGGATGAAGGATGACAGATTGCCGAAGATTGTTCTTTTCGGCCAACTATCTAAGGCTAAATGGAAAGCAGGTCGTCCCCGTCTGGGGTGGGAGGACGTCATAAAGAAAGATTTAAAGGAAATGGGAACTTCGTGGGCGGGTGTAAAAAGGGAGGCTTTGAATAGATTGGGGTGGAGGATGAGCGTGCGTTGCTGTATTGGCCTCAGGCGGCTTGGTGCTGCGGTGAGTTGTTAGTAGTAGTAGTAGTAGTAATCAAATAGATCGTGGCAACGAACTGTGTATAAGAAGCGACTCGGCTCAATAATAACCGAAAATCTAAAATACTAAATTTTGATAACAATAGATCCACCAAAAGAATTGAATTTTTATGCTGATTCCGTAGACATACAGTTTATTAAGTCTATTCTTACCCATCAAAAGTTACGAGCGTGAGAAAATTTTACCAATTTGCGAAAACGAGGAAAACACCCCCAAAAGGTCAAGCGATCCTAATGAAAATCTCATAGTTGATTCAGCATATCAGAAAATCCTACTGCATAGGTTTCAGGCTCATAAATACAAAATGTGTAATTTTGCACTTGTTTTTTTTGCCAGAAAAAAGAACACGGATGTGTGTCTATTTCTTTTTTTTCCCAGAAGTGATCGTACCAAACCAGTGATCCTGGGATATCAAGAGAAGTCATTTGATCGGAAATCAAAAGTTCTAGTGCCCTTTCTAAGTGACCAAAAATATTGGAGGGCAACTAGGCCGCCTCCCGTGGCACTTTTCTACCCCCCAAGACATCTAATTAAAACTTCGAGATAGCCGTCTGATTTTGCATTTTGTAAAGGTCCAATAGTTAATCTTTTGGGGATTACAAGACCCCGATAATCCCTGGGGAAAAGGCTGCTAGTTACCCAATGTTCACATCCTAGTATTGGTTATCGGTAAATATATGGATTTTTCTTGGGTGGGGGGGAACTTTTCCCTGATAAAAAAAGTTTCCGGTGGGAATTTCTTCAAGAAAAATTGTATATAGGAGGGGAGGGAAGGAGATTTCCCGGCATGATTTGAAAACAGTCAGAAATTCAAAAAAAATTCAATTGAAAGTAAGGAGCAACATTAAATCTTAAAAACGAAATGAGGGGAGCTTTCCCTTCCTCGTACCTCGCTCTTTACGCTAAAGTTTGACTTTTTGTCACAATTCTTTGAGAAAGACTGCTCAACCACAGGAGCATTTGAATTTGAATGAAAAGTCTTTTTAAAGAACTTTAAGACTTTAGTGTAAAGAGCGAAGGTTGAGGTAGGGCAGCCCCCCTCATATATGGAATGAGTTCTGTTCGTTTTAAGTTTAATATTGGTCCTTACTTTCAGTTCAACAGACTTGTGCTTTTTTATTTAATTTGAAGAAAAGAATAACGTATAGACAATTCACTGTACATATAAAATCAGGGTATATATTTGACCATTAAAAGTGGGGGAAATAATGAATGTAAAATTAGGGCTCAGGTTGAAATTCTGATTCAACAGGAATGTCTATTTCTTGACTAACTCCATGTCTAGGCTATATCATTTTTAAAAGTGAATAAAAAAATTACCCAAAATATATCCAGGGGCGGTATAGCCATGCTACAATTCTCACCTTCTTCATATTTCTAGGACCTAAAAGATTGGGTAAATTTCTAGGTGGTACTATAATTTAGATAGGATGAAAGTGAAAACATAATTTGATGCCTTTTTATGCTTTTTCATAACTTAATAATCGCTTCTGTCGCAAATTGCATCTTGAGCCCTTAAAGGGGCCCCGAAGGTATTTTATATGAATTAGGCTATAAAAGAGCATAATTGGTAAAATTTTACTTTAGCTACTTTTGGCTATCTTGGAAAGGGGTTAGGTTAGGAAAATGAAACCTTCAGGGATGGGCCTACAGGCTAAAGTATGTCATGGGAAGGTATTTTGAAGTATTTACCTCTACTCCTTCTCCCTCAAGAGGGTCCCCAAATTTGCCTACATGACAGGTCTATACCTATTGAAATTTTGACAAAACCACATTTTACCTTAAATTTCAGTTCTCAATTTCTTTTTCTCTGGCTTTAGTTCTGAAATGTAATTTCTGTTATTTGAGTAGAATTTTAAGCCATATCAATGTTTTTTTTTCAAAATTTAGGAAATGTATTTGCAATTTGCATATTTTAAAACCTTATAAATTGGAATTGAGCAGAGTTGTGAAGCTGAAAACAATTTTGTTGTACTTCATTTAAGCAGAATATCTATTTTGCAAGGTTTCACTTTTATAACACACAGATTTTTAAAGCATCAAATGATGTTTTTACTTTCATCCTAGCAAAATTATATGGCCCACAACAAATTTACCATGGAAATTTACCGAAGATTGCACAGGCCTAAATGACAGGTATAAGGTATATCCTGTTTCTATTCTAAAAAAAATGTTTAACCTTAATTTTCAGTTTTCAAGCTCTTTCTCATTGGCTGTAGTTTTTGGAAATGCAATTTCTGTTTTTTCAAAAGTATTTTAAGCCATATCAGGGTTTTTTTTCTTCCAAAATTTAAGAAATGATTCTAAAATTCTTCCCAGGAAATTTATCTTTCTACCTTCCCAACGAGCAAAAATGAATAAATATTACCTGCAATGCATTTCTGTCAACAGATATCCGTACCCAATTGTCAGTTGAGAAAGCAATTGATAATAAAGCCACTGAGATAACTGCAGCTATAGTAGCTATTGATAAAGTTACAGGTGAGCACGGCATTATTTTATAACAAAATATTACTTAAAAGCTGGAAATCATAATGCTTTAAGTTCTCACTTGTTTGTATTTATAAAAACTACACTTTCTTCTTGCAACTTAAGAGTAGAAGGAAACTGGTTTAAGACTAACAACGACCTTTACCTGAAGAATTATGTTTCAACATACCTGAGGAATCTCTTCGGAGCCTCAAGGTGTACCTTTTGTACCGTAACTGATGGTAGAATTAGATGCAGTGGCGAATTTAATTAAAGTTGTTTTTCCTCCTGTCAGTACGAAGGTAATCAGCTATGTCGTAGCTACGATAGGGACAAGTGAATACAATGAGAATATCCAGAGGAACTTGCCTCAAGATGGGTGGACACAGTATAAGGATATATTCCCTTTACTGTGATGGATGGAGCAATACTTGACGGGGGAAAGGGTTAGATAAAAAGTAGCAAACTATATGGCAAAATATAGAAAATTACATGGGAAGCTCCTGAAAGCTGCCCACTTTAGTATTTGCTGCCCACTACTCTGGCATAGCTACGGTAGGAACAAATGATTTGGACGAAAATATACGAAAAAGATTTTTACGGAGGAAGGGGGGGGGTGAATCAGGTGAATTCTATGAAAATTGTTTAAATTTACAGGGAAACCTTTTAAGATTTCAAGGAGAATGGGCATGAGGAATCCCCTGTGTAATGTGACGATACAAATTTCCAATCCAACATCCCTCCCACACAGCTCCCTAGCCACCCATTCTATATAATTCACACAAATCTCCATTCTATATCGCCATACCGGTGTAAACAGTAAACAATATCTAATTTCCATCCAAGTCCAAGTTCAACGTCTTCTTCGTCCATAGACCTGAGGTAAAACTATGAGGGTTTTAAAATAATTATGGTATGTATTCTAAAGTATTTGCAGTTCCCTTCAAAATCATTATTTAAGGCTATCTGAAATTAACGATTACAATTCTAATATTAAAATACAGCGGCTAAAAATAAACCGTATTTGAGATATAATATATGATTTCGGTACTTTTCTGTTATAGCGACCCCACTCAAGAATTACGCTGTGTAAAACTCAAGAACAAACCTAGAACCGGTTTGTCATCTGTCTGTATTAAGAGACAATTACCTTACGCTCAGTGAAAAACAAGTGGTGGGTGACAGAATACATTAGACTTATATAATTTGGGCCATATATTTGCACATTAGGGGGGTGGGGGTAAAATATTTGGACAGCATGAAGTTAGAAAACAATTCTTACTTCATAATATGCAGAATAATTGTAGCTAACACATTTTGCATGCAGATCCGCTACACCCTACCCCCACCCCGTAATGTGCAAATATATAGTCCAAATTTGTTTCTAAAGTATTATATTTTTATCATGTTTTGGTATATTTCATTAGGATTAACCTTACTTCACTTCTGGAGTGGGGTTGCTATAACAGAAAAGGGCCATTATTTCCACTAAAAGTTAATATTAGGTGCTTTTGAAGTCACAAAGTACAAATTTCGGGCCGAAATGACAGCAAAAGGATCTTACGAAAACAGGGAATTTCGCTAACTCGCCTCAACAAGATACTCGCTCGAGGCTCGCTCCTAATCTGCATAGAGAACCGAGCATCCAACCGAAAATTGGAAGGATTCGACCCCTCAAAATTGTCTGATATTTGGAACAGCCTGGGTCGCAATGTTCTCGGCCATTATTAGGTACCTAGAAACTTGTAGGCGGGGAGCAAATAAGAAGATAGATCTGGATAGGACAATAAAATTGATAATTTATGCAGTTACAAAAGTCATTTCTGACTATTTGAACCAATATTTGGAATTATATTAAGCAAAGTGCGAAAACCAGACAAAGTCTTGCTCAGGATTCCATATTGCTCACTCACAATTCGTCCAAACGTATTTTTATACCCAATACCGCATCTTCATCGTTCAGAATAATCGGTAATTCTTACACATATCACAGCAGGTAATTTTCCAAAAATCGGCATGAGCCTTTTCCAAAATTGAAAATCTTGCAACACTATTATATGAAATTTCAAATTTATTTAGAATTGGCCTAGGGGTGTTTGGCATAGACAGCGTTTGAGGTTCAAGTTGAGCGATAACCGAACATCATATACTGCTTTACAACACACAAATTGCAATTTTAGTCTCATATTTGTATTTAGTGACTTCAACAGCCCATAAATAAAAACTTTGGTTTCAATCACACACCGTTTAGAAAATATGCTCTCCCCACATTTTGATTTTTCCACTTCTAAAGTGCAAAATTAACCACATAATTAGACAAGCTCAAAACTTAATAAAAAACTGTGATTGAAATTGAAAGTTATTAGTAAATAATACAAACTATACTACTATTACTGGTAACTCATTGCAAAACCAACCTGATTAAGGCCAACACAGCCGGGCATGCTCATCTAACACACCAACCTATCCAAAGCTTTGTTTTTATCCCATCCTATAAAGTTAGGATTTTCTTAAAATACTCTACTTTTACCTCTTTCCAAACCATTCGAAGACATCCTACTTTTCGTTTCAACCCAAATAGACGGTCAAAGAGCATGTTTTTTGCGACCTGTCATGCTTCATCCGTAAAACTTGACCTTGTCATCTCGAGCTTTCAACATTTTCCTTGTAGCTTGTTATTTAACGGAACGTCAGTCAAACGAATACCTTAGGCGATTCTTACGTTATTCCCCAGGAAATCATCTAGCATTTCTTAATCAGCTTTTCCATGCTCCCACACTTCTGAGCAACACTTGACCATTGTCGTTACCCTGGATATGCAATCTTAGTTAACAGGCTATTTTCTAATCTTCATTTTTTTAAACTGCGAGAAAACACCCTGCATCCACTCTCTTTTCTACTTTCCACGTCTATATAAATGGGGAAAAGACGCAATCCTACTTAGCAGCTGATTCCATACTAACCCCAGGACTCAACCTACTTATCATCTTAACTCTAATAATATCATTACCGTAAATAACACTAATTACTTTAACGCACATACCTGATATACCATACAAGGTTAGAACAAATGTCTTTAAACAGCTTTGTCAAACGCCGATTGATTATATATCAAATCCCGCACTTAAGGAGTATGATGATTCAGAAATTTCACAAAAGTGTGAAAATTTCTTTTCCCTTTACTTACTTCCCTTCTCTCATCCCTTTCATCCTTGCTTTTCTGTCAAATTATCAAGGACAATTAGTCCAGTAAATCTACGAAACTCTGGGACAAAATTGCAATATGAAAGATTTTTACACCGTCTTGTAGAGAAAAAAAATTCTGCACAAGATATCAAAAGTCCTCAAAAATCCCCTTGTTAAAAAATGGTAAAAAACAGGGGGAAATGGGGAAAATTGGAAAAATTCAGGGGCAGATTTATTGTGCACTCGAATTTGACGTCTGCTCTTTTTCTGCGCGGAGAAATCGAAAAAAGAAATTTATGTTGTTTTATCGCTGGACTTGGCTCGATTTCCCCCTTTAGTGGGGGAGGGGGGAAATAGTATCTTCGAGAGTTGTGCGATATAGCTGGTCAAAATGTTGCCCCCAAGGTTTTTTGACTCGATGATTTCAAAAAACATGGTATTAGATTCGTATCTTGCTTTTCTGCATAGTCAGTGATCCAAGGCTCGCTATCGTTCAAAAAAAGGAAGGGGTGGCTCATATCAGCTGCAGTTGGTTTAAGGGTGGATTCTAGGGTAATCGGGGGCACTTACGACGAATATTGGAGTGCACAAGTTCGCATGCGTGTAGAACATGGTCATTTTAGCCTATTAAGTCAAATTTGGCCTATAACGACGTCATACCGCTATTTATTTTTTTTACATGGTAAAGTAAACTAAAACTTTATAAACTTGGCATATTCTGAATCCTAAAAAAAATTACTTTCACCTGGATATATATTATATATATATATATATATATATATATATATATATATGTATATATATATATATATATATATATATATATATATATATATATATATATATATATATATATATATATATATATATATATATATATATATATATATATATATATATATATATATATATATATATGTATTTTAAAAACAATGGTATTTTAATATACTTTTTCTTAGTTTTTTTCTGTTTTTCTGAAAATTTTTGCCTACATAAGTATGTTTTTATTTTTATTTGAATTCTGCTCGTCATTACGAGTCAAACTTTGTGCCTTTTTCCCAAAAAATATTAATTCTTGAGCAACTATTTATTTTTCTAAATAGCATCATCGCTTTCAGAAATTAACCTACAATGACCAATTTTTTTTTTTTTTCATTTTTTTTTAAAAAACGCTTCTCGAGAACTAAAAAAGTGAGAAGACAAGGCCGATTGAAATAAATTCGCTTGAGTTATACTCGATAGAAACTGGCGACCAGCGTTTGCCAAAAAATCACAGCTGAAAGTATAGTGTATAAATCTTATTCGAATAATAAATTGAATTGAATTAAATTAGAAACATTCGCTAGCGGCTATAAATAAAATTGAGCCGCAACACAGCTTTTCTGCGAAACTCCTTTCTTTCTATGACAGCAGTGTAATAATAGCCATATGCACACGGCTACACGCCCCAGGGATTTACGCGGGACACGCCAGCAGGGAATGGCCATTCACTTCTTTCCAGCCTTCTCAGCGGCCTTGGTGACTTTGCCACAAGCAGTAGGTGGGTCCTTGAAGCTGACCAACTTGATGACAAACTTCAACCGTAAGATAAAAGAAAAAGATGGATTCGATAGTTCTAGCATACCACATGGGTTAAGACTTTAGGTCCTATTCCTATTCGGTTGGTAAGTGGTGTTCGCGAAGGGCGCAAAAATATCTAAGAAAAATCCCCAAGCCGTTACCAAAGCTTAAAAGTAAAGTACAAATTAAAAGCAGTCGTATTTATAAAAAAAGGAAAAGAAAATAAAGACATTTGGTTTTTGATTTGGAAAAATGTCCAAAAAGTGTCCTTTTTTTTAAAAAAAAAGCTGCCTTTTTTGACCCAATAGTATCCCGGTGTCCCTCAGAGTGAAAAACTGTCCAAAAGCCACTAAAAGTGTCCATTTGGCATCCCAGTTGTCCGCGTCCCCAAAGACGATTCCATACCTATGCGAACCTGGCGAGTAAATCACAAGTTCCGTAGGTGATTATAC
Source organism: Artemia sinica (assembly GCA_027921565.1). Taxonomy (NCBI): domain Eukaryota; kingdom Metazoa; phylum Arthropoda; class Branchiopoda; order Anostraca; family Artemiidae; genus Artemia; species Artemia sinica. Next base: position 31,138,961 of record CM051259.1, on the reverse strand, counting down.
TTGTTCCGTAAAAGCTGTATTAAATTTAATTTATTGGCTCGGAGCGATTAAGTAGTACACCATTTACCCTCTAGAGGTGCTGAGGTACGCGGGGTCACTTTTGGAGAGTTTTGACTGTACTTGGTCAGTATGTGTTTATACTTTGATATCGGGTTTCAGTTGCATAAAGTACTTAGCCATAAAGGGCTAATTTCTCCTTTATAGGCTAAAATCGTCAAGTTCTACATTAGTGCGAGCATGTGCACCCCAATATTCGTTTTAAGCACCTTAGATTACCCCGGCATCCATACTCAAACCTACTGCAGCTGATGTCAGCCACCCCCTCTCTTTTTTGAACGATAGCGAGCCTTGGATCACTGACTATTGCATAAAGTACTGAAAACTACGACATAAAAGAAAAGGATTTGGGATATTTATCTGATCTAGTTAAAGGTAAGGATTCCGGCAACAACTGTTTTGGGGGGTGTCAGTTGTCTTGCGTGAGGCACAGCATGTTGGTACAACTAGTTCTGAAGCATGTAAACAGATAGAAGAAGCGTTGGACAGCCTTGCTCCGCTTTTCTCGAAGCGCAACGAGTCCAGATCTACCATAAGGAATCATAGCCTTTGGATCAACTATTTAGATCTTATCCGTACCGGAAACGACTATTTTTATGCTGAAAGAGCTGCGGACTAGGGATCAGACATAAACACCACAAAAGAGATGATTCCGATTTTCTTCGTACCCGGAAACCATAAATCCGCAGCAGTTGCGCTTAACTACCTAGAAGAAATGCTACGCCTGCCTGAAAAAGCGCCAAAAGTTCACAGAGAGTTTGTAAATGGCAATTTTGTTGTTAGGAAAACAACCATGCCCTTTTGCAGCATTGCATGCGATCTGGCTTTAGAGTCGACCGTCAATCTGGACACCAAAGATCATCGAAGAGTTTCTGTTGTCTTTGGTGCGACAACGAATGAAAATACCAGGGATCGATATCTGGCTATTCTCCCCTTTCTCACAGCAGCCATCAGAACGCTGAAAGCAAACCTGAATATGGATGACGAGGCAATGAAGCATAATGAAGATACCACTGCGTTTACGAATCTGACAATAGAACGTAAAAATCGGGTTATGGACTTGGTAGATTTGCTCGGAAACCCGTTCAAGACGACGAGAACAGAGGTGTACAACTTTATGACAGGGGATAGAGCTCCAGTAGCCGTAGCAAATAGTCTGCTGAACTTCCGAGACATTGGCTTCGAAGCCATGAGCTCATATCTCGACGGGACATCCACGACAGTAAAAGTTGGCATAGTACAAACTTTCGCCTCTGTTGCCAAAAAAGGAAAAAAGAAAGAGCTACAAAAAAAATATTTTGGGGAAAATGAGCTGCTTAAACGAGCTCTGCGTCTTGCAAATTCAACACAAACTTTGTCCCTCTGTGAGCTGCTGAAGTACGAGCTACAGCCATATTTTGCCTCACTTGCAGTATTATCATCAAGTCGTAGGGAGCCTTAGCTACGTACTGGTACAAAGTCAACAGCCTTGAACTACATTCTGAAACAGTCTGGCTTGCAGTCATGGCCAAAAATTATTCTACATACGCTTTTTGAAGACTCCCCTCGATCTGACTATATAGTTGATGTCATGAGTGCCATTAGGTGTTATAGACCAGAGCAAAATGAGACGGTAGCATTTTTTGGAATGAGAGTTTACGATGGGATTTTTAAGAACATACCCAAAGCTTGTCAGTCTATCCATTTGGTTGGTGACAGGTATGGCGGTCTTAGCGACGATAGAACCCATGATGACTACTCGTTCAACCTCAAAGAAGCATCTGGCTGTCGAGAAAGAAGAGAAGATCATAAAGGAATTATTTCCAGCCCATTCACTTCCTCCAGCAAAGTTGCAACGCTCTGGGACGGGATTCTCAGTAGTTACTCAGCCAAAGATCGACTCTTGAAAGTTTTGTTTGAGGTCTGGGAGTACAAAATTTCGACCCGTCTGATGGTTCATCTAGCTGGAGGTTTCGAGAGTCGACATAGAGCTGTTACCGTTACGCCTCATGGAAGCTCTGTTGATGAAGATGTCTCGTCTCGCCATGAGGAGGCAGACACTCGGGTGTTATACCACACAGCAGTTGCCGCAAGACGAAAGAGAACACTTATGACAATTGAAGCCAACGATTCTGATATCGTCTTACTAGCTGCATACTACTTCCAGTATCTTGCTAGTCTCGGCCTCAAGCAGCTTCCGTGCTACTGCATACCTATGCATACGGCAGCACAAAAACTAGGAGTAACATTTTGCAACGCCTTGCCGCTTGTCCAAAGCTTGAGTGGATGTGACACCACAGGCTTTCTGTATGGAATTGGAAAGGTCCGCTTTTTTCGAGCTGCGAAGTCTTCAGAACTTTTTTGGGGTCTTTAGGTGATGAAGTTTGAGCCCTTGCAGAGAAGACATCATCTGCGCAAAATGATGGTTTAGTCAACGTCTGTAAGCAGCTTGTGGTTACAGTGTATAGCAGAATTGCGACTAACTTCAATAGTCTGAATGATCTTTGAGCACTTTTGTACTCAAGATTGGAGGATTTGCAGCGTTTACCACCAACTGATATCTCGTTTCTGCTTCATTTGAAAAGGTGCATTTTCCAGTCACTGATTTGGATCCAAAGCCATAAGCCCTGTATTGATATACCTCAGGCTACCGATTTGGGCTGGAGAATTGAATATCATGAACTAAAGCCAGACCTAGTTTCTGTGATGCCGCATGGGCTAGCATCGCTTACTTTTTGCAACTGTGACAAGAAGAAGTGCGGCTTGCACTGCAAATGCTCCAAAATAGGTTTCTGTGACAGCGCATGCAAGTGTGGAGCTGACCCCCAAAAATGCCTACTTTTCGATGTGAATCAGAACGAGTCCCAAGACGAAGGTGAAGAAGAAAAAGAGATTTGAGCCACCGTTTCATGTTCAGTTTTAAATATTTGATTTTTTATTTGTTATGATATTAAACTGCTAATGCAGTCGTCTAAACCTTACTTTCAGCTGATCATGACATTTACCGTCTACTACATCAGTGGCCGTACACCCAATCTAACCGATTGGATCATTGGTCCCTGCTATGCTGGGATTTAAAGAAAATAGTATCTTAAATCAGCCTTAGTCACCTCTGCACGACACGTTCAAACGGCTTCACCACCTTGAGGCTCGTATATGAGCCTACGTAAGCCAGATTGTATCCAATACTACAGAAAAAATAAATAGCTGCTCAAAAATTAAGATTTTTTTGGGAAAAGAGGCACATGGTTTGACTCGTAATGACGAGCAGAATTTAAATAAAGCATAAAAAATATACCAAATTCGCGCATGCGATTGCAGAACTGGGCATCTGTTTTTTTTCTGGTTAAAAATATTAGTTCTATAGAATGTAAACACATGATTTGATTAAAAAAAGATCGATCTATCGTTTGGTGAGATAAAAATCATAGGTTGTCTTGAAAATATTTCGAGTAAAACGCCACCATTCAGAAAATTTTCTTTTTTTGGGGGGGGGGATTCTCTTGTTCAAACGCTTGTATATTCTTGCAGATTCTAGTCTCGACTTTATTTTTCTTAATAACGTGTAAAGGACATTCTGATGGTTCGAATTATGTGCAGTTTGATTCGTTTTCATTTTTTTTAACAGCTAAAAAAAAATTAAAAAAAACTTGGTCATTGTAGGCTAATTTCTGAAAGCTATGACGTTATTTAGAAAAAATAAATAGTGGCTCAAGGATTAAGATTTTTTTTTTAAAGAGGTACATGGTTTGATTTGTAATAACAAGCAAAATTCAAATAAAGTATAAAAAAATAAACTTATGTAAGCAAAAATTTCAGAAAAATCGAAAAAACTAAGATAAAGCATATTTAAAAACCTTGTTTTCAAAATTAAATAAGGGTTAAAAAAACAAATAAAGGTTGTGGGGAAAAAACTAAAAATACCAGGTGAAAGAACTTGTTCTTAGGATTCAGAATATGTCAAGTTTATAAAATTTTCAGTTTATTTTACCGTGTAAATAAAATCAAGCGCTGTATGACGTCGTTATAGGCAAAATTTGACTTTATAGGCTACAATGACCATGTTCTACACGCGTGCGAACTTGTGCACCCCGATATTCATTATCAGCATCCCCGATTACCCTAGAATCCACCCTCAAACCCACTGCAGCAATGTGAGGCACCCCTTGAAAGATAACGGTCCCTGGATCACTGACTAGCAGTGTTTTCACCGTAGGGGAGACAATGCATCGGGCCTTCGGAGTACGTAGGCAGATTTACTTCGACTATATAATAGAAATATTAAAATTAAACGTAAAAAATGAAACAAATCAGGTAGCTTCGGTAATCAAAGCAAAATATAATTGCGGTTTTTATTGAACTAAAAAGGATGAGATCAAGGATTCATCGTTATCAACAAAAACATCTTTATTGGAACACACAATCCCTTGGCTGTCTTTGCAAGCAAGTGTGCAAGGCAATCCATTTTTTGGCAACTAAAGCGTGAACTGTCATAGTTGGAACTCTTGCAGCTGCGACGAATCACATTTAGCAGATGAGGCGGAATAGGTTCGACGTCTGTCATGATTGGAGTGAGGCGTCCGTCACGTAATCGCCAACTCCAGTCTTTCGGGTCAAGTTCTGATGCAGTATTACGCCATTCCATTACCTGATAAAACACTCTATAAAAATGAAATTTAAAAGCCGATGGAGTTGGTGGAAGTCTCTCTGGGTTCACAAAAGTTGATGTCTTTGAGCTGTTCAGTTTTTCAAGAAAAACCCTGTACCTAGCATTGCTGAAACCCTCCTCTTTCTTAGCCTTGAAGAAACAGCAAAATATTTTCACCGTCTTGCTGGACTTCTTCCTTCGTAGAGCGCTAATTAAGGAATACTTCACTGTTATTCTTAAATTCTTCATGGCTTTTCAGGAATGGCAGGACAGCCTGCTTTCCTATTTACAAACGAGACGTCGTGTCGCAACCAAGAAAAGCGTGGCCAACAAGAAAAAAGTGACAAACCTGTCCCAGCTATCTTTTGATATAGTTGATGTGCCAGTATTTAGTTGGCAGCACTCTTGACTAGGTACTGGTTTCGAAGTAGAAACCCCTGGCTTCCGAAGGCAGGTGATGGAGGAGAAGAATCAATAAATCAGTGTCGTTCCCGACTACTGCGGTTACCCTATCCTTGGCCGCATTAACACCTGTAAATGCAATCAGAACGCCCGCATCTCTCTCTGTATGAAGGAAAGTGAGGCCGGCTTGGATACCCTTCTTACCGATAGCTCGAATAATGCGCCATCGATCACATATTTTCCCGGCTCTTTTGATAGGACGTTCACAGGTTCTGCCTTTGCTAATTTCCAAATAGCTTTCGCTAGCTCCGCTTTATGTGGCTGTCGCGGCAGGCTTGACGATTCGAAAAGGGCAGTAGGGTAGCTTGAGAGTTTGAATCTGAGAGTTTCTTCCATATCCCCTTCGGCTGTAGTTGCCGCTGCTGCAAGACGTAGGAACAGAAGACTTGCGTCAATTTTTACATCTTCATCGTCAACTTCGGAAATGTTGCTTTAATAGGCCATCGTAATCGCTTTGCTCTTGCGCTTGGAGATGTAGCGATCGGCATCAGCGTCGTCCATTGACTTCAGAATTTCTTTTCCTATCGCCTTTGCTGCATCCGTGTTGACATCCCCTGCTGCTGTCATACCATTCTATATGTTGCGCAATTGAGTGCAGTTGTTGTATAGACAGGATTGCGCAAAAAAAGCTACTAAAGCCTTTACGTCCTTTCTATCGGAGCTGTTCTTGCGGAAACGAGCTGGTCATATAAAACGTACTCAACGCCGATGAAAGACTGCATAAGCTCATTAATTTCAGCTCGCACTTGCATTGACATTGTCCAGATGAACCTTTGCGTCTCACTCGTTCCATTTCCCCTCGTGAGTCCCATGCTTGTTTTCAGTGACCTCATCAGTACTTACTCAATTACCAAGTCGGAAGAGATCGCAGCCCAAAATCTATCGCTTCTTCGAATGACAAAAATCCCATCCGCGATGTCTTTATGTAGCTTCTGGTTACTTTCTTTCAGCTCTTCCATTTGCTGAAGAAGTATTCTCACCGATTTCGTATACAGGTTTCCTGTATACGTATATAGGTTTGCAGGTTTCCTGTACAGATTTCGTATACTGCAACCAGTTTCCAGTTCGTTCTGCCCTGATGGCCTTCTTAAGCACCCCGAACATTTATGAATACTGAAGCCATATTTTCCAGTTCTGTTGTTCTGCAGCGTGTCTTGGAACTCCATTATTCGTTTTTGGATTCGACGCACTACGTCTGCGTTGGATGCGTCTTCAAGGGTTACTTCCTCATTCAGCAGAGCCATACATATTACCAAAGCTTCTGCAAAGTCTTGGTGACTCGCACGTATGCCATCTGTGCAGTCGAAATCATACGATTTGCAAATGAGAATGATATGCAATGTTGAATCTATAAGCTCATGTGCTCTCATGGCTCTTGAAACAGCCTTACTGCTAAATGTATGCTTAATGGTGTTACCGGCATATAGGCATTCGAGGAATTCTTTTATTCCTTTTCCTTCATCAAGTGCCCGATCGCTTCAAGAAAGCTCATATGGCAATGGAGACCACCGATCATTGGAACTGCTGCCTCGAGAGGACTATCAGCATGCTCAACATTGATGATGTTCACCTCTTTCATGTACTAAGGTTGATCGAAAGTAACGACTGCTACCATTCCGTGCTGGTGTGCTTTATCGGAGATAAAACGTGAGGCCGTTTATACACAAGAAAGGTCGGAAGGATTATAGTCGATCATAGGCAGAAAAACAATCGACGAAGCGCTTTTATGTGACCCAGGGTGCATTGCTTGCATAAATCCACTCAATCCGACCCGTTTCGTGTCGCGTATCCAGCTGGCATGCCAAAGTAGGTCAATGCCATCGATCTTATCGTCGTAGGTGATGGTCGGGATGGGCTTGTACACAAGACTGTTCTCCTGTTGGCTTCTGAGGTAGAAGAAGAAAGGCACTTGTCCAACCTGCTGGAGTACTTCAAAGTTTACAACTGCTCTTTGAATTAGGATTGGAAATTTGTGTAGCCTTGGTGTGGCAGCAGCTAGCATGCCCATCCCATGGAAAGTGCCTTTTCCGTCGATAGTGCAAATGTCGCGGTCGACATTGTCGCCAATGAACTGGATGAAGGTTTTAGAAGTCATCCCTGGAAATTCTATATCGTGAGTTACTGCGGCAGAACGCTCGAATCGAAGCACTTCAGAGTAAGAAGTAGAAAATCCTAGCCTATTCATCTGGTAGATGAGAAAATGTGAACCAGATTGCTGGTGTAGCTGGACTCCAAGGTATACCTGTAAAGGAGTGAGCAAAGATTGGGGACGGCAAGCCTGCATTATTGCTTGACCGATTGAACCTGTAGGTAGTGAATCTCCAGCAAACAGGAAAAGAGAACTACCACGGAATAGGACATTAAACTCTCGTCAAAACGGTGTTTTAAGACCTTTGTATCCTCTCCAAGTTCTGTAGAGCCGTCTGACAATCTTTTCCTTTTAGAGGACATCTTGATTTCCCCCTCTTTTTGTCTTTTAACTCGAAAACGGGGGGAAAGGATAATGACAGAGAAATCAAAGTAACATATTCATTCTTCTTGTACTGGGAAACACCAGAAAACAAGTCTTGTAGACTGCTGTACAGGATCTTTATTTATCCCCTCTTTTCCTCCCGTAAACGGGGGAACGACTTATTGCACAGCAATAAAAAAACGCTTATTCGATCTTCTCGGACCCAAGAGCATCAGGAATGCCATTTTCAGCATCAAAAAACTACCGGCCGTAGATTGTCGAGTTTTCCCAAGGATTTTCCTCTTTCTCCCCGTTTTTCACCATGTTCCGCCAAGGGGATTCTTGGGGACTTTTGGTTATGTTGTTAGGATTTTTTTTTCTCTACAAAATGGTGTAAAAATCATTTATATTGCGATTTTGTCCCAAATCGTCGATTTTTCCGTAGATTTACTGGAATATTCCTGGAGATTCACTACCTACTGGTAGGTTCAATGTTTCAAGCAATAATGCAGGCTTGCGGTCCCCGATCTTTGCTTGCTCCTTTACAATTGAACCTTGGAGTCCAGCTACACCAGCAATCTGGTTCACGTTTTCTCATCTACCAGATGAATAGGCTAGGTTTTTCTACTTCTTACCCTGAAGTGCTTCGATTCGAGTGTTTTGACGCAGTAACTCATGGTACAGAATTTCCAGGGATGACTTCTAAAACCTTCATCCAGTTCATTTGCGACAATGTCGCCACAACTTTTGCACTATCGACGGAAAAGGTACTTTCCATGGGATGGGCATGCTAGCTGCTGCCACACCAAGGCACCCAAGTTTCTAATCATAATTCAAAGACCAGTTGTAAACCTTGAAGTACTCCAGCAGGCTGGACAAGTGCCTCTCTTCTTCTACAACAGAAGCCAACAGGAGAACAGTCTTGTGTACAAACTAATCCCGACCATCACCTTTGACGACAAGCTCGATGGCATTGACCTACTATGGCATGCAAGCTGGATACACGACATGAAATGGGTCAGATGGAGTGGATTTATGCAAGAAATTCACCCTGGATCACACAAAGGTGCTTCGTCGATTTTTTTTCTGCCTATGATCGACAATAATCCCTCCAATCTTTCTTGTGTAGACACGACCCTACATTTTATCTCCGATAAAGCACACCAGCACAGAAAGGTACCAGTTGTTACTTTCGACCAACCTTTGTACATGAAAGCGGTGAACATCGTCAATGCTGAGCCTGCCTATAGTCCTTTCAAGGCAGAAGTTCCAATGATCAGTGGTCTCCATTGCCGTATGAGCTTTCTTGGAGCGATCGGGCACTTGATGACGGAAACAGGAATAAAAGAATTGCTCGCATGCCTATATGCTGGTAACACCATTAAGCCTATCTTTAGCAGTAAGGCTGTTTCAAGAGCCATGAGACCGCATGAGCTCATAGATTCAACATTGCAAATCATTCTAATTTGCAAATCGTATGGTTTCGACTGCACAGATGACATGCGTGCGGGTCATCAAGACATTGCAGAAGTTTCGGTAATATGTATGGCTCTACTGATAGAGGAAGTGAACCTTGAAGACGCATGCAACGCCGACGTAGTGCGTCGAATCCAAACACGAATAATGGACTTTCAAGACACGCTTCAGAACAAAAGGACTGCAAAATATGGCTTCAGCATTCAGAAATGTTCGGAGTGCTTAAGAAGGCCATCAGGGCAAAACGGACTGGAAACTGGGTGCAGTATCTTCAAGCACTCTCTGAGATGCTCCCTTACTTTGTAGCTACAGGCCACAATCTGTATACGAAATCGATGAGAATACTTCTTCAGCAAATGGAAGAGCTGAAAGAAAGTAACCAGAAGCTGTATAAAGACATCGCGGATGGGATGTTTGTCATTCGAAGAAGCGATAGATTTTGGGCTGGGCTCTTTTCCGACTTAGTAATTGAGCAAGTACTGATTAGGTCACTGAAAACAAACATGGGACTCACGAGGGGAAACGACTGAGTGGCAAAGGTTGATATGGACAATGTCAGTGCCAGTGCGAACAGAAATTAATAAGCTTATGCGGTCTCTCATGGGCGTTGAGTACGTGTTTTCTGACCAGCACTTTTCCGTAAAACCAGCTCGGATAGAAAGGACGTAAAGGCTTTGGTAGCTTTGTTTGCGCAGTCCTGTCCATACGACAACTGCAATCAATTGCGCAATATATCGAATAATATACAGCAGCAAGGGATGTCAACACGGATGCAGCAAAGGCGATAGGAAAAGAAATTCTGAAGTTAATGGACAACACCAATGCCGATCGCTACATCTTTAAGCGCAAAAGCAAAGCAATTACGATGGCCTATTGATGCAACATTTCCGAAGCTGACGATGAAGACATAAAAATTTACGCAAGTCTTTAGTTCCTACGTTTTGCAGTAGCGGCAACAACAGCCGGAGGGGATATGGAAGGAACTCTCAGATTCGAACTCTCAAGCTACCCTGCTGCTCTTTTCGAATCGTCAAGCCTGCCGCCAAAGCCAGATAAAGCGGAGCTAGCGAAAGCTATTTGGAAATTAGCAGAGGCAAAACCTGTGAACGTCCTATCAAAAGAGCCGGAAAATACGTGATCGATTGCGGATGGCTGCTCCAGCATATTCCATGGAAAATAGGAAACATTTTCGACACGACGTCCAATTTGTTTGGGATAGGAAAGCAGGCTGTCCTGCCATTCCTGAAAAGCCATGAAGAGTTTAGGAATAACTGTGTAGTATTCCTTTATTTGCGCTCTACGAAGGAAGAAGTCCTGCAAGACAGTGAAAATATTTTGCTGTTTCCACAAGGCTAAGAAAGAGGAGGGTCTCAGCAATGCTAGGTACAGGATTTTATCTTGAAAAACTGAACAGCTCAAAGACATCAACTTTTGTGAACCCAGAAAGACTTCCACCAACTCCATCGGCTGTGAAATTTCATTCTTATAGTCTTCTATCAGGTAATGGAATGGCGTAATACTGCGTCAGAACTCGACCCGAAAGACTGGAGTTGGCGATTCCTTGACGGACGCCTCACTCAAATCATGACAGACATTGGACCTACGCCGCCTCAACTGCTAAATGTGATTTGTTGCAGCTGCAAGCGTTCAAACTGTGACAATTCACGCTGTAGTTACCAAAAAAATGGATTGCCTTGCACACTTGCTTGCAAATACTGCCAAGGGATTGCGTGTTCCTATAAAGATGTTTTTGATGCTAACGATGAAGAAGACGATGTTTAGTACAAATTCTTGATCTTATTCTGTTTAGTTCAATAAAAACCGAAATTATCTTTTGCTGTGATTACCGAAGTTACCTGATTTGTTTTAATTTTTTATAGTTAATTTTGTCTTATGTTTCTACTATATATTAGAAGTAAATCTGCCCATGTATTCCGAAGCCCGATGCATGGTCTACCCTGCGGTAAAAACACTACAGTAAAGCAAGATACGAATCTAATACCATGTTTTTTAAATCATCGAGTCAAAAAACCTGGGGGCAACATTTTGACCAGCCATATCGCACAACTCTCGAGGATACTGTTTTCCCCTTCCCCCTCCCCCACTAAAGGGGGAAATCGAACCAAGTACAGCGATGAAACAGCACAACTTTCTTTTTTCGATTTCTCCGCGCAGAAAAAGAGCAGGCGTCAAATTTGAGCGCACAATAAATCTGCCCTTGAATTTTTCCAATTTTCTCCCTTTCCCCCTGTTCTTCACCCTGCTCCGCCAAGGGGATTTTTGGGGATTTTTGATTAGTTGTACAGAATTTTTTTTCTCTACAAGACGGTATAAAAATCTTTTATATTGCAATTTTGTCCCAGATTTTCGTAGATTTACTGGACTACAAACAGGAAAAGAAAAGCACCACGGAATAGGATATTAGACTCTCGTCAAAACGGTGTTGGAGGGTTTTAAAACCGAGTTGATAGACCCTTGTCTCCTCTCCAAATTCTGTAAAGCCGTCTAACTATCTGTTCCTTTTAGGAGATATCTTGATTTCTCCATCCTTTTCCCTTTTAACTTGAAAACGGGAGGAGAGGCTAATGACAGAGCAATCAAAGTAGCATATTTATTCTTCTCGCACTGGGAAACCCAGAAAACAAGTCTTGTAGACTGTGGTACAGTATCTTTATTTACCCCGTCTTTTCCCCCTGTAGGTGGGGAAACGGGGGAACGACTTATTACCCAGCAATAAAAAAACATACATTCGATCTCTTTGGACCCATGAGCATCAGGAATGCTTTTCTCAGCATCGTAGATTTTCGAGTTTTCCCAAGGATTTTCCCCTTTTCCCCCGTTTTGCACCTTGTTCTGACGAGGGGATTCCTGGGGATTTTTGGTATGTTGTACAGAATGTTTTTCTCTACAAAATGGTGTAAAAATCATTTATATTGCAATTTTGCCCCAGATCGTCGATTTTTTACGTATATTACTGGACTAAATGGAAATCAAATCTGAGTGTTTGAACTGGTTAGTGAACAATTACAAAACCGTTTATATCTGTAAAAATTGGGAAAATATCAAAAATTCTATCTATAATGAAAAAGACTTCCATAGGAGAATATGCGGTTTTTAGTATTATTAAGTGCCAACCTAAAAATATAGGAACAACAGCAAAGAAAAAATCCAAAAAATAGAATTGGCAAAAATAAAGTGACAAATAAGCAAACCATAGCTAAAAATGCATGGTGCCAAAAACCTTAAGAAGTTGTTGCTTTTCATTCAAGGAATAGCTGTCCTTGAGTATCAATAGAATATTAATATTAGGAAAATTGAGTCTTACGGACACATATCATTCTGAAATTTAACTTATTAATTTAACCTATTTCTTTCCACCAATCAACGTGGCAACGCTGAAGAAAATGTGATGCTGGCCTAAAAATCTAATAATTTTGAAACAACCGAAAGGAAAATCTGGGTGAGTGGGGGTTTTCAGGCATAAATAGACCTAACGTGGGTCCAAGGGCAAAAAAAAATTCGTTTTGGATATCCTTGGCACTAAAACTATGCATACAACATCTTTTAGTCGAATTATTTAAAAAAAACTACGTTTTCTAAAGAGTTAAAGAGGCCGAGTCAAAAGTTCAAACCTTAAAACGTACAGGGATTAGGAGGTACAGTTGGGGGGCTGCCGCCCCCCGATCCCCCGCTTTTGCAGCCTCTTTTGTTCAGATTTTTATTTTGGAAATGCTTTGCAACAAGAACGAAGTCTGCTTGAATTTTTTACCGTAAGAACATCTTATTGCATCTTTTTGATTAGAAACAGTACTGAGCCTGTTTGCTGGATTTTTTACAGGATATTTTTCCCTAACTGATAACAAGCTATAATGTGATAGACTTGGTACGACCAACTAATTGCAGGCTACAGGACTTAAAAAACCTTAACAAAAGAGGCTGCAAAAGCGGGGGTTTGGGGGGTGGCAGCACCCCAACTGTACCTCCTAATCCCTGTACGTTTTAAGGTTCAAACTTGTGACTCAGCCTCTTTAACTCTTTAGAAAACGTAGTTTTTTTCAAATAGTTTCTGCACGTTTTTGTACAGTTTATTACTTATTGTTGCTTGACTAACTGCTAGCTGATTTTGTCAGGAGTTAAAGTTTGGGGGCTCCCGCCAACCAAACCCCCGCTTTTGAAGATTCTTGTGTTAAGGCTTTTAATTCCTGAATACTCAAATCAAATACACAGTAAGATTTTCTTTTTTCAACTTTTCTTCCAGCATGCGGGTATACGGCATATTATCAAAGCAGTGGAGACTTACCTGTAAGCTGAAGGCCGACTGTGATATTCTTCTGGAGACGTCTGTTGAGCCGAAGGATTTAATAGATAGGATTTAAAAAAGAAACTGAGTTTCTTTTTTAAACTTTAAATTTAAGAGATTCTACTTTAAATTCAATATATAAAAAATTTACTCTGACGGAGAATCGAACCCGACTCTTCCGCATGACAGACAGAAATAGTGACCACTGTACTATCAGAGACTCTTGGTAAATTATTTTTAGTCTCTGGAATCTATTTTCGACGCAAGCAAATACAAAGTAAGATTTTCGTTTTTCGACAAAAAAACTTCTGGGAAAGAGCTGGAATTTTCGGAAGCATGCAGTCGGTCTTGTCAGGTTAAGAGGACTATTTTTATCTAATTTAATAATGAAATACTATGCTTTTAGGAATTTTAAAAATTAACATGGGCTCTTATAGGAAAACGAGGTTTTTCGTAAATGTAAATCCTGGGGATAATTTTTTCGGTCTGAAAATATCAAAAGACCCTAACAGGTCGAATTCCGCTTCGAATGAGTCCTCATTCACCCGGATCCATTTCCAACTGTGGCCTGTAGGCGTGGCTGATAAAAAAAAACAACATAACTTGATGAACATTAAGTGGCTATATTTGGTTTTTGTAAAACAGGGAAGAAGTGATCGGATTGAGCTGAAATTTTGAGGATAAGTTCCCAGGCCCTAGGGAACCTTATCTTCTAAATTTCAGCCCAATCGGACAACGTTACAGGGGGGGCTGTGGTTGGGGGGTCGAAACTTCCGGCTCACTTTCTCCCATGAAGATAAAGTCGGAGGGGGGTGAAATTTTGCATGTTTCTTAGTTTGAGCTTAGGCTAAAAAAAGGGATCACCACCGTCTCTCTTCGACCGCTAGGACCAGAAATCGCTTAACATTGTGGTGAGTCGCCTCTTTAAAGAGGCACAAGTGTGCCTCCTTGATATGTATGATCATGCTAAATAATTTCCATACTATGTAAATCCATCTAATACCTATGTAATTACTGCACTCACTCTTATCGTGTTTCATACAGAAAGGTTTTTTTATAGTTTTCTAAGAACACTCCCTTTATTAAAACTCTTATGTATCATCTTCAGCCTTTCTTCTTCAATTTGTACCCAACATGTCTAATAAAAAAACTCTTTAACTACAATATCAGTGTCTATAGCCTTGTTACTTTTTGCTCCTTTCAGTACTATCTCTAAATCCTCCTTACTAAATTAATAATCCTTTATTTCCAAATTTATAACAGTTGTCTCGTTCTTTCTGCTATCATTTCCTACAAATGTATTATGGTTTAACTTTCTCACAATGTTCTTCCCATCTCATTTTAGACGTTTCTTAGCCACTTTTTGAGGTTTCCATTTCTACCTTTAACTGGTAAGAGCCTGAACTGACTAGGTCCTTTCAATATCTTAACATGTATCCTTCAGCGATTCTTCAGCAATTATATCCATAGCTTTTCACGTTTCCTTAATCAGTACTTCTTCTCTACTTCCCTTTTCTTCCTCTTATTCTTGTACGATTTATCCCCAAAAACCTTCTATACAAAACCCTTTTCTTTTTTTTTTTTACCAGTTTACAACGTTTTTGCTATAATTCCCTACTTTCTTCACTCTCCTCTGTAGCCAATTTTTTGCTGCTTTACAAATTACTTTTTTTTTTTAAATTGTAATAACGTTAGCTTACAAAAACCATATTACCCTATACATGTTCCCTAACCCCGCTAAACTTAAACAAGTTCACTTGAAACATCTGAATTTGTCGGTCAAAATGTTAATAGGATAGCTGTCACTGAACGTAGCAACGTTCCATTCCACAATGTCCTTACTATTTAAATTATCAAAATTGTTATGGCCTCGGCAAAAACAATGGGTCTCAGTAGAGTAGGCATGCGTACTAATAATTCCTCCTAAATTCTAAGTGAAAGACTCAAGCTGGTTTATAACTGGCCAGCAAGAAATTGCTAAGGACCTACAAGTGAATGGGGGCTTTGAGAAAGGCTGCGCTCACTTTGGTCAATGCGTAGCTACATAGTCACTACAGACCACAGTTTATAGAATTAGCAGTATGATCATTCTCTATCTCTCCCATTATAAAACCCGGACAGGGGTGCGAGTGCTCCGGAGAACGTTTTTGCAGATAGAAACCATAGGCGTTATCAGATCTTTTCGCGGGTAGACAAGTCAGATTTCTCTTGGACACGAAACAAGTGGAAACCCGCTATTACGAATAATGCACTTGGTAACCATTTCTCAGTGATTGACGATAACAGACTAATCCGCTAAGGCAGAAACAAGTGGGAGGAGCTTTTTGTTCGCACCGAGACCGAAGACCAGAAATTATCTGCGATAAGCTTACTGTCTATAAACTGTGCTACAAACCAAAATAAATAAAACCCAAATGATCAAATTAATCGAATTATATATTACTCAAATACAGTACAGCTGTGTCGTTTACAATTTCCTCAAGGGGTGCCATTCCTTAAGAAAACAATGTAGCACTGTTTGCAGTTAAGGTTCTGATTGGTAAAAATCATGAAATACCTGCTCCAATGCCACTATGAGGCCCCTTAGGTAGGGCCTCCCTCCCAGGGATAGGGACACAGGAATTATCTTACGGCAGAGTGGAGACCCACAACTATCTCACAACACCGGAACAGCTTCTGCCCCATCGAATCTTCCCTGAGGTATTTTGCCAGGGCTTTTTTTGGAAGCTCATATCTCCACTTTAGTATTATAGGTCCCAAAAGCCAAAAAGTGGTGCCCGGACAATAGGAAATTAGTAACAATCGTAACTGATGAGGAGTAGCATAAGTAGGAGGCTTACAATTGGGAGTCTGGTAATAGGTGGTCTTATAGCTGGGGAATTCGAATAAGAGATATGGATGAAGAGTTGTTTAATCCAGAGCTATGACATGGGAAGTTGTGTCGATGAGGATTGTTTTTTGGTAGGGATATGTGTGGATGTGAATTTGTGTCTTTATCATGTCTGCATATTCATCTATTTTTAAGCCCTGGAAATATATATTTAGATTACAGTAGAGAGGCCTCATGAGCTCCCACGAGAACTACGTGGTTTATGGTTTTCTCACTGAGAATGAAAAAACAGAATTTTTCTCACTTGAAAAACAGGGACTTTGTCACATTTATGTCTCTTTTCATGGATGGTTATGTGTGTTGGTCAATTTATTTGATGTTTTTATGGTCTTTGTCAGTGAGAATGGAAAAACAGGAACTTTGTCACCCCATTCTTGTTTTTGTTCGATGCAGATGTTATGAGTTTCCGGGAGATCGCGTGTTTCCAATATTTGTTGTTCAAGCCAAATGTTATGAGTTTCCGGGGAACACCTGTGCTATCAGTCATTAATCAAATTGTTTCCAGGGAATGTCTGACAGATGACGTTAAGTTAATTAATGTCTTTGATGCATTTCCAAAGAGAATTGTCTCCGGGACAAAGTTTAGATCACACATGACAGATGATGTCATGATTGATTGATTCACGAAAGGGAAATTAATTTGGAGTTCTAACAAGAGAATCGTTTCCGAGGCAAAGTTTAGATCTTAGCGATGAATTGTTTTAGCGCGGGAATCAGGTTTTCAAATAATTGAAATGCGCCAGCGCAGGGATGCCAAACAAAAGGAACATGCTGAATTACGTTTAGGGATTATTTAGGCGATACCGTTTTAGCCATTTATGGAATTATTTCGACGAAACAGTTAGAGACATTATAAAATATGATTTTTGAAGAGATTTTAGAAGAGAATTTGAGGGTGAAACTCTGTGGTCGTTATAATACACAAGTTCCATTTGAACAGTGTTGTGAGGTCCTCTACCCAACACCAAAGGGTTCCAATCCTCCTACCCCAACCCCGAAGGAAGCGCCCGGTCCTCAAAGGTTCCTCTGGGCTTCCAAAGGGCCCCCGGCGCCCCCAAAGGCCTCCCCAGACCCCCAAAGGACCCCCCGGGCCCCAAAGGGCCCCTCCCCCCTTGGCCCCCAAAGGGCCCCTCCCCCCTCTTCCTCACTCTCGCCCCCCTCCCCCTCCTCCCCCTATCCCTCCTCCCCTCCCCCTCCTCCCCCTCCCTCCCCCTCCCCCATCTTTTAATATTTTTTTGTGCATTGAGACACAGAAGGGTCCCCCCCGAGCCCCCCAAAGGGCCCCCGGTGCCCCAAAGGCTCCTGAGCCCCATTTTTAATACTTTTTAAGGCATTATTATATCTTTTCAGAACAAATTATTATTTTAGGGAATTATTTCGGCGAAACGGTTAGAGACATTTTAAAAGATGATTTTTGAAGATGTTTTAGAAGAGGATTTGAGGGTGAAACTCTGTGGTCGTTATAATACACAAGTTCCATTTGATCAGTGTCGTAAGGTCTCATACCCCAGCCCCAAAGGCCCCCGGTCCCCCTAATGCCCCTCGAGCCCCAAAGACCACCGGGACCCCCCCCCATTTTTTTTAAAATAATTTTTGAAATTTTTTTAACATGGTATTTTTTTTAACTTTTTTACGTATCTTAAAATGATATGAAATATGCTTACGGCACTACCAATCGTGCTCTGTGCTTGTTCATAGACACGAAGCGGCTTTCCCACTGGTACTCTATGGCAGGTTATCGACACTACCTAGTTTATTGTGTGCATTAAATCAGTATTTTTTTCGCAGTGGAAGGATAAACACACAATTCATATCTATAAAAAAGAGAGATGAATTATTCGACGAAAGTATGTACACATGAAAAAATCATCGTCGTGTTGAATGCTGACAAGGAGAAATACCTGAACTATGAAACGAGTGCAAGTGGTAACACTATTGGAAATGTGTGCATGCGTTGTCATGACAGCGAGAAGTTAGATTTCTTTGGAGTACCCAAGAATTTCAATCGTGTAAACGGTGGATATGCGAGAGTAACATTACCAGAGAAATTAGTGCTCAAAGAGAATGCAAACTTAAAAATAATTGTCGATGATCGGGGACAACTCCTTGCTACTGTTGCTGGTAACACATTACCTGTTGATACATCCTATCAGCATCTTTCCGGTATTAGCATTTTAAAGAAACAAGAAGAAGACAAGCATACTCCTGCAATAATGTCATTAATCATATCTTGTCAATATGTCAAAACTGCTATCTATGTAAAAATAGTGTGACAATAGACAGTGAAATCGCAGGCAGAATAAAAAGGACATTAGCAGACAATATCATCAATGAATATAAAGATGAATTGACGGAAAGTGAAGCGAAAGTGTACTAATAATGTATAATAATGTATTTAACATATTTTTATATTAATATTCTACATGTCGTTATTTCATTAAAAATATCTTATGCATTATTTTGTTAAGTGTTCATTATTTTTAGGGTATGCTAGAACGTCAAACGTTCAGAATATCTATTAAAAAGGTCAGAGATGTAAGAAAAAGAATTTTTAGAGATAAAGATACTACTAGCAGGCTCAATTTTTCATAGAAGATAGAAAAGTTCAAGTTCTAATCTGAATTTTACCAAAGAACATAATTCATTTCTAATTTCTCCAGAGAAAATAAAAAGTTTCCATATCACTTTTAAGTTCACCAAGACATAAAAATTTAAAGTTCAGTTCTAAATTTTTCCATAGAAGATAGGAAAAGTTATACTATGATTGTGATTATTTTCCATGAAGATAAAAAGTTTCACTTTAATTCTAAATTTTCTTAAATTCAATTCCGACCTTTCTCAAAGAGATGAAAAAATTTGAAGTTCTGTTCCAATATTTTCCCGGAAAAAGAAAAGTTCAACTTCGATTCTGAATTTTCTCAATGAAAATGAAATAAGTTATTGATCAATTCTATTTTCCTAAAATAATATAAAATTTTCCACTTCAATTCAGATTTTTCTCAAAGAGATGACAAAATTTTAAATATTGTTCTAAATTTTTCATAGAAGATAGGAAATTTATATCATGATTGTGATTATTTTCTATGAAGATAAAAAGTTTCACTTTAATTCTAAATTTTCTTAAATTCAGTTCCGACCTTTCTCAAAGAGTCAAATTTAAAGTTCTGTTCCAAATATTTCCCCGAAAGAAGAAAGGAAAAGTTATGCTATGATTATGACTATTTTCCATGAAGATAAAAAGTTTCACTTTAATTCTAAATTTTCTTAAATTCTGTTCCGACTTTTCACATAGAGATGAAAAAATTTAAAGTTCTGATCCAAATTTTTCTTAGAAGATAGAAAAGTTCAAGTTCTCTTCTGAATTTTACCAAAGAACACAATTCAATTCTAATTTCTCCAGAGAAAATAAAAAGCTTCCACTTCAGTTTTAAGTTCACCAAGACATAAAAAATTTAAAGTTCTGTTCTAAATTTTTCCGTAGAAGATAGGAAAAGTTATACTATGATTGTGATTATTTTCCATGAAGATAAAAAGTTTCACTTTAATTCTAAATTTTCTTAAATTCAGTTCCGACTTTTCACATAGAGATGAAAAAATTTAAAGTTCTGATCCAAATTTTTCTTAGAAGATAGAAAAGTTCAAGTTCTCTTCTGAATTTTACCAAAGAACACAATTCAATTCTAATTTCACCAAAGAAAATAAAAAGCTTCCACTTCAGCTTTAAGTTCACCAAGACATAAAAAATTTAAAGTTCAGTTCTAAATTTTTCCGTAGAAGATAGGAAAAGTTATACCATGATTGTGATTATTTTCTATGAACATAAAAAGTTTCACTTTAATTCTAAATTTTCTTAAATTCAGTTCCGGCTTTTCTCAAAGAGATGAAAAAATTTAAAGTTCTGTTCCAAATATTTTCCCGGAAGAAGAAAAGTTCAACTTCGATTCTGAGTTTTCTTAATGAAAATGAAATAAGTTATTGATCAATTCTATTTTCCAAAAATAATATAAAAATTTTCCACTTCAGTTCAGATTTTTCTCAAAGAGATGAAAAATTTAAAATACTTCCAAATTTTTTATAGAAGATAGAAAAGTTCAAGTTCTCTTCTGAATTTTACCAACGAGCACAATTCAATTCTAATTTCTCCAGAGAAAATAAAAAGCTTCCACTTCAGTTTTAAGTTCACCAAGACATAAAAAATTTAAAGTTCTGTTCTAAATTTTTCCGTAGAAGATACGAAAAGTTATACTATGATTGTGATTATTTTCCATGAAGATAAAAAGTTTCACTTTAATTCTAAATTTTCTTAAATTCAGTTCCGACCTTTTTCAAAGAGATGAAAAATTTAAAGTTCTGTTCCAAATATTTTCCAGGAAGAAGAAAAGTTCAACTTCGATTCTGAATTTTCTTAATGAAAATGAAATAAGTTATTGATCATTTCTATTTTCCCAAAATAATATAAAAATTTTCCACTTCAGTTCAGATTTTTCTCAAAGAGATGAAAAAATTTAAAATACTGTTCCAAATATTTCTTAGAAGATAGAAAAGTTCAAGTTCTCTTCTGAATTTTACCATAGAATACATTTCAATTCTAATTTCACCAGAGAAAATAAAAAGCTTCCACTTCAGTTTTAAGTTCACCAAGACATAAAAAAATTTAAAGTTCAATTCTAAATTTTTCCGTAGAAGATAGGAAAAGTTATACTATGATTGTGATTATTTTCCATGAAGATAAAAAGTTTCACTTTAATTCTAAATTTTCTTAAATTCAGTTCCGACTTTTCACATAGAGATGAAAAAAATTTAAAGTTCTGTTCCAAATTTTTCATAGAAGATTGGAAAAGTTATACTTTGATCGTGAATATTCAAGTTCTCTTCTGAATTTTACCAAAGAACACAATTCAATTCTAATTTCTCCAGAGAAAATAAAAGCTTCCACTTCAGTTTTAAGTTCGCCATGACATAAAAAATTTAAAGTTCAGTTCTAAATTTTTCCATAGAAGATAGGAAAAGTTATACTATGATTGTGATTATTTACCATGAAGATAAAAAGTTTCACTTTAATTCTAAATTTTCTTAAATTCAGTTCCGACTTTTCACATAGAGATGAAAAAAATTTAAAGTTCTGTTCCAAATTTTTCATAGAAGATTGGAAAAGCTATACTTTGATCGTGAATATTCAAGTTCTCTTCTGAATTTTACCAAAGAACACAATTCAATTCTAATTTTTCCAGAGAAAATAAAAAGCTTCCACATCAGTTTAAGTTCACCAAGACATAAAAAATTTAAAGTTCAGTTCTAAATTTTTCCATAGAAGATAGGAAAAGTTATACTATGATTGTGATTATTTTCCATGAAGATAAAAAGTTTCATTTTAATTCTAAATTTTCTTAAATTCAATTCCGACCTTTCTCAAAGAGATGAAAAAATTTAATCTTCTGAATTTTACCAACGAACACAATTCATTCTAATTTCTCCAGAGAAAATAAAAAGCTTCCACTTCAGTTTTAATTTCACCAAGACATAAAAAATTTAAAGTTCTGTTCTAAATTTTTCCGTAGAAGATAGGAAAAGTTATACTATGATTGTGATTATTTTCCATGAAGATAAAAAGTTTCACTTTAATTCTAAATTTTCTTAAATTCAGTTCCGACTTTTCACATAGAGATGAAAAAATTTAAAGTTCTGTTCCAAATTTTTCATAGAAGATTGGAAAAGTTATACTTTGATCGTGAATATTCAAGTTCTTTTCTGAATTTTACCAAAGAACACAATTCAATTCTAATTTCTCCAGAGAAAATAAAAAGCTTCCACTTCAGTTTTAAGTTCACCAAGACATAAAAAATTTAAAGTTCAGTTCTAAATTTTTCCATAGAAGATAGGAAAAGTTATACTATGATTGTGATTATTTTCTATGAAGATTAAAAGTTTCACTTCAATTTTAAATTTTCTCAAAGAAGTGAAGAAAAGTTCAACTTCGATTCTGAATTTTCTCAATGAAAATGAAATAAGTTATTGATCATTTCTATTTTCTCAAAATATTATAAAATTTCACACTTCAATTCAGATTTTTCTCAAAGAGATGAAAAAATTTAAAATACTGTTCCAAATTTTCCATAGAAGATAGAAAAGTTCAAGTTCTCTTCTGAATTTTACCAAATAACATAATTCAATTCTAATTTCTCCAGAGAAAATAAAAAGCTTCCACATCAGTTTAAGTTCACCAAGACATAAAAAATTTAAAGTTCAGTTCTAAATTTTTCCATAGAAGATAGGAAAAGTTATACTATGATTGTGATTATTTTCCATGAAGATAAAAAGTTTCATTTTAATTCTAAATTTTCTTAAATTCAATTCCGACCTTTCTCAAAGAGATGAAAAAATTTAAAGTTCTGTTCCAAATATTTTCCCGGAAAAGAAAAGTTCAACTTCGATTCTGAATTTTCTCAATGAAAATGAAATAAGTTATTGATCAATTCTATTTTCCTAAAATAATATAAAATTTTCCACTTCAATTCAGATTTTTCTCAAAGAGATGACACAATTTAAAATATTGTTCCAAATTTTTCATAGAAGATAGAAAAAGTTATACTTTGATTGTGAATATTCTTCATGAAGATATGGAGCTCCACTTTATTTCTAAGTTTTCTCGAAGAAGTGCAAAATGTACAAGTTCTCTTCTGAATTTTCTTAGAGAGGAGAAAAAAGTTAGCTCAATTCTGAAATTTACCAATGAAAATGAAAAAGCTTCCATTTCAGTTCATAATTTCTCAAAGACATAAAAATTTAAAGTTCAATTCTAAATTTTTTCCATAGAAGATAGGAATGGCTATACTATGATTGTGATTATTTACCATGAAGATAAAAAGTTTCACTCTATTTCTAATTTTTCTTAAATTCAGTTCATTCATCTAACCACCAAAAACAATAGGTTAGGTTAGGTAATAAATAAATATTAATAAATAATTAGAAACATTTCTCCATGTTTAAGTTAGGCTAGGTTAGGTTAACTTATCATGAGCGCTCATGATAAGCTAACCTAGCCTAACTTAAACATTGTAAAAAGAATAAATCAGGTTAGGTTAGACTCGATTAAGTTAGGTCAGGTTAAGTTAGGTTAGGATAGGTTAGCCTACGTACGCGTGCTTAGGTTAGGTGAGAGACAGGCAAAAAGTTAGGTGTATGATTAGGTTAGGTTAGGTTAGATTAAGTTAGGTTAGGTTAAGTTAGGTTAGGCTAGGTTAGCCTACGTACGCGCGTGTACGTAGGCTAACCTAGCCTAACCTAACTTAACCTAACCTAACTTAATCTAACCTAACCTAACCTAATCATACACCTAACTTTTTGCCTGTCTCTCACCTAACCTAAGCACGCGTACGTAGGCTAACTTATCCTAACCTAACTTAACCTGACCTAACTTAATCTAGTCTAACCTAACCTGATTTATTCTTTTTACAATGTTTAAGTTAGGTTAGGTTAGCTTATCATGAGCGCTCATGATAAGTTAACCTAACCTAGCCTAACTTAAACATGGAGAAATGTTTCTAATTATTTATTAATATTTATTTATTACCTAACCTAACCTATTGTTTTTGGTGGTTAGATGAATTAACTGAATTTAAGAAAAATTAGAAATAGAGTGAAACTTTTTATCTTCATGGTAAATAATCACAATCATAGTATAGCCATTCCTATCTTCTATGGAAAAAATTTAGAATTGAACTTTAAATTTTTATGTCTTTGAGAAATTATGAACTGAAATGGAAGCTTTTTCATTTTCATTGGTAAATTTCAGAATTGAGCTAACTTTTTTCTCCTCTCTAAGAAAATTCAGAAGAGAACTTGTACATTTTGCACTTCTTCGAGAAAACTTAGAAACAAAGTGGAGCTCCATATCTTCATGAAGAATATTCACAATCAAAGTATAACTTTTTCTATCTTCTATGAAAAATTTGGAACAATATTTTAAATTTTGTCATCTCTTTGAGAAAAATCTGAATTGAAGTGGAAAATTTTATATTATTTTAGGAAAATAGAATTGATCAATAACTTATTTCATTTTCATTGAGAAAATTCAGAATCGAAGTTGAACTTTTCTTTTCCGGGAAAATATTTGGAACAGAACTTTAAATTTTTTCATCTCTTTGAGAAAGGTCGGAATTGAATTTAAGAAAATTTAGAATTAAAATGAAACTTTTTATCTTCATGGAAAATAATCACAATCATAGTATAACTTTTCCTATCTTCTATGGAAACATTTAGAACTGAACTTTAAATTTTTTATGTCTTGGTGAACTTAAACTGATGTGGAAGCTTTTTATTTTCTCTGGAGAAATTAGAATTGAATTATGTTCTTTGGTAAAATTCAGAAGAGAACTTGAACTTTTCTATTTTCTATGGAAAATTTGGAACAGTATTTTAAATCTTTTCATCTCTTTGAGAAAAATCTGAATTGAAGTGTGAAATTTTATAATATTTTGAGAAAATAGAAATGATCAATGACTTATTTCATTTTCATTGAGAAAATTCAGAATCGAAGTTGAACTTTTCTTCACTTCTTTGAGAAAATTTAAAATTGAAGTGAAACTTTTAATCTTCATAGGAAATAATCACAATCATAGTATAACTTTTCCTATCTTCTATGGAAAAATTTAGAACTGAACTTTAAATTTTTTATGTCATGGTGAACTTAAAACTGAAGTGGAAGCTTTTTATTTTCTCTGGAGAAATTAGAATTGAATTGTGTTCTTTGGTAAAATTCAGAAAAGAACTTGAATATTCACGATCAAAGTATAACTTTTCCAATCTTCTATGAAAAATTTGGAACAGAACTTTAAATTTTTTCATCACTATGTGAAAAGTCGGAACTGAATTTAAGAAAATTTAGAATTAAAGTGAAACTTTTTATCTTCATGGAAAATAATCACAATCATAGTATAACTTTTCCTATCTTCTACGGAAAAATTTAGAACAGAACTTTAAATTTTTTATGTCTTGGTGAAATTAAAACTGAAGTGGAAGCTTTTTATTTTCTCTGGAGAAATTAGAATTGATTTGTGTTCGTTGGTAAAATTCAGAAGATTAAATTTTTTCATCTCTACAACTACAAGCATACAACTACCACAAATCAGTATTAATAAATAAATGAATTCGAAAACAAACAGATTTTAAAATAAGTCAAACTCAAAACGAGCAGAAATAAATTTGAGTAGGGTTCTAAACCCTATGTTTTCTAAAAGCCAGAATATAATTTTTACTTTAATGAAAAAAGTTCAAATGTATTTACTGAAAAAAATGTGCATTGTCAGTTTAATATACATATGCTGATATTTATTCCTTGAAATCTTAATTAATTTCTAATTTCTTAAACTTATAAAAGTGAAACATTTTTAAAGAATGTTTTTCAGTAAAGTATAAATTATATTTTGGCTTTTAGAAATTATAGGGTTTAGAATATTTTTTAATTGTTTTAAATGGATTTCTTTTGAATCTTGAATCATTACACGTACATCCTTCATACCAAAATAAGCAACGTGAGGCATATAGACCATTGCCAACGCGGGTCATGGGTGAATATGGGCAATTCTTTACAACACATGAGTAGAAAGGCCCCTAGTACTCGTGACCCACACCACTGCTGCCATCTACAATTTAGTCTAACGCTGACAGTATATAATTTATGCATGTTTTTATGTTTTTTGTCACTGAGAATGAAAAACAGGATTTTTCTCACTTTGATGTATTTTCATGGTTTATTAATGTCTAACCTGTCAAGGTCAATTGATTTGTTGGTGTTCGTCCAGGAGAATTGTCTCCGGGCGAAGTTTGCACATGCGCATTAACGAGGGAGAGATGTATTGATCTATGACAAGCGAATTTCCGAGAACTTGATTTACATAATCAATGGGGGAATGTATTGATCTAGGACTCGAGGGGGAAAATGGATTTCCGAGAACTTGATTTGCATAATCGAGGGGAGTGAATTTCCGAGAAATTGATTTGCATAAATGGTTGGGAGAATGTATTGATTCACGAAAGGGAAATTAGAAATGACTTCACTTGTTTCCTAGGAATTATACGGGAACTCTAAAGAGATAAATTAATATTCTATTTTTTGAATACGGCTTCTCTGATCTTTAGACTAAGCGATAAATTAATATTCTATTGAAGCCATAATAGTGTACCTAGGAACACCTATGAGATGAAGAGATTAACGCGGGAGAGGGTTTCCTAGGAATTTCAAATGTGACAGCGCCAGGATGCCAAAACAAAAGGAACACACAGAAATTACGTTTAGGGATTATTTGGGCGAAACCATTTTGAGACATTTTAGAAGGTGATTGAAGCGAAACCGTTTGAGGTATTTTAGAAGATGATTTTAGAAGATGATTTAGAGATGATTTGAGGATGAAACTCTGTGGTCGTTATAATACACAAGTTCCATTTGACCATTCTTGTGAGGTCCCCTACCCCAACAACCCCCTACCCCAACCCCGAAGAAACCCCCTGGCCCCCAAAGGTCCCCCAGCCCCCAAAGGCCCGCGGTCCCCCAATGCCCCCCCGAGCCACCAAAGGCCCCCCGAGCCCCCAAAGGCCCCCCGGGCCCCAAAAGGCCCCCAGGGCAGCCAAATGCCCCCGTCCCCCCCAAGCGCCCCCGGGCCCCCACATTTTTTAATACTTTTGATTCTATTTGTTTGCATGTCCGGGTTGATGTTTGCAAGTTCATGAATTTGTCTTTGTTGGTGTGAATGTCTAAAGTGTCTGTCTTTCTCTGTTTTTGTGTCTGATTCTATTTGTTTGCATGTCTGGGTTGGTGTTTGCAAGTCCAAGAATTTGTCTTTGTTGGTTGGAGTGTTTAAAGTGTTTGTCTTTCTCTGTTTGTGTGTCTGATTCTATTTGTTTGCCTGTCAGGGTTGGTGTTTGCAAGTCCAACTATTTGTCTTTGTTGGTTTGAATGTCTAAAGTGTTTGTCTTTCTCTGTTTGTGTGTCTGATTCTATTTGTTTGCATGTCTGGGTTGGTGTTTGCATGTCCAAGTATTTGTCTTTCTTGATTTGAATGTCTAAAGTGTATGTCTTTCTCTGTTTGTGTGTCTGATTCTATTTGTTTGCATGTCTGGGTTGGTGTTTGCAAGTCCAAGAATTTTTCTTTGTTGGTTTGAATGTCTAAAGTGTCTGTCTTTTTCTGTTTGTGTGTCTGATTCTATTTGTTTGAAGGTCTGGGTTGATGTTTGCAAGTCCAAGTATTTGTCTTTGTTGGTTTTAATGTATAAAGTGTCTTTCATTCTCTGTTTGTGTGTCTGATTCTATTTGTTTGCATGTCTGGGTTGGTTTTTGGAAGTCCAAGAATTTGTCATTGATGGTTTGAATGTCTAAAGTGTCTGTCATTCTCTGTTTGTGTGTCTGATTCTATTTGTTTGCATGTCTAGGTTGGTGTTTGCAAGTCCAAGAATTTGTCATTGATGGTTTGAATGTCTAAAGTTTCTGTCTTTCTATGTTTGTGTGTCTGATTCTATTTGTTTGCATGTCTGGGTTGGTGTGTGCAAGCCCAAGAATTTGTCTTTGTTGGTTAGAATGTCTAAAGTGTTGGTCTTTCTCTGTTTGTGTGTCTGATTCTATTTGTTTGCATGTCTGAGTTGGTGTTTGCAAGTCCAAGAATTTGTCTTTGTTGGTTTGAATGTCTAAAGTGTCTGTCTTTTTCTGTTTGTGTTTCTGATTCTATTTGTTTGCATATCTGGGTTGGTGTTTGCAAGTCCAAGAATTTGTCTTTTTTGGTTAGAATGTCTAAAGTGTCGGTCTTTCTCTGTTTGCGTGTCTGATTCTATTTGTTTGCATGTCTGAGTTGGTGTTTGCAAGTCCAAGAATTTGTCTTTTTTGGTTTGAATGTCTAAAGTGTCTGTCCTTTTCTGTTTGTGTGTCTGATTCTATTTGTTTGCATGTCTGGGTTGGTGTTTGCAAGTCCAAGAATTTGTCTTTGTTGGTTTGAATGTCTAAAGTGTCTGTCTTTCTCTGTTTATGTGTCTGATTCTATTTGTTTGAAGGTCTGGGTTGATGTTTGCAAGTCCAAGTATTTGTCTTTGTTGGTTTTAATGTATAAAGTGTCTTTCATTCTCTGTTTGTGTGTCTGATTCTATTTGTTTGCATGTCTGGGTTGGTTTTTGGAAGTCCAAGAATTTGTCATTGATGGTTTGAATGTCTAAAGTGTCTGTCATTCTCTGTTTGTGTGTCTGATTCTATTTGTTTGCATGTCTGGGTTGGTTTTTGGAAGTCCAAGAATTTGTCATTGATGGTTTGAATGTCTAAAGTTTCTGTCTTTCTATGTTTGTGTGTCTGATTCTATTTGCTTGCATGTCTGGGTTGGTGTTTGCAAGCCAAGAATTTGTCTTTGTTGGTTTGAATGTCTAGACTGTCGGTCTTTCTCTGTTTGTGTGTCTGATTCTATTTGTTTGCATGTCTGAGTTGGTGTTTGCAAGTCCAAGAATTTGTCTTTGTTGGTTTGAATGTCTAAAGTGTCTGTCTTTTTCTGTTTGTGTTTCTGATTCTATTTGTTTGCATATCTGGGTTGGTGTTTGCAAGTCCAAGAATTTGTCTTTTTTGGTTAGAATGTCTAAAGTGTCGGTCTTTCTCTGTTTGCGTGTCTGATTCTATTTGTTTGCATGTCTGAGTTGGTGTTTGCAAGACCAAGAATTTGTCTTTTTGGTTTGAATGTCTAAAGTGTCTGTCCTTCTCTGTTTGTGTGTCTGATTCAATTTGTTTGCATGTCTGGGTTGGTGTTTGCAAGTCCAAGTATTTGTCATTGTTGGTTTGAGTCTCTAAAGTGTCTGTCTTTCTCTGTTTGTGTGTCTGATTCTATTTGTTTGCATGGCTGGGTCGGTGTTTGCAAGTCCAAGTATTTGTCATTGATGGTTTGAATGTCTAAAGTGTCTGTCTTTCTATGTTTGTGTGTCTGATTCTATTTGTTTAAATGTCTGGGTTGGTGTTTGCAAGTCCAAGAATTTGTCTTTGTTGGTTTGAATGTCTAAAGTGTCTGTCATTCTCTCTTTGTGTGTCTGATTCAATTTGTTTGCATGTCTGGGTTGGTGTTTGCAAGTCCAAGTATTTGTCTTTGTTGGTTTGAATGTCTAAAGTGTCTGTCTTTCTCTGTTTGTGTGTCTGATTCTATTTGTTTGCATGTCTGGGTTGGTGTTTGCAAGTCCAAGTATTTGTCATTGATGGTTTGAATGTCTAAAGTGTCTGTCTTTCTCTGTTTGTGTGTCTGATTCTATTTGTTTGCATGTCTGGGTTGGTGTTTGCAAGTCCAAGAATTTGCCTTTGTTTGTTTGAATGTCTAAAGTGTCTGTCTTACTCTGTTTGGGTGTTTGATTCTATTTGGTTGCATGTCTGGGTTAGTGTTTGTAAGCCCAAGAATTTGTCTTTGTTGGTTTGAATGTCTAAAGTGTCTGTCTTTCTAAGTTTGTGTGTCTGATTCTATTTGTTTGCATGTCTGGGTTGGTGTTTGCAAGTCCAAGAATTTGTCTTTGTTGGTTTGAATGTCAAAAGTGTCTGTCTTTCTCTGTTTTTGTGTCTGATTCTATTTGTTTGCATGTCTGGGTTGGTGTTTGCAAGTCCAAGAATTTGTCTTTGTTTGTTGGAGTGTTTAAAGTGTCTGTCTTTCTCTGTTTGTGTGTCTGATTCTATTTGTTTGCATGTCAGGGTTGGTGTTTGCAAGTCCAACTATTTGTCTTTGTTGGTTTGAATGTCTAAAGTGTTTGTCTTTCTCTGTTTGTGTGTCTGATTCTATTTGTTTGCATGTCTGGGTTGGTGTTTGCATGTCCAAGTGTTTGTCTTTGTTGATTTGAATGTCTAAAGTGTATGTCTTTCTCTGTTTGTGTGTCTGATTCTATTTGTTTGCATGTCTGGGTTGGTGTTTGCAAGTCCAAGAATTTGTCTTTGTTGGTTTGAATGTCTAAAGTGTCTGTCTTTCTCTGTTTATGTGTCTGATTCTATTTGTTTGCAGGTCTGGGTTGATGTTTGCAAGTCCAAGTATTTGTCTTTTTTGGTTTGAATGTATAAAGTGTCTTTCATTCTCTGTTTGTGTGTCTGATTCTATTTGTTTGCATGTCTGGGTTGGTGTTTGCAAGTCCGGTTGGTGTTTGCAAGTCCAAGAATTTTTCATTGATGGTTTGAATGTCTAAAGTGTCTGTCATTCTCTGTTTGTGTGTCTGATTCTATTTGTTTGCATGTCTAGGTTGGTGTTTGCAAGTCCAAGAATTTGTCATTGATGGTTTGAGTGTCAAAAGTGTCTGTCTTTCTCTGTTTGTGTGTCTGATTCTATTTGTTTGCATGTCTGGGTTGGTGTTTGCAAGTCCAAGTATTTGTCTTTGTTGGTTTGAATGTCTAAAGTGTCTGTCTTTCTCTGTTTATGTGTCTGATTCTATTTGGTTGCATGTCTGGGTTGGTTTTTGCAAGTCCAAGAATTTGTCTTTGATGGTTTGAATGTCTAAAGTGTCTGTCCTTCTCTTTTTGTGTGTCTGATTCTATTTGTTTACATGTCTGGGTTAGTGTTTGCAAGTCCAAGAATTTTTCTTTGTTGGTTTGAATGTCTAAAGTGTCTGTCATTCTCTGTTTGGGTGTTTGATTCTAATTGCTTGCATGTCTGGGTTGATGTTTGCAAGTCCAAGAATTTGTCTTTGATGGTTTGAAGGTCTAAAGTGTCTGTCTTTCTCTGTCTGTGTGTTTGATTCTATTTGTTTGCATGTCTGGGTTGGTGTTTGCAAGTCCAAGAATTTGTCTTTGTTGGTTTGAATGTCTAAAGTGTCTGTCTTTCTCTGTTTGTGTTTCTGATTCTATTTGTTTGCATGTCTGGGTTGGTGTTTGCAAGTCCAAGTATTTGTCTTTGTTGGTTTAAATTTATAAAGTGCCTTTCATTCTCTGTTTGTGTGTCTGATTATATTTGTTTGCATGTCTGGGTTGGTGTTTGCAAGTCCAAGAATTTGTCATTGATGGTTTGAATGTCTAAAATGTCTGTCATTCTCTGTTTGTGTGTCTGATTCTATTTGTTTGCATGTCTGGGTTTGTGTTTGCAAGTCCAAGAATTTGTCTTTGTTGGTTTGAATGCCTAAAGTGCCTGTCTTTCTCTGTTTGTGTGTCTGATTCCATTTGTTTGCATATCTGGGTTTGTGTTTGCAAGTCCAACTATTTGTCTTTGTTGGTTTGAATGTCTAAAGTGTCTGTCTTTCTCTGTTTATGTGTCTGATTCTATTTGGTTGCATGTCTGGGTTGGTGTTTGCAAGCCCAAGTATTTGTCTTTGTTGGTCTGAATGTCTAAAGTGTCTGTCTTTCTCTGTTTGTGTGTCTGATTCTATTTGTTTACATGTCTGGGTTGGTGTTTGCAAGTCCAAGTATTTGTCTTTCTTGGTTTGAATGTCTAAAGTGTCTGTCTTTCTCTGTTTATGTGTCTGATTCTATTTGGTTGCATGTCTGGGTTGGTGTTTGCAAGCCCAAGTATTTGTCTTTGTTGGTTTGAATGTCTAAAGTGTCTTTCCTTCTCTGTTTGTATGTCTGATTCTATTTGTTTACATGTCTGGGTTGGTGTTTGCAAGTCCAAGTATTTGTCTTTTTTGGTTAGAATGTCCAAAGTGTCGGTCTTTCTCTGTTTGTGTGTCTGATTCTATTTGTTTGCATGTCTGAGTTGGTGTTTGCAAGTTCAAGAATTTGTCTTTTTTGGTTTGAATGTCTAAAGTGTCTGTCTTTCTCTGTTTGTGTGTCTGATTCTATTTATTTGCATGTCTGGGTTGGTGTTTGCAAGTCCAAGTATTTGTCATTGTTGGTTTGAATGTCTAAAGTGTCTGTCTTTCTCTGTTTGTGTGTCTGATTCTATTTGTTTGCATGTCTGGGTTGGTGTTTACAAGTCCAAGTATTTGTCTTTGTTGGTTTGAATGTCTAAAGTGTCTGTCTTTCTCTGTTTGTGTTTCTGATTCTATTTGTTTGCATGTCTGGGTTGGTGTTTGCAAGTCCAAGAATTTGTCTTTGTTGGTTTGAATGTCTAAAGTGTCTGTCTTTCTCTGTTTGTGTTTCTGATTCTATTTGTTTGCATGTCTGGGTTGGTGTTTGCAAGTCCAAGAATTTGTCTTTTTTGGTTAGAATGTCTAAAGTGTCGGTCTTTCTCTGTTTGTGTGTCTGATTCTATTTGTTTGCATGTCTGAGTTGGTGTTTGCAAGTCCAAGAGTTTGTCTTTTTTGGTTTGAATGTCTAAAGTGTCTGTCCTTCTCTGTTTGTGTGTCTGATTCTATTTGTTTGCATGTCTGGGTTGGTGTTTGCAAGTCCAAGAATTTGTCTTTGTTGGTTTGAATGTCTAAAGTGTCTGTCATTCTCTCTTTGTGTGTCTGATTCAATTTGTTTGCATGTCTGGGTTGGTGTTTGCAAGTCCAAGAATTTGTCTTTTTGGTTTGAACGTCTAAAGTGTCTGTCCTTCTCTGTTTGTGTGTCTGATTCTATTTGTTTGCATGTCTGGGTTGGTGTTTGCAAGTCCAAGAATTTGTCTTTGTTGGTTTGAATGTCTAAAGTGTCTGTCATTCTCTCTTTGTGTGTCTGATTCAATTTGTTTGCATGCCTGAGTTGGTGTTTGCAAGTTCAAGAATTTGTCTTTTTGGTTTGAATGTCTAAAGTGCCTGTCCTTCTCTGTTTGTGTGTCTGATTCTATTTGTTTGCATGTCTGGGTTGGTGTTTGCAAGTCCAAGAATTTGTCTTTGTTGGTTTGAATGTCTAAAGTGTCTGTCATTCTCTCTTTGTGTGTCTGATTCAATTTGTTTGCATGTCTGGGTTGGTGTTTGCAAGTCCAAGTATTTCTCATTGTTGGTTTGAGTGTCTAAAGTGTCCGTCTTTCTCTGTTTGTGTGTCTGATTCTATTTGTTTGCATGTCTGGGTTGGTGTTTGCAAGTCCAAGTATTTGTCATTGATGGTTTGAATGTCTAAAGTGTCTGTCTTTCTCTGTTTGTGTGTCTGATTCTATTTGTTTGCATGTCTGGGTTAGTGTTTGCAAGTCCAAGAATTTGCCTTTGTTGGTTTGAATGTCTAAAGTGTCTGTCTTACTCTGTTTGGGTGTTTGATTCTATTTGGTTGCATGTCTGGGTTGGTGTTTGTAAGCCCAAGAATTTGTCTTTGTTGGTTTGAATGTCTAAAGTGTCTGTCATTCTCTCTTTGTGTGTCTGATTCAATTTGTTTGCATGTCTGGGTTGGTGTTTGCAAGTCCAAGTATTTCTCATTGTTGGTTTGAGTGTCTAAAGTGTCCGTCTTTCTCTGTTTGTGTGTCTGATTCTATTTGTTTGCATGTCTGGGTTGGTGTTTGCAAGTCCAAGTATTTGTCATTGATGGTTGAATGTCTAAAGTGTCTGTCTTTCTCTGTTTGTGTGTCTGATTCTGTTTGTTTGCATGTCTGGGCTGGTGTTTGAAAGTCCAAGAATTTGTCTTTGTTGGTTTGAATGTCTAAAGTGTCTGTCTTTCTCTGTTTTGTGTCTGATTCTATTTGTTTGCATGTCTGGGTTGGTGTTTGCAATTCCAAGAATTTGTCTTTGTTGGTTGGAGTCTTTAAAGTGTCTGTCTTTCTCTGTTTGTGTGTCTGATTCTATTTGTTTGCATGTCAGGGTTGGTGTTTGGAAGTCCAAGTATTTGTCATTGATGGTTTGAATGTCTAAAGTGTCTGTCTTTCTATGTTTGTGTGTCTGATTCTATTTGTTTGCATGTCTGGGTTGGTGTTTGCAAGTCCAAGAATTTGTCTTTGTTGGTTTGAATGTCTAAAGTGTCTGTCTTTCTCTGTTTTGTGTCTGATTCTATTTGTTTGCATGTCTGGGTTGGTGTTTGCAATTCCAAGAATTTGTCTTTGTTGGTTGGAGTGTTTAAAGTGTCTGTCTTTCTCTGTTTGTGTGTCTGATTCTATTTGTTTGCATGTCTGGGTTGGTGTTTGCAAGCCCAAGAATTTGTCTTTGTTGGTTTGAATGTCTAAACTGTCGGTCTTTCTCTGTTTGTGTGTCTGATTCTATTTGTTTGCATGTCTGGGTTGGTGTTTGCAAGACCAAGAATTTGTCTTTGTTGGTTTGAATGCCTAAAGTGTCTGTCTTCTCTGTTTGTATGTCTGATTCCATTTGTTTGCATGTCTCGGTTGGTGTTTGCAAGTCCAACTATTTGTCTTTGTTGGTTTGAATGTCTAAAGTGTCTGTCTTTCTCTGTTTATGTGTCTGATTCTATTTGGTTGCATGTCCGGGTTGGTGTTTGCAAGCCCAAGTATTTGTCTTTGTTGGTTTGAATATCTAAAGTGTCTTTCTTTCTCTGTTTGTGTGTCTGATTCTATTTGTTTGCATGTCTGGGTTGGTGTTTGCAAGTCCAAGTATTTGTCTTTGTTGGTTTGAATGTCTAAAGTGTCTGTCTTTCTCTGTTTGTGTGTCTGATTCTATTTGTTTACATGTCTGGGTTGGTGTTTGCAAGTCCAAGTATTTGTCTTTTTTGGTTAGAATGTCCAAAGTGTCGGTCTTTCTCTGTTTGTGTGTCTGATTCTATTTGTTTGCATGTCTGAGTTGGTGTTTGCAAGTCCAAGTATTTGTCATTGTTGGTTTGAATGTCTAAAGTGTCTGTCTTTCTCTGTTTGTGTGTCTGATTCTATTTGTTTGCATGTCTGGGTTGGTGTTTACAAGTCCAAGTATTTGTCTTTGTTGGTTTGAATGTCTAAAGTGTCTGTTTTCTCTGTTTGTGTTTCTGATTCTATTTGTTTGCATGTCTGGGTTGGTGTTTGCAAGTCCAAGTATTTGTCATTGTTGGTTTGAATGTCTAAAGTGTCTGTCTTTCTCTGTTTGTGTGTCTGATTCTATTTGTTTGCATGTCTGGGTTGGTGTTTGCAAGTCCAAGAATTTGTCTTTGTTGGTTTGAATGTCTAAAGTGTCTGTTTTTCTCTGTTTGTGTTTCTGATTCTATTTGTTTGCATGTCTGGGTTGGTGTTTGCAAGTCCAAGAATTTGTCTTTTTGGTTTGAATGTCTAAAGTGTCGGTCTTTCTCTGTTTGTGTCTCTGATTCTATTTGTTTGCATGTCTGGGTTGGTGTTTGCAAGTCCAAGAATTTGTCTTTGTTGGTTTGAATGTCTAAAGTGTCTGTCATTCTCTCTTTGTGTGTCTGATTCAATTTGTTTGCATGTCTGGGTTGGTGTTTGCAAGTCCAAGTATTTGTCTTTGTTGGTTTGAGTGTCTAAAGTGTCTGTCTTTCTCTGTTTGTGTGTCTGATTCTATTTGTTTGCATGTCTGGGTTGGTGTTTGCAAGTCCAAGTATTCGTCATTGATGGTTTGAATGTCTAAAGTGTCTGTCTTTCTATGTTTGTGTGTCTGATTCTATTTGTTTAAATGTCTGGGTTGGTGTTTGCAAGTCCAAGAATTTGTCTTTGTTGGTTTGAATGTCTAAAGTGTCTGTCATTCTCTCTTTGTGTGTCTGATTCAATTTGTTTGCATGTCTGGGTTGGTGTTTGCAAGTCCAAGTATTTGTCATTGTTGGTTTGGGTGTCTAAAGTGTATGTCTTTCTCTGTTTGTGTGTCTGATTCTATTTGTTTGCATGTCTGGGTTAGTGTTTGCAAGTCCAAGAATTTGCCTTTGTTGGTTTGAATGTCTAAAGTGTCTGTCTTACTCTGTTTGGGTGTTTGATTCTATTTGGTTGCATGTCTGGGTTGGTGTTTGTAAGCCCAAGAATTTGTCTTTGTTGGTTTGAATGTCTAAAGTGTCTGTCTTTCTCTGTTTGTGTGTCTGATTCTATTTGTTTGCATGTCTGGGTTGGTGTTTGCAAGTCCAAGAATTTGTCTTTGCTGGTTTGAATGTCTCAAGTGTCTGTCTTTCTCTGTTTTTGTGTTTGATTCTATTTGTTTGCATGTCTGGGTTGGTGTTTGCAAGTCCAAGAATTTGTCTTTGTTGGTTGGAGTGTTTAAAGTGTCTGTCTTTCTCTGTTTGTGTGTCTGATTCTATTTGTTTGCATGTCAGGGTTGGTGTTTGCAAGTCCAACTATTTGTCTTTGTTGGTTTGAATGTCTAAAGTGTCTGTCTTTCTCTGTTTATGTGTCTGATTCTATTTGGTTGCATGTCTGGGTTGGTGTTTGCAAGACAAAGAATTTGTCTTTGTTGGTTTGAATGTCTAAAGTGTCTGTCTTCTCTGTTTGTATGTCTGATTCCATTTGTTTGCATGTCTGGGTTGGTGTTTGCAAGTCCAACTATTTGTCTTTGTTGGTTTGAATGTCTAAAGTGTCTGTCTTTCTCTGTTTGTGTGTCTGATTCTATTTGGTTGCATGTCTGGGTTGGTGTTTGCAAGCCCAAGTATTTGTCTTTGTTGGTTTGAATGTCTAAAGTGTCTGTCTTTCTCTGTTTGTGTGTCTGATTCTATTTGTTTGCATGTCTGGGTTGGTTTTGCAAGTCCAAGTATTTGTCTTTGTTGGTTTGAATGTCTAAAGTGTCTGTCATTCTCTCTTTGTGTGTCTGATTCAATTTGTTTGCATGTCTGGGTTGGTGCTTGCAAGTCCAAGTATTTGTCATTGTTGGTTTGGGTGTCTAAAGTGTCTGTCTTTCTCTGTTTGTGTGTCTGATTCTATTTTTTTGCATGTCTGGGTTGGTGTTTGCAAGTCCAAGTATTTGTCATTGACGGTTTGAATGTCTAAAGTGTATGTCTTTCTCTGTTTGTGTGTCTGATTCTATTTGTTTGCATGTCTGGGTTAGTGTTTGCAAGTCCAAGAGTTTGCCTTTGTTGGTTTGAATGTCTAAAGTGTCTGTCTTACTCTGTTTGGGTGTTTGATTCTATTTGTTGCATGTCTGGGTTGGTGTTTGTAAGCCAAAAATTTGTCTTTGTTGGTTTGAATGTCTAAAGTGTCTGTCTTTCTCTGTTTGTGTGTCTGATTCTATTTGTTTGCATGTCTGGGTTGGTGTTTGCAAGTCCAAGAATTTGTCTTTGCTGGTTTGAATGTCTCAAGTGTCTGCCTTTCTCTGTTTTGTGTCTGATTCTATTTGTTTGCATGTCTGGTTTGGTGTTTGCAAGTCCAAGAATTTGTCTTTGTTGGTTGGAGTGTTTAAAGTGTTTGTCTTTCTCTGTTTGTGTGTCTGATTCTATTTGTTTGCCTGTCAGGGTTGGTGTTTGCAAGTCCAACTATTTGTCTTTGTTGGTTTGAATGTCTAAAGTGTTTGTCTTTCTCTGTTTGTGTGTCTGATTCTATTTGTTTGCATGTCTGGGTTGGTGTTTGCAAGTCCAAGAATTTTTCTTTGTTGGTTTGAATGTCTAAAGTGTCTGTCTTTCTCTGTTTATGTGTCTGATTCTATTTGTTTGAAGGTCTGGGTTGATGTTTGCAAGTCCAAGTATTTGTCTTTGTTGGTTTTAATGTATAAAGTGTCTTTCATTCTCTGTTTGTGTGTCTGATTCTATTTGTTTGCATGTCTGGGTTGGTGTTTGCATGTCCAAGTATTTGTCATTCTTGATTTGAATGTCTAAAGTGTATGTCTTTCTCTGTTTGTGTGTCTGATTCTATTTGTTTGCATGTCTGGGTTGGTGTTTGCAAGTCCAAGAATTTTTCTTTGTTGGTTTGAATGTCTAAAGTGTCTGTCTTTCTCTGTTTATGTGTCTGATTCTATTTGTTTGAAGGTCTGGGTTGATGTTTGCAAGTCCAAGTATTTGTCTTTGTTGGTTTAATGTATAAAGTGTCTTTCATTCTCTGTTTGTGTGTCTGATTCTATTTGTTTGCATGTCTGGGTTGGTTTTTGCAAGTCCAAGAATTTGTCATTGATGGTTTGAATGTCTAAAGTGTCTGTCATTCTCTGTTTGTGTGTCTGATTCTATTTGTTTGCATGTCTAGGTTGGTGTTTGCAAGTCCAAGAATTTGTCATTGATGGTTTGAATGTCTAAAGTTTCTGTCTTTCTATGTTTTTGTGTCTGATTCTATTTGTTTGCATGTCTGGGTTGGTGTTTGCAAGCCCAAGAATTTGTCTTTGTTGGTTTGAATGTCTAGACTGTCGGTCTTTCTCTGTTTGTGTGTCTGATTCTATTTGTTTGCATGTCTGGAGTTGGTGTTTGCAAGTCCAAGAATTTGTCTTTGTTGGTTTGAATGTCTAAAGTGTCTGTCTTTCTCTGTTTGTGTTTCTGATTCTATTTGTTTGCATATCTGGGTTGGTGTTTGCAAGTCCAAGAATTTGTCTTTTTGGTTAGAATGTCTAAAGTGTCTGGTCTTTCTCTGTTTGCGTGTCTGATTCTATTTGTTTGCATGT
Source organism: Artemia sinica (assembly GCA_027921565.1). Taxonomy (NCBI): domain Eukaryota; kingdom Metazoa; phylum Arthropoda; class Branchiopoda; order Anostraca; family Artemiidae; genus Artemia; species Artemia sinica. Next base: position 31,100,458 of record CM051259.1, on the reverse strand, counting down.
CTGAGTTGGTGTTTGCAAGACCAAGAATTTGTCTTTTTGGTTTGAATGTCTAAAGTGTCTGTCTTTTCTGTTTGTGTGTCTGATTCTATTTGTTTGCATGTCTGGGTTGGTGTTTGCAAGTCCAAGAATTTGTCTTTGTTGGTTTGAATGTCTAAAGTGTCTGTCATTCTCTCTTTGTGTGTCTGATTCAATTTGTTTGCATGTCTGGGTTGGTGTTTGCAAGTCCAAGTATTTGTCATTGTTGGTTTGAGTGTCTAAAGTGTCTGTCTTTCTCTGTTTGTGTGTCTGATTCTATTGGTTTGCATGGCTGGGTTGGTGTTTGCAAGTCCAAGTATTTGTCATTGATGATTTGAATGTCTAAAGTGTCTGTCTTTCTATGTTTGTGTGTCTGATTCTATTTGTTTAAATGTCTGGGTTGGTGTTTGCAAGTCCAAGAATTTGTCTTTGTTGGTTTGAATGTCTAAAGTGTCTGTCATTCTCTCTTTGTGTGTCTGATTCAATTTGTTTGCATGTCTGGGTTGGTGTTTGCAAGTCCAAGTATTTGTCATTGTTGGTTTGAGTGTCTAAAGTGTCTGTCTTTCTCTGTTTGTGTGTCTGATTCTATTTGTTTGCATGTCTGGGTTGGTGTTTGCAAGTCCAAGTATTTGTCATTGATGGTTTGAATGTCTAAAGTGTCTGTCTTTCTCTGTTTGTGTGTCTGATTCTATTTGTTTGCATGTCTGGGTTAGTGTTTGCAAGTCCAAGAATTTGCCTTTGTTTGTTTGAATGTCTAAAGTGTCTGTTTTGCTCTGTTTGGGTGTTTGATTCTATTTGGTTGCATGTCTGGGTTGGTGTTTGTAAGCCCAAGAATTTGTCTTTGTTGGTTTGAATGTCTAAAGTGTCTGTCTTTCTAGTTTGTGTGTCTGATTCTATTTGTTTGCATGTCTGGGTTGGTGTTTGCAAGTCCAAGATTTGTCTTTGTTGGTTTGAATGTCTAAAGTGTCTGTCTTTCTCTGTTTTGTGTCTGATTCTATTTGTTTGCATGTCTGGGTTGGTGTTTGCAAGTCCAAGAATTTGTCTTTGTTGGTTGGAGTGTCTAAAGTGTCTGTCTTTCTCTGTTTGTGTGTCTGATTCTATTTGTTTACATGTCTGGGTTGGTGTTTGCAAGTCCAACTATTTGTCTTTGTTGGTTTGAATGTCTGAAGTGTTCTGTCTTTCTCTGTTTGTGTGTCTGATTCTATTTGTTTGCATGTCTGGGTTGGTGTTTGCATGTCCAAGTATTTGTCTTTGTTGATTTGAATGTCTAAAGTGTCTGTCTTTCTCTGTTTGTGTGTCTGATTCTATTTGTTTGCATGTCTGGGTTGGTGTTTGCAAGTCCAAGAATTTTTCTTTGTTGGTTTGAATGTCTAAAGCGTCTGTCTTTCTCTTTTTTTGTGTCTGATTCTATTTGTTTTCATGTCTGGGTTGATGTTTGCAAGTCCAAGTATTTGTCTTTTTGGTTTGAATGTCTAAAGTGTCTGTCTTTCTCTGTTTGTGTGTCTGATTCTATTTGTTTGCATGTCTGGGTTGGTGTTTGCAAGTCCAAGAATTTGTCATTGATGGTTTGAATGTCTAAAGTGTCTGTCATTCTCTGTTTGTGTGTCTGATTCTATTTGTTTGCATGTCTAGGTTGGTGTTTGCAAGTCCAAGAATTTGTCATTGATGGTTTGAATGTCTAAAGTTTCTGTCTTTCTATGTTTGTGTGTCTGATTCTATTTGTTTGCATGTCTGGGTTGGTGTTTGCAAGTCCAAGTATTTGTCTTTGTTGGTTTGAATGTCTAAAGTGTCTGTCTTTCTCTGTTTATGTGTCTGATTCTATTTGTTTGCATGTCTGGGTTGGTGTTTGCAAGTCCAAGAATTTGTCATTGATGGTTTGAATGTCTAAAGTGTCTGTCTTCTCTTTTTATGTGTCTGATTCTATTTGTTTACATGTCTGGGTTAGTGTTTGCAAGTCCAAGAATTTTTCTTTGTTGGTTTGAATGTCTAAAGTGTCTGTCTTTCTCTGTTTGGGTGTTTGATTCTATTTGTTTGCATGTCTGGGTTGATGTTTGCAAGTCCAAGAATTTGTCTTTGATGGTTTGAATGTCTAAAGTGTCTGTCTTTCTCTGTCTGTGTGTTTGATTCTATTTGTTTGCATGTCTGGGTTGGTGTTTGCAAGTCCAAGAATTTGTCTTTGTTGGTTTGAATGTCTAAAGTGTCTGTCTTTCTCTGTTTGTGTGTCTGATTCTATTTGTTTGCATGTCTGGGTTGGTGTTTGCAAGTCCAAGTATTTGTCTTTGTTGGTTTGAATTTATAAAGTGTCTTTCATTCTCTGTTTGTGTGTCTGATTATATTTGTTTGCATGTCTGGGTTGGTGTTTGCAAGTCCAAGAATTTGTCATTGATGGTTTGAATGTCTAAAATGTCTGTCATTCTCTGTTTGTGTGTCTGATTCTATTTGTTTGCATGTCTGGGTTTGTGTTTGCAAGTCCAAGAATTTGTCTTTGTTGGTTCTGAATGCCTAAAGTGTCTGTCTTTCTCTGTTTGTGTGTCTGATTCCATTTGTTTGCATATCTGGGTTTGTGTTTGCAAGTCCAACTATTTGTCTTTGTTGGTTTGAATGTCTAAAGTGTCTGTCTTTCTCTGTTTATGTGTCTGATTCTATTTGGTTGCATGTCTGGGTTGGTGTTTGCAAGCCCAAGTATTTGTCTTTGTTGGTTTGAATGTCTAAAGTGTCTGTCTTTCTCTGTTTGTGTGTCTGATTCTATTTGTTTACATGTCTGGGTTGGTGTTTGCAAGTCCAAGTATTTGTCTTTTTGGTTAGAATGTCCAAAGTGTCGGTCTTTCTCTGTTTGTGTGTCTGATTCTATTTGTTTACATGTCTGAGTTGGTGTTTGCAAGTTCCAAGAATTTGTCTTTTTTGGTTTGAATGTCTAAAGTGTCTGTCTTTCTCTGTTTGTGTGTCTGATTCTATTTGTTTGCATGTCTGGGTTGGTGTTTGCAAGTCCAAGTATTTGTCATTGTTGGTTTGAATGTCTAAAGTGTCTGTCTTTCTCTGTTTGTGTGTCTGATTCTATTTGTTTGCATGTCTGGGTTGGTGTTTGCAAGTCCAAGAATTTGTCTTTTTTGGTTTGAATGTCTAAAGTGTCTGTCTTTCTCTGTTTGTGTGTCTGATTCTATTTGTTTGCATGTCTGGGTTGGTGTGTGAAAGTCCAAGAATTTTTCTTGGTTGGTTTGAATGTCTAAAGTGTCTGTCTTTCTCTGTTTATGTGTCTGATTCTATTTGTCTGCATGTCTGGGTTGATGTTTGCAAGTCCAAGTATTTGTCTTTGTTGATTTGAATGTCTAAAGTGTCTGTCTTTCTCTGTTTGTGTGTCTGATTCTATTTGTTTGCATGTTTGGGTTGATGTTTGCAAGTCCAAGTATTTGTCTTTGTTGGTTTGAATGTATCAAGTTTCTGTCTTTCTCTGTTTGTGTGTCTGATTCTATTTGTTTGCATGTCTGGGTTGGTGTTTGCAAGTCCAAGTATTTGTCATTGATGGTTTGAATGTCTAAAGTGTCTGTCTTTCTCTGTTTGTGTGTCTGATTCTATTTGTTTGCATGTCTGGGTTGGTGTTTGCAAGTCCAAGAATTTGCCTTTGTTGGTTTGAATGTCTAAAGTGTCTGTCTTAGTCTGTTTGGTGTTTGATTCTATTTGGTTGCATGTCTGGGTTGGTGTTTGTAAGCCCAAGAATTTGTCTTTGTTGGTTTGAATGTCTAAAGTGTCTGTCTTTCTCTGTTTGTGTGTCTGATTCTATTTGTTTGCATGTCTGGGTTGGTGTTTGCGAGTCCAAGAATTTGTCTTTGCTGGTTTGAATGTCTAAAGTGTCTGTCTTTCTCTGTTTTTGTGTCTGATTCTATTTGTTTGCATGTCTGGGTTGGTGTTTGCAAGTCCAAGAATTTGTCTTTGTTGGTTGGAGTGTCTAAAGTGTCTGTCTTTCTCTGTTTGTGTGTCTGATTCTATTTGTTTGCATGTCAGGGTTGGTGTTTGCAAGTCCAACTATTTGTCTTTGTTGGTTTGAATGTCTAAAGTGTTTGCCTTTCTCTGTTTGTGTGTCTGATTCTATTTGTTTGCATGTCTGGGTTAGTGTTTGCATGTCCAAGGATTTGTCTTTGTTGATTTGAATGTCTAAAGTGTATGTCTTTCTCTGTTTGTGTGTCTGATTCTATTTGTTTGCATGTCTGGGTTGGTGTTTGCAAGTCCAAGAATTTTTCTTTGTTGGTTTGAATGTCTAAAGTGTCTGTCGTTCTCTGCTTATGTGTCTGATTCTATTTGTTTGAAGGTCTGGGTTGATGTTTGCAAGTCCAAGTATTTGTCTTTGTTGGTTTTAATGTCTAAAGTGTCTGTCATTCTCTGTTTGTGTGTCTGATTCTATTTGTTTGCATGTCTGGGTTGGTGTTTGCAAGTCCAAGAATTTGTCATTGATTGTTTGAATGTCTAAAGTGTCTGTCATTCTCTGTTTGTGTGTCTGATTCTATTTGTTTGCATGTCTAGGTTGGTGTTTGCAAGTCCAAGAATTTGTCATTGATGGTTTGAATGTCTAAAGTTTCTGTCTTTCTATGTTTGTGTGTCTGATTCTATTTGCTTGCATGTCTGGGTTGGTGTTTGCAAGCCCAAGAATTTGTCTTTGTTGGTTTGAATGTCTAAACTGTCGGTCTTTCTTTGTTTGTGTGTCTGATTCTATTTGTTTGCATGTCTGAGTTGGTGTTTGCAAGTCCAAGAATTTGTCTTTGTTGGTTTGAATGTCTAAAGTGTCTGTCTTTTTCTGTTTGTGTTTCTGATTCTATTTGTTTGCATGTCTGGGTTGGTGTTTGCAAGTCCAAGAATTTGTCTTTGTTGGTTTGAATGTCTAAAGTGTCTGTCTTTCTATGTTTGTGTGTCTGATTCTATTTGTTTAAATGTCTGGGTTGGTGTTTGCAAGTCCAAGAATTTGTCTTTGTTGGTTTGAATGTCTAAAGTGTCTGTCATTCTCTCTTTGTGTGTCTGATTCAATTTGTTTGCATGTCTGGGTTGGTGTTTGCAAGTCCAAGTATTTGCCATTGTTGGTTTGAGTGTCTAAAGTGTCTGTCTTTCTCTGTTTGTGTGTCTGATTCTATTTGTTTGCATGTCTGGGTTGGTGTTTGCAAGTCCAAGTATTTGTCATTGATGGTTTGAATGTCTAAAGTGTCTGTCTTTCTCTGTTTGTGTGTCTGATTCTATTTGTTTGCATGTCTGGGTTAGTGTTTGCAAGTCCAAGAATTTGCCTTTGTTGGTTTGAATGTCTAAAGTGTCTGTCTTACTCTGTTTGGGTGTTTGATTCTATTTGGTTGCATGTCTGGGTTGGTGTTTGTAAGCCCAAGAATTTGTCTTTGTTGGTTTAAATGTCTAAAGTGTCTGTCTTCCTCTCTTTGTGTGTCTGATTCTATTTGTTGGCATGTCAGGGTTGGTGTTTGCAAGTCCAACTATTTGTCTTTGTTGGTTTGAATATCTAAAGTGTCTGTCTTTCTCTGTTTGTGTGTCTGATTCTATTTGTTTGCATGTCTGGGTTGGTGTTTGCATGTCCAAGTGTTTGTCTTTGTTGATTTGAATGTCTAAAGTGTATGTCTTTCTCTGTTTGTGTGTCTAATTCTATTTGTTTGCATGTCTGGGTTGGTGTTTGCAAGTCCAAGAATTTTTCTTTGTTGGTTTGAATGTCTAAAGTGTCTGTCTTTCTCTGTTTATGTGTCTGATTCTATTTGTTTGCAGGTCTGGGTTGATGTTTGCAAGTCCAAGTATTTGTCTTTGTTGGTTTGAATGTATAAAGTGTCTTTCATTCTCTGTTTGTGTGTCTGATTCTATTTGCTTGCATGTCTGGGTTGGTGTTTGCAAGTCCAAGAATTTGTCATTGATGGTTTGAATGTCTAAAGTATCTGTCATTCTCTGTTTGTGTGTCTGATTCTATTTGTTTGTATGTCTAGGTAGGTGTTTGCAAATCCAAGAATTTGTCATTGATGGTTTGAATGTCTAAAGTTTCTGTCTTTCTATGTTTGTGTGTCTGATTCTATTTGTTTGCATGTTTGGGTTGGTGTTTGCAAGTCCAAGTATTTGTCTTTGTTGGTTTGAATGTCTAAAGTGTCTGTCTTTCTCTGTTTGTGTGTCTGATTCTATTTGGTTGCATGTCTGGGTTGGTTTTTGCAAGTCCAAGAATTTGTCTTTGATGGTTTTAATGTCTAAAGTGTCTGTCCTTCTCTTTTTGTGTGTCTGATTCTATTTGTTTACATGTCTGGGTTAGTGTTTACAAGTCAAAGAATTTTTCTTTGTTGGTTTGAATGTCTAAAGTGTATGTCTTTCTCTGTTTGGGTGTTTAATCTAATTGTTTGCATGTCTGGGTTGATGTTTGCAAGTCCAAGAATTTGTCTTTGATGGTTTGAAGGTCTAAAGTGTCTGTCTTTCTCTGTCTGTGTGTTTGATTCTATTTGTTTGCATGTCTGGGTTGGTGTTTGCAAGTCCAAGAATTTGTCTTTGTTGGTTTGAATGTCTAAAGTGTCTGTCTTTCTCTGTTTGTGTTTCTGATTCTATTTGTTTGCATGTCTGGGTTGGTGTTTGCAAGTCCAAGTATTTGTCTTTGTTGGTTTGAATGTATAAAGTGTCTTTCATTCTCTGTTTGTGTGTCTGATTCTATTTGTTTGCGTGTCTGGGTTGGTGTTTGCAAGTCCAAGAATTTGTCATTGATGGTTTGAATGTCTAAAGTGTCTGTCATTCTCTGTTTGTGTGTCTGATTCTATTTGTTTGCATGTCTGGGTTTGTGTTTGCAAGTCCAAGAATTTGCCTTTGTGGTTTGAATGCCTAAAGTGTCTGTCTTTCTCTGTTTGTGTGTCTGATTCCATTTGTTTGCATATCTGGGTTTGTGTTTGCAAGTCCAACTATTTGTCTTTGTTGGTTTGGATGTCTAAAGTGTCTGTCTTTCTCTGTTTATGTGTCTGATTCTATTTGGTTGCATGTCTGGGTTGGTGTTTGCAAGCCAAGTATTTGTCTTTGTTGGTTTGAATGTCTAAAGTGTCTGTCTTTCTCTGTTTGTGTGTCTGATTCTATTTGTTTACATGTCTGGGTTGGTGTTTGCAAGTCCAAGTATTTGTCTTTTTTGGTTAGAATGTCCAAAGTGTCGGTCTTTCTCTGTTTGTGTGTCTGATTCTATTTGTTTGCATGTCTGAGTTGGTGTTTGCAAGTCCAAGAATTTGTCTTTTTGGTTTGAATGTCTAAAGTGTCTGTCTTTCTCTGTTTGTGTGTCTGATTCTAATTGTTTGCATGTCTGGGTTGATGTTTGTAAGTCCAAGTATTTGTCATTCTTGGTTTGAATGTCTAAAGTGTCTGTCTTTCTCTGTTTGTGTGTCTGATTCTATTTGTTTGCATGTCTGGGTTGGTGTTTACAAGTCCAAGTATTTGTCTTTGTTGGTTTGAATGTCTAAAGTGTCTGTCTTTCTCTGTTTGTGTTTCTGATTCTATTTGTTTGCATGTCTGGGTTGGTGTTTGCAAGTCCAAGAATTTGTCTTTTTTGGTTAGAATGTCTAAAGTGTCGGTCTTTCTCTGTTTGTGTGTCTGATTCTATTTGTTTGCATGTCTGAGTTGGTGTTTGCAAGTCCAAGAATTTGTCTTTTTTGGTTTGAATGTCTAAAGTGTCTGTCTTTCTCTGTTTGTGTGTCTGATTCTATTTGTTTGCATGTCTGGGTTGGTGTTTGAAAGTCCAAGAATTTTTCTTGGTTGGTTTGAATGTCTAAAGTGTCTGTCTTTCTCTGTTTATGTGTCTGATTCTATTTGTTTGCATGTCTGGGTTGATGTTTGCAAGTCCAAGTATTTGTATTTGTTGATTTGAATGTCTAAAGTGTCTGTCTTTCTCTGTTTGTGTGTCTGATTCTATTTGTTTGCATGTCTGGGTTTATGTTTGCAAGTCCAAGTATTTGTCTTTGTTGGTTTGAATGTATAAAGTTTCTGTCTTTCTCTGTTTGTGTGTCTGATTCTATTTGTTTGCATGTCGGGGTTGATGTTTGCAAGTCCAAGTATTTGTCTTTGTTGGTTTGAATGTCTAAAGTGTCTGTCTTTCTCTGTTTGTGTGTCTGATTCTATTTGTTTTCATGTCTGGGTTGGTGTTTGCAAGTCCAAATATTTATATTTGTTGATTTAAATGTCTAAAGTGTCTATCTTTCTCTGTTTGTGTGCCTGATTCTATTTTTTTGCATGTATGGGTTGGTGTGTGCAAGTCCAAGTATTTGTCTTTGTTGGTTTGAATGTCTAAAGTGTCTGTCTTTCTCTGTTTGTGTGTCTGATTCTATTTGTTTGCATGTCTGGGTTGGTGTTTGCATGTCTATTGTCGGTTTGAATGTCTAAAGTTACTTACGTGCACGCACACACGGACACATCAAAACCATGGGGTTCTCCTACGTGCTGAATCTGAAATTGTAATTTTCAAAAAGATTCGTTAACCTCTTAGAGTTAACTTACCCTTTTAGGGTTGACCTTTTAGGGTTAACCGACATACTGAACCTGAAAGTGTTCTCTCAGAAATGCTGACTCTGAAAGTGTAATTTTCATGGGGATTATTTGACCTTTTGGGGTTAATTTACACTAGGTTACGTGCGGTTAGGGTCGGTTACACTAGGTTACAGTATCTGCATTCACATTAGGTTCATTTAGGTTCACTTAGCATGGTGCGCCATGCTTCCGTGTGTGTCCGTGTGTGCTTGCACGTAAGACACTTTAGACATTCAAACACTTTAGACACTTTAGACATATAAATCAACAAAGATAAATATTTGGACTTGCAAACACCAACCCGGACATGAAAACAAATAGAATCAGACACACAAACCGAGAAAGACAGACACTTTAGACATTCAAACCAACAAAGACAAATACTTGGACTTGCAAACATCAACCCAGACATGCAAACAAATAGAATCAGACACACAAACAGAGAAAGACAGACACTTTAGACATTCAAACCAACAAAGACAAATACTTGGACTTGCAAACACCAACCCAGACATGCAAACAAATAGAATCAGACACACAAACAGAGAAAGACAGACACTTTAGACATTAAAATCAACAAAGACAAATACTTGGACATGCAAACATCAACCCAGACATGCAAACAAATAGAATCAGACACATAAAAAGAAAAGACAGACACTTTAGACATTCAAACCAACAAAGACAAATTCTTGGACATGCAAACACCAAACCAGACATGCAAACAAATAGAATCAGACACACAAACAGATAAAGACAGACACTCTAGACATTCAAACCAACAAAGACAAATATTTGGACTTGCAAACACCAACTCAGACATGCAAACAAATAGAATCAGACACACAAACAGAGAAAGACCGACACTTTAGACATTCTAACCAAAAAAGACAAATACTTGGACTTGCAAACACCAACTCAGACATGCAAACAAATAGAATCAGACACACAAACAGAGAAAGACAGACACTTTAGACATTCAAACCAACAAAGACAAATACTTGGACTTGTAAACACCAACCCAGACATGCAAACAAATAGAATCAGACACACAAACAGAGAAAGACAGACACTTTAGACATTCAAACCAACACTGACAACGGACTTGAAAACACCAACCCAGACATGCAAACAAATAGAATCAGACACACAAACAGAGAAAGACAGACACTTTAGACATTCAAACCAACAAAGACAAATTCTTGGACTTGCAAACACCAACCCAGACATGCAAACAAATAGAATCAGACACACAGAAAGAGAAAGACAGACACTTTAGACATTCAAACCATCAAAGACAAATTCTTGGACTTGCAAACATCAACCCAGACATGCAAACAAATAGAATCAGACACCCAAACAGAGAAAGACAGACACTTTAGACATTCAAACCAACAAAGACAAATTCTTGGACTTGCAAACACTAACCCAGATGTGTAAACAAATAGAATCAGACACACAAACACGAAGGACAGACACTTTAGACATTCAAACCATCAAAGACAAGTTCTTGGACTTATAAAAACCAACCCAGACATGCAACCAAATAGAATCAGATACATAAACAGAGAAAGACAGACACTTTAGACATTCAAACCAACAAAGACAAATACTTGGACTTGCAAACACCAACCCAGACATGCAAACAAATAGAATCAGACACACAAACAGAGAAAGACAGACACTTTAGACATTCAAACCAACAAGAAAAATTCTTGGACTTGCAAACACCAACCCAGACATGCAAACAAATAGAATCAGACACACAAACAGAGAAAGACAGACACTTTAGACATTCAAACCAACAAAGACAAATACTTGGACTTGTAAAAACCAACCCAGACATGCAAACAAATAGAATCAGACACACAAACAGAGAAAGACAGACACTTTAGACATTCACACCAACAAAGACAAATACTTGGACTTGCAAACACCAACCCAGACATGCAAACAAATAGAATCAGACATACAAACAGAGAAAGACAGCCACTTTAGATATTGAAACCAACAAATACAAATACTTGGGCTTGCAAACACCAACCCAGACATGCAACCAAATAGAATCAGACACATAAACAGAGAAAGACAGACACTTTAGACATTCAAACCAACTAAGACAAATAGTTGGACTTGCAAACACCAACCCAGACATGCAAACAAATGGAATCAGACTCACAAACAGAGAAAGACAGACACTTTAGGCATTCAAACCAACAAAGACAAATTCTTGGACTTGCAAACACCAACCCAAACATGCAAACAAATAGAATCAGACACACAAACAGAGAAGGACAGACACTTTAGACATTCAAACCAACAAAGACAAATACTTGGACTTGCAAACATCAACCCAGACATGCAAACAAATAGAATCAGACACATAAACAGAGAAAGACAAACACTTCAGACATTCAAACCAACAAAGACAAATTATTGGACTTGCAAACACCAAACCAGACATGCAAACAAATAGAATCAGACACACAAACAGATAAAGACAGACACTCTAGACATTCAAACCAACAAGACAACTATTTGGACTTGCAAACACCAACTCAGACATGCAAACAAATAGAATCAGACACACAAACAGAGAAAGACCGACACTTTAAACATTCTAACCAAAAAAGACAAATACTTGGACTTGCAAACACCAACCCAGATATGCAAACAAATAGAATCAGACACACAAACAGAGAAAGACAGACACTTTAGACATTCAAACCAACAAAGACAAATACTTGGACTTGTAAACACCAACCCAGACATGCAAACAAATAGAATCAGACACACAAACAGAGAAAGACAGACACTTTAGACATTCAAACCAACTCTGACAACTTGGACTTGCAAACACCAACCCAGACATGCAAACAAATAGAATCAGACACACAAACAGAGAAAGACAGACACTTTAGACATTCAAACCAACAAAGACAAATTCTTGGACTTGCAAACACCAACCCAGACATGCAAACAAATAGAATCAGACACACAAACAGAGAAAGACAGACACTTTAGACATTCAAACCAACAAAGACAAATACTTGGACTTGTAAACACCAACCCAGACATGCAAACAAATAGAATCAGACACACAAACAGAGAAAGACAGACACTTTAGAGATTCACACCAACAAAGACAAATACTTGGACTTGCAAACACCAACCCAGACATGCAAACAAATAGAATCAGACACACAAACAGAGAAAGACAGACACTTTAGACATTCACACCAACAAAGTCAAATTCTTGGACATGCAAACACCAAACCAGACATGCAAACAAATAGAATCAGGCACACAAACAGATAAAGACAGACACTCTAGACATTCAAACCAACAAAGACAAATATTTGGACTTGCAAACACCAACTCAGACATGCAAACAAATAGAATCAGACACACAAACAGAGAAAGACCGACACTTTAGACATTCTAACCAAAAAAGACAAATACTTGGACTTGCAAACACCAACCCAGACATGCAAACAAATAGAATCAGACACACAAACAGAGAAAGACAGACACTTTAGACATTCAAACCAACAAAGACAAATACTTGGACTTGCAAACACCAACCCAGACATGCAAACAAATAGAATCAGACACACAAACAGAGAAAGACAGACACTTTAGACATTCAAACCAACACTAACAAACTTGGACTTGAAAACACCAACCCAGACATGCAAACAAATTGAATCAGACACACAAACAGAGAAAGACAGACACTTTAGACATTCAAACCAAAAAAGACAAATTCTTGGACTTGCAAACACCAACTCAGACATGCAAACAAATCGAATCAGACACACAAACAGAGAAAGACCGACACTTTAGACATTCTAACCAAAAAAGACAAACACTTGGACTCGCAAACACCAACCCAGACATGTAAACAAATAGAATCAGACAAACAAACAGAGAAAGACAGACACTTTAGACATTCAAACCAACATAGACAAATTCTTGGACTTGCAAACACCAACCCAGACATGCAAACAAATAGAATCAGACACACAAACAGAGAAAGACAGACACTTTAGACATTCAAACCAACAAAGACAAATACTTGGACTTGTAAACACCAACCCAGACATGCAAACAAATAGAATCAGACACACAAACAGAGAAAGACAGACACTTTAGAGATTCACACCAACAAAGACAAATACTTGGACTTGCAAACACCAACCCAGACATGCAAACAAATAGAATCAGACACACAAACAGAGAAAGACAGACACTTTAGACATTCACACCAACAAAGACAAATACTTGGACTTGCAAACACCACCCAGACTGCAACAATGATCACACAAACAGAGAAAGACAGACACTTTAGACATTCAAACCATCAAAGACAAATTCTTGGACTTGCAAACATCAACCCAGACATGCAAACAAATAGAATCAGACACACAAACAGAGAAAGACAGACACTTTAGACATTCAAACCAACAAAGACAAATTCTTGGACTTGCAAACACTAACCCAGACGTGTAGACAAATAGAATCAGACACACAAACAGAGAAGGACAGACACTTTAGACATTCAAACCATCAAAGACAAATTCTTGGACTTGCAAACACCAACCCAGACATGCAAACAAATAGAATCAGATACATAAAACAGAGAAAGACAGACACTTTAGACATTCAAACCAACAAAGACAAATACTTGGACTTGCAAACACCAACCCAGACATGCAAACAAATAGAATCAGACACACAAACAGAGAAAGACAGACACTTTAGACATTCAAACAGAAAAAGACAAATTCTTGGACTTGCAAACACAAACTCAGACATGCAAACTAATAGAATCAGACACACAAGCAGAGAAAGACCGACACTTTAGACATTCTAACCAAAAAAGACAAACACTTGGACTTGCAAACACCAACCCAGACATGTAAACAAATAGAATCAGACACACAAACAGAGACAGACAGACACTTTAGACATTCAAACCAACAAAGACAAATTCTTGGACTTGCAAACACCAACCCAGACATGCAAACAAATAGAATCAGACACACAAACAGAGAAAGACAGACACTTTAGACATTCAAACCAACAAAGACAAATACTTGGACTTGCAAACACCAACCCAGACATGCAAACAAATAGAATCAGACACATAAACAGAGAAAGACAGACACTTTAGACATTCAAACCAACTAAGACAAATAGTTGGACTTGCAAACACCAACCCAGACATGCAAACAAATGGAATCAGACTCACAAACAGAGAAAGACAGACACTTTAGGCATTCAAACCAACAAAGACAAATTCTTGGACTTTCAAGCACCAACCCAAACATGCAAACAAATAGAATCAGACACACAAACAGAGAAGGACAGACACTTTAGACATTCAAACCAACAAAGACAAATACTTGGACTTGCAAACACCAACCCAGACATGCAAACAAGTAGAATCAAACACCCAAACAGAGAAAGACAGACACTTTAGACATTCAAACCAACAAAGACAAATTCTTGGACTTGCAAACATCAACCCAGACATGCAAACAAATAGAATCAGACACACAAACCGAAAATGACAGACATTTAAACCAACAAAGACAAATTCATGAACTTGCAAACATCAACCCGGACATGCAAACAAGTAGAATTAAAAGTATTAAAAAATGTGGGGGCCCGGGGCACTTGGGGGGCCGGGGGGTATTGGGGACTTGGGCCCTTTGGGGCTCGGGGGGCCTTTGGTGGCTCGGGGGCTCTTTGGGGGCTTGGGGGGATTGGGGGACCGGGGGGCCTTTGGTGTCTCGGGGGGGCATTAGGGAACCGGATGCCTTTTGGGGCCCGGGGGCTTTGGGGGCTGGGGGGTTCCTTCGGGGTTGGGGTAGGGGGGTTGTTGGGGTAGGGGACCTCACAAGACTGTTCAAATGGAACTTGTGTATTATAACGACCACAGAGTTTAACCTTCAAATCATCTTCTAAATCATCTTCTAAAATCATCTTCTAAAATACCTCAAACGGTTTCGCTTAAATTATCTTCTAAAATGTCTCAAAATGGTTTCGCCCAAATAATCCCTAAACGTAATTTCTGCGTGTTTCTTTTGTTTTGGCATCCTGGCGCTCTCACATTTGAAATTCCTAGGAAACCCTCTCCCGCGTTAATCTCTTCATCTCATAGATGTTCCTAGCTACACTATTATGGCTTCGAGAGAATATCAATTTATCGCTAAGTCTAAAGATCAGAGAAGCCGTATTCAAAAAATAGAATATTAATTTATCTCTTTAGAGTTCCCGTATAATTCCTAGGAAACAAGTGATGTCATTTCTAATTTCCCTTTCGTCAATCAATACATTCGCCCCACCTTTTATGCAAATCAATTTCACGGAAATTCACTCCCCTCGATTATGCAAATCAAGTTCTCGGAAATCCATTTTCCCCCTCGAGTCCTAGATCAATACATTCCCCCATCGATTATGTAAATCAAGTTATCGGAAATTCACTTGTCATAGATCAATACATCTCTCCCTCGTTAATGCGCATGTGCAAACTTCGCCCGGAGACAATTCTCCTGGACGAACACCAACAAATCAATTGACCTTGACAGGTTAGACATTAATAAACCATGAAAATACATCAAAGTGAGAAAAATCCTGTTTTTCATTCTCAGTGACAAAAACCATAAAAACATGCAGAAATTATGTACTGTCAGCGTTAGACTAAATTGTAGATGGCAGCAGTAATGTGGGTCACGAGTACTAGGGGCCTTTCTACTCACCTGATATCATATTCAAAATCATGTTAATTTCTTTCCAGTTACAACCACTGGGAAACTCGCAATCTGAAATAAAATTCCTATTATCCATAACTAATAGGCCAGCCTTGGTCTTACAAGCTATTTGTAGATAAATGTTTCTGCCATATTTAGACAAGATTATCCTTCTAACACATCTGTAGAAGAAAGGAATGGCTTCAATTGGAACGCCCTTGGTTCCCTGTTAACCTTAATTATTAGACATATTCCAACTGTCTGTAATTCCAACTAACTTCTTTCCGCAACTAGCAACAATCTTTTCTTAAGTCGAACACCCACCCCCACATTTTATCAACGTCAAAGACATGTCCACGCTCTGGATGAATTGCATATGTATATGCATATGTACATTTGAATATGTCACTGCATATGTAAACTCTGTATGAATTTCCAAGACTTCAAGAGGAAGTTCGTGGCTTAGAATCAGTTTTTTGGGCTGGAATGATTTAGGTATATATACAACAATCAAGTTTTGTTTGCAACAACTTCAACAAGTCTCTCGGCAGTATAAACAACAGTTCAGCACCACAAATCCCTGTAACTCCACCTTCAACATTATTTTCTGCAGTAGAAGAATCAGCTGCTTTCTTAGACTTTTAAATTAGCATTCATGATCCATGACAGTCAAATCATCCCCAGTATTTGCATTATTATCTACAGCAATACTTTCTTTGAATTTATTTAAAAATTGTTTAGTTGCCAAAGGATAATTTTCCTTTTCGACAGAGAAATTTTTCGCTAAATTAATTTATGCGCTTTCACAATATTTCAATTTCCCAAATTTTTCAAAATAAAAAATTCAGCACAAAGAAAAAGGTTCACCCAGATGTATGATTTTCATCCAGCTCTCTGATGTTAGAAATAAGTTAACGAGATTATGAATACGATTTTTGAAAAAGGGGAAGTACCTAACGATTTTAGGAAAACCTTAATTAAAGTCACTTTATAAAAAAGGTGATAAAAGTGAGTGTGGTAATTATCGCGGGATTATTTTGGTCTCTATAGGTAGCAAATTACGGTACTCTTCTATTAACTGGACTCTTTTATATAGTGCTAGTTTGGTTAATGCTAATGAAATAAAATAAAATAGGATGACTGTATAATAGTTTAGAAACAAATTTGGGCTATATATTTGCACATTAGGGGGGTTGGGGGCAAAGCATAGCATATATTAAACACGTAACCTAACCTAGGTACCTCTTCCCCCCCCCCCCAAAAAAAAAACAAAGACAAAAAAACAACACTTTAAATATCGTATGCGCAATTAAAAACACGCTATACATTGTATTTCTCTACAACGGAGTCTTGTATCATCACGTTCAAAAACGGGTTTTTCAACGTGTCTGGAGTTTGAGATATAAAAAGAGTTCAGCTAATAGAAGAGTACCCAAATTACTTGGTAATATTGTGCTTTTTAGACAAAGAGATGCTATAGACGAAGTTTTAAGAGAAAAATAGTGCGGTTTTAAAAAAAAGGTAGAGGATGTGTCGACCAAATTTTCACTCTTAAGTTCATAATTGAGAAGTGCCTGAGTTTTCAAACACCTTTGGTCCTCAGTTTTATAGATTTAGAGCAAGCGTTCGATTCTGTTGACAGAAGAGCTTTAGTAAAGGTTTTATCCTTGTATGGTATACCAGACAAATACATTAAAGTCATTAGTGCTATGTACAAGAATAACAATACTGCGGTTAAGGTAGAAAATAAGGTTAGCTGCTGGTTTTGTATTAAATCAGGAGTTAATCAGGGTTGTGTTCTATCCCCCTTTATATGGATTATTTTAATGACTTTATCTTAAGGTGCACAGGAAAGGCAATGGGAGACCACGGAATCAAATGGGGAGGAAAAAGTCTCCTGGACTTAGATTATGCTGATGATTTAAGCATCCTAGATGAAAGTGTGAGCAAAATGAATGAACTTTTAGAGGTTTTGCGAGTTCAGGGTGCTAGAATAGGTTTGAAAATTAATGTTAAGAAGACTAAGTCACAAAGGCTAGGAATAAGTGAAGATGAAAAGTTCACATTGAGTAATGAAAAGATTGATCAAATGGGCAGCTTCGCTTACCTTAGTAGTAATATTATTAAAGACGGAGGGAGCGGTGAAGATGTTAAAAGTAGAAGATGAAAAGTGGATGAAGATTTGCTAGATGTTTTCCAGAGAAATTGCTTAAGGATTGTTCTGGGTACCCGGCGGACTGACCGTATTTCAAACAACAGGCTGTACGAAAAATGTGGTTCAATACCGCTCTCTAGGGCTATAATGAAAGAAAGGTTGAGGTGGCTAGGGCACGTTGTGCGGATGAAGGATGACAGATTGCCGAAGGTTGTTCTTTTTGGCCAACCGTCTAGGACGAAACAGAAAGCAGGTCGTCCTCGTTTGGGGTGGGAGGACGTCATAAAAAAAGATTTAAAGGAAATAGGAATTTCGTGGGAGGGTGTAAAAAGGGAGGCTCTGAATATATTGGGATGGAGGAGGAGCGTGCGTAGCTGTGTTGACCTCAGGTGGCTTGGTGCTGCGGTGAGTTGTTAGTAGGAGCAGTCGTAGTAGTGTAACATTCGTGAAAATGGGCCATGACTATGTGTTTGTCATTCGAATATGTGCATTTGTATTTGCATAATCTATGATTTTTTCTTCGACCAAGGAATTCATGATGTTTTTCTCCAACAAGGGTTTGGTAGCCCATATTTGATCATGGTTGTTAATCGATTTAAAATCAAACATCCGGAAATTTAACACTGGATTAGTTTGAAGTCTTCACATTGTCTATGCCGTGATTAATCTTTCTAATATTGCAAGCATAAGCTTTTCTACTTTTACAACCGAATGGTTAAGTTTTGTCACCATTGCTAATTTTTCATGATTTTTTCCTACATTTTGAATGTCTTTTTCAGCTCCTATTCCCTCATGTATTTCAATTTTCTCGATTTTAAGCCACTTGAGTTTTTTCCCGAATGTTTTTGTGATATTTGCAATTATTTTTGCAGAATATTTGCAATCATTTGCTTTTTTTGTATCGTTAGAATTTTGTTTAAGATTAACTGATTTAAGATTTCAACTGATTTGAAATAAAAATTTTTAATAAGGAAATATGAGCCTGCTGAGAGAAATTAAAAGTAAGTTAAAATTTAAAATAAGGCGATATAGCTCAACTACACGTATATATATATATATATATATATATATATATATATATATATATATATATATATATATATATATATATATATATATGTTATTTTTTCATCATATTTTGGTATATTTCACTATGGGTAACTTCACTTCTTTAGTGTGGTTGCTATAAGATGTAGCCTAAGTACCATAATTCCTATCATCATTTTAGAAATCTGCTTTCATTTTATTGTTTTGGCTTTATTGTCTTAACTTATGCTTCTGGCCTCCTCCAGGCCACTCAATGTGTCCCTAGGTGGTGATAGGGGAACGCCCTACAGATATATAGGGTACCTCCATAGGAGGCACGGACCAAGGGGGGACTCTGTCCCTGGGGTCCATAATAGAAACTGGGGCACCCTCACCCGGGGTCATAAATACAGGTGGAGGAGGAAGAAGGCCCCTCAAATGTACACTCTGAAGGGCCCACTGGTGTGTCCACAAGTCTCATGAGTAACAAACCTTCTCCCAGTAATGGGTTACATTACATGGCGATGCCGAACACCATCGCGGGAGGATCCTCTATAGGAGGAAAACTGCAGCAGGGCGTAAGATCCAGACCTATGGACAACGGCCTCTGCAAAGGGCTGCCTCGACTCCTTCGGGATACCTGCAAGACTGGGGACCTTGCGGTCAACTCTATTCAACTCTATATCAACTCTAGGCATTGCGATTCAAGTTATTATGCAGTCATTGTAGAGACTTGGTTATTATTGCCGTCATTTGAAGTGAGCCATTGCTGTACACCTAAACATTTAAGTCTCAATAAAACCATTGCTTTTCTATTTTGTGTTTGTTTTATTTTATATGTCTGTATCTAGCTTAACGACAGTTAATTAGATCGCATGTCTCCAAGGCACGTTCCCAAGGAATCTGATCCCCAGATAGCTCGAGGAGAAGAGGTCACATCTATATGGCTACACATTTTATTTTCTCTCATTAATTGAGGGTGGCGTAGGCCTTGTTGACACGATCTTTAGCACTATAAGTGGCGTATCGGAGAACTTATAAGGTGTAAGTTCACGGCTTCAAAGTACGATATTAGATTTGACGCGGTCAATATTTATGACCACAATTAAGCCCAGTCCTTTCTTTATCGCAACAATTTTCCTTTATTGCTACAGATACAGACTTTTGCAATTTTGTAGGCATAACAATCTAGTTATAACCAATACGGTGTTTGGTCATAAAATAACTCATAAGTTAACATGGTATTCACGTGATGGTATGACAGCAAACCTTATTGATTATGCTATAGTAAACCTAAACCGAAGACTGGCAGGATCAATACAAGATACTAAGGTATATAGGAGTGCTGTTATTGATGTTAAAAGTAAATATCACCATCTAGTAGTGTCAAAGGTTAATTTAAAGCTGAAATTTCGAAAGGGTAACTACCTCCCGGGAAGTTATGATGTTGGTAGACTCCAGGATGAGAATTTGAGAGAAACTTTCCAGGAACAGTTGAATGCTAAACTTAAGAGATTAAAATTTGATAATGTGGAAGACGGTTGAAATTGTTGAAGATGGTTTTAGAAAAATAATTTGTGAAGTTGCGGAAGGTGTCTTAGGGAATAAAGCTAGAACTGCAGCTAAGAATATTAATGAAAAAGCTTTATGTTTAATAGAAAGGAGAAAGGACTTGTACAAGAATTATGTGAGTGATAGATTATACGAAAACAAAAGGAATTTAATGAAAGTGGAGAAAGCATTAAAATACAAACTAAGGAGGTGTGAAGTGGAGGCCATGGATAAAATTGCCGAGGATTTAGAAGATGCAACTACTACTACTACTACTAACAACTCATCGCAGCACCAAGCCGCCTGAGGCCAACACAGCTACGCACGCTCCTCCTCCACCCCAATCTATTCAAAGCCTCCCTTTTTACACCCGCGCACGAAGTTCCCATTTCCTTTAAATCTTTCTTTATGACGTCCTCCCACCCCAGACGGGGACGACCTGCTTTCCGTTTAGCCCTAGATGGTTGGCCGAAAAGAACAATCTTTGGCAATCTGTCATCCTTCATCCGCACAACATGCCCTAACCACCTCAACCTTTCTTTCATTATAGACCTAGAAAGCGGTATTGAACCACATTTTTCGTATAGCCTATTGTTTGAAATACGGTCAGTCAGCCGGGTACCCAGAACAATCCTTAAGCAATTTCTCTGGAAAACATCTAGCAAATCTTCATCCGCTTTTCGAAGCGTCCATGCTTCAGAACCATATTTGACCACTGTCATCACTGTAGCTTCTAAGATTCTAATCTTGGTTTGCAGACTTATCTTCCTATTCTTCCAGACTTTTTTTAACTGTGAAAAAACACCCTGAGCCTTGGCTATTCTATTTTTAACATCTTCACTGCTCCCACCATCTTTACTAATAATACTACCAAGGTAAGTGAAGCTGCCCACCTGATCAATATTTTCATTACCCAACGTCACCTTTTCATCTTCACTTATTCCTAGCCTTAGTGACTTAGTCTTCCTAACATTAATTTTCAAACCAATACTAGCACCCTGAACTCGCAAAACCTCTAAAACTTCATTCATTTTGCTCACACTTTCATCTAGGATGCTTAAATCATCAGCATAATCCAAGTCTAGGAGACTTTTTCCTCCCCATTTGATTCCGTGGTCTCCCATTGCCTTTCCTGTGCTCCTTAAAACAAAGTCCATCAAAATAATCCATATAAAGGGGGATAGAACACAACCCTGCTTAACTCCTGATTTAATACAAAACCAGCTGCTAACCTCATTTCCTACTTTAACCGCAGCAGTGTTATTCTCGTACATAGCACTAATTACTTTAATGTATTTGTCTGGTATACCATACAAGGATAAAACCTTTACTAAAGCTCCTCTATCAACAGAATCGAACGCTTGCTCATAATCTATAAAACTGAGGACCAAAGGTGTTTGAAAACTTAGGCACTTCTCAATTATTAACCTAAGAGTGAAAATTTGGTCAACACATCCTCTACCTTTTCTAAAACCGCACTGCTCTTCTCTTAAAACTTTGTCTACAGCATCTCTCAGTCTAAAAAGTATCATATTACTAAGCAATTTGCTACCTACAGAGACCAGACTAATGCCTCGATAATTACCACACTCACTTTTATCACCTTTCTTATAAAGTGGCTTAATTAAGGTTTTCCTAAAATCGTTAGGTACTTCCCCTTTTTCAAAAATCATATTCATAATCTTCAATAACTTATTTCTAACCTCAGAGCCACCATATTTAAGAAACTCATTTACTACCCTATCAGCACCTGGAGCTTTATTATTCTTTAATCCTTTTAGTACTGTTGCTAATTCCTCCTCACAAAACAAATCTTCCTTCACATCCAAGGTATCACAAACTTTTTCATTTTCCTCTATATTTTTTCCTGCAACTCTATCTCGGTTAAGCAAGTTCTCAAAATGTTCGGCCCATCTCGCTTTAGCTTTTTCCTTGTCGCTAATTGCCACCCCATTCCTATCTTTAACTGGGACAAGTCCGGATTGACTACTACCTCTCAATTTGCTAACATGCCAGTACAATATTTTACTATTATGCCCTCTAGCTGCATCTTCTAAATCCTCGGCAATTTTATCCATGGCCTCCACTTCACACCTCCTTAGTTCATATTTCAATGCTTTCTCCACTTTCCTTACATTTCTTTTGTTTTCATGTGATCTATCACTCAGATAATTCTTGTACAAGTCCTTTCTCCTTTCTATTAAACACAAAGCTTTTTCACTAATATTCTTAGCTGCAGTTCTAGCTTTCTTCCCTAATACACCTTCAGCAACTTCACAAATTATTTTTCTAAAATTATTCCAACCATCTTCCACATTATCAAATTTTAAACTCTCAAGTTTAGTATTCAACTGTTCCTGGAAAGTTTCTCTCAAATTCTCATCCTGGAGTCTACTAACATCATAACTTCCCGGGAGGTAATTACCCTTCCGATATTTCAGCTTTAAATTAACCCTTGACACTACTAGATGGTGATCTTTACTTTTAACATCAATAACAGCACTCCTATATACCCTAGTATCTTGTATTGATCCTGCCAGTCTTCGGTTTACTATAACATAATCAATAAGGTTTGCTGTCTTACCATCACGTGAATACCATGTTAGCTTATGAGCCATTTTATGACCAAACACCGTATTGGTTATAACTAGATTGTTATACCTACAAAATTGCAAAAGTCTGTATCCATTACTGTTTTCTTTTCCTACACCAAATTTACCTAAGCTGGGATACCATCTATCCTTATTTCTACCAACCTGGGCGTTAAAATCTCCCAGTAATAACATCATATTTCTACCTGGGACCTTGTCTATTTGCTCCTGTAACTGTAAGTAAAATTCATCTGAGTCACTAGTATCTCCATCAGTCGGTTCTACAGGGGCGTATACTACTATAACTGATACCCTGAACTTTCTAGTCATAAAATGGGCAATTAGTATTCTATTATTAATACCTTCCCAGCCTAAACAAGACTTAGCAGCTTCCTTATTCATCATGAGCCCTACTCCCTGTCTATGTACCCCATCCCTCCTGCCTGAGTAAACAAATTCTATATCACCTAATTTCATGCTTCCTACCCCTGGGATATGAGTTTCTGAAACTCCTAATAAATCCAGTTCGAATCGTCTGAATTCGTCAGTCAAAATGTCGATACGATAGTCATTTTTTAATGTCGTAACATTCCAAGTTCCAATTTTCATGTTCTTTAAATCATTGAAATTTTTTTCGCCTCAGGAAAAGCTATTATCCCGGATACCAGTGCAGGACGGGGATCACATATCTTCTCAAGTCTACACCGAAGTGCTTAAGCCGGCTTAGAACCGGACAGCAAGAAGTCCCTGGGACCTCCATGAATGGAGGCTTTGTGCAATCCTGGGCCCATCTTGGTCACAACATGGTTTTCAGCACTTGGCGATGCTCTTCTATCAACAAGAGTCGAAATCCTGCACAGACAATCTCAAGCCTATTACCTCCGACCCATTATATATTCATGCCTACAAATATTATGCTACTACGGGGAGGCAACCCGTAACAGATAAATTAGCTAGGAAGAGGTTTTTCAGCCCAAAGACGCCCATCAAAACATACCAATCCCAGAAGAATTGTCCATTAGTCAGAATCCCGTGCGAATGCTGTGTCGTTTACTAGGCTATAATTTCCTCGAGGGGCGCCACTCCTCAAGTAGGAATAGAGTTGACCGCAAGGTCCCCAGTCTTGCAGGTACCCCGAAAAGGTCGAGGCAGCCCTTTGCAGAGGCCGTTGTCCATAGATCTGGATCTTACGCCCTGCCACAGTTGTCCTCCTATAGAGGATCCTCCCGCGATGGTGTTCTGCATCACCATGCAATTTAACCCATTGCTGGGAGAAGGTTTGCAACTCATGGAACTTGTGGACAAACCAGTGGGCCCTTTTGAGTGTACATTTGAGGGGCCTTCTTCCTCCTCCGCCTGTATTTATGACCCCGGGCAAGGGCGCCCCAGATTCTATTATGGACCCCCAGGGACAAGGTCCCCCCTTGGTCCGTGCCTCCTATGGAGGTACCCCACATATCTGTAGAGGGTTCCCCTATCGCCACCTGGGGACACGCTGAATGGCCTGGGGGAGGCCAGATAAACAGATCACTTTTGTTTTGCAAAGGCCATAACTCAGTGACATATTTAACCTACTACTTATAAATATACATAACTCACTGACTAGGCCTATATAAGTTATATACAGAAATATAAGTTATATAAGTTATAACTTATATAACTAAGTTATAACTATATAAGTTATAACTAGACGGCATAATAGTAAAATATTGTACTGGTATGTTAATAAATTGAGAGGGAGTAGTCAATCCGGACTTGGCCCAGTTAAAGATAGGAATGGGGCCTCGATTAGCGATAAGGAAAGAGTTAAAGAGAGATGGGCAGAACATTTGAGAATATGCTAACCCGAGATAGAGTTGAAGGAAAAGATATAGAGGAAAATGAAAAAGTTTGTGATACCTTGGATGTGAAGGAAGATTTGTTCTGTGAGGAAGAATTAGCGACAGTACTAAAAGGATTAAAAATTAATAAGACTCAAGGTGCTGATAGGGTGGTAAATGAGTTTCTTAAATATGGGTCTCTGAGGTTAGAAATAAGTTACTGAAGATTGTGAATATGATTTTTGAAAAAGGGAAAGTACCGAAAAATTTTAGGAAAACCTAATTAAGCCACTTTATAAAAAAGGTGATAAAAGTGACTGTGGTAATTATCGAGGCATTAGTCTGGTCTCTGTAGGTAGTAAATTTCTTAGTAATATGATAACGTTTAGACTGAGAGATGCCGTAGACAAAGTTTTAAGACAAGAACAGTGTGGTTTTAGGATAGATAAGGGATGTGTCGACCAAATTTTCACTCTTAGGTTAATAATTGAGAAGTGCCTGAGTTTTCAAACACCTTTGGTCCTCAGTTTTATAGATTATGAGCAAGCGTTCGATTATGTTGATAGAAGAGCTTTAGTAAAGGTTTTATCCTTGTATGGTATACCAGACAAATACATTAAAGTGATTAGTGCTGTGTACGAGAATAACACTGCTGCGGTTAAGGTAGGAAATGAGGTTAGTAGGAAATAGAGATTAATGTTAAGAAGACTAAGTCACTAAGACTAGGAATAAGTGAAGATGAAAAGGTGACGTTGGATAATGAAAACATTGATCAGGTGGGCAGCTTCACTTACCTTGGTAGTATTATTAGTAAAGATGGTGGGAGCAGTGAAGATGTTAAAAATAGAATAGCCAAGGCTCAGGGTGTTTTTTCACAGTTAAAAAAAGTTTGGAAGAATAGGAAGATAAGTCTGCAAACCAAGATTAGAATATTAGAAGCTACAGTGATGACAGTGGTCAAATATGGCTCTGAAGCATGGACGCTCCGAAAAGCGGATGAAGATTTGCTAGA
This sequence comes from Artemia sinica, assembly GCA_027921565.1. Lineage (NCBI taxonomy): Eukaryota > Metazoa > Arthropoda > Branchiopoda > Anostraca > Artemiidae > Artemia > Artemia sinica. The sequence goes on along the minus strand of CM051259.1, from coordinate 31,075,025 downwards.
CGTTTTCCAGAGATATTGCTTAAGGATTGTTCTGGGTACCCGGCTGACTGACCGTATTTCAAACAATAGGCTATACGAAAAATGTGGTTCAATACCGCTCTCTAGGGCTATAATGAAAGAAAGACTGAGGTGGCTAGGGCACGTTGTGCGGATGAAGGGTGACAGAATGCCGAAGATTGTTCTTTTCGGCCAACCGTCTAGGGCTAAACGGAAAGCAGGTCGTCCTCGTCCGGGGTGGGAGGACGTCATAAAAAAAGATTTAAAGGAAATGGTAACTTCGTAGGAGGGTGTAAAAAGGGAGGCTTTGAATAGATTGGTATGGAGGAGGAGCGTGTGTGGCTGTGTTGGCCTCCGGTGGCCTGGTGCTGCGGTGAGTTGTTAGTAGTAGTAGTAGTAGTATTTCAACTGATTTAAAAAACTTTTTCCTGAAACGAAATTGTCCAAAGAAAAGTAAAGAGCTACATTAAACCAAAGACAAACAGAAGCAGTTTCAAATGATAATTCAAGCTTAAAACCTACAAAATCACTATTAATACCGTAACTAATGAGACACAAAACGGGTAGAATATTACAACAATAATCATTTCAGACTTCAAGCGAACAGAAATTGCCCTAACAAGAAAGTAGCTAACGCCCTCTACGCTTTCTTAAGACCAGCGCAACATTTATGCTGAATTGAAAACAATTTTTGTTTCGAACAGGGTGTTTTTATTAGTATTAAAATGAAAAAAAAAGAGAAAGAACATCACTACTATAATCAAGATTACTGAAAAGAAATAATGAATGTAGATTCACAGTTTAATATATATATATATATATATATATATATATATATATATATATATATATAGTATATATATATATATATATATATATATATATATATATATATATAGATATATATATATATATATATATATATATATATATATATATATATATAATATATATATATATATATATATATATATATATATATATATATATATATATATATATGTATATATATATATATATATATATATATGTATATATATATATATATATATATATATATATATATATATATATATATAGATATATATATATATATATATATAGATATATATATATATATATATATATATATATATATATATATATATATATATATATATATATATATATATATATTATATATATATATATATATATATATATATATATATATATATATATATATTATATATATATATATATATTATATATATATATATATAATATATATATATATATATATATATATATATATATATATATATATAATATATATATATATATATATATATATATATATATATATATATATATTGCTCCTGATTCCTGGAAGTCTAAATAATTTTGGATTTATAATCGTTGTAAAAGACAAAATATTTAGAACTTATTTTATTTTCATTAAAGCACAATTGACGTTCTGGTCTTCTGTTTTTGGTAGGAATCCCAAATTGATATCCTTAGCCGTTTCTGAGATATTGCAAATACGTCTTTTTGGATTTACACAGGTGTGCACATGTGCCTTTTTAACAAACTGAAAAAACCTTAGTGAGTTTTGATTTAGTTCAGCATCCCCTCACAATAATTTGAACGTTTCAACTTAATACCCTTAGCCACTCCTGAGATACCGGAGATACGCCCTTTTGAAAACCTTTATGAACAATTGCTCCCAACTGCTGTAATAATTTTTCTGTTCATATTAGAGAAATATTAAGGAATTTTTAAGGGTCACAAGATACTCAAGATGGGAAAAGCTTAAGTTGTGTTAAAATAAGCCTTTTAACTTTTATCGCAATACTCTTAGCTGTTCCTGAGATATTTCATATGCACCAACTTCACGTTCTGGATACAAGTAGCGTTTTCTTATTCAGTTTTACACCCCTCCCCCTCCCCAACATTCCCTGAAAGTTCCAACTTAATACTCCAATAGCTTCCTGAGATATTGCACATACACCATTTTGACAACCCGGGCGCGCTTAAAGTCTTTCGATTTAGCTCAAAATCTCCCTCAATATTCAACGCCAATTTCAGCTTAATACTCTTTGCCCTTCCAGAGGTAATGTAGATGTGCTCTTTTTTCAATGTTGATGAACATACGTAGCGTCTTTTGATTTAATTTTACATTCTCTTCAGCAATTCCTAAAGTTTAAACATAATACCTTTAGCGGCTCCTGAGATTTTTCAGATACGCCCTTTAGACAATCTGCATGCCCAGAGTGTCTTTATGTTTAGTTCAACATTCAGCTTAATGTTTTCTGAAAGTTTGTCCCAGATACCCATAGCTTTTTCGAAGACCCAAGATTCCATATATATCTTCGTATCCCAATTATCAACCCAATTTGTAAACAAAAGGCAACTTGGATGATTTACAGCCCCTGCTCCAGGGGCAGTAAGGGGTCTTGTAATCTCTGAAGGCTTAGCGATTGTACCTTTGAACTATTTCTAACAAAAATATTGTCTAGAAATTTTCATCGTATGTTGTGGGGGGCTGGAAGATGCAAGCAACTAAAAAGAGCATGAGAGAGGGATGGATGTCCTCCAATCTCTCTTGACGATGTTTATTATGTGTCGTTTCCAGACTTCCATTTGTTGGAGTTGCAGTTACTATTGGCACGTTACCACAAGCTATTTAAAAGTTTGATCTCACTTTTATTAATTCGAACTCGCTATAGCATTGAATTTACCGGCCTATTGAAATTTTTAAGACATCACATAAAAAAAATATATATATATATAAAAAACTGACGCCTTAATTTAAAACTGAAAATATATAAAACTGGTCTTTAATCAGCTTTTTAGTGATTATTGTACATCATTGTTATAAAAAAAATGTGTCTCTGTTAGTCAAAAAACTTATTTCTTACTGTTGGCCAGCTTTTGCTAAGAAAGGAGTTAAGGGTAAGCTCCAATTTTATTAGCAGTGAGAGTAGGCTCATGTTGTACTATCTCTATGACTCGGTTAAAACGAAGCAGAAATGGCTATAATAGTATATGGCTCCACTTTCGGACCATGGGAAAAAGTAGTCCCTTTTTAAAAATCTGAATTTGTCTATTTATTATACAAAATAAATATTTTGGTGACCAGGCCAGAAAACGGTCGCAGATCTTAAAAGCTTTATGTTCAGCCTAACTTCGATTTGAAACTGGTCCTTGCCTTCTTAGACAGAGCTCGACATTCAAAAGCAGAAACATGGCTTAAATAAACAATAGCTTGGTGGAACAACTTCAGATTGCCCACTTTGACATAAGCTATAAAACTGTCGCCCAACTCACACACTGTAGCCTGGGTCTGGCGCACTTGCTCTTAGACAAGCGTAAGTCTTTTGGCCACAGACAAGTATCATACGAGGAGTTCTAAAATAGAAAATGAAAATATCAATCCATTCTGAGGACCACACTTCTCAAAAAACTGAAGGGATTAAACCTTTACAACTTTCTCGAAATAAATTGAAATTGAGGGCGTAGACAAAGATATAGCCAGACCAAAAACCAACATGTTGCCTCAGTAATAAGATACAGTTTGTATTTGAAATTAAAAGAAAAAGTAAGTTCTTTTTTGACGTATATTGATTTCATGCTTATAGTTTTAGAGAGGCAATGACGAGGACTTTTCAAAGTGACTGTAGTTACCCTTTGAATTTGGTGAACAGTTTTTTGTATGATGAGTGTGGTTCAAGTCCTTTGTTCATTTAAGTTATTTTGTTTCATTCATCCAAGGAATTAAATTTGGTTTATAAGGTTCTGTGACACTTTTGTCAAAACACACATACCACCAATAACTTTCTTAAATGTTTCTTTTTCTCAAGATGATACTTTTTTCGTACTAGAATATTGCTAGCTTTGTCCTTCTCTAATTCCTTCAAATAGGATGTTTCCTCGTGGTTCCTAATCCCCCAGCCTTATTATTGAGAAGTGAAGTTTCTGAATACCGCATGCGTTTCTAATCAGCATTTGAATTTCTTCTGCCGGAGTTTATAGTATCCTTTTGGATTTGGAAGCGATATCTTCAGTTTTTTCACGAGTGCATAGTTTACTGATTGCTAAGGTAGGGATACTTACTTTTGCTTTAAATACCAAGGACAGTGCGAATGAAATCTGAAACTAAAATTAGGGATAAAAAAACTTTCATTTTAAACAACGTCTTAAATAAAGAAAAAAAGTCTGGATTAAGCTAAAAACCAATTGAATTAAATGTCATATTAGACGCCTATTTACTTGACTTGAATTAAAGTACTAAGGACAGTAAAAATGAAATCTGAAATCAAAATTGGAAATAAAAGACCTTAATCTAAAATAATACCTTAAATATAAAAAAAATATATATTGAGTCAAGTTAATTGAAGTACCAAGGACAGCGAAAATGAAATCTGAAATCAAAATTAAAAATAAAAAAAACTTTAATTTAAACCAATGTCTTAAATATAAGAAAATCTTGATTAGGTTAAGTTAAAAAAGCAATTAGATTAAAATTCATATTAGACATTTATCTAGTTGACTTGAATTAAAGTACCAAGAACAGTGAAAATGATATCTTATTGTTTGAGTTAGTTGAGGGGGGAACTGGTCAAGTTTTAATGAGAAAGTCCTGCAGTTACTCATTTCTTTGTAACAGCGGGTGCCCAAAAAAAGATGGGTAAAAATCAACAAAATTGAATGTAGCTTTCTTTTGAAGCTTTAATTGTCTTGGGGGAGTCAACAGATTGTTATTGTTTTCATTTTGACGAACGAAACGAGTTTTTAAGTTTGACTGATTGGCTTTGCTTGTTTATTTTCCTGGTTTAACCTGAAAAAACTGACGAAAATGTTTTAGTTCCCTAAAAACTTCATAATTTTGAAACAATCAAAATGTTTTTAGTAGAAAAGTGCGGTTTTCAGGTGTAAATAGGCTTCAGATGGCTCTGGATGCAACATGAGTTAAATTAAATATTATATTAAATATGAATCTACGATGGACTTTGATTCAAGTACCAATATCAGCGAAGATGACATGCGAATCTTTGAATTAGTTAACTGAAAACTCACACATCCATTTATATTTTATCAATAGGAGAAATCGGGAATTCTAATTTCAACCAAAAAAGCCCCATCTGCAGTTATGCTGTTTATGGTAGTAGCGGGCGACAAATTATAAAAAAGAATTATGTGTGAAAATCAGCAAAGCTGTAGCTAAAAACCTATTACGCCTAGCAACTTAAGACGCTATATTTAGCATAATTATGCTAAATATAGTGAGAAATTATATCCACACTATCTATGAAAAAGACATTTGTTTCCCTTTGATCTTTTGAATACTTTTTTTTCTGATGTAATTTAAAATTAGGTAATACCAAATGTTTCTAGGTCAAAGAAACAATTAAGAAAGAACTGTCAAAATCAAGAAAAGGTAAACAATAAGCCCTTATATTTTAAAGGCCGCAGTTTTGTAGGGCTTCAATAATATAAACGATACTTGAGCTTTAGTAGATTGAGCCTTATCAAATATATATATATATCATAAAAGTGATGTTTTGTATGAATTGTTCAAAAAACAGCACAATTTAGTGAATAAATTACGTCGCAAAGTTGTGGCCGAATATTACGATAGATGGTTCTCAAATAGTAAAAGAAAATATGAAAGAAACATGGAAACGGATAAATGAAGTGACCAATGGGAATGCTGAAATTGGAGGGAATGAAGTACAACTTGAAGGGTTCGCCCCTGATGATAAGTCTGGAATTGCGAATGAGTTTGGTAATTTATTCTCTAATATTGGTATTAAAGTGTAAAATAGTGTAAAAAAATAGATGTCAACAGGTTCAAGAATACATTATATGTGATAATAGAGGTGAGAGTTTTGAATAAGCCTTTGATCCGTGTACAAGTGATGAACTCCTTAAGATATTAAAATCTCTGAAATCAAATTCTGCGGGAGTGGACAGCTTATCCCTTCGAGCGTTTAAGGCAATAATGCATTATATTCTACCATGTCTGCTTTTTATTTTAAACCTGTCACTTGAAAAGGGCACTTTTCCTGATCAGCTAAAAGTTGCTAAAGTGATACCACTTATTAAAGGTGGCCCTAGAAAGAAAATTGAGAATTGGAGACCGATTCTGACCCTTCCATTGTTTTCAAAATTATTACAAAATTGTTCATAAACGTTTATATAGTTTCCTACAGGTTAATAGTTTGCTGAGTGAGACCCAATTCGGATTTCTTAATGGACACGCTGACGACGAATGCTTTGCAACAGCTCATGGAATCAATTTACAGTGGTATGGAAAGAGGTGAAATACCTTTGTGTATGTCTATAGATATTCGCAAAGCATTCAATACAGTTGATTTTCATACTCTGCTAAGTCGGATGGAGTCGTTAACTGTCCGCGGAAAGTGCGTAAAGTGGTTTGAAAGTTATCTCACAGGGAGATCCCTCAAAGTAGTATTGAATGATGTGGGCTCAGCAGCATTTCCAGTGACGTGTGGAGTACCACAAGGATCAGTGTTAGGTCCGCTACTTTACCTCATCTATGTTGGCCTCATGCGTCTTTATATGAAAGATGTGTGTCTTACCTCGTTTGCTGATGATACCGTTTTAACAATGTTTGCCTCATCTGTGAAGGACCTGGTGAGAAAAGCGAGTCTCGCATTAGAAAGGCTGGAGATTTTCACTTCATTAGGTCTATTGTGTGTAAATGTTCGCAAGATATTTTTAATGACGTTTTGTAGAGTTGGTACACCACTTGATGTGTCTGGCCAGGTAAATTTATGTGGTAATCTAGTTCAGCAAGTTGATCATCTCCGCTACCTTGGTTTTTATCTTGATTGCCATGTGGCATGGAAGTGTCACAGTGACACAATTTCATCAAAAATTGCCCGTGGGGTAGGAATGCTTCGACGTTTGCAGCACTTTCTCCCTCAAAGAATACTTTTAACTATATATATTTTTTTATTCACGTCATAGCTCTAATAAAACTATGACGACATTCATTATTTATCTAGTAGGGTTTCAGACAAGGTGGTTCTAATGATGTACTTTTGTTTTGATCTGACTCTATTTTTATGAGTTCTGGGTTTTTATATTTCTTAGTATTGGACTGATCGTCTCTTACTAGGTTGCCAGCTACTTCTGCAACCCGGATTCACTAATATAGTTATGAGAGGCAGCGTGGCCGAGTGGTCCAAGGTGCTGGTGTTAGCCACCAGTCTCTTCGGAGGCGTGGGTTCAAATCTTACCGCTGGTACAGGATTATGATTTATGTACAAAAATCAAATATCTTTGAAAAGACTACAGTATGAAAAGACATCAAAACTGCAGTTTTCAGTGAAAAAATTTATTCTCTTTTAGAAATAATTTATTTTAGTTACAAAGGATTTTTAACCCAATTCATTTCCTTTAAAATGAGCCATTGAACAACTCTCTACGATGTTCCAGTGCCAAGCTGTCTGTGGAAAAGAAGAAGAAGAAAAAAACAATATGCCGTTTAGGCAGAATGTTGTAGTAGCCACCACTTTTCTTGATTTTCAAGCCAATATATTTCCCTTGCTGTTCAAGCCAAGGGACAGGAAGTTTCCTATACAGGGTTTCGGACAAGGCGTTTCTAATGGTGTACTTTTTGTTTTGATCTGACTTTTTTTTTAGGAGTCATGGGTTTTTATATTTCTTAACATTGGACGTGATCGTCTCTTACTAGGTTGCTAGCTACCGCTGCAACCCGGATTATTCGGTGGTTTATCCATATATCTCCTACGGTTGCCTCCTACGGAGCAATAACTTCATATGCAACTATAGAAGAGTGCAAGTTCTACAAAATAAACCTCTTAGAACAATCGGTAGGTATGTCCAGGATGTACATGACACATGTGCTTGTCTTAGGTCCGAGAAGCTCCTTAATGTAGGTCAGATAAGAGACCACCAAGCTGCAGTATTTGTGTTTCAGTGTAAGAATGGTTTAACCCCTGATATTTTTAAGAATTTCTACCAAATTAATAGTGACCCGCATAATTATGGAACTAGGCAAAGTGATAATATAGTTGTTGATTTGCGGCGTGGTATCAGGTCTTCATTTTCAATGAAACACCTGGGTCTATCAGTATGGAATGAGCCACCACTGAGTATTAGAGCGGTGGAACATGTACCTCAATTTTAAAAGAAATTAAAAGATTATTTTTTGGGGGGAATTTGTTAAATTTTATTATGGCTGGTAGGTTGGGTAGGGGAGGAAGAGGAGTTGGAGAGGTAAGGGTGGGCTGGGAAGGTAAGGGTGGGTAGGGGCTAAGGTAAGGTTGAAAGGGCAGGGTGGGGGAGGGGAGAGGGAGTTGAGTATTGATGAATGATGGAGAGTGGATTTGTTATTATTATTTTTCTTTTATATTTTATTTATCTATTATTATTTTTAATTCAGTTATTTATTTATTTATCTATTTTTTCATATATATTTAGGTTATAGTTTATTTATTTTTGTTTATTTATAATTTTTTTTAATTAAATAGTTGAGGTTTAAGTAAATAAAATTTAGCAGTCACAATGATAAAATTAGCATAAAGATCGAGGGATCAAGGAGCGGAATGTTATGTCGAGATTTACGGAGAATAGTAGTTTTTTGAATAAGTTCTCAATAGTACTTTTACTACAGAATGTCGAGTAGGAGGAGATGGATATTATTGATCATATGGATGGAAATTCTGCGCGACTTTTGATCTTCTACGTGGCTAAAGCCTCACCGCTTTTACATTAGAGGTTTCTTATATTTAACTACATTGAAACATTGTATATACTCGTAGACTCAAAAGAGATAAATTAGCATTTGAAATGGCTGAAAAAAAGCTCCTCAGTGCACTTGCCGGTAATCCCCAAGAAGTTTCCTGGCGAGGGTCATTATTTTATTTTATTTTTTTTATTTTATTGAATACAAGAGAAAGCCACAGGCTTGTCGCAATAAATAATGGCTCATGATGGCTATTATCAAATGCTAGTTAGATAATAGCCATCATGATTAGCAGACGGTTAGGGGAGGTATATTTAAGGGACGGTTAGGAAGAACGGCCACAATAGAGGGACCGTTTCTCCTCTAATCACTTTTCCCCTTAAAAACACACTAGAATTTTAAATGTCCAGTCTTGTGAATCCTGTCTGAAATTTCTACTATTACCTCTTCAATGTGAAGTCGCCTTTTCACCTTATTGCCGTTAGGCATTTGAACATAATATTTCATGCTATTTATGGGAGGGGCTCTATTATCCTCGTCCCCCCGCACCAATAATAAAAGTGTAGACGAAAAATACTCCTGGGAATCAAGAGGGATGATTTATCAATTTCTACCCTCCGCCTTCCCAAAACTCATCATATATTTATCTATAGGCTGAATGAGAGTTAATAAACGTCCATGTTAACCGTCAATAGAACCCCCTTATCCAATCGTGACGGGACCGTCTGCTGCCATCTATAATCGAGTCTCATCAGACAGGATCACGTGCCTTTTTCAAGGTCAATCAGGGGGTGTTTCTAAGTGTATTGGCTCCAGGACGAAGTTTGCACATGCGCACTGAATACTAACGGGGCAATGTATTGATCCGCGAACGGGAACAGGATCATGGGTCTCTTTCTAGGCCAATCAGGGGTGTTTCTTAATGTATTGATCTGCTAACGGGACAGGATTGCAGTGAATATAAGGAAGGTTTTTTGCTATAGTTGTTATTACTGTGTGAATAGAATTCAAGGAGTGAGAACAGTTTGACTTTACTCATTAGGATATATTTGTAATAATGAGTGGGATGTTTTCACTATTAGAAGTTGATTCACTATTAGAATGTGATTATAGTGGAGTTGGTAGCAATGATACAAGAGCACCAAACATTGCGGTAGAAATCACGAGAGGATCACGACTTTGTCTGGAATGGGATGAAGTATATGCAAGATATGTGATATCTTTGAGCAAATTTAAAATGGAGGATCAATTATGCTTCGCTGCAAAAGTTGATATAGCACAAGTGAATAGACTTTAAAGTTCTTTAAGTGTAATAGTAAAGCATATCGAGGACAATAAGCATGTGTAATATTATTACATGTATAATATTATTGTTGTAATTATACAATAAAATTGTTTTGAAATCGAAAATGTCCCTTTCTTTTTGTTAGAATGTTAAATTAAGTAGAACGATTCATAGTCAGTCTAGAGTCAGCAGTGAGAGTGATAGGATTAAAAAATGAATAAATTTGAGAAAGAGAGAATTAGATCGAATCTTGTGATTATGGAAAAACATTTGATTCTGGATGACATTTTTCTCGAGTTATCCATTCAACGGAAGATATTCTCACAGGGAACACTTGACATTATAATGAAAACTGATTCTCTCCCATTGGAATATTGTTTGAAACTTTGTCGATGTGACTCAAATGCTTATACTCAATTTATTGATATATTAATCGAAACAAAGCAGAATAATATCGTGGATATACTTTTGAAAACATTGCCATAGATTCAATGTAGATGGCTCCCTCTTCAAAAGAGGTAGCGTCACAGAGTTACTCCTCTCCCATTTCCCCCTCTGAATTTATCGAACGAGGATCAATTAAGTTTTAGCTGCGAGAGAGTTGACATCGGAAACCAAAAAATGTTCTATACATGTCCACTATGCGTGTGCACTCTTGGCAGTTGGTCATCATGTGAGAATTGTACAATTATTGATGACTATAATGGAAAATGTAAATTACGCAATCCTTGTAAATTATATTGAGGATATGCAGTACAAATTAAAGGATGTAATTCATGTCTTGAAGAGATCTGTGACTCTCACCCTAGAGGACATCTATGTTCCAATTGTCACTATGACAAATGTGATCAGTGGGAGAATACTTACCCCGGTATGATTGGAAAGAACCCCAAACGTGATTTTAGTTTATTTCTACGAGACTGGTGTCGTCGTGGATTTAAATTATTTTGGGAGGAAGAATCAGGTCTACGATTCAACTGTTGGGGTAACAAGAAAATTTGGTTTCTACGTCATCGTTGTGACGACACGGCCTATTATGACTATAAACCTAGTGATTTTTATTTGACAGTTACCGAATGTGATTCACCAGTTGAAAACACTGTATGTGATATTGCTTCAAATCGACAGATTGAAACACGTGAATTTCACAATATGAATGCAAATAGTATCATTGACTATACAAAGAGATATGACAAGAGTGAAGTTACATTATACTGTAGAAAATGTGACCCTGACTGGGCAGTCAATCAAGATCAATATACAGTGAAATGATTTACCAGCATTAGTGGTTCAAAAACAGTTGCCTATGCACCGAAGAAGAAGAAATCTAAAGCGAAGAATAAAGACATTGTGTATATACATTTTTCATTTATTAATAAACAAATTCACAAACATTTTTAAGCACTTTACTCGTAGGGCACTAAAATCAATATTATACAGGTCTGAGAGGATATTTTCCACCATAAAGTCGTTCAGAAGTGGATGTCTACATAAATGTTGAGAAACTGCTTGTAAGTATAGCCGCGACATCTGAACACAAAATATAGTAGCGCATGGAAACCACAGCTTTTAGTTGTCAGATCCTGCACTCTCTTCCGATTTTGAATAATAGTTTTCCCACTGCTCTAAATATAATTGCTGATGTATGGAGTGTAGAATGTATAGGGTAGGCCAAGAGGATCAACAAATTCAATCGTCTTCATTGTTTGAAATATGTACAACCAATGGCCAGTATTCACAGTCGACGGACTGCTATTAACAATGATTAGGGTATTGTTGGCACTTTGGATTTTTCCAAGAAACTCCGAGGGCAGACAATAGGATCTGTATTTGGACATGTAGGAGTCCATATTAAATACATTGATTATTTGACTGGTGTTCATGGTGCCAAGTCTAGTAGAACACTGCCTTCGGGAGTGATTTCCCAATAGATTTCATATTGATTTAGCGAGATTAGTGTAATGCTCTCAGCTAATGGGTTGGCAAATGTTCACTCTAAACGCACACTCCCCGTTCGTACTATACTCATATCCTGGGTGCCAGACAAATCCAATACAATGATACCATGTGTTTTTAGCAAACATTTCTTCGGTTATACCATTTTCAAATAGTTGCGAATCATGATCTAGGGTTTGCATGGTCAACTCATACAATGTCCTATAGGATCTATCAAAATATAGATTGTAGAGTGGGATTCCATTTACTTTGCAGACAAGAGATGAAAGGCCAAAAATTTCAAATTTATGTGGGCATCCAGTCCACGATCCTATTGCACTAGCGCTTTTTACAAAAGCCAAGGCTAATTTTGACGGACTTTCGCCATTGATAAAGGATGAGTCGGTGAAGGTGCGTGAGCCTGTGGCAATATGACGTTGATTGGTGATTGTATGAGGAACAAGTAGTTTAATATTATTTCCACTGGCTCTCAGTTTTTCCACTGCCAAAGCAACAGAACTCATAACCTGCTGTTTGCGTACATGTAGTATTGCCAAGGTGAGGGAGAGAGTTACATCAGGATTGGCAGCAAGTTCTTTTCGTAAAATGAAATTGGATGGAGCAAATGTCAATTTTATATCCACTTTAATATTGGGTGGTAGCCATTGGGGTATATTAAATATTTCATGATTTATTTTTCCAGCTAGATGTAATTCACTAGTTGTAGCATTTTAAGTGCATCTGTACTATCAGTATTAGTAATATATTCAAATCCATTGGAGGTGCCTCTCAATTCCTTTTATGACTTGGGTGTCATCAGCATGAATTGCATATAGCTTGTATAATTTGAGAGATTGTTGCTTGTGTTCACCAGCGTACCATTTAAGTAGACACTGATTTGACGAAATAAATTATGTAATATACAATTTTCATAGGATATTCCATCGGCAAGAATTGGCAATGTATTATCGTATTTCCGGACTTTCATTCGTAAATCTATAAATGTCGAAAACATGTCCATAAATTAGTCTTCATTGGAATAAAATTGTAAGTGGATATTATCGTAGAGGGGTTGTTGTGGATAAAATTGTTCATAGTATCCATATTTTAAACTCACATCAACATTTTCTGCATTGAATAGATTTAAAGATGAAGTGATTGAAGGTTGGGAATCCTTATGCGGTAGATATGACATCTTAGCAAAAGAAATCTAGTTTCGATCTAACATTTCTCTTCCTGGGGCTTCTTCTTCTGTTTACAGTGCGTTTCGGCTTTTTCCTTCTTTTCTTTGACAGAGGTCATGTCTTTCGTTTCTGATCTGAGTAGAGACCGATGAGTGATGCACTGTTTCTCGACCTTTTTAAACCTTTTCCATTTTGATGAGATTTCAATTGTTCGCCAAGGGTTCGCACACTGGACCTAAGAGTTTCCGAAACACTTTTTTAAAAATCCTTGCCAGAGCCCCAGTTGTATAGTGTAGAGGATGCAAAATCTATCGCAACCGGTAGAATATATTTTCTAGCTAGAGGTAGTGCAGAGCGAAACAGCTTAGCAAACCAACTGCCACGACCATAGCCAAACATCGACGATCGACCTTTGTAATAGTCCATTCCATTGCCCAATTGTCTTGGGCCAAGAGTATTAACATAGCAGTCAATATCAGGACAAATGAATACCACTTTTCTATTAGACATCTTGTTGTTTAATGGGTCGTAAATGGCATGTAATCACAGCCAAACCTTTTGTTATTGCTAGGGGATCACCTAATTCAGTTCTTAGTGTTAACTGACAGACTTCAAAATAGGAAGTGTTTACGGGGATATACTGAAGATGCTTTATATTGTAATGGTGAATATGTTCTTGATTGGTTTTTCGTTCAAGAAATCGTAGGAGGGGAACATTGCTATTGCCAACCCGGGATGTTTCAAAAAATGAAGCGCAGAGAAATATACAAGTGTCCGTGGAGAAGGCAGGCGGGTAGTCAGCAAAAATAAAATTAGTGTTTCAAGCACTTTTACCATTGATTATATTTAGATTAAAGCCAAGAACATCTTTTAGATTATCATTGAGAATAACTTTTTCATCGGCAATGGGTGAACTAATGTAGATCTTGCCCTCCTTCTTTGAATAGTTGAAATGAAAGGCTCCTTTTTTACGAGCCGAAATTCTTTTATTGATAGAACGACATAAATTGTTCATTCAACTGAGTTCATCGTAAGGTAATTCAATATATGGATAATTCATGCAATTGATCTTTTGAATTTGTTCTTGATCACCTGAGGGTGGCGGCCAATCATAGGGTCTAATTTTTATATCATATTTGCGATCTTTTCTCAGGATGTCATATGTATTTTTGAGAATACAGTCGACAAGAGCCACTTCATACTTTCCATCGTCGAATTTGATGGTGGGGGAGAGTTTCGTCCAAAAATCACTTGTTCTATTCAAATCGTTGTAGAGAGAATCGAAAACATTGGACATGAAAGTCACATAGAAATCATTTGCCATTGTTAACATCTTCAACTGCAACCCAAGAATGAATATCAGAGTTGTATCCTAGCCAGCGAACAAGCAACTGTCTCTTGCCCCTGCGAGTACGACTCTTTAATATCTTTTGAATTTGATAAATTTCACTAGTGTTTCTAACTTTTTGCAGTTCATATTCATAAAAACCGCCGAGAATCTCATCATCTTCGGTGTCTCGCATTCGATTTGTCGTGGGTGTAGTGTCTAGGATTTTGGACACTTTAAAAAGTTCAGTGCTCCATAAATAATTCCACTTTTCAAAAATATTGGTGGTTCTATTAATTCGAACAGTATCACCAACATTGAAGTTCTTCTTCACATTTTTTTTCTTTTTCACTGGATTACTGCTTTAGAAAAACATAAAATGTATTTTTACTGCAATGAACTTCCCGAGGGCTAACATTGGACAGGGATCGATGTGGTCGTTGGTTGTATATTTGCATGATTTTATCTAAATCATGAATAAAAGCAACAGTGTTTTTCAGCATGCAATATCTTGAAATTAATAGACGAATCGTTCTTATCAATCGGTCAGCCAATGCAGACTTTATCGGGCTGTGACTATGATAGAGTCACTATTTATAGTATTTGTATTATATTTCAATAGAACCTTTTGCACATGAGGATTAACAAATTCGCTACCGCGATCCGATTGAATTTTTCTATAGCAATCCTGTTCAAGAATACTTTCCAAAGCATGAGCAACTTCAACACCTCTCTTTGATTAGAATGGAATGGCATAGGCATAGCGTCTAAAGACACTGATTGCCACTAGAATATATTTGTAGGGTGTATTGTGAAGCCATTGAATCATGTCTAAAGTTAAAAGATCAGTTTGCATTATATGCAGAGAGAAAAAGGCTTTAGTTTGTCGACATTGTTTGCCACGAAGCCTGCAATTCCGATGCAGTGTGTAACTTGGTTCATTTTCTAGATACTCTTTTGCTTTTTTTAATGTGCTGCCATCTATGTCAGAGGCAACTTTAGAAAGCATTGTGGGGGAACTTAGAATTTCCGCTTCACCAATATTTTCATAGACATGTTTTAAAACTTCATCCATTTTGAACGCAAACACGTAGTGTAATGTCCACTCCCCTTTTGCACACTGGGGGGTGAATCAATACGTCTTCGCTTTTGACTAGCAGCCACTGGTGTTATAAAATCATTGCTGCTGCTACTGCTGCTAGTTTTTTTCTAATATTGAATCTTCTTCTTTTTTAAATGGTGTTGGTGTTGTTGGAGGACTATATTCTCTTAGTTTCTTTAGAATTTGCTTATTCCCAACAAGACTTTTTGGGAAGTTTGATGCATTTAGAAATGTATATAGATTATTGTCAAATGATAAAAGTCCTTTACAATTCGTAACCATATCACAAATTAAATCAACTAGATTATAAGTTTTTCCCTGAATTATAATTCGTTTCCCTGTGCTATCGACCTGAACTTGATCACCATCACCAACACTTTCCAACATGAGATATGCTAATACTCTTTCACTCTGTTCTCGATAGGTCACTGGCAATTGGTTTCAAATCAATTCATTCTACTTTGATTGCACTGCTGAATCTTTAGGAGATGTTTTCCTGTTTAGGGGGATCTGTGACGGTGGCGGGTCTCTCACGATAAGGTCTATGTTTGTCCACACATCGCAATGCATCTTGAAGTAAAACTAGCTTTTTATCATCGGCAATATTTTCATCATTAATGAATTTGCTTAGATTGTCTTCAAAATGTTCCACGGGTGAGAGGACAAGTTCAACTGGCGTCAATTTATAGGGTTTAGCCATCTAGAGAAAACTGTTTACAAGTCCTGCAATTATTGGTAGCAAAAGTGTAAAAAAGCTACCGCCCGCTTGAAGGAGACGTTTTCTTTTAAAAATTTTTCCTTTGTTTTTGCAAGCCAAGGCACGTACAGTGGAACGATGTTGCTCTGTCTGTTGTCTAACACCTTCTGACAAGTGTACATTGCCCTCAGTTAAATTTAATCAAAGTTCAGATATTACATTAATGAAATCGTTGTCAACACCATGTTTGAGTATGGCCTTCCTGAGTGGAGGTTTTGAAGTGCCTAAAACGGAAAATAAATGCCGTTGTTCGTGTAGTTTCTTCAGTGTCATGATGGCAACTAATAGCTTTTTCTACTGTTCACTTGAAGATATACAGAAATTTCTTTGTCGAAAATATCTGTGACTACACATAGATCCTCGGGTGTATTCTGATTAAGATCTAGCAAAATGTACCCGTAGGGCTTATTTGTCGCCTGAGTGTACGCTGACAGCAGAAATTTTGAAGCGCCTGGATATATTTGCTTATTGAGAGTTATTAGCGAGCTAGAATCACGAACAACTCGGTAGATAATATAGATGGTACAATTCAAAGCAAGGGTTATCATACATTTGCTCTGATGAAACAGATTGTGTAGAACTAGGGTTATGGAAATGTGTTCATGATGAGAGCGAACGGTAAACAGCTGTAGCATTTCCTGTGAGAACTGTTCAATTGATTAACCCAAATCATCAATAATCAGCCATGAATTTGGTTCAATACTATTGAAAACATCAAGTCCCCGTATGAATTGTATTGGCATGGATGTGGCAATAGCTTTTATTTGATCGTAGGATTCCTGCCAA
Organism: Artemia sinica; assembly: GCA_027921565.1. NCBI lineage: Eukaryota > Metazoa > Arthropoda > Branchiopoda > Anostraca > Artemiidae > Artemia > Artemia sinica. The sequence goes on along the minus strand of CM051259.1, from coordinate 31,057,933 downwards.
ATACTATATCAATAATACATTTTCTTTGGTTTTTGCAAAAACATTTTATTACAATTTTTAACTATTTTAGCTCAAAGTGTCGTTTTCACAGACACTGATTGGCCACAGAGAAACGATCTGAATGGTGTTTTAAATTGATACATACTGCTGCTGCTGTTGACAGCAGTCGGACTACAACTAACTGTAACCCATACTTGTCCAATAAATATATAATAAATTTCCCATAGATCTATCTAGTACAAGAACAACAAAAACAATATTTCATTCATTTATTAACATCAACACTTGTACAACACGAAAAGTAAACACACACTATTTGTTCAACAAGAACAACAACAGTATTTATTAACAAAAACACTTTTCTGTACAGTAATTATAGTACACACTATTTTTCATTTATTAACATCAACACTTTTCTTTTCAACAAGAACAACAATATTTATTAACAACATTTTTCATTTATTGACAAAAACACTTTTTTTGTACAGCAAGAACAACACACACACTATTTGTACAACAATAATAGTACACACATTTTGTACAACAGCACGTATAGCAATAGCACTATTTGTACAACAATAATATTTTTCACATAAAAAAACAACTTACAACACGAACAATAATGCAGTTGAACACTATGAATTTAAAGGATGCCCCCGCCCCCCGGGGGCCGCGGGCGAAGGCTGGCCGCGGGTGAGAGCCGTGGAGTGAAGGCCTGCCGTGGGCGGGACCCCCCCCAGGGATCGCGTTGAAACTCTGTATACAATAGTCGCTGCTACAGGTTAGGTTAGGTTAAGTTAATTTATCAGGTTAGGTGAGGTTGTACTGCATTTGAGCATTTAAGGTTAATTTATCAGGTTAGGTTGTACTGCATTTGAACATTTAAGTTGATTTATCAGGTTAGGTTAGGTTAATTTATCCAGACCAAGTTGGTTGCGATAGTCTACACATTCAATCCGGTCTGAAATTCGATAGTGGCCGTGGGGGAGTACATTTACACCATTCTTGAGCACAAAGACTTTGTCAGATATACACAACATGGCATTCTTTTCAACTCTAACAGTATAATTTTTATACTGCAGAGATCGAATTGCTAGCACTTGTGCTCTTGGCACTAGACAACTATCTACACAGGTTCTGTAGACACTCATGTTGAAATTATTTTTTACAAAATGTGTAGGCACCCCTTTACACGCTTGCTTTACATCTTTATCATGGGTTTCTACACAATAAACTTTAGGACCAGGGAACATCCCATTGGATATTAAATCACTCCCCTTCTCTGATTTTAACATTAGTAACTGATTGGGAGCTTGACGTTTCACCAACTCGGGGTAGAGGGACGCATTCCAGTTAGTGAAATCCATCCGCGAGCTGATGTGCACTCCTTTTTTAAATCATTTAATAAATCCCCGGTTTTTAGTTTTAACAGCAGAGAATCTGTATCCCCATAATAAACTTGAGCCTCCCCCTCCTTTGGCCGTTGTACCTTGCACACATTGTAAAAAAAGGACAACATGAGCTTTTTGGAAATTTCCAGTACTGAACTACCTCCCGCTATATTCTTGTTCAGTACAACATTTCTCTTTTTCCTGTGTAGAAGAACCATGCTCGGCTATATGCTCGTGAACGATGTAAAATTAGGATCGGCTATAATTCGTGCACATTCTTGGGGGCAGGTTACGACGTCACAAGGGGATCTGTTTCGTACGCTTTCACACATTTTGCCAAACGCTGAATTTAAAATGAGCTTGTAAATTTCCTTTTCTACTTTACTTTTTGCTAACAGCATCTACCGACAAAGTTATCGATAAACGTCGTCAAGTAGAGTTCCTCAGTGAATTGCAGGACCTTATGTATTTTTGTGATCTTGAAACCATTGTTCACCTTGGATCCATCTCAAAAGCACATGGTGAACAACGATATTCTGTTTAAGGTCTAGATATGCAATCAGTTTCTGCTTGGAGGGTGTCCAGTGCATACCCATATCATCAACCAAAGATCAATTGTATGGGCTAATCGATTCCTTGGTCACTGGTCGATTTACACAAGGAAATACAAAATCCTTGACAGAATCATGAAGTTCCAATGGTATCTGCCCATCAATTTCTAAGAACCATCCTTGTGGCCCATTGTCCTCGACGGCATGAATGTCGGGGATCTCACAAGGATTCTCAAGCCATTTATAGTTTCCACACGGCAAAGAGCAGTGAGACATTACCGAGGGGTATAATGAGTTCGTGTCAAGGAAAACAACATTTGACTTTACACCAGTGTCTTTTCCACTTGGATCTGTTGTTACAACGCGATGCCCATGAAAAACTCACCCCCTCATTGACCTTTCTACAAAAAGGTGTTGATCTATATCACTGATCAACCCTATTTCCTCCCTACTAATTTTTAAAATCAAGTCCATCACCAAATGGTGTGTGGAAAAATAATAACCTATATCTAATCCAAACTCTGAATAAGTTTGGTCTGTGTTTTTACAGACAATATCTAAAAGAGTTAAAACGTCACTGGCCAAGTACAGTCTACAGTAATCCCACCTATTTTTACAATTACCCTTATCCCAAACCCTCTCGGCAAATTCATTTTCCTCGGCAGTGCATTAACTATTGTTGAGTGAATTATAGAAAGCTTCCATTGGAGGTAGATTCACCCCGCTTAACCAAGCCTCAGAACAATAATAGTCGTATGTGTATACGCCTTTACAGGTCAGTAGGTCATACATTTCACTGTCTGGAAAGCGCTGTTTAAGCAGAGGAAAACAATCAAAATTGTCGCTTTTCTGCACTTGAATCAATTGACTCAAAGCCTTGGGGAAGAAACTAAATGAATCTAAAAACTGGATTTTATTTCAGCATGTATGCCCATTATCCTCCGCCAGCCATTTCAACTCGAGAAGCACCAACTTCTCAGCCGATTTGGGGATAATATTGCAGGTAAATGAATTGTTTATCCATGGACTATCTACTCCCCCTCCCTCCCTGTGCATACGTGCCAAAGCCATTGCACGATCGATGTGCTACACCACGAAAATTACTACCCCCAGATGATATTTCCTGCCACAAGTCATTATGATCCCTGACTTTCCCCTTCCCCTAGTCCCTTTCCCCTTGGTCCCCTCTTCAAATTTCCCCTTACAAACCCAGCATATTTTCTCATTTTTAATCGCTAGACGATCCTCTGCAGACAACAACATTTGGTAATGTGTATTTCTCAAACGAGAAAAAGCTCCTTTCTCAGTGACAATTAATTTAGTTAATGCCTTGATCATGCACTCATTCTCATCCAACGTCTCGACTATTTCTAACAACTGCATTGTGTTAGAGTTGTCTCTTTGCGTGTGGGCATAGGAAACCGCTATAGCTTGATGATCTTTGATTCGATTCGGAAATCGATGATCGTTCACATCCACAAGCCTAGCTTCACAATCCAAAGAGATTTTATTGCTTTGGAGGAGGGTATTTTGGCCCTGTCAATTTTTAAATATTAGAATGGCCCTGTCACCCGAAACTGTTTCCACTGATTGATAGCCATGCCGTCTACAATGCTTAATATGATTCTGTAGTTTTAACTCACTAAGAATTCTAGACAGGCATGTTGGACAGTAGAAACGTGTCTCAAGTGTTTTACCCTACCCCAGAACTCTACTGATATCTGTAATTGGGTTAAAATAACCAATTGCATTGGGTTCACTAGGTAGTGTATACAGCAACCAAACCCAGTGCTTCACCAATTCAATTGACAGGCCACTTACTGGGGAAAACATCCCCATTTTATTAGAACGTGCCCCATCATCAAATTCAGTTTTATACTGAATCACAGTAATGCCGATATTTAAATGGGAATTGGCCAGTTCGAAAATATCAATTGATCTTAGCGTTACTGGGAATTTTCCATCTAAACAAGAGAAATCTACAGGGGGAAAATCAGAGCCCACCTTCCCATGTACAGCCCAGTATTGTAAATTTTCCTTTGAAGCGTCACGTGCTAGAAGCTCGAAAGCTGATATGAGGAAAGCGTACATGAAACATTTTTGACCTGTTTCAAAACAGATTCGTTGAACGCCCTTGCAACCCTCTAAATCGGGATTATAATTTAAAACTGTACCCGCATCCCTATGCCCCCCTCTTAAAATAGAATCTTTTTTAAATTTACAAATATTAACACTTAAATTTTCAATTAATAAAACTACTGACCAACTCCCGTTCTCATTATAATTTTCGATAGGCGTCATAATGTGGTCTACCCATTGCATAAAAACTGTTTCATAATTTTCTAAATGTGGATAGACCATTAGCAACTCGGTATGTACATAATGGTCATATAACTCACTTTTATCCTCATTTAAATAAAATGTCTTTAAAACAATTGAAAACTTAATAGAGTCCCTACCCCCCCCCCCCACAACTGAATCTGGTTTTCTAACAGTGCACGAATTTTATCTACATATACATGAACAATATCTAAAGGGGCAAGTAAAAAATCCCCCTCCCATAAGCGAATTAAAGGGATCCCCAAAGGTTGCACTATAGACGACTATTGTATTTAATATTGAATTCGATTGGTAGAATTCAGGTAGTGTTGTAAATTGTGTATTGTTACCCTCCCCTCTTGTATATTATCCCCCCTTCCCGACTTTGTTCAATAATAGGGCTGTGAGAATTTATCGAAGTCATTTCATTCGATTGAGCTGCAGCTATGTTCATGTAATCAGTGGGGGGAGGGTTCTCAGTTAATTCACTGACAAAATCATCTAAAATTAGCATGGGATTTGGACTTAGCAATGTTAAGTCCCCTTGCTCAACTGTGCTAGGTTCTACATTGAAATAATTAATTAATAAATTATCAATACTACAAGGTATTTCAATGGAGTTACCAATATCATGCCACTCATTGATAGGTGATGCTTCCTGAATGGCATTGAAACTCCATAAATGCATCAATGAGTTCTTCTTCTTCTTCTTCAGCTGATGAGGGTGGAGACAACAAATATGGAACCAATACAATCTATAAAAGAAAATAGCTTATTTTCAAAGTGTCTAAATCACCTAATTTTTTAAATTGGGTTATTATTTACATGTGCTTAAAACCAAGCTTAGTAGTAGCAGTAGTTGCATTTGGTTAATTCACTACTCTAACTACTCTATATATTCTGAAAGTTCCAATTTAATAAAATATATTTACAATCTAAAACATGACTTAGTAGGTTTTGATATTGTTCAAAAAACCCCTCAAAAAATTTCATATTAATACTCTTTATCTGCTTTGGAAAAAAACCGGGGTCTTTACTTGATTTGAGATGGATAGCCTATCCCTTTCATGATACACAACTGATTCCGATAGAAATTTGGTTTTATAATATTTGTAGAAGCAAGAAGGATCATTCGTTAATAAAGCAGTTTATATCGCAAAGGATTTTGCTACTTATTATGAGCGGGATATAGTGCCTTTTTGGCTTCGCTAATCTAATTCGGCAGGTTGAATGCATGCACTTGTTATGATTCAAAAGGAGAACTTTATATTTTATCAGTTTGAAAAAATAGCGAGAAATAAAATTTAAACTTACATCTCCCAATTCCGGCTGCACTTGAGTGCCGAATGGTCCTGGCAAAGCATGATGAGGGGTGAACGGGATGGAGCTGTCACGCTCTTGTGCAACTGGGCCCGCAATGTCAGTGGGATATGCAGCTGGTGCAGCGATGTCACTGGCTTGGAGGGTTGGAGCAGTGGGGTTCACCATCGTGTGAGCAGCCATCCACTTCCTCTTTAATTTTCTGCCAGGCTGCATTGGTGTCTGATCGGATGAAACTTGGTCAGGCAGCGCTGGTCTGGAAGGGATGTGGATGGCTCTCGATGGGCCAGCCATCTCCAGCTGTTGCATGGGAGTAAAGTCATTACCCTTAGCTCTCTTTTCAGGAGGAGGCGGGCATTTCTCATAATTGTCCTTAAAAAGAAAAAAAACAGTATAAAATAACGACTCCCTGTTACGGAAGAAAAGATACTAGTACCCTTCCCCCCCCCTTTCAGCAAAGCAAAAAGTAAAATTCGCGAGGAAGAAGCTAGGCTTAGAATTCAAACGTTTTTATTGAACAACTTGTGAGAAATAAACCTTGACAATCAGTAGCTCCTATTTTTATCATTTAGAGAAAAAATTAAATACACTCCGTGTTGGAAATAAACCCAAAAAGCATAGAAATCCTATTTTTATCATTTAGAAAAAATTAAAAATATGCCTAGAGACGCAACGCATATATTTGCACATTATATCTCTAGGGTCAAAGGTTCATATAATTTAAAATGACCTGCGCTTCAATAAACCTTCTCATAGTAGGTATGTGTCTTTTTCTTAAAAAAAAACCATATAAACACTGAGTACTCAAAATGAAAAAAAAATGGTATATGAAACTATTTATTATAACTAACAGCCATCCCCTCTTGCAATTCAAAGGATTTACTGTCGCTAATTTGACCAAAAAAGACGCATCTTTTTAGTGAAACCAATATAATGCTTAGGTCCTAATTCATGAGAATTAACAAGCCGGATGCGCACTTGACGGGTGCCAATAATTATCTATATTTAAATCTTAGCGGCTTAATGTCATAAGGGGATCACTATATCTGAGAGTTGACGGAAGTTAGTTGTCGCTTTTGCTAGAATACAGAAAGCATGAAAATTATATGAATTTATCGAAAAAGAGAATTATTTCAAATGAAAGAATTAAAATCGTTAGCAGGGGGGGGGGCGGTTACATGGTAAAAAGAGCGTATTTTACGCTTTCTAACGACTATAAACATCGTATAGTCGGAGTTTGTTTTGTATTGGGGGGAGGGGGGTATACCCTGAATTTGAATATACTTGAGGGGGACTTCAAAAATGATTTTATTTGGAAATAAACTAAGAAAATCTACGAAACAGAACTCACATTATAAACGTTTGTAGCTAAAGCTTCCAACTCATCAATATTCAATGTTATATCCATGGCGGCTTGAGACTGTATGATAATTTAACCTCAACGCATGTCCATTATAAACAAAATCTCAATGGCGATTTGTGATGTAAGGGAAACAGTACGCAACTCCCTGATTGACTTAGAAAGAGACACATGATTCTGTTCCGTTAGCGGATTAATACATTTAGAAACATCCCCTGACTGGCCCAGAAAGAGGCACGTGATCCTGTTCCCGTTAGCAGATCAATACATTTAGAAACACCCCCTGATTGGCCTAGAAAGAGACACGTGATCCTGTTCCCGTTAGAAGATCAATACATTGCCCCGTTAGTATTCAGTGTGCATGTGCAAACTTCGTACCGGATTCAATACACTTAGAAACACCCCCTGATTGACCTTGAAAAAGACACGTGATCCTGTCCCATTAGACTCAATTATAGATGGCAGAAGACGGACCCGTAACGATTGGATAAGGGGGTTCTACTACCGTTTATCTTGTATGTACAACATGAGTATCTTGTATGTACAACGAATGCGCCACCATGCAGCATTACTTCCTCTGCAATTGAGAAGCTCGCTAAATAGTTTTTTTTTATTTTTAAACCGATTGGCCTCAGAATTTTGAATTGATTTTACCTGACAGGAGAATAGAATTAATAGTTACTTTAAATTGTTAGTGCTATTCGAACTATAGACTGTGGAACTTACGGGGAGAGCTGAGGACGGTGTAAAAGTTTTGCTCTTTTGTGTACCCCACAGAAACACTTGTAAAAAAAACTAACAAAAATGAATGTGAAAAACTTTTAGATGCATTTTGTAAATTTTTGTGTACCCCTCCCACTCTTACGAACAAAAGTACATGCCCTTCCTCCCCCGAACTAAAATGCTGAATGCGCTCTTGCTAAAAGGATATTCACCAGTGATATTTTTCCTTTGCATTTTATTGCCATTAGAACAAATTATATTATGGAGATTACGGTGTGAGTTGAGCTTAGTAGCTGCCCTCCTTCAATATTAAAAGTTTTGCTTGATTGAAGTTCGCTTGCTACTAAAATCTGATAAAATCACTTTGCTCATTTAATTTTTTTTACAATGATGCCACTGTACAATGACGTAATTTCAAGCACTAAAAGGTTGTATAAGGTTATAAAAGCTTCGTTCATTTCTGACCTTGGTCAAAAGAAGTTGGGCCACGCACCCCTGGTTTTCTTTGTGACCAGAAATTTTGGCCGAAAATGCACCTCTACCTGGAATTTCGATATATTTTTTACACCCTTGCATTTCACTCTCGCCGTTGTTGCCGCGTGTTAACATACTATAAGATGTTGAATGTTAGCTTTTTAGACTTTTAATCACTTACAATTTTAATGAATTACTCTAATTGTTTTTTAGATCCCCCTTAGAGAGCCTTTTAGCTTGAATACCCGATAAATACGGGATCATTATCCTATACTTTAAAACATCCGATCCAATGATTTTAAAGGATGCATTGTCATGATGTCCTCGATATTAATTTTTAAAGTTTTTGTTTCTAATAATGTTGGGGTTCCACCCCTGTTTCTTTAGATTTACCTATAGTATAATTTGCAATGACAATTTAAAAGTCTCGTTGCTAAGGTATAGTTGTGTTGCAATAAGTAAGCTTTGAAGTAAATTCTATTTTTGTACTTCCTGGTTTGAGTCATTGAATAATAGGGCTGGGAAGGTAGAATTGGTTTTTGAATGGGGATTGAGATGATTGGCTAGGCCAAGTGAAGGTCCAAGTGAAGGTAAGTGGCATAGCAACCTTTTTGCGCCATTTTTGCACCAATAAGGGGTGACCCCCGTACCTTACACTCCAATAAGTGGTGGCAGCAAGTAAAGGTCCTTTCAGTAAACCTGATAGTAAAAGAATTCCGCGTTTTCGAAGAGACAAGCTGAGTTAGCCTACATAGTAGCCTATTCTGGTTACATGTATAAAAAAATACAGAATCAATTAATAGAATTATGAAGATCTATTATGGGCTGTTCCTTGTTAGATCATAATTGATAAATTTATGAATCAATATATCGCGCAAGTAATTAGTGTGCAAAAATATAAGGCTAATTAACACGCAGCAATTTTTCGCGAGAGACCGGAAGTTACATGGATAAAGAATTTTCATTTAGACTGAAGAGGTAATTTAAGTTAACGGACTTTTGACATTATGTCGGACAGAGACGAGATTAACTCGAGACAGAGAAGGGCGAGTATAGAAAAAGTAAGAAAATAGAAAGAAAGGCTAATATGGAGGCCTTTGAGAGAGAGCACCGAGAATATAAGGAAATAATGCAGGCTGAGAAAGATGAAATTAGAAAGAATAGAAAAGAGAAGGAAAGGGCTAGAGTAGATTCAGAAAATGAATTAAGAAGAAATAATGACAGACGGAAGCAAAGTAGTCCGAGTAGAAAGAAAAGTGTTGAATTGAGATCCAGGTGGGGCTCGCGAAAAAGTACCCGAATAGATATGACACAACAACTATTAAATTTCATGGAGAATGACAGATTAGCCAGAGAACGAAAAGATGAGGAAGATAGAAAAGAAAGGGAGGAAGATAGAAAAGAAAGAGAGAAAGAGAGGATAGCCAGAGAACGAAAGGAAGAGGCAGATAGGGAGGATAGAAGAGAACTAATGCAAATAACTGCAGGGGAAAATTTTCAAACGTATAAGAGAACCACATGGGATAGAAGCCCGGAAAAATATACAACTTTGCTGACTACCGGGGGAGGTGAACCGGCCCATAAAACAAATTGGGAGGCTGTGTAACCCTGTCGGAAAAGCGAAATACTTGATACGCGTGTTCAAAATATGGATAATTCACAGAAATGGGATGCAGGGGTAAACAGACAAAATAATATTGGAAATTAGACGCGCGAAAATGATTTTTCAGGAAAATTTGCAGATAATAGAAAACTTGAGAACACTTTTTATGAATATGAGACGCTAACAAGTACAGGCCAGAATGAAACACTGATTGTACCAAAGAAAAAGGAGACGAAATTTAGTGTACGCGCTTTTCCTCGCAAAGTTGGGAAAATTTTAGTACAATATGAAAAACCAAATGTCGGAATTCAGTTCCCATTTGATAACGAAATATTTTTTCTCTGTGGTAAAAGCAAAGAGAACTAAAAGAGAGAAAAGATATATTAAACGGAGTTACAATGAAGTAATGCAGTCAAAGATGGTGGACACTGGAGTCCAAATCAGATTTAACGATGATTTATTATTTTGCGCGAATTACAAAATTGAGAAAAGTGAAAAAGAACAAATAAATGCAAAAAAGAGACAAAATTTGGAGATTCAGCCTGAAGTGGCGAATAATAAAAAAAATGTTGGATGGGCTGTGCCTTGATAACATAAATAATAGGGAGAAAAATAAAATGTTGGATGGGTTGTGCCTTGATGACATAAACAATAAGGGGAAAAAGAGGTCAAAGACCCATGAGGAATAAAACAAGATGGTAACAAAATAGAGATGAATGACCAACAACTGGTTGGGGGAAAGTTGGGAGATATTGAATATCGATTCAGATTGGAAAAACTTGGAAAGGAATCTGAGATTGGTTCTATCAACTCAAAAGATATGTCGATCCTTTATGAGGGGGAGGAATCCCTTGGGGAAGATCCCCTGTGGGAAGTCGCGAAAGATAACCCTTTTCCTCATGCTTAACTGGCGGACAAGTTGTGATCCCTCTACCGAGGTTTTGCCTCTCTGATCTGGAGTCCTTGGGGGATGCTCTCTCCCAGTCACTGCATACTTCACCCAAACTTTTGTCCAGTAACCCTATTCATAGCTGTTATTCTTCATAGGAATCGACAATTATTTCCGGAAAACCATATTCAGTATATAAGTTTCATCTTCAATTAGCATCTACGCATATTCTTCATTTAATTATCCCAGGGGAGGGAACCAAGAAAAAAGGCGATTTATGGTTCGCTCAAAATTTTACTGCATTCCCAGTATCCTTATCGTTTTTCACAGGCCTTTGCATTTTCGGCCTTAGATTATTTCGAATTATGCCAAGGGGCAATTTACTTTTTTATTGAGATGTGGGGTTGTTTCCACAGATGGAAATTAAGAGGCTAGTGGAGCCAAATTTTCATGATGACTGGCATCATCAAATGTGCCAGAAACTGATTCTCTGCTCCTCTAAAATTTAAATTCGTGAGAGCGAGAAATTTTTTGTTTTTGATTGTGCTGCGCACAACCATTGTCTACGAATCTTTGGGACTTCAACTTTCAAAACCTAATGCGGATGCTATACGATTTAGACCATGGTGGTCCTACAGTAGAGACGTGTCGATGACGACCGATCTAGAGCCAGGCGGTGGCAGTAGTAGCACAGACACTGGTGGAAGAGAGAAGGCAAATGGATTTTGTAAAGTCAAAGTTATGTGTTTATGTTTGTAAGGGTGGACCAAGGTAGAGCGTGGGGGGTCATTTATCTTACGGGGGGAGGTGTTGGGGCTTCCACCCCTGTTTCTTTTCCTTTCAGATAAATGACCTGTTTTTGTTCTAATTATATTTGCTTCGATTTATCTATAGTATAATTTGCAATGACAATTTAAAAGTCTCGTTGCTAAGTTATAGTTGTGTTGCAATAAGTAAGCTTTGAAGTAAATTCTATTTTTTTACTTCCTGGTTTGAGTCATTGAATAATAGGCCTGGGAAGGTAGAATTGGTTTTGAATGGGGATTGAGATGATTGGCTGGGCCAAGTGAAGGTCCACCCCTATGAACAGTTTCTGTACCTATTATTATTATTTTTGATTTAGTCTGTTTTTAGACCCTGTTCGGGGAAACATATTTTTGTGTTATTATTGTGACCCTTTGGAAGAATATAAGTAAGGTATTTTCTACAAACTGTGTACTAGTTTCCGTAACCCAGGCAGGGTAGGAATAGAGCTACGAGGTACCGTCGTTATTATATTGACAGGGAGGTTTGTTACCTCCAAGGGGAAGAGTTAGAGATTTTCTAGCCGTAACCCAAGGCGGGTACATTTGGCTTTAGAAAGTGGCCATTTGAACACTCGATCGCGTTTTCATACCCTGGGACAGGGTATACTGTAAATCGGTCAACGACATACCCGATAGATACGGAACCGTGGGGTAAGAGCGGGAATCCCACTAACATTTGGGCCGACAAGGGGTTCTCCCCCTTGAGTAAGTGGCATAGAAACCTTTTTGCGCCATTTTTGCACCAATAAGTGGCGACCCCCGTACCTTACACTCCAATAAATAATATTTCTAATATTTGGTTGGTTTCCGATTGTGAATCATAAAAATTTGACCCGATTGACAAGTTTACGAAATTCAGATCCTATGAAAATTATATCAAGCCCTCAACTAACTTTCAATTTACCATCTGGCTTCAATACCTTTCAAAATCCTTAGCGAAAGACTTTTTAGTTTGCAAATTTGAAAATTTTCTGCAATGGAGTAAAAGTGAAATATCGGTTTCTCAAATGAAAAAAGCTTTCTAAACATCTTTTGTTTCCTCAAGTCGACTTCCAATGCAGAGATGGAAATTAAACAGAAAATTCAATATCCTTTGAAAGCTTATGGTGAGTGAACAACAGAAAAGGAACAATTCCTTATAATGTTGGATACAGGATTTTCAAAGGCTTGAGAGCTTTTAAATTTTTAGCCCTTCATTTATTGGTGCAATAATAATGATAGGAATTCCGCACCTTCTAAAGCTTATAAAAAATTTTGGCGACAGATTTTACCTTGCTTGAATTCTTGTATAAGACCTCATCCTCTTCTCTTTTATTAATCTCCTTATCCTAGGTAGCGTAGTAAAGAACGAAGAATGCAGAGATGCAAAGAACGATGTTGGCATCATGTATTATTATTTGTATTATTCTTTGGTTTTAGACCCCCCCCCACCCCACACCCATCATTTCCCCAAACACTTCCGATCAAAATTTTTCGATAGCCATTTTGTTCAACGTAGTTGAAAGATCCGGAAATTTTGTCTTTGAGCATGACAACCACAAACCCCCCACAAGCCTCAGGACAAGCATTGTAAAGTATGCCCTGGGAACATATAAGGTTTCATAGAAAGCGCGGTCGTCATAAACTTCGGAGGGGCTCATGGGATTTATAATCAGAAGCTCTAGTAGCCTTTTTAAGAGTCAAAGTGATCGGAGGGCAGTTACCCTCCCCCCAAAACTCGTTTTTTTTTCCCGAAAAACATCTAAGAGAAATTCTGAGATAGCCCTCTTTTATTCAAAATAGTCCAAATATTATATAAAAAGCCTTTTGAGGTTGAAAAAACCACAGAGGCTATAAGCAAGGGTTTTAACTTATGCCCTGGGGGCATTTAAGGTTTTTATGGAAGGGATGGCTGTATAAAATTTAGAGGTGGCTCCTTTGTTTGCAAATTGGATGTTCTAATTCCCTTTTAAATTCCCTTTTAAAGTAAAGTTCCCTTTTAGAGTAAAAAATGATGATTTTAGAGTAAAAAAATGGGCGACTAGCACCCTCCCCTCGACTATCCTTGTTTTCACCAAACGCATCTGATTGAAATTACGAGAGGACGATCTTGTTCAAAATAGTCCATAGAACATATAGCAATGCCTCTAGGGTTAACCCAACCCCCCAGTGTCCAGAGGATAGGGTTGTAAGTTATGCCCTGGGGCTTGATAGGGTTTTTACGGAATGGGTGGTCGTACAAAAATCCGATGGGGCTCATTTGATTTGAAATTGGAAGTTATAGTGCCCTTTTTAAGAGTTAAAAGTGACTTGAGAGCAACCAGTACCCCACCATCATCATTTCCCCTTGCACATCCAATCAAGATTTGGAGATAGCAATTTTGTTTTCCGTTGTTGAAGGGTCTAGAAATTATGTCTTTGGTGAAGACTCCCCCCCCCACAGCTCTCAGGGTAAGGGATGTAAGTTATACCCTGGGGGCATATAAGGTTTAATGGAAAGGGTAGACGTTTATACTTCGGAGTGGACTAATTGGATTGGTAATCATAATGTCTAGTGCCCTTTTTAAGAGTCAAGTGATCAGAGGGCAGCTACCCCCCTCTCCACATGTCGTGTTTTCACGAAATGTATCCAATAGAAATTCTGAGACAGTCATTTTATTCAAAATGAATAGTCCCCAAATATCATACAACAAGGCTTTTGGGGTTGATACAAACAACCATGGCCGGGGGCGAGGGTTGTAAAGTTTGACCCGGGGACGTTTAAGGTTTTTATGAAAGAGATAGTTGTTCAACCTTAGACGAGGCTCATTTGGTTGAAAACTGGAATTTCTAGTTCCCTTTTAAGAATCAAAAGTAGATGGAGGCCAACTAGCTACCCCCCTAGACAACCCCTCTTTTCACCAAAGCCATCTGATTGAAATTGTGAGATAGCAATTTTGTTCAAAATAGCCCAAAGAACATATAACAATGCCTCTAGGGTGGATACAACCCAACAGCACCCTGGGGATAGGGTTGTAAGTTGGGCCCTGGGGGTCTAAAAGTTTTTTTATGGAATGGGTGGTCGAAATAAACTTCAGTTAGGGCTCATCTGATTTGAAATTGGAAGTTATAATGCTGTTTTTAAGAGTAAAAAATGATATTACAGCAACCAGAAATCCCACGCCCATCATTTTTTCCCAAACAGCTCCAATCAAAATTTGGAGATTGCAATTTTATTCATCGTAGTTGAAGAGGCCAAAAATTATATTTATAAGGAAGAACTGCCCCCAGCAGCTCTCAGGGCAAGGGATGTAAGTTATTCCCTGGGGCACATAAGGTTTCGGAGGGGACTCATTGGATTGGCAATCAGAAGTTTTAGTGCCCTTTTTAAGAGTCAAAGTGATCAGAACGCAGCTAACCACCCACCAACCCCCACGTCGGTTTTTCCTGAGATGCATCCAATAAAAACATTGAGACAGTCCTTTTTATTCAAAATAGTCCAAAGATCATATAACAAGACCTTGCCTTTGGGGTTGATTCAAACCACCAGAGCCTGGGGCATGGGTTATAAGTTACACCCTTGAGGTATTTAAGGTTCTTTATGGAATGGGTGGTCGTACAAACTTCATGTGGGTCTCATTTGATTTGAAATTGGAAGTTATAGTGCCCTTCTTAAGGGTCAAATTGATTTGAGAGCAACCCCCCCCCTACCCCACACCCATCATTTCCCAAAACAAACATCCAAACAAAGTCTTGAGACATCAATTTTTTCAGCATTGTTCAAAGGTCATCCCCCGAGGCCTCAGGGCAAGGGCTTTAAGTTAGGTAATTTGTTCATTGTTTACAAGTAATATATGTTATTGAGAAAACATGCGCATGTTTAACATCTACTTTCCCAAAATACGAATGACATTCAAATACTTCTTTTAGTTAATGTAGAGGGGAGTTTTGAACTAAATCAGAATGTTTTATGTGTATGTGGATTTTCAAAAGGGTGTAGCTTACGAATGACAGATTATATTAGTTTGGAGCTTTCAGGAAATGATAAGGGAGATTATCAATTGACCAAAAAGGCAATATTTGCTTGCTACTACTGCTACAACTACTGCCACCGTAACTCCTATTGCTGCTACCAATAATACCACTAAAATTACTACTTCTGTTGAGAGTAATACTAAGGCTGAGGATATTGAAATAGATATCTGAGGAAACACTGAAGGGAAAGTTAGACTAAATCAAAACATACTATGTACATGTACAGATTACTGATACGGGCGTTTCAGCATTATTTTTGGAACGGCTTATCGTATCAAGAGGAAACTTCAGGAGCATCATGAGTGGGATGATCAGTTGACCAAAAGGCCAAATTTACCTGCTACTACTGCTATTAATACTGCTGCTACTACTGTTACTACTGCTACTAATAATAAACTTTTACTGATACTACAATTCCTACTGCTACCACTACTACTATGATACTATTACAAATAAGGTTACGCGAGTAGTAATGTATCAATGCTTCCGAGCAGAGAGGTAGCCAATGTAGCTATAACAGTTACAGTCAGAGAGTCCCCCCCACCATACAACAAGACAAGTATTGTTTCAATCTAAGAGACAAGATAGATAGGACATTGCTGTATCAGTCTATTCAACAATACAGGTATATGGATGTTTTATGTTTATGGATTTTTATTGTGGTATTGGTGTTATATTTGATGTTTTATTGTATGGAAGTCTGATTGTTATTACAGAGATGGTTTTTGATATATGGTTGAATATGTGTGTGTTACTTTATGATTGATTATACGCATTATTATATGGTTGGTGTTTTATTTAATGTTTTATTGTATGGTTCTTTATTGTATGGATATATGATTTTAATAGTTTTTCAGGCTGTTATAAATGTTTTAATGTTGGACATGATTCTTCATTGTGATATGATTATTGACGTTATTACTCGGACATTGACCGTGGATATAAAAAGTCCGATACTGAGTTAGTATCTCAGTCAATAAGTTGAATTTGATTAGTTTACATTATTTCAAATTGGTGAAATAAACGTTCAAATATAGTGAAAATGAGTAGTTTCACACTATTACACCTCGAAGGAGCTGACAGTGATGTTGTGAAGACAAGGGTCCCTAATGTAGCAGTTGAAATTGGAAAGGATTTCCGACTAACATTTAAGTGGGATGAGATGTTTGGCAGATAAGTTATATCATTGAGTAAATTTAAGTCAGATGAACAATTATGCTTTGCCGCAAAAGTGAATATAATGTATTTATAACGACTACAGCATGGATTGAATGCTATTATGAAGCACAATGAGTAAAATGGGTTGACTCACCTAACGCTAAGAGAGTGAAAATATGTTCTTTTATTACATTTCGGTCAATAAAAATGTTTTTTTATGATGCTTTTTTTGATTAGACACTCTAGATGACCGTTTACCTCCACTTTCTCTCTCTATGGTGGTGGGAGGTGACCAAAAGGTATTGAGATTGTGCGCAAAGTAGAAACATGCAATTGTTATTTTAGTCTATATTTGGTAGTGGGAGTATCAAGAACGAGAATGATTGGACTTGAGAAACAGAAGATCTTACGGAATCTAGACAAATTGGAAAAATGTTTAGTGTTTGATGATGACTTTTTGGAATTATCTCTTCAACGGAAAATATTTTCTCCAGAAATGCTTAACAGCATAATGGGAACTGATTCCCCATCTTTGGACTATTGTATGAAGCTTATGCGTTGTGAATCAAATGCATTTACTCAATTTATTGATATATTAATTGAAACGAAGCAAAATGACATGTATTAGTACAGCTATAATATATACAAGCAGAGAGTCCCCCCACCATACAAGCAGACAGTACTCCTTTATAGTGTTAAGTAAAGGAAGCGCACAGTACTCCATTACTGTGTCAATTAAAGGTAGCAGACAGTACCCCTTTTTATATTAATATATACAGGCGGGCAGTATCCCATACCATTCAACGGGATAGTCATTCCAAAAGGGTATTAACATGTATCATAAAAAAATCACCACGCCTAAAAAGTCATGTCTTTGCTTGTTTTTTTATGTTGTAATTATAATCAGCATACCATGAGAATTCGTGGTGTTCATAATATAATGATTTTGGTATTAAGTTTCATGTTTCTAATGAAAGTCTTGGCTGTTCTCATGCATTGATGGTTGTTTTCATGGTATGGGTAAACAAACTTGGTTGTTACGAATTCTATGGCAATGTGTTAGGCGTGTTTTTTTTATGGAATATCATGCATACATCGATGCTTTTTTTCATGGTATGGTTGAATGAATTAATGGCTATGAAATTCTGTCTGTTGAGCAATATTTTTGGCGTGTTTTCTTATGTTTGGCCTTGAACACGTGTATAAAAACTCTGACGATGAGTTATTTGATCAGTTCAAAATTGGCATTTGAAATAATACCATGCATTCTAACAAAAGGAATATTGATGAAGGCTACACGCAAGAAGTAAGTTATTCATTTATATTCTTAGTGGGTAAAGAAATTAATTCTAACATAATTTATCGGGTGGTTTATACAGTCCCCATCATAGTTAACGAATTGTTAAATATTTTTGAACCTGGATCTTCAGAGGTCGGTAAAGAGCAATATCAAAACAAAATAAAGTATGTAAACACTGCATTTAAATGGCCTGCGAGCTTAGTACATGAGGTAAATCATACCTATTTCTTATTCTGGGTCAAAGTTCTCCACCCCCCACTATGCCACGCCTTACATTCTAAATTTAAAATGAGAATGATATAGAAATGTTACTCGTGACTTTTACTATTAGAAAAATATTGTTTGTAGTAACACTTTTTTTTGAACAAAATTTTTTTTGGACTTCGAAATTATTAACCTTTTTTTTATTTTTTTATTTTTTAACATATTTTTTCAACTTTTTTTTACATCTCTTAGAATGACATGAAACATACTTAAAACATAAAAAATTCACATTTAATTGGAAAAAGCAAAAACCCGCCCAGACAAACAGGCAAAAAGAGTGAGAGAGACAAAAACACATACAAATACGTAGATTCAGACACACAAACCGAGAAAGACATGCATTGGAATAAGCAAACACCCGCCCAGACACACAGGCAAAAAGAGTGAGAGAGACATGAATACATACAAAAACTTAGATTCAGACGCGAAAACCGAGAAAGACATGCATTGGAATAAGCAAACACCCGCCCAGACACAAAGGCAAAAAGAGTGAGAAAGACAAAAAATATACAAATACGTAGATTCAGACAAACAAACCAAGAAAGACATGCATTGGAATAAGCAAACACCCACCCAGATACACAGGCAAAAAGAGTGAGAGAGACAAAAACACATACAAATACGTAGATTCAGACACACAAACCGAGTAAGACATGCATTGGAATGAGCAAACACCCGCCCAGACACACAGGCAAAAAGAGTGAGAGAGACAAAAACACATACAAATACGTAGATTCAGACACACAAACCGAGAAATAAATGCATTGGTATAAGCAAACACCCACCAAGATACACAGGCAAAAAGAGTGAGAGAGTCAAAAACACATACAAATACGTAGATTCAGACACACAAACGGAAAAAGACATGCATTGGAGTAAGCAAACACCTGCCGAGACACAGTGGCAAAAAGAGTGAGAAAAACAAAAAACACATACAAATACGTAGATTCAGACATACAAACCGAGAAAGACATGCATTGGAATAAGCAAACACCCACCCAGACACACAGGCAAAAAGAGTGAGAGAGACAAAAACACATACAAATACGTAGATTCAGACACACAAACCGAGAAAGACATGTATTGGAATAAGCAAACACCTGCCCAGACACACAAGCAAAAAGAATGAGAGACACTAAAACACATACAAATACGTAGATTCAGCAATACAAACCGAGAAAGACATGCGTTGGAATAAGCAAACTACCGACCAGACACACAGGCAAAAAAGAGTGAGAGAGACAAAAACACATACAAATACGTAGATTCAGACACACAAACCGAGAATGACATGCATTGGAATAAGAAAACAACCGCCCAAACAAATAGGCAAAAAGAGTGAGAGAGACAAAAACACATACAAATACGTAGATTCAGACACACAAGCCGAGAAAGACGTGCATTAGAATAAGCAAAAACCCACCCAGACACACAGGCAAAAGAGTGAGAGAGACAAAACTTATACAAATACGAAGATTCCGACACACAAACCAAGAAAGACATGCATTGGAAAATGCGAACACCCGCCCCAGACACACAGGCAAAAAGAGTGAGAGATACAAAAACACATACAAATACGTAGATTCCGACACACAAACCGAGAAAGCCATACATTGGAATAAGCAAACACCTGCCCAGACACACAGACAAAAAGAGTGAGAGAGACAAAAACACATACAAATACGTAGATTCAGACATACAAACCGAGAAAGACATGTATTGAGATAAGCATTCACCCACTCAGACACACAGGCAAAAAGACTGAGAGAGGCAAATACACATACAAATACGTGTGAGAGTGACAAAAACACATACAAATACGTGGATTCAGACACATAAACCGAGAAAGACATGCATTGGAATAAGCAAACACCCGCCCAGACACACAGGCAAAAAGAGTGAGAGAGACAAAAACACATACATTAAATTAGATTCAGACACACAAACCGAGAAAGACGTGCATTGGAATAAGCAAACACCCGCCAAGACACACAGGCAAAAAGAGTGAGAGAGACAAAAACACATACAAATACGTAGATTCAGACACACAAACCGAGAAAGACATGCATTGGAATAAGCAAACACCCACACAGAGACAAAGACAAAAAGAGTGAGAGAGAAAACAACACATACAAAGACAAAACATATACAAATACGAAGATTCCGACACACAAACCAAGAAAGACATGCATTGGAAAATGCAAACACCCGCCCAGACACACAGGCAAAAAGAGTGAGAGAGACTAAAACACATACATTAAATTAGATTCAGACACACAAACCGAGAAAGACGTGCATTGTAATAAGCAAACACCTGCCCAGACACAGTGGCAAAAAGAGTGAGAAAAACAAAAAACACATACAAATACGTAGATTCAGACATACAAACCGAGAAAGACATGCATTGGAATAAGCAAACACCCACCCAGACACACAGGCAAAAAGAGTGAGAGAGACAAAAACACATACAAATACGTAGATTCAGACACACAAACCGAGAAATAAATGCATTGGAATAAGGAAACACCCACCCAGACACACAGGCAAAAAGAGTGAGAGAGACAAAAACACATACAAATACGTAGATTCAGACACACAAACGGAAAAAGACATGCATTGGAATAAGCAAACACCTGCCCAGACACAGTGGCAAAAAGAGTGAGAAAAACAAAAAACACATACAAATACGTAGATTCAGACATACAAACCGAGAAACACATGTATTGGAATAAGCAAACACTTACCCAGACACACAGGCAAAAAGAGTGAGAGAGACAAAAACACATACAAATATGTAGATTCAGACACACAAACCGAGAAAGACTTGCATTGGAATAAGCAAACACCCGCCCAGGCAGACAGGCAAAAAGAGTGAGAGAGACATAAAAAACATACAAATACATAGATTAAGACATACAAACCGAGAAAGACATGTATTGGAATAAGCAAACACCTGCCTAGACACACAAGCAAAAAGAATGAGAGACACTAAAACACATACAAATACCTAGATTCAGCAATACAAACCGAGAAAGACATGCGTTGGAATAAGCAAACACCCGCCCAGACACACAGGCAAAAAGAGTGAGAGAGACAAAAACACATACAAATACGTAGATTCAGACAAACAAACCGAGAATGACATGCATTGGAATAAGCAAACAACCACCCAGACAAATAGGCAAAAAGAGTGAGAGAGACAAAAACACATACAAATACGTAGATTCAGACACACAAGCCGAGAAAGACGTGCATTGGAATAAGCAAAAACCCACCCAGACACACAGGTAAAAGAGTGAGAGAGACAAAACTTATACAAATACGTAGATTCCGACACACAAACTGACAAAGACATGCATTGGAATATGCGAACACCCGCCCCAGACACACAGGCAAAAAGAGTGAGAGAGACAAAAACACATACAAATACGTAGATTCAGACAAACAAACCGAGAAAGACATGCATTGGAATAAGCAAACACCCACCCAGACACACAGGCAAAAAGAGTGAGAGAGACAAAAACACATACAAATACGTAGATTCAGACATTTGTATGTACCGAGACGTTCGTATGACATTTGTATGTACATTTGTATTTGAACCGAGAAAGACATGTATTGAGATAAGCATTCACCCACCCAGACACACAGGTAAAAAGACTAAGAGAGGCAAATACACATACAAATACGTGTGAGAGAGACAAAAACACATACAAATACGTGGATTCAGACACATAAACCGAGAAAGACATGCATTGGAATAAGCAAACACCTGCCCAGACACACAGGCAAAAAGAGTGAGAGAGACAAAAACACATACAAAAAATTAGATTCAGACACACAAACCGAGAAAGACATGCATTGGAATAAGCAAACACCCGACCAGACACACAGGCAAAAAGAGTGAGAAAGACAAAAACACTTGCGAATACATAGATTCAGACGCACAAACCGAGAAAGATATGCATTGGAATAAGGCAACACCCACTCAGACACACAGGCAAAAAAGAGTGAGACAGACAAAAACAGATGCAAATACGTAGATTCAGACACACAAACCGAGAAAGACATGCATTAGAATAAGCAAACACCTGCCGAGACACACCGGCAAAAAGAGTGAGAGAGACAAAAACGCATACAAATACGTAGATTCAGACACACGAGCCGAGAAAGACATGCATTGGAATAAGCAAACACCTGCCCAGAACCAGAAGCAAAAAGAGTCAGAGAGATAACAACACATACAAATACGTAGATTCAGTCACACAAACCGAGAAACTCATGCATTGGAATAAGCAAACACCCACCCAGACTCACAGGCAAAAAGAGTGAGAGAGACAAAAACACATACAAATACGTAGGTTCAGACAAACAAATAGAGAAATACATGCATTAGAATAAGCAAACACCCGCCCAGACACACAAGCAAAATAAGTGAGAGATACAAAACACATACAAATACGTAGATTCAGACACACAAACCGAGAAAGACATGCATTGGAATAAGCAAACACCCGCCCAGACACACAGGCAAAAAGAGTGAGAGAGATAAAAACACATACAAATACGTAGATTCAGTCACAAAAACCGAGAAAGACATGCATTGGAATAAGCAAACACCCGCCCAGACTCAAAGGCAAAAAGAGTGAGAGAGACAAAAACACATACAAATACGTAGATTCAGTCACACAAACCGAGAAAGAAATGCATTCGAATAAGCAAACACCCGCCCAGATACGTGGCAAAAAGAGTGAGAGAGACAAAAAAACATACAAATACGTAGATTCAGTCACAAAAACCGAGAAAGGCATGCATTGGAATAAGCAAACACCCGCCCAGACTCACAGGCAAAAAGAGTGAGAGAGACAAAAAAACATAAAAATACGTAGATTCAGACGCACAAACCGAGAAAGCAATGCATTGGAATAAGCAAACACCCACCCCAGACACACAGGCAAAAAGAAAGAGAGAGACAAAAACACATAAAAATACGTAGATTCAGACACACAAACCGAGAAAGACATGCATTGGAAAAAGCAAACACCCGCCCAGACACACAGACAAAAAACAGTGAGAGAGACAGAAACACATACAAATACGTAGATTCAGACGCATAAACCGAGAAAGACATGCATTGGAATAAGCAAACACCCGCCCAGACACACAGGCAAAAAGAGTGAGAGAGATAAAAACACATACAAATACGTAGATTTAGACACACAAACCGAGAAAGACATGCATTGGAATAAGCAAACACCCACCTAGACACACAACCAAAAAGAGTGAGAGAGACGAAAACACATACAAATTTGTAGATTCAGACACACAAACCGAGAAAGACATGCATTGAAATAAGCAAACACCCGCCCACACACACAGGCAAAAAGAGTGAGAGAGACAAAAACACATACAAATACGTAGATTAAATACGTAGATTAAACCTAGTTTAAATTAACCTTAAAATGAAATAAAGCTATGTCAACTTTGCATGTCTCTTTCACTATGTATGCGCCGTCGCGGGGTACACTCTTTTTGCCTGTGTCGTTTTCGGTTTTTGTGTCTGAATCTACGTATTTGAATGTGTTTTTGTCTCTCTCACTCTTAATGCTTCTGTGTCTGGGTGGGTGTTTGCTTATTCCAATGCATGTCTTTCTCGGTTTGTGTGTTTAAATCTACGTATTTGTATGTGTTTTTATCTCTCTCATTCTTTTTGCCTGTGTGTCTGGGTGGGTGTTTGCTTATTCCAATGCATGTCTTTCTCGGTTTGTATGTCTGAATCTACGTATTTGTATGTGTTTTTATCTCTCTCACTCTTTTTGCCTGCTTGTCTGGGCGGGTGTTTGCTTATTCCAATGCATGTCATTCTCGGTTTGTGTGTCTTAATCTACGTATTTGTATGTGTTTTTGTCTCTCTTACTCTTTTTTGACTTTTTGTCTGTGCGGTTGTTTGCTTATTCCAATGCATGTCTTTCTCGGTTTGTATGTCTAAATCTACGTACTTGTATGTGTTTTAGTCTCTCTCATTCATTTTGTTTGTGTGTCTGGGCAGGTGTTTGCTTATTCCAATGCATGTCTTTCTCGGTTTGTGTGTCTGAATCTACGTATTTGTATGTTTTTGTCTCTCGCACTCTTTTTGCCTGTGTGTCTGGGCGGGTGTTTGCTTATTTCAATGCATGTCTTTCTCGGTTTGTATGTCTGAATCTACGTATTTGTATGTGTTTTTGTCTTTCTCACTCTTTTTGCCTGTGTGTCTGGGCAGGTGTTTGCTTATTCCAAGGCATGTCTTTCTCGGTTTGTGTGTCTGAATCTACGTATTTGCATGTGTTTTCGTCTCTCTCACTCTTTTTGCCTGTGTATCTGGGTGGGTGTTTGCTTATTCCAATACATGTCTTTTTCGGTTTGTGTGTCTCAATCTACGTATTTGTATGTGTTTTTGTCTCTCTCAGTCTTTTTGGCTGTGTGTCTGGGCGGGTGTTTGCCTATTCCAATGCATGTCTTTCTCGGTTTGTGTGTCTGAATCTACGTATTTGTATGTGTTTTTGTCTCTCTAACTCTTCTTGCCTGTGTGTCTGGGCAGGTGTTTGCTTATTCCAAGGCATGTCTTTCTCGGTTTGTGTGTCTGAATCTACATATTTGTATGTGTTTTTGTCTCTCTCACTCTTTTTGCCTGTGTATCTGGGTGGGTGTTTGCTTATTCCAATACATGTCTTTTTCGGTTTGCGTATCTGAATCTACGTATTTGTATGTGTTTTTCTCTCTCTCACTCTTTTCTGCCTGTGTGACTGGGCGGGTGTTTGCTTATTCCAATGCATGTCTGTCTCGGTGTTTGTGTCTGAATCTACGTATTTGTATGTGTTTTTGTCTCTCTCACTCTTTTTGCCTGTGTGTCTGGGCGGGTGTTTGCTTATTCCAATGCATGTCTTTCTCGGTTTGTGTGTCTGAATCTACGTATTTGTATGTGTTTTTGTCTCTCTCACTCTTTTTGCCTGTGTGTCTGGGCGGGTGTTTGCTTATTCCAAATGCATGTCTATTTTGGTTTGGGTGTCTGAATCTTTGTATTTGTATGTGTTTTTGTCTCTCTCACACTTTTTGCTTGTTTGTCTGGGCGGGTGTTTGCTTATTCCAATTAAATGTGAATTTTTTATGTTTTAAGTATGTTTCGTGTCATTCTAAGAGATGTAAAAAAATAGAGTTGAAAAAAATATTTAAAAAAAAAATGTTGAATAATTTCGAAGTCCAAAAAAAAAATTAGTTAAAAAAAAGTGCTACTACAAACAATATTTTTCTATTAGTAAAAGTCACGACTAACATTTCTATATCATTCTCATTTTGAATTCAGAAAATATTAAATGTGATTTTTTTATGTTTGAAGTATGTTACATGTCATTCTGAGATGTAAAAAAAAGTTGAAAAAAAATGTAAAAAAAATGGTCACAACAAACATTATTTTTCTAATAGTAAAAGTCGCGACACACATATTTATATCATTCCCATTTTGAAGTTGGAAAATATTAAATGTGATTTTTGTATGTTTTAAGTATATTTCATGTCATTCTAAGAGATGTAAAAAAGGTTAAAAAAAAAAACTTGAAAAAAACTAAAAAAATTGGGGGGAGGGGTTGGAAGGAGGGGGGAGGAAGGGGGGGGGGATTTGAGGGAGGGAGGAGGGGGTTGGAGGGAGGCAGGAGAGCTGTATGGGGGTGTAGGGTGTGGCATAGTGGGGGGTGGCGAACTTTGTGCCAGAATAAAAAATAGGTATGATTTACCTCATGTACTAAGCTCGCAAGCCATTTAAATGCAGTGTTTACATACTTTTTTTGTTTTGATATTGCTCTTTACCGACCTCTGAAGATCCAGGTTCAAAAATATTTAACAATTCTTTAACTATAATGGGGACTGTATAAACCACCCGATAAATTATATTAGAATGAATTTCTTTACCCACTAAGAATATAAATGAATAACTTACTTCTTGCGTGTAGCCTTCATCAATATTCCTTTTGTTAGAATGCATGGTATAATTTCAAATGCCAATTTTGAACTGATAAAATAACTCATCGTCATAGTTTTTATACCCGTGTTCAAGGCCAAACATAAAAAAAAACGCCTAAAATATTGCTTAACAGACATAATTTCATAGCCATTAACTTCATTCAACCATACCATGAAATCAAGCATCGATGTATGCATGATATGCCATAAAAAACCACGCCTAACACATTGCCATAGAATTTCGTAACAACCAAGTTCGTTTACCTATACCATGAAAACAACCATCAATGCATGAGAACAGCCATGACGTTTAACAGAAACATGAAACTTAATACCAAAATCATTGTATTGTGAACACCACGAATTTTCATGGTATGCTGATTATAATTACAACATAAAAAACCAAGCAAATACATGACTTTTTAGGCGTGGTGATTTTTTTATGATACATGTTAATGCCCTGTTGGAATGACTACCCCGTTGAATGGTATGGGTACTGCCCGCCTGTATATATTAATATAAAAAGGGTTACTGTCTGCTACCTTTAATTGACACAGTAACGGAGTACTATGTGCTTCCTTTAATTAACACTATAAAGGAGTACTGTCTGCTTGTATGGTGGGGGGACTCTCTGCTTGTATATATTATAGCTATACTACTACATGTCATTTTGCTTCGTTTTAATTAATATATCAATAAGTTGAGTAAAGGCATTTGATTCACAACGCATAAGCTTCATACAATAGTCCAAAGATGGGGAATCAGTTCCCATTATGCTGTTAAGCATTTCTAGAGAAAATATTTTCCGTTGAAGAGATAATTCCAAAAAGTCATCATCTAACACTAAACATTTTTCCAATTTGTCTAGATTACGTAAGATCTTCTGTTTCTCAAATCCAATCATTCTCGTTCTTGATACTCCCACTACCAACTATAGACTAAAATAACAATTGCATGTTTCTACTTTGCGCACGATCTCAATACCTTTTGGTCACCTCCCACCACCATAGAGAGAGAAAGTGGAGTAAACGGTCATCTAGAGTGTCTAATCAAAAAAAGCATCATTAAAAAACATTTTTATTGACAGAAATGTAATAAAAGAACATATTTTCACTCTCTTTGCGTTAGATGAGTCAACCCATTTTCCTCAATGTGCTTCATAATAGCATTCAATCCATGCTGTAGTCGTGATAAATACATTATATTCACTTTTGCGGCAAAGCATAATTGTTCATCTGACTTAAATTTACTCAATGATATAACGTATCTGCCAAACATCTCATCCCACTCAAATGTTAGTTGGGAATCCTTCCCAATTTCAACTGGTACATTGGGATCCCTTGTCTTCACAACATCACTGTCAGCTCCTTCGAGGTGTAATAGTGTGAAACTACTCATTTTCACTATATCTGAACGTTTATTTCACCAATTTGAAATAATGTAAACCAATCAAATTCAACTTATTGACTAAGATAGTAACTCAGTATCGGACTTTTTATATCCACGCTCAATTTCCGACTAATAGCGTCAATAATCATATCGCAATGAAGAATCATGTCCAACATTAAAACATCCATAACAGCCTGAAAAACTATTAAAAACAATATATCCATACAATATTACATCCATACAAAAAAAAACATTAAATAAAACACCAACCATATAATAATACATATAATCAATCATAAAGTAACACACACATATTCAACCATATATCAAAAACCATCTCTGTAATAACAATCAGATTTCCATGCAATAAAACATCAAATATAACACCAATACAACAATAAAAATCCATAAACATAAAACATCCATATACCTATATTGTTGAATAGATTGATACAGTAATGTCCTATCTTTCTTGTCTCTTAGATTGACACAATACTTGTCTTGTTGTATGGTGGGGAGACTCTGCCTGTAACTGTTATAGCTACATTGGCTACCTCTCTGCTCGGAAGCATAGATACATTACTAGTTACGCGTATGACGCACCCATGTTTGGGGTGTGTCAACCCCAAAGATGAAGGTGAAAATTTGACAGAATATTGAAAGGGAATTGAACTAAATCAAAACAAAATATGCGCATGCGGATTTTCAAAACGGCGTACCTCAAGTATAGATTTGGACATTAAGATGAAAATTTCAGGGAATACTTAAAGGGGAAAATCAATTGACAAAAAGGTAGTATATGCATGTCACTTCTAACACTAATGTCACTGCGACTTTTATTAATACTACTTCTGCTACTAAACTACTTCAACTACTACTTTATTACAGTGAAATGAGCGTCAAAAGGATGTCAAAAGCGAACACCAACCATATTTTCGGAACGACTTACTGTGTCATGATGAAACTTCCGGGGCATCATGGAAGCGATGTTCAACTAACCAAAAGCAATATGCACATGCTACTCCTGCTATTTATACTGCTACTACTACTGTTACTGCTACTATTAATACAACACTTACGCTGCAACTGCTTCTACTACCACCGAAACTACTGTAATACTAACACTATAAGGATAAGTCTATGAAGGTAAAATTTTAGAGAATATTGATGAAAAATTCGAAGTAACAAAAGACACTATGTGCTTTTAGATTGTCAAAATTACGTATCTTAAGAATTGATTTGTGCATTAAAATTGAACTCTCTGTATTAAGCTGGAGAACGCTTAAAGGGGAAGATCAATTGACCAAAAGGCCATATGTGCACACTATTACTAATTCTACTACCCCTGCTACACTTACTAGTTCTACTAATACTATTGCTCCAACTACTTCTTCTACTGCAACTACTTGTTGGGTTCAGAGCATTAAGATGAAAATTTAAAGACATATATGACTATACAGGTTATCAAAAGGGCCTATAAGAGGGGGGGGGGGAGGTAAACTAAATCACTACACTCCATCCGTATCCAAGTTGTCCCAAAGGTATATCAGCAGTGTCTTAGGAATAGCTTGTGTGTGCAATTAAAACTTTCAATGCCTGTTATGGGGGATGTTGAACAAACCAAAAGACGGTATTTGCAGCATAATACTACTGATTCTACTCCTACAACTACTGCTACTATTATTATTACTGCTACTGCTACTACTGCTACTAACGCTGAGACTACTACTATTAACTCTACTGCCACTGCAACTAAGCTACTATAACTACTGGTGCTACTAGTACTGCTACTCAACATAAGAGGATTATTACAAAAATTTTGTGCAATTTTAAAATGTGCAAATGTAATGAAATAGACCGAAACATACCATGCCCACATAGGCTGTCACGAGGACGTATCAGCAATGCCTTTGACAGGTTGATGGTATTAAGTTGAAAATTCAATTTTGTGTTGAAGGGGATGTTGAAAAAAAGGTGCCACGTGCGTACTGCTACTAATGCTAGTACTGCTACTGCAACTATTGCTACTACACAAGCTAAAGGTATTGAGGTGAAGTTTTCAAGGAATATTTAGGCGGATGCTGAACTAAATCAAAACGAACTATGGTCATGTCGATTGTCAAAAGGGTGACAAAGCAATATCACAATAACGGCTTCCATTATTAAGTTAGACCTTTCGGGGTAAGTTTTGGCGGATTTTGAACTATCCAGAAGACACTGTCTGTATACTTCTACTACTACTTCTACGGTTACTGTAACTAATGACACTAAGGGCTTTAAGTTGAAACGTTTAGGAGGAGTTTCAATTAAACGAAAAAACTATACGCATGCAAGTATTAAAAGGGCCTATGAACAATATCATAGGTGCTCTATCATAGCCAGTAATATCATAGATATTTCAAAGGAGCTAATATAATCGGAAATTCAAAGTCTTTGTACCCTTTTTAAGAGTCAAAAGTGATTGGAGGGCAATCAGGCCTCCTGTTTAGCTCATAGCTTTCCAAACACTTCCGACCAAATGTTAAGACAGCGATTTTGTTGAGCATAGCTGAACGGTCTTGTAACTATATCTCTAGGGCTATTGCGTAGGTCAACCCCCCCCCCCCCCATAGTTATGCAATTTGCCTATTATGCTATTATGCTTAAAGACTAAATGTTGCTTTAAGATTAAATCAAAACGCACTGTGTGTATGCTGATTGCCAATAAGACGGTTCTAGGCAAATAGCCCCCCCTGGTGAATACCCCCAGGAGAATACCCCCTGGAAAATCCCCCCCCCCGGAAATTACCCCCCCCCGCGGAAAATACCTCCTCCCGCGGAAAATACCCCCAGAAAATACCCCCGGAAAATACCCCCACCCCCCGTGGAAAATACCCCCTATCCGTGGAAAATACTCCCCGTGAAAAATACCCCCCGGAAAATACTCCCCCGTGGAAAATACCCCCCGGAAAATACCCCTCCCAGAAAATAGCCCCCGTAAAATATCCCCCTGGAAAATATTTCCCCGAAAAATACCCCCCCCCCGTGGAAAATAAGGTTTTCCAAGTTTGAGAATTTTATTTGAGTTTTATTTTTTTAATTTCCGTAGGGGGAAGGAATTTTGGTACTTGTGTATTATGTGCCACTCACTCAAGTTTACGCTGTGCAAAATCCGAGAGCACACCGGTTTGTTTGGTTAGTTTCTTCGTTACTTTAAAAATAAATTTACGCTATAGATTTGCACATTAGGGGGGGGGGTCTGCATAATGGGGTAAGCATAGCGGGTCTGCATGCAAAATGTGTTTGTTACAATTATTCTGCACATTAGATAGATAAACAAATAAGTGTATTTTAAAGCCAAATATACGGCAGTGAACACAGTAAAATAACATAAATGAAAGGCATAAATAACATAAACTTTGATCAGCGATCAAACAGTTCATGGTAAACTGTAATTAAGGAGCGAGCTGGCTCAATAGTAACCGAAACTCCAAAAACGGAATTTTGATACCAGTAGATACATCAGAAGAATCGGGTCTTTATGCTGATTTCAAATATATAAGTTTCATCAAATTCGGTCTTACCAATCAAAAGTTACGAGCCTGAAAAATTTTTCCTTATTTTCGAAAAAAGGAGGAAACATCCCCTAAAAGGGATAGAATCTTAATGAAAATCAAACTACAAGATTAAGCGCAACAGAAAACCCTATTGTAGATGTTTCAAGCTCCTATTTGCCATTATGTGGAATTTTGTATTTTTTGCCAGAAGAAAGATCACGGATGCGTGTTTATTTGTTCGTTTTTTGTTTTGTTTTTTGTTTTTTTGCTCCAACCAAATCATCTAGAAATTTTTTTGTGCAAACTTGTTAGGGGTCACTCAGTCACAAATTAGAACTTATATTTTTCCTTATTATGGGTCAAAGCCTATTGGCAGGCAGCCAACAATGGGGCAACAAACATTTTTTCCATGGTTTTCCCCTATTCTACTCTATTTCCTTTGGTTTCTTTATAATTACTATATAGTCCCAAATTTCCAGGTGATGGCCATGGTCCCCCTGCCGCCCTTGCCGGTGCCCATGGCCTCGTTAAGCCAAAAATGAGTAGAAATAAATTCAAATAATTTTCCAAGCGTAAAACTACCATAAATCACCATAAATAAATGAATTGAACTCAAAACGAACAGAAATAACAATAAATAACCTATTCAAACTCAAAATATCAACAATTAGCATGAGTAGGGCTGACAACCCCCACACCTCCTCAAGACCATAAATAATAAAAAAGTATTAAGACTATAAGGAATAGATATCAGAATATGTATATAAAACTGACAATACACGGTAATTTATTTTTTTTAAAAGTAAAATGCAAATTATTTTCTGGTCTGAAGAAGACATGGGTGTTGTCAGCAATACTCCTTTTTTCTTTTTGCTCGTTTTGAGTTGGACTAGGCTATCTATTGTAATTTCTGGTAGTTTTCTTTTTAGTTTGTAATTCGGATACTTTGACTAGGCTATCTGTTGTGGTAGTTTTACACTTGGAAGATAAGAAAAACAAACTCGTAGAATTTGACAACGCTTTTGTCTGTAAAAACTTAAACAATTTAGAATGTGTTTATTCCCAAAGCCAACTAGCCTTTCAAAGGATAGCCAAACCTTCATAACTTTTTGGTGCCATTTGTTTTAGCTTAATTTTGATGATTGTTTCCCTAGTTTTTTTGCCAAAAACTGCAGAAGTTCATATGGAAGTATTCTCAACACAAATGTATTTGTGTTTTTTTCTAGGTTTTTAAGACACTTCTGGTGTGTAAATTAGTAGAGAGGGAGGTGCTACTCCTGTCCCTCACCCCTGCTGCCACCTACAACTTTTTTAACACCAAATATGTGCATAGCCTCCCTAGGGGAAATGGATTTCTGAGAAATTGATAGCGTAATCGATTGGGAATTTGGAACACCTGTGCTGTCAGTCATTAATCAAATTGTTTCCAGGCAAAGTTTAATAATGTCTGACAGGTACTGTCAACATTTCTCCAGGAATAGATCCAAGTCATTAATGTCTTTGCCTCGGAAACAACTCTTTTGGTCGAACTCCAAAAGATATTAATAACCAAACGCCATGGAAACAATTCTCCAAGAAACATCTTAGCGATGAATTGTTTTAGCGTGGGAATCAGGTTTCTTAGTAATTTGAAATGCGTCAGCGCAGAGATGCCAAAAACAAAAGGAACACGCTGAAATTACGTTTAGGGATTATTTGGGCGAAACTGTTTTAGACAGGTTATGGAATTATTTCGGCGAAACAGTTAGAGACATTTTAAAAGATGATTTTAAAAGATGATTTTAGAAGAGGATTTGAGGGTGAAACTCTGTGGTCGTTATACTACACAAGTTCCATTTGAACAGTGTTGTGAGGTCCTCTACCCCAACCCCGAAGGGCTCCGTTCCCCCTACCCCAACCCCGAAGGAAGCCCCCGGTCCTCAAAGGTCCCCCGGGCTCCCAAAGGACCACCCGGCCCTCAAGGGTCCCCCAGACCCCCAAAGGACCCCCCGGGCCCCAAAGGGCCCCTCCCCCCTTGGCCCCAAGGGGCCCCTCCCCTCCCTCTCCCTCCCTCTCCACCCCCCTCCTCACCGTCCCCTCCCCCTACCCCTCCTCCTCCTCCCCCTCCCCTCCTCCCCCTCCCCCATTTTTTAATATTTTTTGTGCATTGAGACACAGAAGGGCCCCCTCCCCCCCCCCCCGAGCCCCCAAAAGGGCCCCCGGCGCCCCAAAGGCTCCTGAGCCCCCATTTTAATACTTTTTTAAGGCTTTATTATATCTTTTCAGAACAAATTATTATTTTAGGGAATTATTTCGGCGAAACGGTTAGAGACATTTTAAAAGATGATTTTTGAAGATGTTTTAGAAGAGGATTTGAGGGTGAAACTCTGTGGTCGTTATAATACACAAGTTCCATTTGATCAGTGTCGTGAGGTCCTCTACCCCAACCCCAAAGGGTTCCAATCCCCACCACCCCAACCCCAAAGGAAGCGCCCGGTCCTCAAAGGTCCCCCAAGCTCCCAAAGGACCACCCGACCCTCAAGGGACCCACAGACCCTCAAAGGCTCTCCCCGAGCCCCGTCTTTCGTTGATGTGTGTTGTCTGACACTTATGATTTGGGATATGTAAATTACTATTTCGGGCTTTTCTGAGCTAGATTTCTTAGTCTTTCGTTGGTGTGTGTTGTCTGAAACCTATGATTTGGGATGGATGGATTGCAATTTTTGACTTTTCTGAGCTGGATTTCTGAGCCGTTCATAAGAGTGTGTTGTCTGAAACTTATGATTTGAGATGTGTAGTTTGCAAGTTGGACTTTTCAGAGCTATGATTCTTAGTCTCTCATAGGCGTTTGTTGTCTGAAACTTCTAGTTTGGGATGAATAGTTTGCTATTTCAGGCTTTTCTGAGCTAAGGTTTCCTAGTATTTCGTAGGTGAATGTTGTCTGAAACTTATGATTTGGGATATGTAAATTACTATTTCGGGCTTTTCTAAGCTATATTTCTTAGTCTTTCGTTGGTGTGTGTTGTCTGAAACCTATGATTTGGGATGGGTGGATTGCTATTTTTGACTTTTCTGAGCTGGATCTCTTAGCCGTTCATAGGTGTGTGTTGTCTGAAACTTATGATTTGGGATGGTTAATTTGCTATTTTTGACTTTTCTGAGCTAGGTTTCTTAGCCGTTCATAGGTGAGTGTTGTCTGAAACCTATGATTTGGGATATGTAAATTACTATTTCGGGCTTTTCTGAGTTGGATTTCTTAGTCTTTCATAGGTATGTGTTGTCTGAAACCTATGATTTGGGATGTGTGGGTTGCTATTTTTGACTTTTCATAGCCAGATTTCTTAGTCTTTCGTAGGTATGTGTTGTCTGAAACCTATGATTTGGATTGTGTGGATTGCTATTTTTGACTTTTCTGAGCTGGATTTCATAGCCTTTCGTAGGGATGTGTTGACTGAAACCTATGATTTGGGATGAGTGGTTTGCTTTTGGACTTTTCAGAGCTGGATTTCTTAGCCGTTCATAGGTGAGTGTTGTCTGAAACCTATGATTTGGGATGGTTAATTTGCTATTTTTGACTTTTCTGAGCTAGGTTTCTTAACCTTTCATAGGTGTGTGTTGTTAGAACATTATGATTTGGGATGTGTAGTTTGCTATTTCAGCCTTTTCTGAGCTAAGGTTTCCTAGTATTTCCTAGGTGAATGTTGTCTGAAACCAATAGTTTGGGATGAGTAGTTTGCTATTTCAGGCTTTTATGAGCTAGGTTTCTTAGCCTTTCGTAGGTGTGTGTTGACTGAAACTTATGATTTGGGATATGTAATTTGCTATTTCCGACTTTTCATAACCGGATTTCTTAGTCTTTCGTAGGTGTGTGGTGTCTGAAACCTATGATTTGGGATGTGTGGGTTGCTATTTTTTGACTTTTCTGAGCTGGATTTCTTTGCCTTTCGTAGGTGTGTGTTGACTGAAACCTATGATTTGGGATGGTTAATTTGCTATTTTTGACTTTTCTGACCTAGATTTCTTAGCCTTTCATAGGTGTGTGCTTTCAGAAAATTATGATTTGGGAGGTGTAGTTTGCTTTTTGGACTTTTCAGAGCTAGGATTCTTAGTCACTCATAGGTGTTTTTTGTCTGAAACTTCGAGTTTGGGATGAGTAGTTGGCTATTTCAGACTTTTCTGAGCTAAGGTTTCTTAGTATTTCATAGGTGAATGTTGTCTGAAACTTATGATTTGGGATATGTAAATTACTTTTTCGGGCTTTTCTGAGTTGGATTTCTTGGTCTTTCATAGGTGTGTGGTGTCTGAAACCTATGATTTGGGATGATTGGTTTGCTTTTTGGACTTTTCTGAGCTGGATTTCTGAGTCTTTCGTAGGTGTGTGTTGACTGAAACCTATGATTTGGGATGTGTAGTTTGCTATTTTTGACTTTTCTGAGCTAGGTTTCTTAGCCTTTCATAGGTGTGTGCTGTCAGAAAATTATGATTTGGGATGTGTAGTTTGCTATTTCAGGCTTTTCTGAGCTAAGGTTTTCTAGTATTTCGTAGGTGAATGTTGTCTGAAACCAATAGTTTGGGATGAGTAGTTTGCTATTTTTGACTTTTCTGAGCTAGGTTTCTTAGTCTTTCGTTTGTGTGTGTTGACTGAAACCTATGATTTGGGATATGTAGTTTGCTATTTTTGACTTTTCTGAGCTGGATTTATTAGCCTTTCATAGGTGTGTGTTGACTGAAACCTATGATTTGGGATGAGTGATTTGCTATTTTTGTCTTTTCTGAGCTAGATTTCTTAGCCTTTCATAGGTATGTGATGTCAGAAAATTAAGATTTGGGATGTGTAGTTTGCTATTTGAACTTTTCAGAGCTATGATTCTTAGTCCATCATAGGCGTTTGTTGTCTGAAACTTCTAGTTTGGGATGAGTAGTTTCGCTATTTCAGGCTTTTCTGAGCTAAGGTTTCTCAGTCTTTCATAGGTGAACGTTGTCTGAAACCTATGATTTGGGATATGTAAATTACTATTTCGGGCTTTTCTAAGCGTGATTTCTTAGTCTTTCGTTGGTGTGTGTTGTCTGAAACCTATGATTTGGGATGGGTGGATTGCTACTTTTGACTTTTCTGAGCTAGATTTCTTAGCCTTTCATAGGTGTTTGTTGTCTGAAACCTATAGTTTGGGATGACTAGTTTGCTATTTTTGACTTTTCTGAGCTAGGTTTCTTAGCCGTTCATAGGTGAGTGTTGTCTGAAACCTATGATTTGGGTATTTGTAAATTATTATTTCGGGCTTTGCTGAGTTGGATTTCTTAGTTTTTCGTTGGTGTGTGTTGTCTGAAACCTATGATTTGGGATGGGTGGATTGCTACTTTTGACTTTTCTGAGCTGGATTTCTTAGCCTTTCATAGGTGTTTGTTGTCTGAAACCTATAGTTTGGGATGACTAGTTTGCTATTTTTGACTTTTCTGAGCTAGGTTTCTTAGCCGTTCATAGGTGAGTGTTGTCTGAAACCTATGATTTGGGATATGTAAATTACTATTTCGGGCTTTTCTGAGTTGGATTTCTTAGTCTTTCATAGGTGTGTGTTGTCTGAAACCTATGATTTGGGATGTGTGGGTTGCTATTTTTTGACTTTTCCGAGCTGGATTTCTTAGCCATTCATAGGTGAGTGCTGTCTGAAACTTATGATTCGGGATGGTTAATTTGCTATTTCCGGCTTTTATTTGCTAGGTTTCTTAGCCTTTCATAGGTGTGTGTTGTCAGAAAATTATGATTTGGGATGTGTAGTTTGCTATTTGGACTTTTCAGAGCTAGGATTCTTAGTCCATCATAGGTGTTTGTTGTCTGAAACCAATAGTTTGGGATGAGTAGCTTGCTATTTCAGGCTTTTCTGAGCTAGATTTCTTAGCCGTTCATAGGTGTGTGTTGTCTGAAACTTATGATTTGGGATATGTAAATTACTATTTCGGGCTTTTCTGAGTTGGACACTTCTAAATTTTTCCGTAGAAGATAGGAAAAGTTATACTATGATTGTGATTATTTTCCATGAAGATAAAAAGTTTCACTTTAATTCTAAATTTTCTTAAATTCAATTCCGACCTTTCTCAAAGAGATGAAAAAAATTAAAGTTCTGTTCCAAATATTTTCCCGGAAGAAGAAAAGTTCAACCTCGATTCTGAATTTTCTCAATGAAAATGAAATAAGTTATTGATCAAATCTATTTTCCCAAAATAATATAAAAATTTCCACTTCAGTTCAGTTTTTTTCTCAAAGAGATGAAGAAATTTAAAGTTCTGTTCCAAATTTTTCATAGATGATAGGAAAAGTTATACTTTGATCGTGAATATTCGAGTTCTATTCTGAATTTTACCAAAGAACACAATTCAATTCTAATTTCCCCAATAAAAAATTTAAAGTTCAATTCTAAATTTTTCGGTGGAAGATAGAAAAAGTAATACCATACTTGTGAATATTTTCACGGAAGATAAAAAGTTCTAGTTCAATTTAAAATTTTCTCAACGAAGTGAAGAAGAATTCAAGTTCTCTTCTGAATTTTACCATAGAACACAATTCAATTCTAATTTAACCAGAGAAAATAAAAATCTTCCACTTCAGTTCCTTATTTCACAAAGACATAAAGAAATTTAAAGTTCAATTCTAAATTTTTCGGTGGAAGTTAGAAAAAGTAATACCATACTTGTGAATATTTTCATGGAAGATAAAAAGTTCTAGTTCAATTTAAAATTTTCTCAACGAAGTGAAGGAAAGTTCAAGTTCTCTTCTGAATTTTCTCAATGAAAAAGAAATTAGTCATTGATCATTTCTATTTTTCCAAATAATATAAAAATTTTCCACTTTAGTTCAGATCTGGCTCGAAGAGATGAAAAATTTAAAATACTGTTCCAAATTTTTCACTGAAGATAAAAAAGTTCAAGTTCTCTTCGGAATTTTACCAAAGAACAAATTCAATTCTAATTTCTCCAGAGAAAATAAAATCTTCCACTTCAGTTCTTTATTTCACAAAGACATAAAGAAATTTAAAGTTCAATTCTAATTTTTCGGTGGAAGATAGAAAAAGTAATATCATACTTGTGAATATTTTCACGGAAGATAAAAAGTTCTAGTTCAATTTAAAATTTTCTCAACGAAGTCAAGGAAAGTTCAAGTTCTCTTCTGAACTTTACCAAAGAACACACTTCAATTCTAATTTCTCCTGAGAAAACAAAAATCTTCCAATTCAGTTCTTTATTTCACAAAGACATAAAGAAATTTAAAGTTCAATTCTAAATTTTTCGGTGGGAGATAGAAAAATTAATACCATACTTGTGATTATTTTCACGGAAGATAAAAAGTTCTAGTTCAATTTAAAATTTTCTCAATGAAGTGAAGAAAAGTTCATGTTCTCTACTGAATTTTGCCAAAGAACACAATTCAATTCTAATTTCTACAGAGAAAATAAAAATCTTCCACTTCAGTTCTTTATTTCACAAAGACATAAAGAAATTTAAAGTTCAATTCTAATTTTTCGGTGGAAGATAGAAAAAGTAATACCATACTTGTGAATATTTTCACGGAAGATAAAAAGTTCTAGTTCAATTTAAAATTTTCTCAACAAAGTGAAGAAAAGTTCAAGTTCTCTTCTGAATTTTACTAAAGAACACAATTCATTTCTATTTTCACCAGAGAAAATAAAAATCTTCCACTTCACTTCTTTATTTCACAAAAGACTTAAAGAAATTTAAAGTTAAATTCTAAATTTTTCGGTGGAAGATAGAAAAAGTAATACCATACTTGTGAATATTTTCATGGAAGATAAAAAGTTCTAGTTCAATTTTAAATTTTCTCAACGAAGTGAAGAAAAGTTCAAGTTCTCTTCTGAACTTTACCATAGAACACACTTCAATTCTAATTTCTCCAGAGAAAACAAAAATCTTCCACTTCAGTTCTTTATTTCACAAAGACATAAAGAAATTTAAAGTTCAATTCTAAATTTTTCGGTGGAAGATAGAAAAAGTAATACCATACTTGTGAATATCTACCCGGAAGATAAAAAGTTCTAGTTCAATTTAAAATTTTCTCAACGAAGTGAAGAAAAGTTCAAGTTCTCTTCTGAACTTTACCAAAGAACACACTTCAATTCTAATTTCTCCAGAGAAAATAAAAATCTTCCACTTCAGTTCTAAGTTCCCCAAAGAAATAAAGAAATTTAAAGTTCTATTCTAAATTTTTAGATGGAAGATAGAAAAAGTAATACTATGACTGCGATTGTTTTCCATGAAGATCAAAAGTTTCACTTTATTTACAATTTTTCTTAAATTCAGTTCTGATTTTTCTCAAAGAGAGGAAAAATTTAAAGTTCTGTTCCAAATTTTTCATAGAAGATAGAAAAAGTTATACATTGATTGTGAATATTCAACATGAAGATAAGGAACTCCACTTTAATTCTGAGTTTTCTCGAAGAAGTGCAAATTGTTCAAGTTCTCGTGTGTGCTGTTATTACGTAAAATCTGCGCTGTCATTATATAAGAACCATGTGTGTGTCGTCATTACATAAGACCCACGTTTGCACTATCATTACGTAAGATGTGCGCTGTAATTACACAATACCCTCGTATGTTCCGTGCTCAGTTAAAGTGGGGATTCCCACTGGTTCCTGAAGTCTAGCTTGTTACGCAAGATTTCGTCAACTCCAATTACTAAACACCTGCTAACCATTTAAAAGCAGGGCACCTTTAAAATCCTGGATGTTTTGGAAATCTTGCCACATGTGTTCCTTCTAATACTGAAACAAGATCGTGTCATCCATATTACACCTGACCATTTAAAACAGGGGTTTTTCGTGTGACGTAAGACCAGCTGGCTGGTTGTATAGGGATGCATTTATAACTAGGAGTAGGGATGTGTTTAAAGTGTCTATGGGGATACTGCTGTCCTAACCCATTTAGATCGTTTTTGTGGCAATTCATCACTTTTCTTTGTTTTCCAAGAGTAGCCTTTTTTGTCCATTTTTTTCTTTACATCAGAAAGTTTTTTCCACGTTTTTTGTCTTAGCAGTTTAGACTCATACATCATCTCACTTAGTTTCCTAAGGCATTATAGATAACAAATACGTATTTTTCAGTTTCAAAGCACTGATCACTGTTCAAAATTTCATTTACAATTCAATGTGATTCTCGCTATCCTTTGTTCCATGCCTTTTTTAGCTGTTGCGATTCTCACTTTCACTAGTTTTCGAATCACATTTACCTGTGCTTCATTTTCATCATTTAACACCTTAAGCATTTTAAATAACCTTAAATTAGAATTAGCGCATTTGTAAAATTACGTTTTTTTGTTATTGGAAATCTAACCTTTGCCTTGGCTTGTCTTTTGTCATTATGAAAGACATAATGCCAAACCTTTGTTTTTTTTAACAAAGGCTGATGAGCAAGGAATCAGGCAGCGAACTAGGTCCAATATATCCAATGTTTTTTTCTTTACTAGGCTACAGCTATCTGTAGAGCCATGGTACCGATGAAACTTACATCATCTCCATTTATAATTAACTATACTGATCCTTTCTAAAATCGCTTTCTATAGGCAATAGTTCGTTCTTTAATATTAGGAGCTATGGGCTACTGCATTTCTTAGTATGAAACGTGATGGTTGTTTATTAGGTTGCTAGCTACCATTATGACCCGGATTAGCATGGGACGTGATTGTCTCTTGCTAGAAATTTTCACAAGATATTTTCTTATATTATCTTATCGAAAGATAAGTATGTGCCGTTTAATAATGTATATACTTAAGTATAACATAAAATATTTAAAAATGGTTTACGTGGAAGTCTACGTGGTGCAGTGGATAGCGTGTTGGAATTTTACTCTGAAGGTCATAGGTTCAACTCTTGCCACAGGCAATTTTTACACATTTGTCAATTTTAAGTCTAAATAAAACTTCTATTAATAACTACTGCTTGAGATTCTTTTGGCTGACACCATTGATGATGTTCTATATCGATCCTTTATGTAAACTATGATGACATTCATTATTTATCTAGTAGGGTTTCAGACAAGGTAATTCTAATGATGTACTTTTGTTTTGATCTGACTCTATTTTTAGGAGTTTTGTTTATATTTCTTAGCATTGGACTGATCATCTCTTACTAGGTTGCTAGCTACTGCTGCAACCCAAATTCACATATATATTTATTTATGAGAGGCAGCCTGGCCGAGTGGTCCAAGGCACTGGTGTTAGCCACCAGTCTCTTCGGAGGCGTGGGTTCAAATCTTACCGCTGGTATACGATTATGTTTGAAAGACTGGAGTGTGAAAAGACATCGAAAATGCAGTTTTTGGTGGAAAAATTTATTCTCTTTTAGAAATAATTTATTTTAGTTACAAAAGGTTTTTAACCCAATTAATTTACTTTAAAATGAGCTATTGAACAACCCTCTACGATGTTTCCAGTGCCAAGCTATCTGTGGAAAAGAAAAAAAAAGAAAAAAGAAAAAAATATCCCGTTTGGGGAGAATAACGTGGTTAAAGTCAATTTTTCTTGATTTTCAAGCCAATATATTTCCCTTGCTGTTCAAGCCAAGGGACAGAAAGTTTCCTATACAGGGTTTCGGACAAGGCGGTTCTAATGGTGTACTTTTTGTTTTGATCTGACTCTTTTGTTAGGAACTATGGGTTTTTATATTTCTTAACATTGGACGTGATCGTCTCTTACTAGGTTGCTAGCTACCGCTGCAACCCGGATAGGCTTTACTTTTTGTTCTTTAATTTAAAACTAATTTAAAAATTTCAGGTATTTTTCCTAGTTTGAATTAAAAAATTAGTATTATTGGTTAGACACTATTAATTTTTTTGTAGTTTACATAATAACTTTAGCGATTCTAAAATTAAAACTAAAATAAAAAAAATCTTGAATTTTTTTTTCTTAGAAATATAGGACAACGCTATAGAGATACACAGTTTACGGGTTAAGCCAAAAAAAGTTTGGTTCCAGGAGAGAATCATAATTTTGAACTGAGAGATGAAATAAAATTATTTATTTAAATTTACAGGAATTACGCTAGTTTCAACTCACAAATCAAATTTTTTGTTAAGACCCCGAAAAGAATTACTGCATTTTACATACCTATATCTACATTTTTTTTATAATGTTAAAAATAACACTTGCTACTACGCTGTTATAGAAAAAGGCATTTTTTGTACAAAATTGATTCTTGTAATTATGTATTTCTTATATTATTATCTTATATACTGCAAATATTGCATTCACTAATTACGTCATATATGGTTATAACCTATACGATTATAAAGGCATTCATCAAGCTTTTATACGAAAATGCAGTTTTTTTCAAAATCGGTTCTATTTTAACAAATATTTTATTTTAATTACAAAAGGCACTAGATGTAGCGGCTTCCTTTAGAATGAGTCATTATACAGCTCTCTATGATTTTCCAGTGCCCAGGTAGCTGAGGAGGATAAAAAACGGAAAGAAAAAAAGATGCTGAATATGCAGAATATCATGGTTTCGGCCACTTTTCTTGATTTTCAAGCCAATATAATTTGCTTGTTGTTCAAGCCAAGAGACGGTAAAATTTCTACATACAGATTTCGGACAAGGCGGTTCTAACAATGTCCTTTTTGTTTTGATCTGACTCTATTTTTAGGAGTTATGTGTTATTTTAATTTTTACTATGGGGCACGATCGTCTCTAATTAAGTTGCTAGCTACTGCTGCAACCTGGAAAAAAATTTCTACGGAAAAAAGCACACCGTTATAGAGATACGCACACTAGGAATATAGCCAAAACCAGTTTGGCTCCAAGTGGTAACCAGATGAATAACATTTGCTACTACAGAGCTATTGAAAAGTGAAGTTTTTCGTAAAAAAATATTTTGTTTTTGGAAATTATTTTTGTTAATTATGAAATATTTTTTAATACATCAATTTCCTTTCAAACGATCCATTAAACAGCTCTCTATGATTTTCCAGTGCCGAGCTGGCCGAGGAGAAAAAAAAAACGGGGGAAAAAAAGATGCTGTCGATGCAGAATATCGTAGTTCAAGCCACTTTTCTTGTTTTTCAAGACAACATATTTTTTTTGTTCTTCAAGTCAAGAGACTGTAAGTTTCCTATATAGTTTCCTATATAGTTTCGGACAAGACGGCTCTAATAGTGTACTTCGTTTTTGTTTATCTGCCTCTATTTTAAGGAAATACGGGATATTTTATTTTTTACTATGGGACATGATCGTCTCTTACTAGGTTGCTAGCGACCGCTGCAACCTGGATTGTGAAAGGAACCATAAAAAACTTCCGACCATTAATTTTTTGAATAAGCCTATATTTTAGATAAGACGAGGATATTTTAAAGAATAAGGGAAAATAAAGACGTCCATGACGTCTTATATGTAATGCGTAAGCAAAGAAAGTATACAAGGTGTTCTGTAAACCCCTTTGAAGAAAAGTCAACAGTGTTAATAAAACAAAAAAAGTCTTATGCGTTAAAAGCGATCGAAATCACTCAAATACGCCCTCCCATCAACAAAACAACTCATGACTATGTTAAATCATCAAAGACATCCTTGCACTCAATTTTCTATTTTCTTTCCTCTTGAGTTATGATGTTCAACAATAGGAATCCTATTATGTAATCGCAAAAGTCCTTCCCCAGGGAATAAGCTTAAATGTCAGTTGACAAAAACCAGGAGTGTCTGAGAAACTTTGATTGAATGTCCTACTCTGGCAACATATTGATCCCTCACCGATTTCTTCCATCTAATAATGTGTGCACGGAAAGTTATAATTAAAGGACAGGGATAAACCCACTTTAAGGACTGCTAACAATGTGTGAATGGACACTAAAAGATTGCAATGATAATGTCATTCGGGTATTGATTTTTTTACTCTTTACGCAACATGAACTATTCATAAAAGTTTTAGAATAAAAAAAGTATTTAAAAAGAATAAAAAGTATTTGCTTATCTATTGCCTGAAAGAAGGCGAGAAACTAATCAAGAAATGATTTTTAATTAATTGAAAAAATTTAAAACATGCTTAAATAAGGTTTATTATATGTCTCTGACGTTAGTTGTCAAAGAGACCTCAATAATGCATTTACATTTTATTGTTTCAATTTTTTACTACAATTCATTTGCTTAAAAAAAAAGTGGGTGCCATGGTCACATTCAAATCTTCGAAAACTTTATTTTTCGAAAAATAAACGAAAAACTTTATTAAAAGAAAAAGATGTTTTTTCTTGATATTAAACATTTCCTGTTAGATCTTTCTTTTTTAAGCTCATTCATACCAAAAATATATACAATTCAAACAGTTTCTATGGCCTCGTTTTTAACGCTCGCGGACGCTGCTTTGGAGACCTCTCGATTACTTGGAGAGATAAGAGCCCCTAGAATCATGAAAATTACACAATATTCTTATTTCAAGCCTAAGCTTTTTTTTTGTTTAGAAACAACTGGTTTCGGAAGGCTATATCCCTTTAATATTTTCAGTGATTTTTGAAATGCGGAAAGGATATCCGGAAAACTCGCAAGTGATCAATTCTGACCTTAAACTATTGTCACCTCCTTCTATTTCTCCAAGTTTGATGTTGGATGGTTCAGTTGTTG
The DNA here is from genome assembly GCA_027921565.1 of Artemia sinica. NCBI lineage: Eukaryota > Metazoa > Arthropoda > Branchiopoda > Anostraca > Artemiidae > Artemia > Artemia sinica. The sequence continues at coordinate 31,013,276 of CM051259.1, read as the reverse complement.
AGGGTACAATTAATGTTTAAGGCACATTTACCTCTAAAAATGGAACAGCAACTGCTTCTAAGTAAAACTGATAAAACAAACTAGTAAAGCGAGGTTTAAAAGTTTTTTCCCTTTTGGCAAAAGTGAATCTTTTATCTTTGTTCACTGAAAAGGAAAGATAAATCTTTATCTAGATCACTATAATAAGCTTTAATATTTTGCTAGGTGATGTCAGATGGCCTATTTCTTTTGTTTCGTTTAGCCTCCTTGCTTAGCCTTAGTAGCCTAAAATGAAAAAGACCCATGTTAACCAAAATAGCACTTACAGGAACAAAAAAGTAATGACAAAGACAATATTGTAATACAGTGTTTAATCTTTTTAATGTAACACATTAAACACAGTTTTCAACACACCATATTCTTATTGCTATTGTGCGAATCATATTTTAGGAAATAGGCTATAAACTCTTTTTTTAAACTGTCACACAACCCCCTACCCCTCAAAAGGTTTTGCACATGTTCTATTACCATTATTATGCATCAAAAGTAAAAACAATTATCCATAGAAAAAACGACTGTTTTCAAGTAGCATCGAAGGTGCGATCGTGTTTTTTTGAAAAAAAAAAAACAGACACAATTTAAAAAAAATTAAATTCTGTATTAAAAAGAAAATTCTAAATAGAAAAATTGTTCGAAAGAAAAAAAAAAACAACGAAATGTCATATCAATCTTTAGCTTAATAAGTTCCTCGATTTGTGTCAGAGGGAGAATTTCACATCCAAAAGCTTCGTTCAAGAAAGATCGACAACATTCTCAAATACATTAATACAATTGAAGTTTTTATCTATGTTCTTATGATAGACTTTAGGATTTTGCTGGGTAGCAGTAGATGACATTAGTTGCTTTTTCGTTCTTGGACATACCTGAGTTGTCTCTTTCACCGGCTATAAATACTCGTTGTTCAAGAGATTGAGAAGTTCAGACCAAGGCCGGTTCAGTCAAAGTGGGAAAATTAGGTTAATACAAAAAATTCTATTTTATGTGGTATCCACCTCACTTCTTGAGGAACTCTTTGGCCATTTTATTTTTCTATTTATTGTTTTTTTTTTATTGTGACAAAGTCCAAATATTTCATACACCTCCTTCAAATGGCGGCGTGGACCTATTCTGAAAGCAGAAACGGCTTATTTTCAGAAAAGTGAAGCTATTGGGAATGAATTGTTCCTGAATAACCACAACGGTGCAATCCCTTAGAGGGCAAATGCTGGAGAAAGCTTGACAAGGCAAAACAAAATATCTGGGAAAAAAGTCAAATTCAACACCAGTAGGCTAAAATCAGTGAAAATATTGAGAAATTTTTAGCCAATATTTAGATTTTTAGGGCGCTTCATTCGTCCCTGGGATATAATTTCCCTCTCATATGGATCTTACAATAGCTTCAGTTCCAAAATTACTGTAAGAAACTTTCAAAAGTTTTCAGATATTTTACTTAAAAAAAACTTTTTAAATTAAAAAAAATCAGTGTATCTGTTCTGTTTTTGTTAGAATTCTATAAAAATAACTGGATTAATTTTGGACATAAACAAAAGTTCCCATAAAAAACTAGATAAGAACAAACTAAGAAAACTAATTAAAAATATGGGAGTTATTGTACCGAACTTTCCATTTCTGGGGTCTACCATTCATGCTAGAGGAAGGATTTTCATTCAATAAAGATCGTTCCAGAGCTGCTCCCCTGCCCCCAAGATTAGAAAAAGGTGTTTAATCTCATTTGTTGCAATGGACTGTTGGGCATTAATTTTTTAATTATGTCTGAGTGGTTTTTCGCAGTTGAAAAAAGTTTAGAAGAATTGGAAGATAATTCTGGGAACCAAGATTAGAATATTGGAAGCTACAGTGATGATAGTAGTCAAATATGGATCTAAAGCACGGGCGCTCCGAAAAACGGAGGAAGATTTGCTAGATGTTATAGCTAAACAGATAGCAGGTCGTCTGTATTTTAGGTGGGAGGATGTCGTAAAGAAAGATATATGGGAAACGAGAACTTCCTGGGAGGGTATAAAGAGGGAGGTTTTGATTAGAATTGGGACAGAGGAGAAGCGTGATTAGCTGTGTTGGCGTTAGGAGGCTTGTGTTGCGGTGAGTTGTTAGTAGTAGTAGTAGTAGATATTCTGACTGGTCTTTCGTCACATTATCATCAGATTCGTTTGAACTTAAATTCTTTGCTAAAAACATACTTTCCCTAAGTCAATACTGGAAGAACCGTACAGAACGTTAAGGATTGTCATAATCATGTTTCAAACTGATAAATATATGTTTGCGCAATTAGGAATGATCTGTTGCTGAGTGACCGCACAGGTAAGATTGCTTTTCGTGTTTGACCAAACTAAAGAATACAAAGAAAAAACATGCTGATGGCTTTAATTTTTTTCATAAATAGAAGTTGGATAATTTTGAGAATTAATCCATTCCAGTCTTAATTGCTGACTAATGGTGATTATAACAACACATAGTTACCATAATCATACTTCTTTACCGTACATAAATTATAAGTCCTACGGGATTTTGTAACACAAAAACGTTATTTTGTCTGAATTAGAGACAAAAATGGTTTACTCCTATATATATATATATTATAATATATTCTAACCGCAGATTTCTTTGTCCATTCTTTTGATCTTGGATTCATTGTGATGCTTGTTGTCGCATGTCTTCTAGTCGCAGATCTCGTTGCGCTTCATTTCTGTGCATCATCGACTTTGACGTTTTTCCACGTCTTTTGTCTTAGCTGATCGGATTCATTCAAAATCATGTATACGACCACTGCTGGGGGAAATGACGTAATTTATGCTCTAATTATTCCTTCCTGTTTATCCTCTACAGACGCTATCATAACATGTTTCTTATTCTACTGTACTTCCTGAAATAACAAGTTACACTGTAGCATAATTATCGTTTTATTCTTTATTTTTGAGTCACATTTTTGTTTCAATTCAATGTGATTTTTCTGTTTCTTGTTTCTTACCTTTTTCTTTAGCTGGTCAGAGTCACTTGTCATCTTGTGTAATTTTGAACGTCTCAAAGATACTAAAAATTAATTTCTCCCTCTTGTTTATCATTCACAGGCTCACATATACTAAACTAACTCGTTCCTTCATTCAATCGAATTTTGTTTTGTCTTCTAACCGTAAATTTCGTTATGAAACATCTTTGTTTATAATCCAATGTAATCTTTGCTGTTTCTTGTTCCATGCCTTTTTCTTTAGGTGTTCAGAGCATTGTGTCATGTTTTGTAATTTTGTATGCGTCATCAAACAGTCCGTGGCAACGAACTGTAAGTAAGGAGCGACCCGGCTCAATCGTAACCGAAAAACTAAAAAACGGAATTTTGATACCAATAGATACATCAGAATAATCAAATTTTTATGCTGATTTCAAATATATAAGTTTAATGAAGTTTAGTCTTACCCATTAAAAGTACGCGCCTGAGAAAATTTGCCGTATTTTCAAAAAAGGAGCAACCAACCCCTAAAAGTCATAGAACTCTAATTAAAATCACACCATCAGATTCAGCGTATCAGAGAACCCTGCTATAGAAGTTTCAAGCTCCTATCAGCAAAAATGTGGAATTTTGTATTTTCTTTGTCAGAAGAAAGATCACGGATGCGCGTTTATTTGTTTTTTTTTTCCCAGGGGTGATCGTATCGATCCAGTAGTCCTAGAATATCGTGAGAGGGCTCATCCGAACTGAAACTAAACTTTCTAGTGCCCTTTTTAAGTGACCAAAAAATTGGAGGGCAACTTGGCCCCCTCCCACGCTCATTTTTTTCCTGAAGTCACCCAATCAAAATTTTGAGATAGCCATTTTCTTCAGTATAGTCGAAAATTTAATTGATATGTCTTTGAGGATGCTTAATCCCCTACAGTTCCCGGGAAAGGGCTGCAAGTTATAAGCTTTGCCCATTGTTTACATATGGTATTTGTTATTGGGAAGTATACAGGTGTTTTCAGGAGGAATTTTTTTCTAGTTGGGTTCGGATTAGGGGTTACCGGGGAGGATCTTTCCATGGAGGATATTTCCTTGGGGAAGGAACATTTCCATGAAGGGGGCGCCAGATTTCCCAGCATTATTTAAAAACCAATCAGATTTTGAATAAAAAACAAGTTTTTTCAACTGAAAATAAGGAGCAACATTAAAACTTAAAACGAACAGAAATTATTTTTTTATTGAGAGGGTTCGCCCCCTAGTCAATATCTTGCTCTTTACGCTAAAGTTTTTTAGTACTTTCAAAAGACCTATCTATTCTAATTAGCCGGCCTTTGTGATTCAGGGGTTTGTGATTCGAACAAAATTTGAACTTTAGCGTAAAGAGCGAGCTATTGACTAGGGAGCGACCTCCTTAATATACGTAATAAAAACATACGAATATAGAAATTCGTTACGTAAGTTAATTTGTAAGTTACGTGAGAACAAAATTTCGTGAAAGCCAATTAGCCAAACAAAAGAAAATTAATATGCGAATTTCGTTATAATTATTCATGTACGGTGAGCCAAAATCAAAGCTGCATTAATTCAAAAACGTTCGGAAATTAACTAAAAAAAAACAAGTTTTTTTAACTGAAAGTAAGGAGTGACATTAAAACTTAAAACGAACAGAAATTATTCCGTATATGAAAGGGGCTGTCTGACAGCTTTTATTTAAAAACAATAAAAAAATTTAGCGTAAAGAGCGAGGTGTTGAGGAGGGGACAGTCCATTTAATATACGGAATAATTTCTGTTCGTTTTAAGTTTTAATGTCGCTCCTTACTTTCAGTTAAAAAGACTTGTTTTTTTTTCAATTGATACTAAAAACGGTACAACCACTGCTGGCAAAAAATTACACAATTTAGACTCTTGAAATGTGCTCATACTTAAGGCATCGCTTATATGATTTTTTTTTTCTCCAAAATTAAGGCTATTAGCGTACTGTTTCAAACGCGTGATGTTATCTAGGTCTTTTCAAGCCAGAAAATCCCAGGGCGCCAATTTTCAAAAATATTTGGAGCCGTTTTCAAAAAAAAATTACATATACATACATAATTATTACTCATTTAACGAGATTTGATAGGCATTAAACTAAAAATTTCTCAAGTCTTCTCCAAAAAAGTTGGTTCGAAATGCGTAATTAGTCAATTACATATTACTAATTAGAGCAAATTCGCAAAATCAAAAAAGTCACAAAACAACCTTTATTTCGGGAATACTAATGTTAATTCCTTTTTTTGGAAGAAAAAGATTTATGTACCCACCCGAGAAAACAAATTTTATTTTGTCTTGATAAGAAATTACCTCCTGAATGTCAAGGAAATCAATATGTGACTAAAACTTAAGAAATAATTTCTTAGTGTGAGACTAATTTTCAGATATAGAAGAGTGCTTTTCTTCTTGCTTACTTTCCATGGCATTAAACGTCTAAAATTTATTAAACATCAATATTAAAAATTTTAGAAGAAATTAAAAAATTTGAAATCATGATCTCCGGTATTATTTCCCCAAAAAATTATGAGACATGACAATTTTGCTTAGGTTGTCGAAGAGATAATATGACACGCTAACAATATTCTAAGTTATTTGATTTCCAAATAAAAAAAAAGTTTTTTAAACTGAAATTAAGGAGCGAAATTAAAAATTAAAACGAACAGAAATTATTCTGTATATGAAAGGGGCTGTCCCCTCCTCAACGCCTCGCTCTTTACGCTAAAGTTTTTATTGTTTTAAAAATAGAGTTGTGAGAAAGAGTCAAACTTCAGCGTAAAGAGCGAGGTTTTGAGAAGGGGACAGCCCCTTTCATGTACAGAATAATTTCTGTTCGTTTTAAGTTATAATGTCGCTCCTTACTTTCAGTTGGAAAAACTTGTTTTTTTATTTAATTTCTGAGGGTTTTTGAATTAATGCAGGTTTTGATTTTGGATCACCGTACATGAATAATTAAAACGAAATTTGTATATTAATTTTACATTTTTTGGTTAAATGGCTTTCTCGAAAATTATTAAGTTTTATTTATGAACGTTTTTATTAGTGATAAATATACGTAACTTACGAATTAACTTACGTAACGAACTTCTATGTTCATATGTTTTTAATACGTATATTAGGGGGTTCGCCCCCCTGGTCAATGCCTCGCTCCTTACGCTAAAGTTCAAATTTTGTTCCAATTCTTTAATAATTACCCCTTAATCGCAAAGGCCGTTAATTAGAATAGATAGCTCTTACAAAAGTAATAAAAAAAACTTTAGCGTAAAAAGCGAGGTATTGACAAGGGGGCGAACCCAATCATATGCGTAATAACTTCTGTTCGTTTTAATTTTTGATGTTGCTCCTTACTTTCAGTTGAAAAACTGGTTTTTTTAAATTTTATTTCTGATCGTCTTTTTAAATCACGCTGGGAAATCCGGCGCCCCCTTCATAGCAATGTCCTTTCCCCCATGAAAACTTCCTTCATGGAAAGATCCTCCCAAGTAACACCAGACCCCCCCCCCACTACCAGAAAAATCCCCCTTGAAGATAAGATTTATTCTTCATTAGATACACATACAATATTACATGTTATTATTCCCCCAAAGGCTCATTGGCCTGTACAAAGGGGGAAGACAAATGAGTTGCATACTCAGAGATGAAAAACAAAAGAAAATTTAAAATGATCACTTAGTCACATACGAAGGTGAAGAAAAGAAAATATAGATAAAATGAAAACTATCGAAAAATAGAATAAATAAACTAAATTAATTAATTAGATTAAATAGACTAAAAAAATAAAACAAACACATAAATAAAAATAACTTCTACGAAGCCAAAGAATTTTTAACAATTTTTTTTAAACAAACCGAATGAGTGGCACCCTCGAGCTGATTCAGGCAACTTATTCCAAACAATATGACACGCCATTAGAGGATTAAAGTCTGACCTTATGCAAGGAGTAAATGGAAGTTGAACATGATTTGTCATATTACGAAGATTATAATTATTTTGATCAGAGGTAAAAGATAGCGGAACACTTAGGGGCCGGAGGAGGTCACCATGAAGCTGAGCAAAAGTAAAACATGCAGATGAAAGAATGTGTAGTGACTCAAGATCAAGTAATGGTATAACTAATGAACGATTAGTTTCCTGAATGAGGTTTCTAGCTTTATTGTAAACCTTAGAAAGTGGTTTTAACAGTGAAGGAAAAGTTGACATCCACACAATTGGACAGTTAGAAACGTAAGATTGGATCAAGCAGTGAAAAAGGATTTTCAAATTGATCCAGGAAAAGTATGTCTAAGTTTCCTTAAAATACCGTGGCTCTTGCATATCTTCATTTTAATAAAATCAATGTGACGTTTGAAAGATAGGTTTTCATCAACAAGAATGCCCCAAAAACGAACATATCGGTCTTTAGATCTATGAATTATTCCATTTGGCTGGTGAATTTCTGATAACTGGAGATAAACCTGAGAAACACGCGAAAAAATCAAAAAACTGGACTTAAAAAAAAATTAGGGTAAGATAATTAGCATCAAGCCACAAAATCACCCTCTCAAACAAATTTTCCAAATTCAATCGAAGCTCGGATTCGCAGTTTCCCAAAGTGCCAAGTGCGCTGTCATCAGCAAAACAAACAAGGACATCAGAAGAAGTGAACTATAGTTGCCACTATGGGCAAGGGAAGGCTTAGGATGACAAAGTCTACAGCAATTAATAAGTTTCTGCTTTTTCACAACATAATAAAGATCCTTTACATAAATCAAAAACAGCACAGGCCCTAAAACTGATCCCTGGGGGACACCAAAATTCGCTTGCGAGGGTGACCGGAAAAGTGGATCAACAGAAATTAACCTATCCTTCAAATAAGACTTTAACCAAAAAAATAATTTCCCCTTATGCCAAAATGAGACATCTTTGATAGAATAATTTCATGGGTTAAGGAATCGAAAGCCTTACGAATAGCCAGGAATACAGCAGCCGGAATCAATCCCGAATCTAACGCAGAATGAATAAAATTCAAAAGGGTCATACAGGCATGTTCAGTGGAGTGCTTCATTCGGAAACCGAATTGAAAATCATGAAGAAAATTTTTAGACTTTAAGAAAGTAAGGAGACGAGAAAGCACAGCCTTTTCAAATATTTTACTAAATACTGATAAAATTGAAATTGGTCGATAGTTTGCCGGATCATTTCTTGGTCCACCTTTATACAAAACAATAATCCGAGCACGTTTGAGAGCATTCGGAAAAACACCACATTCAAAGGAAAGATTAACAAGTTTTGTTAAAGTCAATACTACTGAAGAAAGAATAGATTTAACTACCTTAGTAAGGATAGAATCTGGCCCAGATGAGGACGAGTTTTTCAAGCCATTAACAATTTTAGTAATTTCACTTCTTGTTACTGGCTCTAGAAACATAGACTTAACACAAGATGGCCCGAGGTAAGATCTAAAGTCCGGCTTAGGCCGAGACAAAGTAACTGTAGAAGTAATATTCTTACCAATATTAGCGAAGAATGAGGTGAATGCCTCTTGGACATTAAGCTCACCCTCCACAGCTCCATCACCAATGACCAGACTCATAGGTAAAGAGCTAGATTGAGAACCGGGTTTAAGTACAGAATTTATTACCTTCCAAGTTATACGAATATCATTGCCACAAGCAACAAAATTATTTAGATAATACAGAGATTTGGCTTTCCTACACAAGGAATTATATATGTTCCGGTAGACCTTGAATTGACAAAGGCGAATAGCACCTGCTGAAAGTGTAGCGCATTTATAAGCTCTCCTGAGATTATTCTTCCTTCTCCAGCTTTTGAGAAGTCCGGATGTCATCCATGGGTTTAGAGGAACAATCCTTTTAGACCTATGTTTAGAAGGTGGTGCTTTAAAAATGCTAAGAATAGCCTCTTTTATGGTTCCATAAAAGGACTCAAATAAACAAGAAACATCCTTATCATTATCAAGCAAGCTCCAAGAATTTTCCGCTAATTTGGACCCAAGAAGAGATAACTCTTTCTCACCAAACCTAACAGAATAGGAATCAAACACCTGAGCCCGGTTACTCTTCCCCTGTTTAAAGCTGAATCGAGAATATAATGGAAAATGATAGGAGATATCACTAACTAAAATTTAGTTTTCCTTCAAACTAAGCGTAGAGAAGATATTGTCAATCAAAGAAGCTGTAACATTAGTTACTCGTGTGGGGATGGATGTAGATGGTAGAGTTCCTGCGGCAAGCATGGTTGAAAGAAAATCAACTGCAGCCGAATACAGAAAACGTCTGTATACTTGGATTCAGTCATCGTCGAAGACATAGTGATTAGGTTTTTCGACCATGTTGAACAAAATGGCTATCTCAAAATTTTGATCGGGTGACTTTGGGGAAAAAATGAGCGTGGCAGGGGGCCTAGTTGCCCTCCATTTTTGGTTCACCTTAAAAGGCACTAGAGCTTTTAATTTCCGTTCAAATGAGCCCTCCCGTGATATCCTAGGACCACTGGGTCGATACGATCACCCCTGGGGAAAAAACAAATAATCACGCATCCGTGATCTTTTTTCTGGCAAAAAACACAAAATTCCACATTTTTGTAGATAGGAGCTTGAAACCTGTACAGTAGGGTTCTCTGATACGCTGAATTTGATGGTTGGATTTTCATTACGGTTCTAAGGCCTTTAGGGGTGTTTCCCCCTTTTTTCAAAAATCAGGCATATTTTCTCAGGCCAGTAACTTTTGATAGATAGGATTAAACCTGATGAAACTTATATAATTGAGATCAACATAAAAGTATGATTTTTTGATGTATCTATTGGTATAAAAATTCCATGTTTTACAGTTTTGATTACTATTGAGCAGGTTCGCTCTTTGCTTACAGTTCGTTACCACGAACTGTTTGACAAAATGTATGGAATTCGTAGAACCAAATCACAAAATAGAAAAAGTCACAGACGTTGGAACAAAAATTCTACCTTGTCTAGAAAAAAAAGTTATTTCCAAGATATAAAAATATTTGGTGCGTCCTGACAACTTCTGAAATTATTTCTAAGTGACCGAAGCAGTTCCAGATATGACAAAGTTCAGGTCATCTTTTGTACTTTTCAGAGTATTACTTGATTAAAATGCAGGAGGCGTTAAATCAAAAATTTCAGAAAACATCCCCCCCCCAAAAAAAAAAAGTCAGAATTTTGCAGTTGAGACTGACTTTTTCAGAATTATTTTCAAGAAATCTAGAAGACGTACGGAATTTTGTCCTCTGATTCTCGGAGAGATAGTTTAATGTACTGTAGAAGTAGACATAGGCTACTTCTGAAAAAGTTGTTCAGAAGTTGTTCTGAAGTTGTTCTGAAAAAGCTTACAATCTCAGCTAGAATAGTTTGTTTTGACACCATTTACAACGTTAGGGGGAAAACATTTCTTTTTTTCTGGAAAACTACTGGAAATTTGACCATCTCCGACAGGAATTTTTTCCCCGTTTCACGATTTCCATCTTCGTAAAAAACATCGAGTTTGCATATCTTACCACTTAGGAGCTACATATCACAAGAAAAAAATAGCTCGGAAAGCAGTAGTTTGCTTGGCCAATCAGTTATCACAGATTTATTTGGTTTAAATCTTAATCCTGTTTATGTATAGGTAGCTCCCCGGACATAAATGGGAGAACACGTAGGTCATCCATGGAGCAGAGACTCAGAGCTATATTTATCGCAATCTTATGGGCTATTAATCTAAAGTTTCATAGTTCTCTGGAGATAAATTACGCAACAATAGTTTTCGATGAAACATAAACCCAAAACTATAATCGTAATATTTTTTAAAAATTATTTTAGTAGAAGTACAATAATGCGAAGACCACTCTTTGGCTGCTAATTTTAGTAAAATGCAGAGTGTAGGTGGCATTTAGATTTTTGTAATGTTTAAAAGTAGTTTTTTTTAATGTTAGTGCTACTGAGAGGAGAGGCGGTGGGATTCAAAAAAAAAAACAACTATAATCGTCGCAATCTTATGTGCTATTAAATAAAAAAAACAAGTTTTTTAAACTGAAAGTAAGGAGCGACATTAAAACTTAAAATGAACAGAAATTATACCGTATATGAAAGGGGCTGTCCCCTCCTCAACGCCTCGCTCTTTACGCTAAAGTTTTTTATTGTTTTAAAAAATAAAGTTGTGAGACAGAGTCAAACTTTAGCGTAAAGAGCGAGGCGTTGAGGAGGGGACAGCCCCTTTCATATACGGAATAATTTCTGTTCGTTTTAAGTTTTAATGTCGCTCCTTACTTTCAGTTTAAAAAACTGGTTTTTTTTATTTTATTTCTGATCATTTTTTAGTTAATGCAGCTTTTATTTTGGCTCACCGTCATTGAATAAATAAACACAATTTGCATAAAAATTTTACTTTTCTTTTGCTAAATGGCTGTCTCTAAATTTGGTTCTGACGTAATTTACAAATTAACTTACGTAACGAACTTCTATATTCGTATATTTTCCTTCTGGCAAAAAATACAAAGTTGCAGATTTTTGCAGATATGAGCTTGAAACCTATGTTATAGGGTTTTCTGATACGCTGAATCTGACGGTGTGATTTTCATTAAAATTCTTTCACTTTTAGGGGATGTTTCCCCCCTCTTTAAAAATCAGGTAAATTTTCTCAGGCTCGTAGCATTTGATGAGTAATACTAAACTTAATAAAATTCATATATTTAGGATCAGCATTATAAGCCCATTCTTTTGATACATTTATTGACATCAAAGTTCCGTTTTTAAAAGTTTCGATTACTATTGAGCCGTATCGCTTGTTTTTTTATTGTTTTTTTTTATTACGTATATGTTATTACGTATATGATGGGGTTCTCCCCTTAGTCAATACCACGCTCTTTACGTTAAAAGTTAAAAAAAAATTAATTAACAAACCCCTGAATCGCAAAGGCCGTTTAATTAGAATAGATAGCTCTTTTGAAAGCACTAAAAAAAAACTGTAGCGTAAAGAGCGAGGTATTGACTTGGGGGAAAACCCCCTCACATATGTAATAATTTCTGTTCATTTTAAGTTATAATGTTGCTTGTTACTTTCAGTTGAAAAAACTTGTTTTTTTAATTTAATTTCTGATTGATTTTTAAATAATGCTTGGAAATCTGGCGCCCCCTTCATAGAAATGTCCCTTACCCCAAAGAAACATCCTCCACAGAAAGATTTTCCCGATTAACCCCCTCTTCCAGCCCCCCCCCCCCCCACCAGAAAAAAATTCTTCCTGAAAATGTCTGTATACTTCCCAATAACCAATACAATATGTAAGCAATGGGCAAAGTTCATAACTTGCAGCCCTTCCCCTGGGAACTGTGGGGGATTAAGTCATCGTAAACGACATATTTATTAGATTTTCGACTATGCTGAATAAAATGGCTGTCTCAAAATTTTGATTGGGTGACTTTGAGAAAAAAATGAGCGTGGGAGGAGGCCTAGTTGCCCTCCATTTTTTTGGTCACTTAAAAAGGGCACTACAACTTTTAATTTCCGTTCCAATGAGCCCTCCTACGATATTCTACGACCACTGGGTCAATACGATTACCCCTGGGAAAAAGAAAAGAAAAAAACAAACAAATAAACGTGATCTTTCTTCTGGCAAAAAATGCAAAATTCCACATTTTTGTAGATAGGAGCTTGAAACCTCTACAGTAGGGCTCTCTGATACGCTGAATATGATGGTGTGAATTTCATTAAGGTTCTGTAATTTTTAGGGGGTCTTTCTCCCTTTTTTTGAAAATCAGCCAAATTTTCTCAGGCGCGTAACTTTTGATGGGTAAGATTAAAATTGATGAAACTTATATATTTGAAATCAGAATTAAAATTTGATTCTTTTGATGTATCTATTGGTACCAAAATTGCGTTTTTTAGAGTTTCGGTTACCATTGAGCCGGGTCGCTCCTTACTTACAGTTCGTTACCACGAACTGTTTGATTCATCTAAAGTTCTAGAATAGCCAACACTTGGGCCATAGATTGTTGAATATTTGTCTTCCAGAGAGCCCAGATCCGCTACTATATTTGTCGTAATCTTGTAGACTACAAATTTAAATTCCCATTAATTCTTAAGAAGCCCTCTGCATATATATGATGCAATATCAGTTCTCTACGATTCATAGATACACAGCTATATTTATCACAGTCTTGTTTGCTATTAATCTAAGGCTGTTTTTATGCATAAGTACTCCTCTCCACATAAACTACGGGAAAGTAGTTTTCCACAAAGCATAGATTTAGAGATATATTTGTCACAATCTAGTCTGCTATTAAATTAAAGCCTCATTAAATGACCTTTTGGATATAAACTACGAAGACATCAGTTTTCCAATAAAGTATAGATCCAAAACAATAATTATCACATTCTTATGTGTTATTAAATAAAAAACAATTTGTTTTTTTTTAAACTGAAAGTAAGGAGCGACATTAAAAGGAACAGAAATTATTCCGTATATGAAAGGGAGTCCCCTTTTGAATGCCTCGCTCTTTACGCTAAAGTTTTTATTGTTTTAAAATTTAGAGTTGCAAGACAGAGTCAAACTTTAGCGCAAAGAACGAGGCATTGAGCAGGGGACAGCCCTTTTATATACGGAATAATTTCAGTTCGTTTTAAGTTTTAATGTCGCTCCTTACTTTCAGTCAAAAAAGCTTGTTTTTCTTATTTAATTTCTGAACGTTTTTGAATTAAGGCAGGTTTGATTTTGGCTCAACGTACACGAATAACTAAATCAAATTTTGCATATTGATTTTACTTTTTTTGGTTAAATGGCGTTCTCGAAAGTTGTTTAATTTTAATTACGAACATTTTTATTAGTAATAAATATACGTAACTTACGAATTAACTTACGTAACGAACTTCTATATTCGTATATTTTTATTACGGATGTTAGGGAGTTCGCCCCTCTAGTCAATACATCACTCTTTACGCTAAAATTCAAATTTTGTTCCAATTCTGTAAGAATGGCCCCTTAATCACAAAGGCCGTTAATTAGAATAAATAGGTCTTATGAAAGTACTAAAAAAAAACTTTAGCGTAAAGAGCGAGGTATTGACTAGGGGGTGGACCGAATCATATACGTAATAATTTCGTTCGTTTTAATTTTGATGCTGCTGCTTACTTTCAGTTGAAAAACTTGTTTTTTTTATTTAATTTCCGGTCGTTTTTCAAAATAATGCTGGGAAATCCGGCGCCGCCTTCATAGTAATGTCCCTTCCCCCTCAAAAATTTCCTCCATGGAAAGATCCTCCCACGTAACCCCTGACCCCCCCCCCCCCCCTACCAAAAACAATCCCAGTGAAGACATCTGTATACTTCCCAATAACCAATATTATTCTGTAAAAATTAGGCAAAGTTCATAACTTGCAGCCCTTTCCCTGGGGACTGTGGGGGACTAATCATCCTCAAAGACATAGTTATTATATTTTTGGTCCATGTTGAACAAAACGGCTATCTCAAAATTTTATCGGGTGACTTTAGGGAAAAAATGAGCATGGGAGGGGCCTAGTTACCCTCAAAGACATTAATCATCCTCAAACACATAGTTATTATATTTTTCGACCATGTTGAACAAAATGGCTATCTGATTCTTTTGATGTATCTATTGATATCAAATTTCCGTTTTTTAGAGTTTCGGTTACTATTGAGCCGGGTCGCTCCTTACTTACAGTTCGTTACCACGAACTGTTTGATTGATGTGAAGTTCTAGCACAGGTCATTTAAAAAGGGCAGTTGAACTTTTAATTTCCGGTCGAATGAGCCCTTCGGCGATAATTTAGGATTACTGGATCGATACGATCACCCTTGGGAAAAAAAAATAAAATAAACACACATCCGTGATCTTTCTTCTGGCAAAAAAAAAAAAAAAAAAAAAATCCACATTTTAACAGATAGGAGCTTGAAACCTCTGCTGTAGGGTTATCTGATACGCTGAATCTGATGGTGCGATTTTTATTAAGGTTCTATGACTTTTAGGGAAGGTTTCCTTTTTTTCGTAATTCAGACAACTTTCCTCAGGTGCGGGTAAGATGGGTAAGACTGAACTTGATGAAACTTATATATTTGAAATTAGCATAAAAATCTGATTCTTTTGATGTATTTATTGGTATCAAAATTCCGTTTTTAGAGTTTCGGTTACTATTGAGCCGGGTCGCTCCTTACTTACAGTTCGTTACCACGAACTGTTTGATTGATGTGAAGTTCTAGCACAGGTAGGTATTTGGACATAAACTGTAGAACACCATTCTTTGACAGATGATTTAGAATTAATACTATCATAATTTTATTTGCAATTAATCCAAAGAGCTGCTTATTCTTAGGTCGCGTTTAGATAGAGATTAGTCTTCCTTAGAGCTCAGATTTCAAGTAGTATTCGTCACAGTCTGATTTCCCATTAATCTAAAGCTCAGTTTAAGTGTAGGTTTTCCTTTGGAAATTAATTGCGGACCAACAGTCTCCCATAGAGCACAAGTTCAGCACAAGCTCAGTTTAAGTGTAGTTTAGAGCACACTCAGTTTAGAGCACAAGCTCAGTTTAAGTGTAGGTTTTCCTTTGGAAATTAATTGCGGACCAACAGTCTCCCATAGAGCACAAGTTCAGAACTATACTTATCAACACTATACTTATTAAATAACCTGGAATAATGATGAAACTTAGTATATATTTTATATGATAAAGAAATGCCAAGATTACATATTTTTCTACACACATTTCTTAACTGTATATATATTATTTTTTTTTGTTATTTCTTCCAAGTTGTTTGATTTTTGTTAAACACGAAACCCTGCAACAAAATTTGTTCATAATCCAAAAATTTGATTATGACAGCATTATGTGCTATTACTTTCAAAGGAAAAAATATAATTTTATCTTGGAAACAAAAATGAACAAATTTACATCTTTCCTCTAATGGTCCTCTTTTCCTTTTCTTTGCTTGTCATGAAAAAATAAAGAGGTACTCTTGGGAAATCTCTTTGTGTTGCTGCACGTTACCATGGGTACTATATTGTATTTTTACCAGCCATAATTATTAATAAATTTTCTTATATCGCACGTTATATCTTTTTTAAATTTTATAATAAGTGTTTGCCAATTTTTATGATTTGTTTGCACTAGTTATTTTTGTTTTGTGTTTGGATTTATAAAATTTACCGATAAAGATTATTCATTTAAGGTGAACTTGGAAACCTTTTCATGAATTCAAAATGTAGGCTATTCATGGCTGATGGCTTTCAGTTTGATACAAGAAATTTTAATTTATAGTTCACCGGGGTAAAAGGTATTGACTTCACGTCTTCATTGAATGGAAAAGTTAAACCTAGAAAAAATTGGCTTACAATTATCTTT
The DNA here is from genome assembly GCA_027921565.1 of Artemia sinica. Lineage (NCBI taxonomy): Eukaryota > Metazoa > Arthropoda > Branchiopoda > Anostraca > Artemiidae > Artemia > Artemia sinica. The sequence continues at coordinate 30,996,930 of CM051259.1, read as the reverse complement.
AGCATAAAAATTTCAGAATATTTGTCAAACTAAAAACTAATAATATCAGAGCTAAACATCTCAATTTGAGGATGAACGACTCACAGTCTCGGCATTGCAAGCAAGGGCGTAACCAGGATTATTGTTCGGATGTAGGAGGTGTGTGTGTTGTTATTGGGGGGGGGGGCTAGTTATAACATAAACTTTACAAAACACTTCAAAATTTGCTTATATATATTTTCGTTACTTCTTTACAGGCTGGGAAAAATTTTGGGGGTGCCGGGGTATACGGCTGGCCTTGATGACGAGTCCGAGTTGTTCTATCTGTTGCTCTTTCTGAGATATGACCTAATATTTACAGTGGAAAGTCAGGTTTTACTGGTTGTCAACAGTAAAAATCTAGTACAGAGATTAGGTTATACATCCTAATATCTATGTCCATCAAAAAACAGATTGGCAAGGACGGGAAGTGAGAAAAGGCATTATTTGGAAATTTTTCGAAAACACAAAAAAAATAGATGCTAGGTTTAGGAAGGGGAAGTCGACTTCTGATTTTAACGTCTGAGGAAAAGTATTTTTGGATTTTTCGAAAGTAAAACTTTTGGTATTGTTACATTTTCATTGGCAGCTTGGAAATGAGATGAGGTGTAATCTATATTGAGTTTGACATACAAATATGAAAACTAAAACATGGTTGTCTCCACGAAAAGTAAAGAATTGATTTAACGCTTAAAATGGGCAATATATTATGCAAGATATCGAACAAATAGAAAGAAGTATGACTGGAGCAAACGATCCTAAAACCAACAAAAATTAGAATGAAGTCATACTTAGAACGAATTTAAATTTTCAAAAGAAAGGCTGGTTATGTTGTTAACCTCTAACCCTCAAAAAGCCTGAGTTTCATAAATGGTGCTGGGAAATATATGGTGCAGGGGTGCAGGAAAAATGACACTGCTACAATTGAAAGTATCTTTTAGTTAATTGATTTATAGAGGCATTAAATGAAACAACTTGTTTAATTGAGAATAAGGAGAACATTAAAACTTAAAGCACAAAATTTATGCCATATATGAGGAGGGAGTGGGGTGTCTCCTACTCAAAACATCATTATTTACGCTAAAGTTTGAATTTTTTGTCCCAATTCCTGAAAACAACTCCTCAAACACAACGGTTGTTTATTGGAGTACGAAACTTTTTTTAAAGGGCTGTAAAACTTTGACATAAAGAGCAGGGGCGGAGGTAGGGACAGCCCCCTCATATACTTAATAATCTCTGTTATTTTTAAGTTTTAATGTTGCTCCTTACTTTCATCTGAGAAAACTAGTTTTTTAAATTTAATTTCTGATCATTTTTCAAATTATGCCCGGTCCTAACCAAACTATGATGTTGACTGCCATAAACCCCTGACCCTTTGCTGTTGGATTTTGTATATACAATCATTGTAATTCGACTAGCAGAGTCCTAGATAGGTATCGGAAAAACTTACAATTTTTCTGGCACCTAATTTCTTATCCGTAGTGACAAGCGGCTAAAACGGTCGATTGTAATTGAAAAGAAAAGGACAAAAATAAACAAAAGGCAAAATTTGTACAAGGATACCCATTTTAAAATGAATTAAATAAAAAAAAAAGTTTCTCCGACTTAAAATGAGGAGCAATATTAAAACTTAAAACGAATAGAAATTATTCTGTATACAGGGTGGGGGGGAGGGCTGCATCCTTCTCTACCCTCGCTTGTTCCGTTAAAGTTTTTAGTTTTTCAAACTAGCTTCTTATTCCAATTCAATGGTCCTTGTGTTGCAGCAGTCTTTTAAGGAATTTGGAAAAAAAGTCAAACTTTAGCGCAAAAACGAAGGATAGAGGATTGGGCAGCCCGCCTCATATACGGAATAATTTCTTTTCATTTGAAGTTTTTATGTTTCTCTTAACTTTCGGTAGAATTTTTATTTAATTTCTAGTCGTCTCTTAAATCACTCCGGGAAATCCCCCTCACCCCTCCACGGAAAATTCAACCTGGGAAGTTTCCACCACACGAAAATTGCTCCCTGTGGAAAATCCCCCCGCAGAAACCCCCCTCCCCATAAAATTTCCGTATATTTTCCAATAACGAATAAAAACGTCTAAGTTGGTAACGTTTCATCTATTTTTGCATTCTACAATAGCGTATGTCATGTACATGACTGAATTTCTTATGCAAAAGTTTTCACAATAATTTCCAATTTTTTCGTTCTATATTCAAATGGTTTGTGGTGACAAGCTTTAACAGAAGCTTGGGAATAATATATGCACCATGGTAATTCGCTTCTTATGGTAATTTCAAATATTTGAAATTTATAAAGTTTACACCTCAACAGTTATTTTTACGTGAAAATTTTCTTAATTATACAAAAACGGGAAAATTAATCCGCTAAAAGGGAGTCCATCTTCGTGAAATTATGGTGCCAAATTTAGCATTTCAGGGAACTTGGGTACTATCTAGTTCTAGTTCATATATGCGAAAACACGAAATGTTAGGCTTTTTCGATAAGATTGGTCACGGATACGTCTTTATTATTATTATTTTTTTCGGGATGGTTTTATTAAAGATAAGGTCGTTGGAAACCGTGGGAGGGGTAATTGGAACAAAAATTTAGAGTTCCGATGTTCTTTCTTCGCTACAAAGGAAATCGCGTAACGGCAAGGTACCAACATTGGCCATTTTGTCAAATACCGATTTTGGCCTGATTGAAGTCAAAATGCCATAGAGCCAAAAATCGGAGATTGTCATACAATTTAGAACTTTTGGAAAGCTCCTCCTAGTTTCGAAAACCATACTTCCGTAGAGTAATGCATTCGTCCCTAAGCATCCATGCAAAGGGGAAATATGTCGTCCATGCAAACTTAATGGCTTTTGAATAAAGCCTCGATTTGGCTCTACTAATGGAAATAATACAGCATTAAATTGTTGTACAAGAGCTACTGGAGATATATCGTTAAATATTTCTAGGGATAATTAAGCCTCAAAACGCTAATTTTTAGTTTTCCTGAGAGGTCCTTCAGATACATTGGAAGTAGGATTTATCCTTAAACATTTCTTTTTTGGACGACTACATCTGCATTAGGTGTCTAACATGGAAACCAGGGGTAATAACTCCCCTCCTATGAATATATGTTTAGCATAAAATAATTGATTAAATTCTTATACTTACCAGCTCAGGCGTGGAAGGGGTGGGGGTGGATTCCCAAGCATCAATGTTTCTCCAGTGAATAACTGCTAGTTATTGAAGTCAGAAATCAGGAAAAGAATAACCATTTTTGGCATTTCAGGCTTCTCCTTAAACAAATTAAAAGAACATATTTCAAGCATGTTCAAACGCAAATTAAATTTCAGAGTAAAGAGCATTGAGTTTAAGATGTGGTAACTTCCCTTATATTTAGCATAACTCTGAACTTTATATTCCAAACGACGATGAATTCAACTAGAAACAATTTTTAAATGAAAGAAAGGATTGACTAAATACCGAACAGAATTTGTTCTAAACATAAAAATAAACAGTAACAATGTAGTTTGTGTCCTCTTTTGAACATAACACTATTATAACGAATTTCTTTGTTCATTACCTTTAGATTTTTGGTTTCATTTCTTTGATTTTTATAGGCACTTCTAGTTTATTCATACCTCCCCCTCTATCCTAAGAACCTCTGCATACAGCTGTTGGCTAAACATGGAGTTTAATGATTTTGTTTGTTTGTTTGATCTTTTTTCAAATTAATCAAACAAACTTTTTGCACAAAATAAGTTTTCCAAAAAAAAATAAAGAACTGCATTAAACCAAAAATGAACAAAAATAGAATCAAATAATTTACCAAGCATACAACTACCACTAGTCAGTATCAATAAATAAATTAAACTCAAAACAAACAGAAATTAAAATAAGTCAAACTCAAAATGAGCAGAAATTAATCTGAGTAGGGTTATAAACCCTATGCTTTCTAATAGCCAGAAGATAATTTGTACTTTAATGAAAAAAAAATTCCAATGAATTTACTGAAAAAAATGTGCATTGTCAGTTAAATATACATATGCTGATATTTATTTCTTAAAATTAATTTTGATTTCTTAAAGTTATAAAAGTGAAAATATTTAAAAGATTCTTTTTCAGTAAAGTACAAATTATATTCTGGCTTTTAGAAAGCATAGGGTTTAGAACCCTACTCAAATTAATTTCTGCTTATTTTGAGTTTGACTTATTTTAATTTTTGTTTGTTTTGGGTTTCATTTATTTATTGATACTGATTTATGTTAGTTGTATGCTTGGTAAAATATTTGATTCTATTTTTGTTCAGTTTTGGTTTAATGTAGTTCTTTACTTTTTTTTTGAAAAACTTCTTTTGTGCAAAATGTTTTTCTGATTAATTTCTGTTCGTTTTATATTGATATAGTCTTTTTCAGTGAGAAAGACTGAGCCTCTTCTGAAGTTAAACAAGCATCCCTTCCATAAAAGATTGAAAGGGCAATAGCCCTTCCAATTTCCAATCGAATGACCCCTTTTTGAAATTTTTACGACAACACTTTCTATAAAAACATTATATACCCCCAGGACATAACTTACAACCCTTGCCCTGACGGCTGTGGGGGATTGTCATCCTCAAAGACCTAATTTCCAAAACTTTCAACTACGTTGAAAAAAATAACCATCTAAAAATTTTGATGGGATGTGTTTCAGGGAAAGGTGGGCGTGAGAGGGGGGTTAGTTGCCCTCCAATCACTTTCGACTATCAAAAAGAGCACTAGCCCTTTGATATTCTATCGAATGAGCCCTTTCCAAGTTTCTACGACAAAGCTTTCAATAAAAACCTGATATCCCCCAGGGCATAACTTATAAATCTTGCTCTGAAGACCGTCGGGGGAGTGTCCTGCTCAACGACATAATTTCCAAAACTTTGAACTACTTTGAACAAAATGGCTATCCCAAAATTTTGATTGGATGTGTTTGGGAAAATGGTGGACTTGGAGGGGGTGTTAGTTGCCTTCCAATCACTTTCGACTATTTAAAAGGGCACTAGCCCTTTGAATTTCCAATCGAATGAGCCCTTTTTCAAGTTTCTACGACAAACCTTTCTATAAAAACCTTATATGCCCCCAGGGTATAACTTACAACCCTTACTCTGACAGCTGTAGGGGGAGGGGGTTGTCATCAACAAAGACCTAATTTCCAGAATTTTCAACTATGTTGAACAAAATGGCTATCTCAAAATTATGATAGAATATGTTTGGGGAAAAGTTGGGCGTGAGAGGGGGGTTGGTTGACCTCCAATAACTTTCGACTATTAAAAAGGGCACTAGCCCTTTGAATTTCCAATCGAATGAGCCCTTTTTCAAGTTTCTACGACAAACCTTTCAATAAAAACGTTATATAACCCCAGGGTATAACTTACAACCTTAGCCCTGAGGGCTCTGGGGGAAGTTTCATCCTCAAAGACCTAATTTCCAAAACTTTCAACTACGTTGAACAAAATTGCTATATGAAAATTTTGATCGGATGTGTTTGGGGAAATGGTGGGCCCGAGAGTAGGGTTAGTTACCCTCCAATCACTTTTGACTATTAAAAAGGGCACTAGCCCTCTCTATTTCCAATTGAACGAGTCACTTTTGAAGTTTCTATGACAACGCTATCTATAAAAATCTTATATGCCCCCAAGGCATAACGTACAACCTTTGCCCGGGGAGCTCTGTGGGGTTTTTCATTCTCAAATACATAATTTCAAGAACTTTCAACTACGTTGAACAAAATGGCTATCTTTAAACTTTGATTGAATATGTTTCGGGAAATGGTGGGCGTGAGAGAGGGGTTAGTTGTTCTCCATTCACTTTCGGTTATTAAAAAGGGCACTAGCCCTTTCAATTTCTAATCAAATGGGGTCATCATTCTCAATCACCTAATTTCCAGAATTTTCAACTATGTTGAAAAAAATGAATACCTCATAATTTTGATTGGACGTGTTTGAGGAAATGGTGGGCGTGAGAGGGGAGTTAGTTCCTTTTCAATCACTTTCAACTATTAAAAAGGGTAATAGCCCTTTCAATTTCCAATCGAATGAGCCATTTTTGAAGTTTCTACAACAACACCTTATATAAAAACCAAATATACCTCCAAGGCATAACTGACAACCCATGCCCTTGCAAAGTTTCTACCTCATGAATAGGTAGAATATCTTGTAAATAAAAATGGGACTTCAGAAAGACTTATCAAAAAATAAGTGTTTCTGGTCAACATTGATTGCGTCGGTATTCTCTTATAGGTGCGACGCCGGGGACTAGTGGTAATTACAAATACAAATATTAAACCTTATATGACCCCAGGGTATAACTTACAACCATTGCCCTGAGGGTTGTGGGGGGTTGTCATCCTGAAAGACCTAATTTCCAGAACTTTAAACTACGTTAAACAAAATAGCCATCTCAAAATTTTGATTGAATGTGTTTGGGGAAATGGTGGGTGTGAGAGGGGGTTAGTTGCCCTTCAATCATTTTCGACTATTAAAAAGGGTAATAGCCCTTTCAATTTCCAATCGAATGAGCCATTTTTGAAGTTTCTATAACAAAGCTTTTCACAAAAACCTTATATGCCCCCAGGACATAACTACAACCCTTACTCCGAGGGCTTTGGGAGGCCGGGTGGGGGGGGGGGTTGTCATCCTGAAAGACTTCATTTCCAAAACTTTCAGCTACGTTGAAAAAATGGCTGTCTCAAAATTTTGATTGGATGTGTTTGGGGAAATGGTGGGTAAGAGCGGGGGCTAGTTGCCCTCCAATCACTTTGGACTTTTAAAAAGGGCACTAGCTCTTTCAATTTCCAATTGAGTGAACCCTTTTTGAAGTTTCTACGGCAACACTATATATAAAAGCCTTATATGGTCCCAGGGTATAACTTACAATCCTTGCCCTGAAAGGTGTGGGGGGTTTGTCATCCTCAAAGGCACAATTTCCAGAACTTTCAACTACGTTGAACAAAATGGCTATCTCAAAGTTTTGATTGGATGTGTTTGGGGAAATGTTGCGCGTCAGAGGGAGGTTAGTTGCCCTCTAATCACTTTTGACTATTACAAAGGGCACTAGCAGTTTTAATTTCCAATCGAATGAGCCCTTTTTGAAGTTTCTGCGACAACTCTTTCTATAAAAACCTTATATGCCCCCAGGGTATAACTTACATCCCTTACCCTGAGGGCTCTGGGGGGTCATCATCCTGAAAGACCTAATTTCTAGATATTTTAACTACGTTGAACAAAATTGATATCTCAAAATTTTGATTGGATGTGTTTGGGGAAATGGTGGGCTTGAGAGGGGGTTTAGTTGCCCTTCAATTACTTTCGACTATTAAACAGGACACTAGCCCTTTCAATTTTCAATCAAATTAGCCCTTTTTGAAGTTTCTACAACATCGCTATGTATAGAAACCTTATATGCCCCTAGGGCATAACTTACAACCCTTGTCCTGATGGCTCTGAGGGGATTATCATCCTCAAAGACCTAATTTCCAAAACTTTCAACTACGTTGAACAAAATTGCTATCTAAAAATTTTGATTGGATGGGTTTGGGTAAAAGGAGGGCTTGAGAGGTTGGTTAGTTGCCCTTCATTCCCTTTCGACTATAAAAAAGGAAACTAGCCATTTCAATTTCCAATCGAATGAGGCCTTTTTGAAGTTTCTGCGACATCGCTTTCTATAAAATTCTTATATGCCCCCAGGGCATAACTTACAACCCTGGCCCTGGGGGCTGTTGGAGGAGTGTCCTCCTCAAAACATAATTTCTATGTGGAAATCAACTACGCTGAACAAAATGGTTATCTCAAAATTTTGATTGGATGTGTTTGGGGAAATGGTGGGCGTGGAAGGGGTGTTAGTTGTCTTCCAATCACTTTCGACTATTAAAAAGGACACTAGCCATTCCAATTTACAATCGAATGAGTCCTTTTTGAAGTTTCCACGACAACTCCTTCGATACGAAGTGCCCTGGCCAAAACCAGAAAATAAATAATACATTGTGCCAACATCGTTCTTTACTTAAGCAGCGCTATTGCGCTGCCTATGATTGGCAAAGGAATAGAATCTAATACAGTCAGACAACTTAGTTTTTAACCTTGGGCTATATCCAGCATTAGGGAAGGGGTGCAATTAAACAGTGGTGCCTCTGAACACCCATTAAGTTGATATGTTTTGGATGTAATATCGTAAGCATTTTGTAATTATAGTGTTAAGTTTGGAAAAGAACATATATAAACCTATTCCCCCCTAAAAAACTGCAGATTCTAACACAGGCTCGGTCACGCCTGTTTTTATGCTTTTTTAAACACATTAATTTTGATGAATTTTAGGCAGTTTGGCTGAATTTTCAGGCAGTGGAGCCTGAATTTTACAGCAGTGTATGTTAAAGAGAATTATTCCTTAATTCTCTTCGATTGTTCTGTATTTTAGGAACACATTCAGAAAGTCAGTTTGGCAAAAGAATAGGTATTCAACCGTTGATCCATATTTTAAAAGACGATACGCACAGACGTTTTGTCCTTAGTAATGAAATTTCCAAAACTCGACAATTTTATAGCAAAATCTTTCACCTGCAGATTTTCGGAATATTTCACACATAGCTCAAAATTTCTTTCGCCACGACTTTACCATGGCTAGGTGACGCTTATCAGAGAAGTTTCTAAAATTGAAAAATTCCAAAATTATAGATGCTTCCTCCCTAGATTCTATTCAGGTCCAGCAATTGAAAACCTTTCTTCTAAAACTATTAGCCCGGAAGAAACCCATGTTTTGTCTAAAGGTCCAAAGTTTTGCTTGCCTCAAACAAGAGTGTATTTCTCTGATATATTCTCAAGTGTGGAGGCAGGTATTTTTTGGTCTCGAGGTAATGTGGAAAACCCAGATTTACTTTGAGAGGAGGTGGTGAAATATCTTCTTGATTACTCCCAGTATACACCAAATTTACTTGAGAAGAGGACACACAAATTCTTAGAAAGTGGAAAAAGGATACAAAAATCTATATTATTCGGGCTGAAAAGGGAATAAAGTGGCTATTCTTGATAAATCCTCATATGACAAAAATAATTTCTGATATTTTATCTGACAAGCCAACATATAAATCTATAGATTCAGACCAAAGCGATGATTTAACACGGGTAACAAGAAAGGAACTAGGAATTTTGAAAACTGAAAGGCTCATCACCCCACAGTTGCATACTATATTTTATATATATTATATGCTACTACTACTAACAACATACCACAACACCGAGCAGCCTGAAGCCAACACAGCTACGCACACTGCTCCTCCATGCCAATCTGTTCAAAACCTTCCTCTTTCCATCCTCCCAGGAAGTTTCCATTTCCTTAGATCTTTCCATACGACATCCTCTAACCCTAACCGAGGACGACCTGCTTTTAGTTTAGCCCTAGACGGTTGGTCGAAAAATACAATCTTTTGCATTCTGTCATCCTCGCAGATCATGCCCCTCATCCGCAAAACCTTTCTCGCATTATAGCCCTAGAAAGCGGGATTGAACCACACTTTTCGTACAGCCTAGTGTTTGAAACACGATCAGTTCATCGGGTACCCAAAACGATCCACAGGCTATTTCTTTAGAAAACATCTAGCAAATTCTTCAAAATCTAGCGAAATCCTTTCCCTTTTTACACCCTCCCAGGAGGTTCCCATTTCCCCTAAATCTTTCCTTACGACTTCCTCCCACCCCAATCAAGAAAGATCTAATTTCCGTTTATCCCTAGACAGTTGGCTGAAAAGACAATCTTAGCCAATCTGTCATTCTTCCTTTGCAGAACGTTCCCTAGCCATCTCCACCTAGCTATCTCCTTTTTTCAAAGCACCCATGCTTCAAAACCATATTTGACCACTGTCATCATTGTAGCTTCCAGTATTCTAATCTTGGCTCGTAGACTTATCTGCCTGTTCTTCCAAACTTTTTTTGACTGTGAAAAAACACCCTGGGGTTTGGCTAATCTAGCCAGGAAATAGCCTCTCCCAATTGCTATAAACCCTAAAGTTAGGTCTACTCTCGAAAGACTGGTTGGGAACAAATGCAACCCTGAGCTTCAAACGACCTACTGAGGATCAACACCTACCAGGCATTTAGTGTAACGGCGATAGATTGAAAACTGCTTGAGGTCAATAGTGGGAAACTTAGGAAATAACTCGCTTCTCCACCGTTCTCACCATGATCTTAGGTTAAACAGATCAACATATACTAATCTGCTAGATACTAGTTATTTGGTGACATAGAAATTAAATCTTAGAACCCCTTAGATGTGGTCCGTTTGGACATGGTAGAAGCTTCAAAGACACTTCTCCAGAATAATGATCAAGAAGTTGAATGATATGGGAATGAATGCCACTATTATTTTAAAATTGTATTTAGTCTTTTCTTAGAATCATGTACAAATATCGCGTCTATTTTATGAATTGGAAAAAGCCACTATAATCTATTGAAGCTGTGTTAACAGCTTCAATAAGTGTTAATCTCCAGTGAAAAATACGGGATCCTTTTTTTCATTACTCTATCAACAGTGAAATAAAAAGAACTTCATATGCAGATGATCCAAGAATGGTTGTTTTACCTCGAACAAAAATACCGTAATTTTATTCAAACAGACTTACATGAGCTATCCCTATGGAGAAAAACATGTGATCTAGAATTTAATCTGCCAAGTGCAATATTCTGCTCATTCGAAAAAATGGCCCCAGTTATGATTATACAATGTATGATAAATACACAATGCCCAAAGCCATTTTATTTCAGGTAAGTTTTTTTTTATTCAAACAGACTTACCTGAGCTACTCCTTTGGAGAAAAACATGGGATCTAGAATTTAACGCTGCCACGTCGATAATGCTGTCATATATGGATAAGATATGAGAATTCATGCTAAAATAAGCCTATGACTCTCTACTTGCCAAAAGTATTGCCTCTAGAGCACCTAGTGGTCATGGTTAGATCAAGAGGACTATAGCACATAGAAAGGCAAAAGCCATAATGAGCCTTGATAAGGTCAATGTGTGACCTAACCTTGAAGCACCCTAAGCACAACCTCCCTATAATATAAGACAGAAAGTCCTGACAAATCAAAATAAGAAAGATTTAAAAGATGAAGGTCCTTATAAAAAAGAATCATATAAAGAAGGTTCAAAGACAAGCCACTAAGTTTATTTGCAATGAGTAGATCAGTGCATTACAAAAGGCTAGGGAATATATACACAAAAAATTATATAAGAAACAAGATAATCGCCAATAAAACACACTACAAAACGAACGAAAACCGAATACAAAGTGAAAAATACCTAACCTAGAGATAAAATAACTTCATCCCATAAGCTTTTCCTTCTTTCCAAGCATTTATCTATATACACACCATCTCCAGCTATTGATATTGGGTTTTTTACTTTGAAGAATATTGGGAAGCTGGAAATCAATCCCATGTAAAATGTGCCTGAAATCAGAAGACGCCGAGTACTCCCGTAGAAATGGTCCAAGTCTTCATCATCAAACAGTTCGTGGTAACGAACTGTAAGTAAGGAGCGACCCGGCTCAATAGTAACAGGAACTCTAAAAAACGGATACATCAATTTTGATACCCATAGATACATCAATAGGATCATATTTTTATGCTGATTTCAAATATATAAGTTTCATTAAGTTTAGTTTTACCCATCAAAAGTTACACGCCTGAGAAAATTTGCCTTATTTTGGAAAAAAGGGGGAAACACCCCCAAGAAGTCATAGAACTTTAATGAAAATCACACCATCGGATTCAGAGTATCAGGAAACCCTACTGCGGAAGTTTCAAGCTCCTATCTGCAAAAATGTGGAATTTTGTATTTTTGTCAGAAGAAAGATCACGGATGTGTGTTTATTTATTTTTTTTTTTTTAATTTTCCCAGGGGTGATCGTATTGATCCAGTAGTCCTAGAATATCGTAAGAGGGCTAATTTGAACGGAAATTAAAAGTTCTAGTGCCCTTTTTAAGTGACCAAAAAAATTGGAGGGCAACTTGGCCCCCTCCCACGCTCATTTTTCCCAAAGTAACCAATCAAAATTTTGAGATAGCCATTTTGTTCAACATAGTCGAAAATTTAATAAATATCTCTTTGAGGATGACTTAATCCCCACAGTTCCCGAGGAAAGGGCTGGAAATTATGAACTTTGCCCATTGTTTACATATAATATTGGTTAATGGGAAGTATAAAGACGTTTCAGGAGGGATTTTTTTCTTATGGTGGGGGGTCGGAGGAGGGGGTTACGGGGGAGGATCCTTCCATGGAGGATGTTTCCTTGGGGGAAGGGACATTTTTATGAAGGGGGCGCCGGATTTCCCAGCATTATTTAAAAAACGATCAGAAATTAAATAAAAAACTAGTTTTTTCAACTGAAAGTAAGGAGCAACATTAAAACTTAAAAAAAACAAAAATTATTACGTATATGAGGGGGTTCGCCCCCTAGTCAATACCTCACCCTTTTCGCTAAAGTTTTTTTTAGTAGTTTCAAAAGAGCTGTCTATTCTAATTAACCGGCCTTTGTGATTCAGGGGTTTGAGATTCGAACAAAATTCGAACTTTAGCGTAAAGAGCAAGGTATTGACTAGGGGGCAAACTCCCTAATAAACGTAATAAAACATACTAATATAGAAGTTCGTTACGTCAGTTAATTCGTAAGTTACATCAGAACAAAATTTCGAGAAAGCCATTTAGCCAAAAAAGTAAAATTAATATGCAAATTTCGTTTTAATTATTCATGTACGGTGAGCCAAAATCAAAGCTGCATTAATTCAAAAACGTTCAGAAATTTCATAAAAAAACAAGTTTTTTAACTGAAAGTAAGGAGCGACATTAAAACTTAAAACGAACAGAAATTATTCCGTATGTGAAAGGGGCTGTCCCCTCCTCAATACCTCGCTCTTTACGCTAAAGTTTGAATCTGTCGCACAACTTTATTTTTTAAAACAATAAAAAACTTTAGCGTAAAGAGCGAGGTATTGAGGAGGGGACAGCCCCTTTCATATACGGAATAATTTCTGTTCGTTTTACTTTTTAATGCTGCTCCTTACTTTTCAGTTAAAAAAACTTGTTTTTTTTTATTTAATCCTACTTACAGAATAGGATTAAATACCCGCTTGCTGAGATCATACATACCCGCTTTCTGAGATCATACATTTTCTATACACCTTTTGCCTGCTCCGGATTGGAAGGCAATTTGGTCGTAAAAGAATCCATCGACATGAGACCCTGCCCAGTAAATTGAATTTAAAATAGATACGTGGACGACATAAGGCTCTTATAAAGAAGAAGAATAATGCAAAGGAAGTTGAAATAAACTTCTTTTAAGAAAAATCTTATGAAGAAGGTTCAAAGACGAGCTGAAAAGTTAATTTAACATGATTTGAGTTCAGTTTTGAGCTGGAATTGATTCCCGACATTGTAAAACTCTCTCATAAAGAAGAAGCAGAATTTCAATGGTAAAAAAAGGTTTTTACAAGGTTAATACGAAAAGAATATCATGAAGAAGGTTTAAAGACAGTAGTGTGCTAATAGGCACCACAGAACCTACAGGAAAACCTACAAGAATATGGTAAAAAGTGTAATAGATTGAAAACCTACATGAAAATATACATTGGAATTGCGCAAGAAAAACCCATGCCTTTGACACTGTATTTACACTTGAACATTTTGAAAAGCTGCCAAGGTTTTTGTTATTGTTGTCAATTGTACAATGAATGTATCGTTTGATGTAGACATTTTTATGAGCCAATCAGAGGTTGTTCAATATACGATAACTTGATTTGTGGTTGGGGTTTGAATAAAAGGAATGGTTTTCACTACATTTCATATTAGTAAGAGAATTGAATTCAGAGAGAATAGTTTATTTGAGAGGATGTTAGTGGAGAAAAAATGAGTGCTGCATTTGCATTATTGGAGACTAATGATGGAGCCGACAGCAGCAGCAACGATATACGAGTACCCAATGTGGCTGTGGAAATAACCACTGGCTTGAATGGGATAACATTTATGCTAGATACGTGATATCATTAAGCAAGTTTAAACAGGAGGAGCAGCTAAGCTTTGCTGGAAAAGTGAATATTCTACATATAAATAAACTTCGGTCAGCATTAGATGTCCTATCAAAATATATTGATGAGAACAAAATGCATCAGTGAATATTATTATTGTAATTATGTTCAATAAAATTGTTTCTAAATCAAAGGTATTTTTCTTTCTATAGTAGATTAGCGTATATTTTCTAGAGTACAAGAGATTCTGGTTAGTCTGAAGTTGGTTGTGAGAGTGTTAGGACTAAAAAAAAATGGATAGATTTGAGAAAGAGCGAATCATGAGGAATCTAGTGTTTTTGGAAAAAACATTTGATTCTAGATGACGATTTTCTAGAGCTGTCTATTCAAAGGAAGATATTTTCTCGGGGAATAATTGTCGATATAATGAAAAGTGATTCTCCATCATTAGACTATTGTATGAAGCTTCTACGCCGTGATTCAAATGCATTTACACAATTTATTGATATATTGATCACGACACGGCAAAATGATATTGTGGATATGCTTTTAAACATTAGTTTAGAAATTTAGGACTTTTTTCATTAGAAAGATGGTGCTCAAGGATGATTTACTCCTCTCTATCTCTATCTAAGACAATTTTTGTTGTTGCTAGCTCAGTTTCATTGTGGCAGTGAGAGCGTCAGCACATGAGAAAATGTTCCATACATGTCCCCTATGTATGTACACACTAGGCAGCTGGTCATCATGTGAGAATTGCACAATGATTGATGAGTATGATGAAAAGTGTAGATTATGCAACCCGTGTAAATTGCATAGAGGACATGCTGTACAAATTAAAGGTTGTAATTCCTGTCTTGAAGAGGTGTGTGACTCTCATCCTAGAGGCCAACTATGCTCCAATTGCCATTATGATAAATGTAATCAGTGGGAGAATACATATCACGGTATGATTGGAAAGAATCCTAAGCGTGATTTTAGTTTATTGCTACGAGATTGGTATCGTCGTGGTTTTAGATTGTTCTGGGAGGAGGAGCCGGGTCACCAATTCAACTGTTGGAACAGCAAAAGAATATGGTTTCTACGTCATCGTTGTGAAGACAATGGGTCTTATGATTATAAGCCCACTGATTTTTATTTTGCTGTGACGGAATGTGATTCGACACTTGAGGACACTGTTTGTGAAATTGCTTCAAATAAGCAAATTGAAACATGTAAATTCTATAGAATGAATGAGAATAGTATCATTGACTATACAAAGAGATATGAAAAGAGTGAAGTCACACTCTATTGTAGAAAATGTGACCCTGACAGTGCAGTACATCAGGATCAGTACACTGTGAATTCAGATAATCTACCTGCACTAGTTGTTGTCGACAAATACCTATACCTAGTAGAAGATGAAATCTAAAGAGTAGAAAAGTCGTTTTATCATGTTTATAAATTGTTATTAATAAACAATTTCACATACATTTTTAGAACATTTTATTCGTAGGGCACTAAAATCAATATTAAATACGATTGTAAGTATATTTTCCACTAGAAAGTCGTTCAATCGAGGTAAGTCAACGTAGATGTTGAGAAACTGCTTGTAGGTGTAGCCACGACATCTGAACATGAAAAAGAGTAATGCATGAAAGCCACATGTCTTAGTCGTTAAATCCTGTACTCTTCGTTGATTTTGAATAATGGTTTTCCCACTGCTTTCAATAAAGTTGCTGATGTATGGCGTGTAGAATTTATACGATAGGCCAAGAGGATCAAAAAATTCAATATTCTTCGCTGTTTGAAACATGCATAGCCAATAGCCGGTCTTCAAAGTCGATGGACTGCTATTAACAATGATTAAGGTATTGTTAACACTTGGAATTTTTTCAGTGAAGTCCGAAGGTATGCAATAGGACTTGTACTGGGACATGTATGGATCCATACTAAATACGTTGATTATTTGGTTTGTGTTCATGGTGCCAGGTCTAGTAGAACACTGCCGTCGGGTGTGATTTCCCAATAGGTTTCAAATTGACTCAGTGATATTAGCGTGATACTCTCAGTCAAAGCATCGGCAAATGTACACTCTAAACGTACATTCCCTGTTCGTACTATGCTCATATCCTGAGTCCCCGACAAGTCCAAAACAATTACCCCATGATTTTTTGAAAACATTGAATCGGTTATTCCATTTTCAAATAGTTGAGAGTCATGATCTAGGGATTGCATGGTCAACTCGTACAGAGTTCTATAGGATTTTTTGTCAAAAGATAGAGTGTACAGTGGAATACCATTCACTTTGCACACAAGGCTAGATAGACCGAAAAAATTAAAATCATGGGGGGATTCAGTCCAGGATCCAACGGCACTGCCACTCTTTACAAAGGCCAAAGCCAATTTTGATGGGATTTCTCCATTGATAAATGATGAATCGCTATAGCTACGAGAGCCGGTGGCAATGTGACGTTGATTGGTGATCGTATGGGGGACGAGAAGTTTAATGTTGTTGCCATTGGCTCTTAGCTTTTCCACTGCCAATGCAACAGAGCTCATAACCTGTTGTTTTCGGACGTGGAGAATTGCCGATGTGATAATGACATTTGCATCGGGTGCTGCAGGAAGTGTTTTTCTCCAAATTAAATTCGATGGGGCCATCTGTAACTTTATGTCAATCTTGACATTGGGGGGTAACCATTGGGAAATATTGAATATCTCATGATTTAATTTTCCAACCAGATGATACTCTTGGGTCACTGCAGTAGTCAACTCACCGTCAGTATCAACACCTGATCGATATTCATAGCCCAGTGATTGTCCTCTCAATTCCTTGTATGCTTTTGGTGTCATCATCATAAATTGTATGTAGCTTGCATAGTTGGATAAATTATTGCTAGTGCTCACCAAAGTACCATTAATAAATACATTAATTTGTTTGAATAGGTTGTGTAAAATACAGTTCTCGTAGGAGAGACCATCGCCAGCGTTTGGAGTTGTATTATCTGACTTTTTCTTCACCGCAACATTTAAATCAATAAATGTTGATGACAAATCAATGAAATAGTCTTCATTGGAAAATATTTGAAAGTGTATATTTTCCGAGAGGGGTTGTTGGGGATGAAATTGTTCATAGTAGCCATACTTGACACTGACATCAACATTTTCAGCATTGAATAGATTCAATGAGGAACTAATTGATGGATATGCTTCCTTGTGGGGGAGATAAGTCATCTTAAGAGAAGAAATCCTTCTTTGATCTAACAATCTTTTTCTTTTTCTTCTTCTGCTTATTGGTCTTCCTTGTTTTATTCCTCAAAGTCCTTGTTGATGTCCTTCGCTTCCCGCCTGGGTGGAGACTGATGAGTGAATGACGCGCACGCATCTTTTTCAATCCCTCCCCATTTTGTCGAGATTTTAGATGCTCACCAACGGCTCTTGCTGAAGATCTAATATTTTCCTTAACACTCTCCTTGAAATTCTTGCCCGACCCCCAGTCCTGTAGTGTGGAGACAGCAAAATTCGATGCAGTTGGTACAAGATATTTTCTGGCAAGGGGTAGTGCAGAACGAAATAGCCTAGCAAACCAGCTACCAAGACCATACCCAGACATTGTAGTACGCCCCTTGTAGTAGTCCAATCCATTGCCTATTTGACGTGGACTCAAAGCACCAACATAGCAATCGATATCGGGACAGACAAATGGAATTCTCCGATTGTTCATTTTAGGTGATTGTGCTATCGCCAACAATGGGTCGAAAATAACATGTAATCACTGCTAAGCCTTTTATTATTGCTAGAGGATCGCCCAATTCACTTCTTAGTGTTAACTGACAGAGTTCCAAATACGAAGTGTTTACCGGAACATACTGAAGATGCTTTATATTATAGTGATGAACAAGTTCATGAGATGTTTTTCGTTCAAGAACACGTAGGAGGGGGACATTTGAATTACCGAATCTCGATTTTCCACAAAGGATGCATATAGAAATATGCAAGAGTCCGAGGCAAAACCAGGTGGATAATCAGCAAAAATAACTCGATTCATCCCGTAAACGGTGCCAGCATTTTTCCCATTGATCATATTCTGTTTAAAGCCAAGAACGTCTCTCAGATTATCATTGAGAATAATTATTTCAGTGTCAACAGGTGAGGTAATGTAAATCCTATCGTGTTCCAATGAATAATTAAAATGGAATTTAACATTCCTACGATATTAAATTTTTCTATTGATTGTACGACACAAATCTGTCATATTATCGTATTCAATATATTTCAATTTAGCATGTGGATATTCGCTAGATTTAAGTGCTTCAACCCATTCATAGTCGACAAAGAGTGTCCAATCGAATGGTGTAACTTTTATATCATACACACGATCCTTTCTCAGGATGTCATAGGTATTTTTGAGAATACAGTCGACAAGAGCCACTTCATATGCACCGTCAAATTTGATGGCGGGGGAGAGTTTTGTCCAAAAATCACTTGTCGTATTCAAGTCCTTGTAGAGAGGATCGGAAACATTGGACATGAAAGTTACATAGAAATCATTGGGCATTGTCAATATCTTCAACACCGATCCAAGAATCAAAATCAGAGTTGTATCCTAGCCACCGAACAAGTAACTGTTTCTTACCCCTGCGAGTACGTGTCTTTAATATCTTTTCAATTTGATAGATTTCACTATTATTTTTAACTTTTTGTAGTTCATAGTCATAAAAGCCGCCGAGAATCTCTTCATCTTTGGTATCACGCAAACGATAAGTTATGGGTTTAGTGTCTAGGATTTTTGCCACTTTAAAAAGTTCTGTGGACCACAAGTAATTCCCCTTTTCAAAAACATTAGTTGTTCTATTAATTCGAACAGTATCACCAACATTGAATTTATTTTTCTTCTTGACAATCGATTCATTGGAATATTGTTTAAGAAAGGTGTCAATTGTATCATGATCAGAATGATGAACTTCCGTTGGGGTAGAGTTGGACAATGATCGATGAGGTCGTTGATTATAGATCAACATGATTTTATCTAAATCATGAATAAAAGCCGGTGTATTTTTCAATGTACAATATCTTGAAATTAAAAGTCGAATAGTTCTTATCAATCGTATCGGCCAATGCAGCCTTTATAGGACTGTGACTATGATAGAGCAGTGTACTATATTTCTCTAGTACTTTTGCAACATGAGGATTAACAAATTCACTACCGCGATCCGTTTGATTTTTTTTTATACGAATCTTGTTCGAGAATACTTTCAATGGCCTGAGCAACTTCAACGCCTCTCTTTGATCGCAATGGAATTGCATGACTATAAACACTGATTGCAAGTAGAATGTACTTGTACGGTGTATTGTGACGTCGTTGAATCTCATCTAGAGTCAGGAGATCTGCTTGCATTATATGCAATGGGTAAAAGGCTTTAGTTTTTCGATATTGATTGGCACGAAGTCTATGATTTCTATGCAGAGTGTAACTTGATTCATTTTATAGATAGTCTTGTACACTTTTAGTGTGAACACCAGTGACTTTGGAAAGAGTGGTGGGGGGAACTTAAACTCCCCGCCTCACCAATATTTTCATAAACACCTTTCAGAACTTCAACCATTTTGAACGTAAAACACGTTGTGTAACGTCCGCTACCCTTTTGTATACTAGTTGTGGATGGTGACATGATACGTTGTCGCTTTTTCCTCGGCACTACTGTCAAGTTTTTTCCACTAGGTGTGCTAGTATTTTCCAAGATTGATTTAGAATCTTCTTCTTCTTCTTCATGTTCATGTTTTAATGGCGTTGTTGATGTTGATGTTGATGCCTGTTCATTTAATTTTTTTAGAATTTGTCTATTGCTAATAAGACTTTTGGGGAAGTTTAATGTATTTAGAAAATTGTATAGATGAGCGTCAAATGATAATAGTCCTTTACGATTTGTAACCATGTCATAGATTAAATCAAGTAGATTATAGCTCTTGCCCTGAATTAAAATCCCTTTCCCATTGCTCTCAACTTGAATATGATCTTGACCACTTTCCATGAGATAGGTTAGGAGTCGTTTACTTTGTTCACGATATGAGTGGGGCATTAGATTTCCAATTTTCATTACAATCGAATCCAATTCCTCATTCTTTAATTGTGTTCCAGCAGCAGAATCCTGAGGAAATGATTCTTTTTTGTGATCAATACCAGCAGCAGCAGTGGCCTTCACACGATAGGGCTTATGTTTGTCCACCCGGCGAAGTGCATCTTGAAGTAAAAGCAGTTTTTTATCATCCTCAATATTCTCATTGTCAAGGAATTTACTCAAATTGTTCTCAAAGTGTTCCACGGGTGAGAGAGCGAGTTCTATTGGAGTCAATTTATAGGGTTTTGCCATTCTCTCTCTCTCTAGAGAAAACTGTTTACAAGTCCTGCAATTATTGGCAGTAAAAGTGTGAAAAAGCTACCGCCCGCCTGAAGAAGTCGTTTCTTTTTAAAATTCTTTCCTTTCTTTTTAGAGGCCAATGTACGTACAATGGAACGATGTTGCTTTGCCTGTTGCTTAACTACTTCTGGCAGTTGAACATTACCCTCGATCAAATTTAAACAAAGTTCAGATATTAGATTAATGAAATCATTGTCAATACCATGTTTGAGTATGGCTTTCCTAAGCGAGGGTTTTGAACTGCTTAGAACTGAAAACAGATGTCTATTTTCATGTAGTTTCTTCAGTGTCATGATAGCAACTAATAGGTCTTTTTAGTGTTCACGGGGAGATATACTGTAATTTGATTGTCAAAAATATCTGTGACTACACGCAGATCCTCGGGTGTATTTTGATTAAGATCCAATAGGATGTAGCCGTAGGGTTTATTAGTTGCCTGATTGTATGCTGAGAGCAGAAATTTGGGGGCACCTGGATAGATTTGTTTATTGAGAGTTATTAGCGAGCTAGAATCACGAACAACTCTGTAGATGATGTAGTAGGTGCAGTTCAATGCAAGTGTTCGCATACATTTGCTCTGATGAAAGAGATTGTGTAGAACCAGAGTAACGGAAATATGGTCATGATGAGAGCGAACAGTGAACAGTTGTAGCATTTCCTGGGACCATTGTTCAAAAGATTCAGCCAGAACGTCAATGATCAGCCAAGAGTTTGGTTCAATAATGGTGAAAACATCAAGTCCCTGTATGAATTGTATCTGTATCAATCCCGTGGTGGCAATTGCTTTTATTTTATCGTATGACTCCTGCCAAATACTGTAACAGTAGTAGATTTTTTTCGGCTTTTCCACAAACATTTTATCGCAATTTTTAATTATTTTAGTTCAGAGTGTTGTATTGCCTGACATTGACGGCCCACACAGAAACGATCTGAATGGTGTTTTAAATTGATACATGTTCCCTTCAACAGTTCACCTAGACAACTAACTGTAGACTATGGCTGTCTAATGACTAAATAATTTCCCTACTACTACTCCGTTCAAGAAGAAGAAGACGAATAAAGAATCATATTTTCTTTTATTATATACATAAAAAGTAACAATACTTAAAAAAAAGATATTACATTGAACATGAAAGCACATTAAACATGAAAAAATACAATTTTTTTTAAATTTATTTATAATAAAAAATACAACATTTACATAGGCACAGAGAAAAAAAAATAAAACACTTAAATAAATACACTTTTTTTTGTTTATTTATTTATAGAAAAAATACAACATTTACTAGAATAAAGCACTTGAAATAATATCACTTTTATTTACAGCATTTTAAATTTTGGGGTCCCGCGGCCACTGCGGCGGCCGGGGAGCCTGCTGCAGCGGGCCAGGAAGCGCCGGGCGCCGTGGGGCCGGGAAGCGGGGGGCCCGCTCCGGCGGGCCCGGGCCGGGGGCATTAAATACTGGAAATTGATCTGCCTTGCACACCACACACACACATAC
The DNA here is from genome assembly GCA_027921565.1 of Artemia sinica. Lineage (NCBI taxonomy): Eukaryota > Metazoa > Arthropoda > Branchiopoda > Anostraca > Artemiidae > Artemia > Artemia sinica. Next base: position 30,974,992 of record CM051259.1, on the reverse strand, counting down.
ACACACACACACACACACACACACACATTGAAAATTGTTTATGATATAGAAAAAAGAATTAAAAAGAATTTAAAAACACCCAATTACCCAAAAAACCCTCCCTTCCAATTTATACTTTTTTTAAATGAATTTAAGCTAATTTTTCTAGACCGAGTTGTTTTCTGTACTCTATACATTCAACTCGGTCTGAAATTAAATAATGACCATGTGGTAGTACCTTCACACCATCCTCAAGTACATAGACTTTGTCCGATATGGCCGACATGGCGTTTTTCTCAACTCTGACTGTGTAGTTTTTAAATTGTAAAGAGCGAATCGCCATGACTTTCGCCCTTGGCACTAAACTACGTTCCACACAGTTTCTATACACCCTCATGTCGAAATTATTTTTTACAAAGTGTGTAGGTACCCCCTTGCAAACTTGTTTGATATCCTTGCTGTGCGTTTCCACACAGTATACCTTCGGACCAGGAAAAACACCACTGGATATCAGATCGCTACCACTTTCAGATTTTAGCATTAACAATTGATTTGGGGCCTGGCGTTTCACTAGCTCTGGGTAGACGGATTCGTCCCAATTAGTGTAGTCCATTCGTGAGCTAATGTACTCGCCATTTTCCAAATCATTCAATAGATTTTCTGTTTTGACTTTTAACAGGAGTGAATCAGTGTCCCCGTAATACACTTGAACTTGTCCCTCAATCGGCCACTGTACCTTGCATACATTATAATAAAATGACAACATGAGTTTCTTGGATATTTCAGTTATTGCACTACCGCCTGCAATATTTTTATTAAAAACAATGCTTATTTTCTTACGGTGTAGGAGCACCATATCAGAGTCTATGATTGTGAACGATGTGAAGTTTGGATCCGCAATGATTCGAGCACAATCTTTGGGATTGGTTACAATGTCACATCGACTTCTGTTTCGTACACTCTCGCACATTTTAGCGAAAGCTGAGTTCGAAATGAGTTTATAGACTTCTTTTTCAACTTTCGTTTTCGCTTGTGAACGCTTACTGACAAAGGTGTCAATAAACGTTTTCATGTAAGGCTTTTGATCAAATTGGAGGGCTCTATGAATCTTTGTGACCTTGAAACCATTGGACACCATCCATTTCAATAGCACGTGATGAACAACGATATTTGTTTCGGGTTGAGGTCGGCAATTAGTTTTTGTTTTGAAGGTACCCAGTGCATACTCCCGTCCTCTACTAAAGATAAATTGTAGGGGCTCAGAGAGTCCCTACCCACCGGTCTATTTATGCACGGAAAACAAATTCTTTTACCGAGTCATGGATTTCCATGGGTATTTCACCGTCAATTTCAAAAAACCATCCCTGTGCCCCATTCTCCTCAACACTGGCAATGTCGGAGAAATTCGAAGCACATGGATTGTCAAACCATTTATAATTGCCACACGGCAAACAGTAGTGAGACATTGCCGATGGGTAAAGAGAGTTCATATCCAAAAAAACTGCGTCCGACTTTTCATCGGTGTGCTGTCCACTCGGATCAGTTTTCATGATACGATCCCCGTGAAAAACATACCCACCCCTCATTGATCTCTCTACAAACAGATGCTGATCCACATCGGCGATCAGATCTATTTCTTCTTTGCTGATTTTAAGTATCAAGTCCATCACCAAATGAGGAGTGGAAAAATAATAACCTAAATCCAACCCAAATTCCCCATAGATTTTATCCGTATTTTTGCACACAATGTCCAGAAGAGTGAGTACGTCACTGGCCAAATATAGTTTACAATAATCCCACCCATTTTTACACCCACCCTTTGCCCAAACCCTCTTAGCAAATTCGTAGTCGCTATTGGTGCACTCACTCTCAGTAAGAGAATTGTAAAAAGCTTCAATGGGCGGTAGTGACACCTCATCTAGCCTCGAGCCAGAGTTGTAATAATCATATGGATATATACCCTTACACGTTAATAAATCTTACATTTTATCATCGGGGAAGCGCTGTTTGAGGAGGGGGAAGCTATCAAAATTGCCACTTTTCTGTACCTGAATCAATTGACTTAAAGATTCTGGGAAGAAGCTGAAAGAGTCTAAAAAACGGATTTTATTCAGGCACGTGTTACCTTGTCAACTGTTTTCCACATGAATTCTAGCAGCAGTAGCTTCTCCGATGATTTGGGTATGATTTTATATGAAAAAGAACCATCTATTCATGCGTCATCTACAACTCCACCCTTGCCAATGCGGACCAACGCCGGTAGAACAAACTTTAAGTCGTAATTGGAATTGTGTATAAAAACAGGTACGAAATATTGTTGTCTAACGTTTAAATTGCATGACTGGTGTGCTACCCCCCTAAAGTTACTCCCTCCCGATGTAATTTCCTGCCATAAATGATCATGGTCGATCACCCTCCTCCTCCCACCATTCCCAACACCATCATCAAATTCCCCCTTACAAACCCAACACATTTTACGATTTTTAATGGCCACTATGTCATCTGGTGATAGGAGCATAGGATAGTTTGTATAACGAAGGCACGAAATTGCACCGTTCGCTGTTTTGATTAGACTGACCAATGCCGAGCGCATGCAGTCTTCATCGTCACCCAACATCTCAACTACATCCAGCACTTGCATGGTATTATTGGAATCTCGTTGCGCGTGAGCATAAGAGACCCCTATGGCTTCGTGTATTTTAACACGATTTGAATTTGACGGATCGCACACGTCTGTCAGTTTCGCTTCGCAGTCTAAAGCGATCTTATTGCTCTGCAGGAGCGTGTTTTGGAAATTTTAAAAACGTAATATCGCTCTTTCTCCACTTACCGTCTCCACAGCCAGGTATCCATGACGTTTACACTGTTTCATGAGATGCTTTAACTTTAAATCAGAGCGAAATCTTGAGAGACATGTTTGACAGTAATAACACACACCACCTCGCTTTTTACCCTCCGCCAAAACCCTACTAATATCCATAATTGGATTGAAATGACCAATTGAATCGGAGTCTGTGGCTGGGGTGTATAGAAGCCACACCCAATGTTCTACTGATTCAATTGAAGGAGCCCGCACTGGAAATAATACACCCTTCTTATCGGAACGCTGGCCCTCCTCAAATTCTGTTTCATACTGTAACAGCGTGACACCAATCTTTAAATGTGCATTAGCCCACTCAAAAATATCTATTCCTTTTAGTGTCACAAGAAATTGACCATTTAAACAATTAAAATCTACTTTGGGGAAATTTGAACCCTCCCTACCATTAACTGCCATTTTATTCAACTTTTTCCTAGATGCATCTATTCGAAGTGGTCTGTATGCTGTAATTAAAAATGCATACTTGAAACACTGCAGCCTCGTATCGAAACAGATTTGTTGTATCCCCTTACACCCCTCTAAATCTGAATGATATTTTAATTCAATTGCCCTCCCTCCCCCATGCACACCTCTTACAATAAAATCCTTTTTGAATCTAAAAATATTAACATTTAAACTTTCAATAAATAAAACCACAGATCCACTACCCCCCTCTTTATAATTTTCCCACTTACTTTGAATACTATTAGCCCAATTTAGAAAAACCTCCCCGTAATTTGATAAATGCGGGCGAATTGCCAACATCTCTTTGTGGAAGTACTTTGAATACATCTCACCCGCATTTTCATTTAAAAAAAATATTTTTCGTGCTATTGATGCTTTTAAACTGGCCCCCACTCCCCACACCCCCATCTGTTGTTCAAGAATGGCTCGAATCTTATTAGTATATGAATGTGTAATGGCCGAGGGATCTGTTATTATATCCCCCGACACTAGAGAGTTGAAGGGATCACCGAAATTGGCGCTGTAGACCTTTGTGTGGTGCAAGGCAGAGTTGGACAGAAAAAAATCTGGAAGAGGGGATACTGGTGTTGTTGTTGTATTATTACTAGTACTAGCTATATCATTAAGCGGAATGGTGGGGGGTGACACAGAATTGTCAATAACACCACCCCCAGTCTGTTCAATTACATTGGTTGGAGATGGCATGAGGTCCCCTAAGCCTGATAGCACATATTCCAAGGTGTTTGGGGACAATTGATCGAGCCAGCCTGTATTGTCCTGTGACGTAATTTCTTTATGAGGACCCGGTTCAGTTGCAATAGTAACACCCCCTAAATGCTCACGCATAAATCTATCTGCCCACTCCGGATCCTCAAGCATGTCAATATCACAAGCTAAGTCGTCTAGGCTAGCCATATCCCCAAAAACATCATTAAGAAAACCTCTATGCCACACCATATTCTCTAGAACTAATGTAGATTCATCACTGAACTCCGTTGGTGGTGATAGAATTGGTCCAGTAAATGCTGATGTCTCATCACTCAATGGTGGTGCTATATCATTAATCTATAGAAAAAAGGTTTTATTTTCTATGTGAAATAAGCATTATTTCATAAAGTTGAAAAATCATGTTCATTTTTTTTTCCATACCATCCATAAAACTCAATTCCTCCTAGAATTATTTAAACTAAATACTTTTTGCTTAAAGCATTATTTACAGAACAAATGCATAATAAATTACAAATTTTGTTAGTAACATAGACACAAACACACAATAAAATAGTGAAAATCATTACATTGTTATTGAATTTGCAATATTCATTATACTATCTCCATGAATTATCGGGTAGATGCGGGGCATGCACCGCACACACACACACACACACGCACGCACACGCACACACACACACACACACACACATACAACAATCATTACGCCATTATTGAATTTGCAATATTCATTATACTATCTCAATGAATTATCGAGTTGATGCGGCGCATGCACCGCTCACACACACACACACACACAAACACACAACAAAATAATGAAAATCATTACGACGTTATTGAACTTGCAATATTCATTATACTATCTCCATGAATTATCGAGTAGACGCGGCGCATGCACCGCACACACACATACACACACACACACACACACACACATACAACAATCATTACACCCTTATTGAATTTGCAATATTCATTATACTATCTCAATGAATTATCGAGTAGATGCGGCGCATGCACCGCTCACACACACACACACACACACACACACACACACACACACACACACACATACAACAATCATTACGCCGTTATTGAATTTGCAATATTCATTATACTAACTCAATGATTTATCGAGTAGACGCAGCGCATGCACCGTACACACACACACATACACACACACACACACACACACACACACACACAACAATCATTACGCCGTTATTGAATTTGCAATATTCATTATACTATCTCAATGAATTATCGAGTAGACGCGGCTTATGCACCGCTCACACACACACACACACACACACACATACAACAATCATTACGACGTTATTGAATTTGCAATATTCATTATACTATCTCCATGAATTATCGGGTATACAGAAAAATAAGCGGCACATTTACCGCTCATACACACCCCTTCAAATTGACTTGGGAAAAAGAATCATTAGCGAGAAATAATATTTGAAAACTCACATTTAAATTTGCAGTTTGCATGTCGAGAGCTGTAGGGGCCACATCATTCTCGCCTTGCATTGGTCGTGAAGGGCCCGGCAATGCTTGATAGGGGGTGACCTCCCGATCTTGACTAGATGAAAAAGATGCATTATGAGAATCTATCCATTCTCTCTTGAATTTTCTGCCAGGTTGCATAGAGGTTTGTGCAGAGCTGACACTGGCTTGAGAGGCTCCTGGCTCGTCCAGAGAACTTGTAATGGAGCTAGCATATCTGATGATTGATGGTCTTGCAGCTTGCATCGATGTGATATCACCCCATCTTGGTCTCTTTTCGGAGGGAGGGTAATTGTATGAATCCACCTCCACATCCTTAAAAAAGAAGAAAAATTTAGTAAGGAAATAATAAGCCCTCTTTTACAGATAAATTGCCCTCTAAAGTTTATTCTGGTGTTTGTAGCACTCTATGTCTTAGCACTTTAGAAATATTTAAAAAGAAAAGCTTTTAAGTAAAATTTTGGAAAATTTTTAGTTTGGGGGGAAGGGGGATTTCAAAAACATCTCCCCATAATATAATTTATGAAAAAGCCCAGCTTTGGAACGAAAATAAGCCATTTCCGTAAAAACTAAACTATAAAGCTTTTTTGAACGTAAACACTAGTTTTTGTAAGAAAATTATAGAAAATACATTTCTTTGGGTCAAATGTGAACCTTTGGTTATGAAAAAGCCCAGCTTTGGAACGAAAATAAGCCATTTCCGTAAAAACTAAACTATAAAGCTTTTTTGAACGTAAACACTAGTTTTTGTAAGAAAATTATAGAAATACATTTCTTTGGGTCAAATGTGAACCTTTGGTTATGAAAAAGCCCAGCTTTGGAACGAAAATAAGCCATTTCCGTAAAAACTAAACTATAAAGCTTTTTTGAACGTAAACACTAGTTTTTGTAAGAAAATTATAGAAAATACATTTCTTTGGGTCAAATGTGAACCTTTGGTTATGAAAAAGCCAAGCTTTGGAACCAAAATATGCCATTTCCGTAAAAACTTAACTATAAAGCTTTTTTTTTACTGTAAACACTAGTTTTTGTGAGAAAATTATAGAAAATGCATTTCGCTGAGTCAGATGTGAACCTTTGGTTATGAAAAAGCGCAGCTTTGGAACGAAAATAAGCCATTCCCGTAAAAAACTAAACTATAAAGCTTTTTTGACCGTAAACACTAGTTTTTGTAAGAAAAATTATAGAAAATACATTTCTTTGGGTCAAATGTGAACCTTTGGTTATGAAAAAGCCAAGCTTTGGAACGAAATAAGCCATTTCCGTTAAAAACTAAACTATAAAGCTTTTTTGAACGTAAACACTAGTTTTGTAAGAAAATTATAGAAAATACCTTTCTTTGGGTCAAATGTGAACCTTTGGTTATGAAAAAGCCAAGCTTTGGAACGAAAATATGCCATTTCCGTAAAAAACTAAACTATAAAGCTTTTTTTTTACTGTAAACACTAGTTTTTGTGAGAAAATTATAGAAAATGCATTTCGCTGAGTCAGATGTGAACCTTTGGTTATGAAAAAGCGCAGCTTTGGAACGAAAATAAGTCATTTCCGTAAAAACTAAACTATAAAGCTTTTTTGACCATAAACACTAGTTTTTGTAAGAAAATTATAGAAAATACATTTCTTTGGGTCAAATGTGAACCTTTGGTTATGAAAAAGCCAAGCTTTGGAACTAAATAAGCTATTTTAAAATGTGTAAGAATTATTTATTTAACAGAAATCCTCGCATTTTGAATGGCCAAAGCGTTTAGAATTACACAAATGCTTGTCTTAATCATCAACCTTTTGTTTTCATAACTCAGATAAGACACGTTTAAACTCTGACTTCAAAAGGGACTCTCCGTAATTATAAACACATGTGGTTTTTAGACTGGAAAAAAGATTTTCTGATAATTGGGAAAAAGCGGCATTTTTTTATGAACGAAATAGCTAAAAGTAAGGAATTATTATCGTAACAAAGCAGTGGATGAGAGATTTTTGTTTTACATAATAGAAAAAAGCATACTTAGCGTTTTCTATCGAATATACTCATCATATTTTAAGGGTTTGTATTGTTCGAGGGGAGGGGGGCTAAGTCCCCCTGAAATTTGAATTTACTAGTAAAACGATTTTTTTTGGAAATAAAGAATGAAAGTGTACTCACATTGAAAATAGAAATATCCATTGTTTCAGAGTTAATAAAATCCAGTGTACTATGCTCGATATACTAAAACATAATGAAAATTAAATTCCAATGCATGAACATTTTATACGGGGTTTCAAGGATGAATAAAAAACGGATGTTGAATTATATAATTTCATGCATGCCCTCAAAACATGTTTGACTACTTTATATCATACCAGTTTTTTTTAAAGAATGTACACGTGAACTCATGACCTACATTCATTGTGCAATTGACAACAAAAACAGAAAAAAAACCTGTTTGACTACATTATATTATTACGACCATACTCTCAAAACATGTATGACCACATTATACCTTGCCAAGTTTAAAAAACCTCGACTTTAGTTTCATAACATGCATTATAGTGTGCCAACTTTTAAAATATTCGCGCGTGAGTTTAATGACACAACCATGGGTTTTTCTTGCGCAATTCCAATGTATATTTTCATGTAGGTTTTCAATCTATTACGTTTTTGACCATATTCTTGTAGGTTTTCCTGTAGGTTCTGTGGTGCCTATTAGCACACTACTAAAGACTAGCTGTAAAGTGTATTTGAGTCGATACCCAAATGTATAACACATGAGGTACTTATAAAATAGAAGAAAAAATAATAATTATAAAAAGGAAGGTTAAGAAGAATCTTATAAGAATATTCAAAGACGAACCACTAATATGATTTAACTTGAGTTGATTCATGAAAATCCTTATGTTGATGGACTATAACAGCTAAAGCTTCCATCCTTTTTTTATAAACTTTTGCATGGTGATAAAACTTCTCATAATAACAATGTCTCCTCTAGCCTTTTTGTCCCTTCTAGCTTCTCTGAGGTACGTGGTAATGGAAAGAAGCTATAAAATTTTTACACCGAAAAGCGAACACGAGCCAACTTTTCTCATTTTGTGTTATAAACAAATGGGATTTTCTTTCAGATGAAATAATTACTTCTTGTAGCATTGATCTCTGTAAGAGAAGCCTTGTCAAAGAAAAAATATATTTCAGAAGCGGCAAAAAGCAAATTAAAGCGAATGTATGTTCTGTCAGTGTTTTGCCATAATTGACGACCGACAGAAGAGTTCCTTTTGTTAGTGTATTTTATCTCAAATTTATGATTAATGAAATTCAAGCTGAGTACAGGATCAAAATCCCTGGATTGCTTTAGAGTAATTTAAGGTAAAATATCATTTTAAATTTGAAGCAATGTTTTTGATTCGCTGTACTAATCTCTGGGTTTGTGAATGAATCACTAAGAGATTTGCTAATTGAAATTCTGTATATTTGTAAAGAATAGGTTGAAAATGAAGTAAAAATTGATGAAATTTTATCAAATATCAGGCTAATGAATATATTGATTGTGTCTAATATAAAAATGCAGAAAAAGGGTTTATGAGAAGTTAGTTTAAGCCAAATTCAAAATTTTATCATTATAATGATAAAATGAAAACTATTCAAAGTATGTTTATTTCGCTATGAAGCGCAAATGACACTCCAGCTTCCAGGTCAGTTATTTGGTAGGGTACTAGCCGCAACTTCGTTTACGGTAATTTCCGTTCATTTTAAGTCCTTCTTGGTTATTACTCTAAATTGCTTTAGGTTTTGCGTCGCTCTTTACTTTTGTTTTACTTTTGAAGCAATTTTTTTTACTGGCAATAGGTGCTTTACTATTGCCTAACGCTTAATTGGCTTTTCAAGTACTTAGATAAAACCACAAGTTATTTCATTTGGAAACCTCTAAATTTGGAAACACTCTAAATTGCTTTAGGTTTTGCGTCGCTCTTTACTTTTCTTTTACTTTTGAAGCAATTTTTTACTGGCAATAGGTGCTTTACTATTGCCTAACGCTTAATTGGCTTTTCAAGTACTTAGATAAAACCACAAGTTATTTCATTTCATTCGGGTTAACAATTATGGCCTGGATATTGCCAAAATGCTATGGAGTGAAAATTCTGAGATAGGAAATTATAGAGCAATCACAGATCCATCTATGTAGCCTCTTAGTTTTAGTGGCCATAGATCCAAACGATCGCCAAAACCAACTCAGAACCGGTATCCTAAACAGGTCATGATCGATGCAGGCCGAATATATTTTTTTCAGTTTTTTCTTTTCCAAATTGTTACTGATTCCTGCTTATTCCCCCATACGCAGAATTTAAAATAGATAGATGTAACTTAATTTAGCCTCGAAACGATTTATAATTTTGAACATTCTTCAATGTAGGACCTAATTTTGGTTATTAAGTTAAAGCTGCGATAATGCAAAAGGTGCTATGTTGCGACACGTACAATTTAGAGGAAATATGATAACTATGTCTTTTAGGATGACTTAATCCCCCGAAGTCCCCGGGGGAGGGCTGAAGGTTATGAACTTTACCCAATGTTAACATATAGTATTGGTTATTGGGAAGTATACAGACGTTTTCAGGCGGGATTTTTTCTGATAGGTGAGGGGGGGGGGGGGGGTGGTCGGGGGTTATATGGGAGGATCTTTCCATGAAGGAAGTTTTCAAGGGGAAGGGACATTGCTATGAAGGGGGTGCCAGATTTTCCATCATTATTAAAGAAAAAGATCAGAAATTAAATAAAAAAAAAGTTTTTCAACTGAAAGTAAGGAGCAACATCAAAACTTAAAACGAACAGAAAATATTACGTATACGATTGGGTTCACCCCCGAGTCAATACCTCACTCTTTAAGCCAAAGATTTTTTAGTACTTTCATAGGAGCTATTTATTCTAATTAACGGCCTTTGTGATTAAGAGGTCATTTTTAAAGAATTGGAACAAAATTCGAACTTTAGCTTAAAGAGCAAGGTATTGACTAGGGGGAGAACCCCTAATATACGTATTAAAAATCTATGAATATAGAAGTTCGTTACGTAAGTTAATTCGTAAGTTACGTATATTTATTACTAATAAAAACGTTCGTAAATAAAATTAAACAAGTTTCGAGAAAGCCATTTAACCAAATAAAAGTAAAATTAATATGCAAATTTTGTTTTAATTATTCATGTACGGTGAGCCAATATCAAAACCTGCATTAATTCAAAAAACTTTCAAAAATTAAATAAAAAAAACAAGTTTTTTTTTAACTGAAAGCAAGGAACGACGTCAAAACTTAAGACGAACAGAAATTAATTCGTATATGAAAGGGGCTGTCCCCTCTTCAACGCTTGGCTCTTTACGCTAAAGTTTGACTTTCTCACAACTCTATTTTTTTTAAATAATAAAAACTTTAGCGTAAAGAGCGAGGCGTTGAGGAGGGGACAGCCCCTTTCATATACGGAATAATTTCTGTTCGTTTTAAGTTTTGACGACGTTCCTTACTTTCAGTTAAAAAAACTTGTTTTTTTTATTTAATAACTATCTAAAACGCCAAGAAAGCTCAGTTTTCTGTAAAGCGCTAGTTTTTTCTGAGTTCTACATATATAGGAAAATATCCCAAGCAAAATTGCTTGGAAGGGTTTTTTGAAAATATGTTACATGATCTGAAGTATGATCAAAAACGAAAAAATAACACATTTTTTTTTAACTGAAAGTAAGGGCAACATTAAAACTTAAAACGAATAGAAATTGTTCCCCTCATGAGGGATTCTCAATCCCAGGCTCTTTACACAAAAGCTTGACTTTTGTATTCCAATTCTGTAAGAACGACTGCTAAAACACAACGTTGATTTGGAATCAGAGGTGTTTTGAAGGCACTTAAAACCTTTAGGATAAGGAGTGTTGGGTTGAGGAGGGAGGTAGCCCACCTCATATACTTTCTGTTCATTTTAAGTTTTAATGTTGTTCCTTACTTTCAGCTGAAAGAAAACACTTGTTTTTTCATTTAATTTGGGGTCAGATGCAGTACTCAGTGAATTGCTAGGTAATTAAAACTAATTGTGTAACGTCTTCAAGTACCTGTAAACTTGTTTCCAGTTGTTCTTAGAGATTACGTTTTGCAGCCCGCACAGCTGAGTAAAGATAGAATCTTGTAATAAAAAGTAGGTTTTGGGGGGAAAAACTAGGAGGATGGGAGGGGGAAAAATCGGGAAACATGTTGAAGATTAAGATCAGGTAAAATAAATTTTAAGTCGAATATTTAGTGGTTTTACTTTTCAGAACGAAACCAGCTTAATAAATGAAAGTAACACCTTTATAGTCAATTAAATAAAAAAAGACTTTTTTTCAACTGAAAGTAAGGAGCAACATTCAAACTTAAAACTAACAAAAATTACTCTGTATGTGAGGGGGTTGCCCCTCCTCAATACCTTGCTCTTTATGCTAAAGTATTTTAGTACTTCAAAAAAAATCCTCATTAATGGACATTGTGTTTCAAGAGTCGCATTTAAAAAATTGGAACAAAAAGTCAAACTTGAGTGTAAAATGCGAGGTATAAAGAGGGGGGGGGGACAACCCCCCTCACGTACAAAATAATTTCTGTTTGTTTTAAGTTTTAAATGTTGCTCCTTACTTTCAGTTGAAAAAAACTTGTTTTTTTATTTTTCTAATAGTTTTTTTAAATAATACCGGAAAAACCGGTTCTTCCTCCGCGGAAGATTCGCTCCTCCACGGAATATCCCTCCATGAAAAGTTCCTCCCACAGAACCTCCTACTCCCAAGGAAAATTCCCCCCGGAAAATTTCATTCTCGCTGAAAATTTCCCCTGGAAATTTTTTGCGGACGATTCCACTTGAAAAATTCTGAATAGCACACTTCCATTAGAAAAAGACTTTAATTTCTGATTGTTTTTCAAATTATGCCGAATATTCCCCCTCCGTGGGATAATTTTCACAGAAATCCCCCTCCAGTACAAAGTTGCTTCCACAGGAAGTTCCTCCTTGGATAATAGCTCCCATGGAAAATCCCCCCCCTCACACATGGAAAGATCCTCTAAACAATTCCAAACCAATGAATATTTCCTCCACACAATTCCCCGAACAGCATCTCCACATGCCAAATTGAGTCGGCAAAAAGAAAGCAAGACAAATAAAAAGAATTTCGTACAGGAATTCTGGACAATTCCCCCAGTGTAAATTTCCCCTGGACAGCCCTGGGGGGTTGTATCGAACCCGCTATAGTGTTGCCTTTAATTTGGTTAGTTAGTAGCTGCTTTAAGAATGCCAGTTTAACTTCTGAAGCTGTCCACGATCCTAAAATGATTAAATGCTAACTACCACCCCTTTTACAAACAACAGGAGAAATAAACGTCTTTTATTTAGGACGCTTGGACTAGATCTTGCAAAGAGTTCTAATTGCTTATCTCATTATTTCTTCCCCGTATGTTAGAGAGAAGAGGGTTTTGTGTTTCTAATGAACATGTTACACAACTGAAAGTTGTAGAAAACGTGATCTGAAGAGAATTCTTTTTCCCCTTGTTTTTTCCTAGAAAAGCGATAGTTCTAGCAAAGAACACAGTTTTTTTTCTTGGGGAGGGGGGGGGCTGAAGGAATTTAAATATTGATACAGTTCCAGACCACAAAGTAATTTGTACTTTGTCGAAAATAATTCTTATTTCAAGCAATGTGTTTTTATTTCTTATGACATCAAAAGAGTTTGAGTAACGAGTTTTGAGTAGGAGTTTTGAGGATTTTGAGTTTCCAATGAATATGCTACACAACTGAAAGTGGCAGAAAACGTGGTCTGAAGAGAATTCCTTTTTTTTTCCTAGAAAAGGAAATAGTTCTAGTAAAGAACACAGCTTTGTGAGCTGAAGGTATTCGGATATTAATGCAGTTCCATCGCATTTCTTTTACAAGGAAGAATGAAATAAAGAAGAATGAAATATAGGAGATGCGAAATAGATAAGAATGAAATAAAGACGATACAAATTAAGAAAAATGAAGTAAAGAAGATAAAAATAAATATGAATAAAATAAAGAAGACCAGAAATAAAGAAGAATGTAATAGAGAAGAAAGAAGTAAAGAAGAATGAAAGAATGAAGATAAGAAATAAAGAAAAATGAAACAAAGAAGATAATAAATAAATAAGAATGAAGTAAAGGAGATAAAAAATAAATAAGAATGAAATAAAGAAGGTAAGAAATAAAGAAAAATTGGAATACAGAAGATAAGGAATAGAGAAAAATGAAGTAAAGAAGATAAAACATAAATACGAGTTAAGCAAAGAAGATACGAAATAAAGATGAATGAAAGAAAGAAGGTGAGAAATAAAGAAAATTGAAATAAATTAATCAAAACCCAATGAAATAGCAGCATAAAAATGACACAATCAAAACTCCTCTGATAATGATCAGGTTGGATCTGGAAGCCAGAATTAAAATCAGACTGTAGTTTGAAATCCAAAACCTATTGAACTTACATTTAGTTTTCGTTTTAATTGTGTTTTCTTATGGATTTCTTATTTATTTTAAACTTTTTTATGGTTTTTGTGGAAATTTTCTAAATTTCTTTTCTTTTGTTGAAATTTTCAAAATGTTTTTATGCTTAATCTTCTTGTCATTATCCTGAAAAGGCCTCGCTCATGAGAACTGCCAATTTGTTGCAGGAAGTAAAAACAGTGTAGGTTCCGAA